>OY787678.1:5521919-6775434 GCA_963678985.1 Spisula subtruncata | reverse complement strand
TTTAATTAGTTTTCATCGAATACCAACACACATCAGGCAATTTAAGCGATTGTAGTTAAGTTATGTATAGGCATTAATAACCTATTGCATTTTGAGAGGAAACTACTGAATACTAATTAAATGTCAAGTATGTTCCACAAGTTATATAACGTTACACCATTCATGTATTTAGTATCAGTTTGTTAGTTCGTGGAATATAAAGGCGTTTATAAAACTTAATTAAGTGATAAGTTTTGTAGTACGCATAAACGCGGTACAGTCCCTTTAAGATAAACACTGTGGTGCCGATTACAGTTCATTATGTGTCGGTTACCTATTAGTATTACTAATGAACAAACTCATCGTAAAATCATTAATTGTTCATGTACTCGATACATTCTAAGGAAAAACTGCTGAAACCCTTTTCTTCTGGCAGACCGGAAAACCTGGACTGGACTGGACTTTTGGACTGGACTCGGGGACTGGACCCATGGACTGGACCCGTGGACTGGACTCATGGACCCAGATAATTGACCTAAGATAACCAGGTCATTGCCCTCACAAAACTTTAGGGTTATGTCCTTCTGGAATAATATTTTAAATGTATGGATACATAAGGCAGTATATCTGTCAGCAGAAAACCCCGAGGGAGATATTAACATGAGACCTTAGAATTATCCCTAGAGGAACTGCTATAAAATGTTCACCTAAACAATTTTAAGGTCAGCAAATGATACCAGGGACATGTGTGTCTATGAGCCAGTGATAGCAAATCCTAAAGGGATTTAAGTCAATGGTTCATGGCAGGGATTAAATATGCATCTCTTTGAATTACATTTTGCTGTTTATACACAGTATGCTGTACAATGCTAATTTATTTTAATGCACGTATTTTTTAAGTTAATTATTTCACAAGAGCTATCTATAGTTAAACAAAGACAATCAAATGAGCAATGTTAAAACTGACTTAGAATATTACTTTTTGAATTAACTTTTTCTCTGCCTGCATAAGCTCTGGAATAAGAGAGCTGCTTCCAAATAACATTAAAATATAAAAATAACGGTCTTAGTTTTAAGGGGAACACTTTATTTTTAATCTAAATATGGTATTTGCTCCACAAAGCACAAATCATTATAAGTATGAATGACAAATATTAACAAGTCCAAATTAATAAATTGACTATTGATGGTACAAGTGTTTTAAGAATTAAGATTTAACACAATATCATTCCAGATTTAATAAACCCAAGATGTTTGCTGTTGGTCTAGACAATGGAGGCATGCATAATATGCATGTCCCAGAGCACGTGACTTGGTCACATGCTCTGGGCATGCGTCTTTCATCGGTGCTTCCACGCCGTGAGGCCAAATTTGTTTTGGCCAGTAAAGAAATCGAATATTTTAACGTTTCCAACGTGTTGATTACATTAAAAGTTATGTCGTCGGATGAAGATAAGTTTAAGGATTTTTCTGACGGAATATTTAGGGAGCTGAGGACTATTAGAGAGAATTTCAGTGAGTTAAATAAACGTGTTGAACTGTGTGAAAACGGCGGTGAACGGGCGCCATTATCCGGGGGATTTTCGGTTCCGAATCAGGAACACTTTGGAACACCTATTGCCGGTGTTCGTCTCCCCGACACCAGTCAGGCTGCCACCGGGGCTCAAGGGGTAACGACACCCAGGACATTTGAAGTCCAGAACGCTTTTACGGAGATTAAAAACAAATACGCGGGTCAAAAACTGCCAGCTGACCTGTTGTTTACCACGCCAAGAAAAAATGTGAAAAATGAGGATGCTGCCATCTTCCAGGTATTACAAAAAGTTTCTAAATACTGTGAAACTGGCTTGAAAATATGTTCTGATCCCGACGGTACCAATCAGGAGGACTGTCTTATTGTGTTTACGTCGTTAATGCGATTTGTGCAAGACGAAGGTGTCCAACTTGTTGTCAACAAAAACTATGATAAGGACTACGCAAACCAGTATAAGTCAATCATGGGCGGCCAAACCGATATTCGGGAGGAACATTTAAATGCTATGGATAGGACTGCCACTATCTTAAAACATAGGAGCACATCGAACAACAGTGGTTCGTACTCACGGGGTCGAAATCGCGGAGGGCGAAACGGAGCTCGTGGTCGCGGGGATTCCCGCAATCGAGGTTATGACGTCAGATTCCACAGTCAAGGTCGGGATTTCCAAGCGTCTGCAGACCGAGACGACGCATCCGAAGGACGTTGATTGAACATTTATGTTTGACAGTTGAAGTTTTACTTCAATAATACTTATTCACAGTTGAATTATTGAAACGTTTTAGTGTTTTTTTCATTGTATTGCATAAATATGTGTATATCCAAGTGTTCATCAGGTGTTACCAGAGACACGGGGGAATTTATTGCTGGTAATTTGTTCAATAACTTTTATAAATGGAAAACACTGACTGACAATCCAGTCGTTCTTGATTGGATTCACAATGGTGTATCTATACCTTTTCATGAGAAACCTACCAGTTTCTTTATACCTAACAGACAATTGAATGATAAATATACTGCATTTATTGACACTGAGGTGGGCAGCTTACTAGCCCAAGGTGCTATTGAAAAAACATTTGACAATTGTAAACCATATTGTGTTTCACCGCTTTCTGTTGTTCCCAAAAGAGGTAATAAACTCCGGCTAGTGTGTGACCTTAGAAAAATTAATGATTCATGCTCGCCACCAAAATTTGTGTATGAGAATATTGATACTGTCCTTAATTTAGTCCAGACCGGCGATCATTTTATTTCTGCGGACTTGCAAAACGGGTTTCACCATGTGCTAGTTAGACAGGAGGATAGAAAATACTTAGGAATAAGCTGGCGTGGAGTTTATTACCAATGGCGGGTGTTACCATTTGGCTTATCAGCCAGTCCTTATTTTTTCTGTAAAATTCTTAAACCTGTGGTACAATATTTAAGAGAATGTGGTTTGAAAATTGTTATATATGTTGATGATATATTGTTAATTGCTAGTTATGAAAATATTGTGCATCAACGAACATTATTGATAGATTGTTTGCAAATGTTAGGTTGGTTTATTAAATTTGAGAAGTGTTCACTTGAACCAAATACGAAAATAGGTTTTATAGGCTATACTATTAATTCAGTTGGTGAGGATGGTGTGCCAATCCTCAAGATAAATAGTGAACGTATTCGAAAATTAAGAAAAGATTTGAAGCGAGTTTTAATTAAAAAGAATTGTACAAAAAGAGAATTAGCTAGGGTAGCTGGACAGTGTGTTAGTATGTCAAGGGCTATTTTGCCAGCGAAATTATTGTTACGCAATACTTACAGGTTGATTGCCAAGTGCGCGTCATGGGACGAGATAATGACAATAGACAATCCAACAATGACGGATCTTCAGTTGTGGATCAATGCGTTAGAGTGTTGGAATGGGTTCGTGAAAAAGCCTCACCGAGAGTCCATTCAGATAGAAACCGATGCATCCGCAAGTGGATGGGGTGCGTGTGTAACCAATCAATGCCAGGAGACCTACGGGGTGTGGGACAAGTCAATGTCAACCAGACCGTCAAACTTCCGAGAATTAGCAGCAGTTTATCTTGCCCTAAAATCATTCAGTACTTTGATTCACGGAAAATCAGTAACAGTGTTAACAGACAACATAGTAACATGTGCATATCAAAACAATTTGGGTGGTCCAGTGCAATCATTAACAGTTCTAGCACAGGCAGTGTGGGGCCTGGTGTTCTGGATGGAAATCGATCTTCGTGTACACCATTTATCAGGAATATTGAATATAAGAGCAGATGGGCTATCGAGAGTGAACGATCGGGCTACCCATTACGAATGGAAACTTCATCCAAGACTGTTCAGGTATATAGACAGGGCTTTCGGCCCACATACAGTGGACAGATTTGCATCGTACCAAACGCGGCAGCTCGAGCGCTACAATTCGCTATCCTACGACCCGGAGACGGAGGGAATAGACGCATTGTCTCAAAACAATTGGGGGGAAGAGCTGAATTTCGTAAATGCACCATTCAGACTCCTGCCCAAGATACTAAACAAAGTGCAAACAGATTCGGCAGAAGCAACCATAATAGCACCACTATGGAAAAATCAAGTGTGGTACAAGACGTTACTCAAACTTGTGGTCAGACCACCAATTCATTTACCAATAAACAAACATTCAATTCAGTTTTTCAACAAGGGAACGGAGCCAATGAAAAACAGGAAGTGGCGGATTTACGCTTGGAAAGTGTCTGGGAAAAACAGTTACAGGCCAAAGGATGGTCGGCATCTTCCGCTAGGAGGGTACCATTGTGCTGGGCCAGCAGCACACTGGGAACATACAATAGACAGTTACAACAATTTAGAGAGTTTTGTGAATCGCGACACAGCGATTTTCCGCCCAAAAACAGTGCCATAGTAGCAGACTTTTTGTGTGACATTGCCTCAAGGTCACGAAGACCTGAATCAGTTATGAAGAATACTTCAGCTGCGTTAGGCAGTTATTATGAAGCAATTGGTATGCTGAATCCTATGCAATCTTGTGAGATAGTCCACCTTAAAAGTGCCATTATTAAATCTGGGACTACAGCGCCTATGAATAGATCAAAGACAATACCTATCCAACCATTTGTGAAACTTTTCAAAACACTCCCAGACAGTGAACAATTACAAATTGAAATTTTGAGACTTAAGTGTATAACACTGTTAGCATTGTGTGCTATGTTGAGACCATCTGATATTGCACCGCGTTCAGTACAGTATTCAAAGGAAAGTGTTGTAGAAGCACGATGCTTGAGAGTGTGTGATGTAAATTTTTCCAACCATTCTATGGACATAACATTCCACGGAATTAAAAATGATTCTCAAAGACGGGGTTTTATCGTCACAGTACCATGTGCTTCGGATACTGCAGTATGTCCTGTGCTGTGTTTACAGATTTACATTTCACGAACAGCTAAACATAGAGCTCACAATGGGCCACTATTTCTTACATTGCAAAATCCATATAATGCAGTTTCTGCGACAACCGTTAGTAGTATCCTTTCTCGGGCGCTGACTATGGCTGGATTAGAAGGTTTCAGCCCTAAAGACTTTAGATGTACTGGTGCCACAGCGGCGGTCGATGCAGGATTCAGTGAACAAACAATTATGAAAGTTGGGCGGTGGAAAAATGCAGAAGTGTTCAGAGAACATTATGTTCATAGCAAGATACCAGATAATTTCACGGACAAAATTCTCCAGGATTAGTGTGTGGAAACTTGTCCATTCAGTCATATTCTCATAAGGTCATTTTTGTGTGAATTAACGTTGTTTATATACAGTTAGAGATCTATATAAATACCAATTTATGTCATGTGAATAACTTGTTTAATATGTTTCAAAATCTAGTCTTAACTACGGTTTCAGTGAACATTTCTTGATACGATGTAAGGGAGATCACCACAACATTTTATGGATTTAGTTGAGTGTGTGTTATCTCCCTTGGATCTTAGATCCTAATTGATTGTAGTATTACTTGATTCTAGATTAATGTATTTAGCGGTTATTTCCCTTTGTTCAGCTAAATACTTTTCTCTCAAGATGGCATTAATATAGTTTAATTGTTTAATTCAAGTTGATTTATTAAAAATTAAAACAATATTACATGCCTCCATTGTCACTGACTTTCGTCTATTTGATGTTGGTCTAGACAATGGAGGCATGCATAATATGCATGTCCCAGAGCACGTGACTTGGTCACATGCTCTGGGCATGCGTCTTTCATCGGTGCTTGGTGGTGTTTGATAATGTATATATGTTCAATAATTTGGAGTATACGGCATATTTGAGTTATATATTATGTAGTGGAAGCATGGTGTGAGATATGGCATTAATATAGTTTAATTGTTTAATTCAAGTTGATTTATTAAAAATTAAAACAATATTACATGCCTCCATTGTCACTGACTTTCGTCTATTTGACGGATGGTCCTGTTAAATATCAGGAGCAACACAAAAATCTATAAGTCTTCGTAATCATTTTAAGTTACTGTGTATAAAAAATGTAGAGGGGTTTGCTCCACAACATAATGCTGACCATGTTCAACATCATTTGCAAGAACTTTATGTCACATACTTTTTTATATCATGTTGATCAACTTAATACAATTCCATTAACATTCCATTAACATTCCAAAAGGCGAAGGAGTAATTTGTTCAACAAAATAAAATTAGTCAGCAATTTTGAATTTGATCTAATTGAAACCAATGAATGAATGTATTACTGTGTCTTTCTCGACCAAGGGAGTTACTTCACATTAATTAGACCTTATAGTTATCCTTGGATGACCCCTATATAAAGTTCGCTGAAACATTTTAAGGTGTGAAAATAATTACAATTCCCAGGGAGATTTAGCTCAATGGATCATTCTTCTTCTTCTTCTTCTTCTTCTTCTTCCTGGTATTGAGCAGGGGTCTTCCTAGACCGTAAATAGCTCAGCGACAAATTAGTTCATGGTGATGGCGATCAAAAGTTCAATCAATTTAAAAATAGCAAAGTTCATTGATAAAACTGTCAGTAGGATTAAAACTTTGTACATGGTTTAGATCCACTTATGTTGATCCGACCCTGAGGAGAGACTGGAAGTCCTCGAGGGAAGCCGCTGCTGTAACTCTGGTTGGGAGAGAGTTCCAGTCCTTCACTGATCTAGGGAAGAAGGTGTTGAGGAAGGTCTTGTCTGTGAGTCGTTCCTGGTAGAACCTGTTCCCCCCACGGGTACGGCTATCGCTGGGTTTGAGGTATGTGTCAGCTGGGATATCTACAAGTCTGTGGTGAACCTTGAAGAGCATCAGGAGCCTGTTGTTGCGTCTGCGACTCTCAAGGGATTCCCATTGAAGGTCCTCAAGTATTTTCGTGACGCTCCCTGGTGTCTTGCTCGTGTAGTCGTTTACCACAAATCTTGCCGCTCTTCTTTGTACTTGTTCGATGTCTTTGATGGTAGACTGATGTACTGGGTCCCAGACTGAGGCTGCATATTCCACAGTTGGCCTGGCGATGGACCTGAAAGCTGCTGCCTTTACTGATGGTGTGCAATCTTTCAGGTTGCGTCGGAGGAAGCCAACTGTCCGGTTGCCTTTCTTGATGGTGTTACCTATGTGACAGTCCCAACTGAGGTCATCTGAGATCGTGACTCCAAGGTACTTGCTGCCGTCAACGACCTCAAGTGTCTATCCATGCAGCTGGTAGTTGGTCTCTAGTTTCCTGGTTCGCTTGGAAGCAATTCTCATCACCACACATTTGCTGGGGTTGAAATTCATTTGCCACTTGTGTTCCCAGAGTTCAAGGGCAGTTAGATCCCTTTGCAGTAACATGCTATCATGAAAGTTGCTGATGACCTTGAGTAGTAGGCTGTCGTCAGCAAACAATTTGGTGATGGAGTCCTTGACGAATTCCGGTAGGTCGTTGATGTATGCGAGAAACAGGAGAATTGAATGACATGAGTAAATATACAGTACAACCTCACTAGAGTGGCACACTGCACAATAGTAACCTCTCTATAACCACACACTCAACCCTTTTCTACGCTGATATGTACTCACAATTTAACTAAGGATGGCAACGAATACCAAAATTGGTATCCGGATATCCGGAACGGTATCCGAACGGATATCCGGATATCCGTATCAAATTGAATGTTGTTAAAATCGTGTTGGAATAAAGCTAATGCTATGCGACAATGTAACATAATTTCGCGACCACCATCGTCTTTGTGTACCAGACAGACTTACATTAAATGCAACAATGCGGATATTCTGCTATTGTTACATCCATACCTACGAGTCCAAATACTTAATCTGACCTCTAAGCTTTAATCTTAAGAAACCTGTAAGTTTTTAACATTTTGTGTTTACATTTTGTGTTTACCGTAAGTGTGACTGTTTGATATAAGGGGACGTAACTCCATCTGAATTATTTCTACTTTCGTTTTGACAAGCTGCTACACAGTGATCTCCCTTGACGATATACACGTGGAACTTATTGGGTTCCTGATGCATTTTTTTATGTTCATGTTTACTTTCTGCATCAAACATAAAATTGAATAAATAACTGATAACATAATTGTGCATTTTTAGTTTTTATTTCCAATCATAACCAATCGATAGTCTTGATACACTTTGAGTAATATTTAATTAGAAATGGGCGTTGCAGGGTCAAAGCCAATGATAAACGTCGACGCATATTAATAGTAAGTTATTTGCCGACAGTTACGTTCAGATTAACTAAAACTTCAAAGCTTTGCTTGATTTTAATAAGCTGCCAATGAGAAAAAAATGTTTGTAACATACGGCTACATAAGACAAATACCAAATTCGTAACCCCTTTAATCACCATTAGCACCTTTCGTGGACCCGCGCAATTAATCGAAATTGGTCTTATTTAATTACTAATTGAGTAGACAACTTGTTAAAATCGGGATAATTACTAACAAACACTTATAATCTGATAATTGTTCGGCAAAAACAGACTTTAAGATACACCGCAGTGATTATCACGCAAAAGCAAATCTAACGGAGACCCTGTGTCAAAGAAATAAACAGACCCCAATAAACAATGTGTCACCGACATCAAATGTATTCTATTGTTCTAGGTGTCAATCGATGTTTTCATCGTAAAGTTATGAGAAAACATTTTTATGGAATTTTATAACGGATATTCGGATCCCAATTTACTATTCGGATACTCGGAACGCGATACGAATATCCGGATATCCGGATATCCGTTGCCATCCTTAAATTTAACCTATATAAGCAACAACCTCTAAACAACAGCCAATATTTGCAGATCCCAAATAATGTTGCACTTCATTTGTTGGACTGTATATCTGCTTTTACTAGTTTGTATTAAAATACAATTTTTTGTTATGCCCCTTTTCATCGTACACATATCTTATAGCAATTACTTCAAAGGGCAAAAACTGTAAATAAAGATAAGTAAAATACAAAACTTAAACTTAGATTTTAATTCTTCCTGCTTGCACCTCGGATACTTATAAGTGGATTCAACTTTCATATTCATAGTATGCCTACCTGGTAAATAGCATACCAAAGTTCAAAATGTTACTCTGGTGACAATACATATGTAGGAATGTCATTCAGTCGCCCTCTGACATTAAATTCCCATTTTTATTGCCCAAATATGACTTTTGGTGGTAATGATTTGATAAGCAAGTACTTTTTTTCGTAACAAATTATACAAGTGGTTATTATAATTTATAACTATGATTCTAACGTCCAGAATATTGGTTTTGTTTTGTTTTGCGTTTTAACAAAAGCTAAAGAAAATATCAGATATTACTACTCACTATATTAAAGTTAATTCTAACACGATCGGCGGATTAATCGTTTAAATATAGAGCGGACCTAACCATGTTTTATTACCCCCATAAAACATACCTATCAAATTGGCTGTTTCTATTTACGCCCAGTATCACGTGACATATTTATGAATGAATTAACGTAAACTTTATAGTAAAATTTACTACGAGTCACGATGACAAGGCGAGTTGCACGAGAATCCAGTGTTACATCTATGACGCATCTATTTGTAGAAACTCCAATATACTCTAGAAACCAAGTTTCATTAAAGCTTCTGATAATCAATCCATTTATATTTTTCATTTTATGAAATAGATAATATACTCGTGTTATTGAAATTGTTTCAATGTTTAAATTGTGGTATTTCCCTCAGAAAATTACGAAGGTCGTTTGCATTAACGAGGGAGGTAATTGTACCAGCTAATAAGCTACTCAATTTCATCGTGGAATTATGTTCAATGTCAAATGGGTGAAAATGGAATGCGCGCAGTCAAATAGTGCGGGATATTATCGTATTTAGAATCGAAATAAAAACTCTGTTCTTGTATATTGTCGGTGAATAAAACACGGGCACTCGTTCGGATGCGGAAAATTAAATCACTCGTGCTACGCACTCGTGATTTAATTTTTCCGCATCCGAACTCCTGCCCGTGTTTTATTCACCAACAATACACGCGAACAGATTTTTATTTCTTAAATAATCAATACATTTATTGGAAATGTACTGACTTTTATGCTTCAACATTGTACAGAAATTCACTTTTCCATTCAAACAAAGTATCTCATGAAGATGTTTACTCACAACATAAACAGACCATTTGAACTCCCTTGAGAACAGAGTGATGACATGTCTACAGCCTGTCTGTTGTATACTAAGAGGTTAATACACGACAGAGCCGGGCCGGAAGGCGATAATCGGCCCGGAAAATTATTTATCACCGCGAGGGCTTTAGCCCGTGGGTGATTATTCATGCCGGGCCGATTATCAACTTCCGGCCAGGCTCTGAAGTGTATTAAAGTCTTTAATACAATTGTTCGATTCCAAACTGAATGAAAGTAACTGTTACTCACGCTTAGTTCAGTTCGTAGATATCTAAAGTACATTTATGCTGAAAATCTTATAATTCTCACATTTGTTAAAGGAATTGTACCTCTGTGTAACGTAACGTCATATTTTCGCTCTAACGTGACGTCATTTTAGATCCAACATGACGTCATGTTAACTTGGATAACGTAGCGTGCGCCCGTTCAGCGGGCCGATTACGATTATGAGATTGCGGACCGGGCGGATAGGCGATAATCAATCACGTGATGGTCATAATCAGCCTGAAATAGGCTCATTTTTGTTACTATATACAGTAACAAGTGTATTAATACAATATTAAAGCCAGAAGTGGGTGACCTGAAAGAAGGTCAATGACCTCATGTTTGGAGTCCAAATTTCCGGGTCCATGAGTCCAGTACACGAGTCCGGTCCACCAGTCCAATCCGCGAGTCCAGTCCACGAGTCCAGTCCACGAGTCATAGTCCAGTCCATGTTTTCCGGTTTGCCTTTTCTTCTCAAAGTCAGTGTGGAGAATCACTTGATAAAATGAATAACGTTTGCACTATAAACAACTGCGATTTCGTCTGCTAAAACAACATTGAGTTGGAGGAAAGAGAAACAAATCACAGCCACTCCTAGTTTTGCACATGCGCACAACAATAGAAGAAAACAACAACAATTAAAGGCGCGGACGTGAAAACCAACACACACAATGATTCTACTATGGAACACTTATCTTCCTTAACTACAAGCTGTAGTAAAACAACCACTAGCGACCAATGGGTAGCCAGTACAATAATAAACATATTCATATCGACTATATGGTAAACAGTTATTGTCATAATTAATAGTACTTGTATATACATATAGTTTCAGTTCACAACAGATGTATCTAAAACAAGCATGAACAAGGGACGTTAATTGGAAGCATGCAAACGAAACAGTTACTTAGTACAGGGTGTTTCATAATACCTGCCCCCATTACAAACTAATGACAAGAGTATGTGCTTTATCTCATCTGATATCTTCATATACCAATGGAAAGCCAACACATCCAAAATTTTCTCATGACATTGGTTTGTAGTGGGGACAGATATTATGAAACACCATGTACATTCAATATAAAATAAAACATGCGGACTTACTTGAAACAAATTGTCACCCGTTCTTTGAAAACGGTACCAACGTCCGTTCTACATAGAATTCCGTCAGTTCAACACCAAAGTCAGTTTCCATGGAGTCTTCTATGAGTAAATCAATTACGTCATATTTGGACATGTTGGTGACGATTTGCTGTGAAATAAACCTCATTGCTATGGAGAGGCAAACTACTAGACTTTTTATCATTATTTAGCATGTATATGTATAGCTTTAAGTTGTTTAATCAACAAAGTCTGCCGGGCCGTAACCAGACAAACCCAATATTTTCTAGAGACTATTTGAAACATTTATTTCTTCAAAATATGTTCAATTTGACAATTTCTCAAATATACAACTTTTTAAAATGGACACCTGTTTCTGGAGGCTAGATAAAAGAGAATGGGTGGTCAAAGACATATGTAAAAGTACTCCGTGAATAGATGAACCTACGTTTTCTGACAGGCTGATATCTGTACAATGACTAGTGAAGAAAATACAGCATTACTCTAGGTAATTGATCGCCTTTTTACTTTGGATACATGCACTTTTATTTTCCACACTACTTTATTTAAGCCTAGGTCCCACTGAACATTTTTGATTCGGCGATGTATTTCAGATTAAATCAATGGTCATAGAGCATTCATCTTCGGAAATTCATCTGAAGAAAGGTCCGCGTGGTCTAAGTCCTGTTCGAGGCTCATTTATTTCCGTCGGGAGTACATCTTCGAGGCAATAAAAGTGAACATTGCAATTTCACAATTAGCAAAACTTTGGAAACGCAGTATGGTAAAATCAGAACAAATCACAATGTCAAAGTTTCGCGACATTAAAAGTTCTTCAGAAAGAATTTTTGTCTTTGCTTTATTGGCCAATCAAACATATCCAACTATTTGTCCCATTTGTATTCGCACATGTGACAATTTTTTTACCATTGGAAGGCATGGGGACTCCACATAAAATTGTCCATATGATAATAACCATTTGAGATATTTCTTATGTGCATTCTTATTTTGTAGTTTGATATGTCTGCAAAATAATACACTAAATTTCATAGTTGTATCTTTATGGGATCAACCCCCTTTTTAAAGGTTTTTAACATGACTATCACTCACATTGAACAAAGAAGGAAATGGACGGATTTGCTATCAAACTTGTTTACTTTCTTGCTTATAGTTCTTTCGTTTCTCGGGGGATATATTTTGTTTATACAACAGTTTAATTTCTTCCCGTTAGATTGGTGTTTTGATAATTAGATCTACCCCCTTTTACGGTTTTTTAAAAGCAGGTATTATTTTTTTAGCTAAAAATTAATACACACATCTAATATTGGCATACTGTTAATTGTTTTATGACGCGTCCCGCTGCGATTGTCACAGCATGTGGGGTAATAAAATTTGTACACTCGCTTGAAGGGTAATAAAACCACTATATTTCCTGTATACATGCTAAATTATGATTTTGAGATTTGAAACTTATTAAATCATTGCCGATTCTGAAAGTTATATACATGTACATGTATTTAAATACAAATGTATAGTGAAATGTATACAATAAGCTCACCCTTAATTCATTATAATAATCGTACTGAGGTGAGAAATAGAAAATGACGAATTATATTACACGTGCATAATATACTGATTAATAGACACTTTGTACCACCTAATTGAATATATTCGAATTATAGAAAAGACTCTTAACCGTCAAAAAGGTGAAGAAAAACCTACTAAACAGTGTGACACTGTACAACTGTGTTTCACTTGTTTTTCACTTGTAATTCTGATCCAATTTACGTTATTTGTGTACTAGTTATACATCCCTGGTTTAGTCTAAAATAAAGTAATATGATATGCAGCAATAAAATTAATTCAAACAGTCCATTGTTGTTTTGTTAAAAATCTACAATTAAGTAGAAACAAGTAAAGAGTACTAACCACACCCCGATTTCCCGAAGCATCACGGGTAGAAATTTCATACCAAATTGAAATATTACTCAAATCAGTCAGCATGTGAAATACCTATATATACTGAGTTCCAAAAGTTCCGCATCCAATATATGATGTGTCTTTTTCACTAGAATCTCCAACTTATTTATGATAATTCAAATGCCCATGTGTAGAGCGATGTGTACTTGATATAAATCCATGACAGTTATCGAGTTAAAGATATGTATCGATCCGTAATAAAACCACATGTGACACCACCCCACGATTCCAAAGTACACACAACGATAAACTACTATTTTGTAGTGGAAGGGAGGTAATAAATACCGAAAATTACCTCTCTTTGACCACAGACAATTAATGATGTTGCAATAGAGTCTGTACAACAGGCCAGATTTTAAGAAACATCCGCTTTGACATAAAAAACACAACAATAAAGCAAGTTTCCCATAATTTTAATGTTGGGTGGACTACAATTAAGCAACAAAAATGCCGTTGTTCTTGGTGCAAAAATATAGCAGCATTACCTTTCTTTGTCAGCGGCTTTGACCCTTGACCTGTTGTCACGTGGTACGTCATATACAGTTTTTTTCGGATGGAGATGATACAACAGTCTTATTATGATAGAGACATGTCAATTTAATTCGACACAATATATTTTTAGTGAAACACCAGCTTCTAGCGTCTTATATACACCAGTCGTTTACAATAATCAATTTTTGCAATCAAATTAAGCGTACATTTCTAACTTTTTTGACTAACTTATTGTGTTGTTTGGTAACACAGACACGATGCAAGTAAATTGGAAGTGAAATTAAAGTAAAAAATGAAGAACCCAAATTATGCGTGCTTGAATAGACGTTTTTACCATTTGTGATGGTGTGATCATTCAAACGTGACGAAATCAAACGGAAATAGGTTCAACATAAACACTAAGGGTACGCAAACGGACAGTGTTCCTAAAAAGTTCTTTTAAGTTAACTTTTCAAAAAAAAAGAACTTTGAATTAAGATGCAGAACTTTTGGAACTCAGTATATATTCTGTCTTACAAATCGAGCAAAAATTTCATATTTTGAGTCAGCTAAACAAGTGATTATTTTCAATGATCACCAAGAAAACGTTGATTATTTTTAATTTGACTGGAAATATAAGTGGCGCGTAAATATTTACGTTTCTTACAAAGATGCTTTGTGAATACCAGCCACATACTATCATGTATCTATATCTACATGCGTCATAATATATAGACACGAATCCCGTCCACAAAGACCGGTACAAGGTTATCAATTAAAACAGTTAATTTGTTGCTGTCTTTGCATCTCTTTGGTATTTGCACAATACTGAAGCGGTGACAATTTGGTGATGTAAAAATGAACACTTGCGCATTGTACAATTACTTGAAACCGTTTATTTTTTGTTATCATCCATAAAACATGCATACTTATATAGAACTACATATCATCTAGTGTCTTGCAGTTACTTGTTTAAACAAATTTATGCATAATATTAGATTAGATTATATTAGATTTTTCACTTATGATCAACGAATTCTGAATGATACCTGGGAAGTATAAATGCTCTTGATGACACACATCTTCAAAACAGCATTTCATAATGGCAGAGCTCTTCCTGTCCTAATTAAGACCCTGGTATTCATCATGTACACAAAATGTCAAAACTATCCAAAGTAGCTTAGAGAACAAAACCCCTCCAGCAAAGGATAAATATAAATTAATGCGCTCCGACTACCCGTGGAGTTAGCACAGCATGATTACGCAATCGAGATAAGATCGGCCAGATTAAAACCAGTATAACACCAGTCAAGGAAATATAACTGTGGTAGACTCGAAAACAAATCCAATACAAATGGGACAAATAGTTGGATATGATTCACTAACATATTTTTTTGCGAATTTATTGTTTTTAGAATTACATGGACTACATCACAGGCGCACAGTTTCATCGATCTAATAAACATGCATGAAAAAAAAACAGTTCCTTTAAATCAGGGCTCGGCACTAACACTGGTCCCCTGGCACAGAGTCAGTGTAAATCTTGAAGTACCAGTGAAAATCATGAATGACCAGTAGCTGTTTTCCTTACAATTTGCACGTTTTTTTACTGTCTGACCAGTGACCAAAAGTTTCAACCCTTGCTAATAATAAACTATAGTTACTGTAGTTTATTATTAGAAAGGGATTTTTATGCAAGTTTATTAGATCGATGGAACCATGCGCCTGAGGACTACACTTGTTAAATGTTGTAAGTACACCAACATGTAATGCGTATATCTTTTTTATTATATATCATATGATGTTCATTTTGTACGTGTCTTCATTGGAGTAGTAAAGCAGCAATATCCGAAAATTTGATGATTATAATTTGCCCGCTGGACGCAGTGAACTGTGAATTTTCAAATTATGCAAAAAGCACGTGCAAAACATATGATTTTCACAAGAAGTCTCAAAATGATAAATGCACATTGTCCATCAATACCCACACCAGGAAAACACAAAACCGGAAGAATTACGATAACAGACCGTACAAAAGAGGTTTTTGTAACATACACGTCTCATGAAGTAAATACTGTAAAATCATTTAATTCCGTTGGGACGAAATTTCGTGGTTTTGTTTAAAAAGACAATTTCGTTGGTACTTGAATTCGTTGATTTTGCATTTCGGGTAATAAAACAAGGGTCAAAATTAATGTTCGTTGGGATTAAAGTTCGTGGTTGAGGTGAACCACGTAATCTACGAAATTTAATCCCCCACGAATATTAATGATTTTACAGCAACCTAGTGTAGCCAAGGTCACCACGACCTTGACCTTTGACATATCGACCTCAAAATTAGTAGGAGCCTACATCTGATGACTAGCAACCTCTCTGTAAAGTTTAACAATCCAAGATTCTATATTTCTTATGGTGTGTACCAGTGATTGTTGTGTGATCAAAGGTCATGGTGAGTGTGACCTTTGATCCAAATGACCTTGAAATTGACTCGGACCGTCCGTGGTGGTTGAATAATCTCCACTTAAAATTTTAGAATCCTAGGTTCACCCGTTTTGGAGTTATTGTTAGAAAACCATTCGGCATGTCGACCGACCGACTTTTTGCACGTAACGATAAGACGTCGCGTCACAAGTTGGAGCTATTTTCAATTTTGCGTAATTTATTTGCCAAATGGTGCAAATGTAATTATGTTTGTTTCAATTAATATAATATGTTATATATCAATCGAACGAAGAAAATCAGCACAGTCGACCCGAATGTATATGTTTTGAGTTTTTTTTTACAAAATCCCGAACTTTCAGGGTTCGAAATAACCAGAATACGATGAAATATCACTGTAGAGATGTAACATCCAATCTCGTGGGTCTTGAGAAATATGTGTTGAGAGCAAAAACCATGACGTCGCGCACGGTGTTGCATCGTGGAAGCATCACACGGAAAGCGTAAAATTTAACGTCAAAATATTCGAGAAGTCATTTTCATCGCGTTGTCTTGAAAAAACTACTTAAGTGATGTGTATTAAATCCAATACATTGTTCAAGTATATATCAACGATAATAATACTGAAAAGAATACTAATATATCTTGTAATTTTATTAAATAATTTTAGTAAAGAACGTCGGAAAATTATTTTGTATTTACAAAAAGAACGGGTTTAATAATGTTTTACGGTTCTTTCTTCAACAATAAGATCTTTAATTTAGAAGTAATCTTCATCTTTAATTTATTACTCGTAAATAACCTCTATAGGTTTTATTACTCTATATAGGAAACAATGCACTGGCTTAGAATGAGAAGATCGTAACTACAAAAACGATATTTAGAGAAATCGAGAAAAAAAACCTCTTTACTTATGGTAAATCAAGCTGTTTCAACATCAGTTTGTTCAGCATGACAAATTCGTATTTTCACGAAAATAGTCTCATAAGAATCGCCTTGTGAAGCAGTCGTATATAGGTCGTAAGTAATACAACTATTAAAGGGGTAAAATATGAGTATTTTGATGTTAGATATTTTTTTTAATTTTTCAAAAATAAGATGTAATTTTGTAGATGTTGCGGCTTAAGTGATTCCGACACTCCGATTACATACACATTGACATTTATGGCCACGCCATTTAATCGGACGTTACTTTGCGATAACAGAGACTTGATCGCCGATTTAATTTGATTACGTCTGTTGCATCACAAGGGAAGACATTTTTATAATCGTGAAACCCTTTCTCTGCCTAAATTACTTATCGGTCACTAAGCGGGGTTTCTGCGATACGCAATCTTTAAGTATGAGGTTATTAATTTGTATAATTAATTGGTGTTGCATAATTTTTATGACTCCATACCTTTAGGAGATTAGTAAGCATGTCAATTTCTATTGGTCGGCTGAAAAGTCGGGGACACAGGGAAACTTCTGATTGGTCATTTTTGTGATTGATTCTCCGTGCTTGGAGCAGAAATTCGATCTGCACATCAGTTTATGTTCAACCAACTGCGTGTGCAGATCATCAAAATAATTAAATAAATAAATACTTTTATACATTTTAAATTGGAGTTTGTTCCCTGTTTCCCCAGGTAAGCCAAATACTGTATTAATTATACTTGTATTTTGTTTAATGTTGATAGATTGTTTTTATTTAGTGCACTTAATAGTAGAACTACTTTTATACACTGATTAGAATATGTACTGTATTAGCAAGAGTTAGCTCCCGTGCGGAAAACTCTCTAAAAAAGAAGTTTTCGGTCATTAGTCATTTGTAAATTGACTGTTTTATTTTACGTTAAATTCATGCTTAAAAATTGAGGATCAACTATGTGTTTGATTTCAATCATTTCAAATAAAAATGTAAGTACCAAATATTTGATTAGAGTAATATGGCAATTATTAATCGTTTGAAAATTCACAGTTGAAAACTGAAAGTTTATCCGAAATTATCCGAAAAGTACTCTACTTTTACTGAACCTTATTTTGTGTTGATTTTACATGGAATCATATTATTAATTGTAGACTTTATTGAATACTGTTGAAATGATAGGCTATTTTAGTTACTTTATTCAACATGTATACATTACATATATATTTGAGAGAATGCCATTTAAATTACAAATTGAATTAATTAAATGCTTAGCATTCTAAATTATATTCACTCTAGTGTCTACAATATTGATGAGTAATATTTTATATGCATTTTATGCTTATCTTTATTCTTTATCATATATTGAAAAGTTATCTTCTCTATTTCTTATTGAGTTTATGTTCAACCAACTGCGTGTGCAGATCATCAAAATAATTAAATAAATAAATACTTTTATACATTTTAAATTGGAGTTTGTTCCCTGTTTCCCCAGGTACCAACAACAAGGTCAAAACGTCATCATCATCATCATCACATCATCATCAGCTTCGTCAGCATCGATACTCCCGGGTAACATCACATGACCCGGTGACAGCGAAACACACCAAAATCGTGTTTCTAATAACTGGTGGAGGTAAACAGTACGGTTCCGCTCACTCTCACATGAGACCACAAAATCAATATTGGTTAAGAAGGTTGGAAGATCCAACCGAACAAATTGACGGGGACGACTTCTCTGAGGACGATACCACAGAAGCTGAAGAAAGTGTAGAAGACGATCTCTCTATTCAGCAAGAGGAGATCCTCGAAAGAACTGTTATAGACATGTCCAAGCCACATATCAGGCTAAGTCAGTTTTCAGGTAATCCTGAAGAGAACCCTACACAATGGTTAAAGTACTTTAATGCATATATTAAGACCAACCAACAAGAAGGAAAGGAAGCAGACATCCTCCCTTTCTACTTTCAATCTCATGCCAATGTTTGGTATGATTCATTGACGACTGGTGACCAGGAGAGCTATGACATTCTGAAAGAAAAATTCATCAAGCGTTTTACCAATACTGATGCAAGTGCTTCATTATGGGACATAAAACAGTATACCGAAGAAACGTGTCAGGACTATTTCACCAGGTTTCTTAGACTTGCCAGTGGAGTCACCTTGGATGATAACGGGAAAATACAGTTACTGATCAGAGGTCTTAGACCAAAAATATAAAACCAGGTCATTATGAAAAACCCACTTACTACAGACGCTACTCGCGAGGCAATGCTACTTGCAGAGAGAACAGAGAGGCTCGAAGTGAATGTGGCCAGTAACTCCTCTGCAATGGAAGACATTATCAAACAATTCAGAGATGAACTATTTCAACATAGACAATCGGTGAGTGCAGTTGACACATCTACTAGACCTTCTCAGAAACAACAGTATGATAGGTTCCAAAGTGAGGCTCCACAAAGAAAACAACAGTATGATAGGTACAGAGGTGAGGCTCCACAAAGAAAACAACAGTATAAGGGGCGCCAACAGCAATTCAATGACAGAACATGCTGGAACTGTGGTCTACTGAATAAAGGTAGGAGTTTTCCTCATTCAGACTGTCCTGCTAAGTCATGTCTCTGCTTTCATTGTAAAGTGATTGGGCACTATCCAAGCTTATGTTTTACCCATAATAGATCTAGGTCAGGTAATAGATAGGAAATTGGGCATACCCAGTCCAGGCATCTGTCTAAGGGTAGGCAAGTACAAAAAGAATCTAACAGAAAAGTAAACAGTGCTAAGTCTAAATGGAATGTTAAGCAAAGAAAATGTGCTAAGAGAATATTTAAATCAAATCATCAAGATTCTAATACCAGTTCTAAACCCCAAGATAGAGATGACGGTAGCCACTCAAACTGTAATTCGACAGCATCAGTCAATTTGGCCACTTCTTTGATAAAAAATACAGTCTTAATGTCAGTAGGCGGCCGAAAAACTCAAGCTTTAGTGGACACTGGTGCTTCTATTTCTTGTGCAGCCAGATCCTTTTTGAAAAAAACCCATGTAAAAACTCAAAATCTCCGTGAATCGCATATTAAAACTGTGGTAGGTGTTGGTAATACTAAGCATTCAGTTTTAGGTACTTTGGATATTGAATTCAAAATTTCTGGGGCAGTATTGACACACAAATTCTATATTTTGGAAGAATTAAACCATCCTATGATTATTGGTTTAGATTTTATTCAGCAACATAAGGTCAAGTTGGATTTTGATAGGAAATTGTTTTTAATGGCTGATGAGGTAGTAGTTGCTAGCTTAAATACAACTGAAAATGGGCTCGCTAGAGTGCAGAAAGAAACTTGTATTGAACCGGGTCACATGACTGCAGTTCCTGTAAGAATTTCAAAGAGAGACAAAAATGAAGTTGTTTTATTGGAACCCAGTCCGATTCTACAATCTAGGTCACTAATTGGTGCAAAAAGTTTGGTAACAGTTAGGAAAAAGTCTGCTTTTATCAATGTTATAAACCCAACTAGCAAGAGTATAGTATTAAATAGCAATAGGGTTATTGCATTTGTTAACAGTGTGGACCCACATCAAGTATTCTCTCTTGATGATTCCGAAAGTCAGTCTGTCAATGTTGATACTGCCAGTGCATCCTCGGATGACAATGTTCGGTCTCATTCTGATATACATTTTGATTTATCTTCATCATGTATATCTGAGGAGGAAAAACAACAGCTAAGAGATTTGCTGGCACAAAATGTTGATAGATTTTCGACTTCAATTGATAACATTGGGCTTACAGATGTTTATCAGCATACTATTGAAACAAAACCTGATGCTAAACCTGTTCATTTATCATTTTATAGACAACCCCCAAACGTGAAAACCGAAATTGACACTCTGGTTGACACTTTCATAGATGCCAACTTGGCTAAGACTTCTGATTCAATATGGAACTCACCGGTCGTTTTAGTTCGGAAAAAAGATCAAACGTTCCGCTTTGCGGTTGATTATAGGAAGCTGAATGCTGTGACTGAAACTATTTCTCACCCCATGCCTAGATTAGAGGATGCATTTGATGCAATTGGCCAAGCTGGGGCCAAAATATTTAGTTCAGTTGATATATCATCCGCCTTTTACCAAATTCCCCTTGACCCAGCTACAAGGCATAAGGCAGCCTTTGTGACTCATGATGGTGTGTATGAATTTCTTAGAATGCCTTTTGGTCTCAAAAATGCTCCCATGAGTTTTCAGATGGTCATGTCCAAGGTTCTAAAAGGTATGAATTGGAAAAATGTGCTGTGCTATATTGATGACATTTTGATATTTTCCAAAAACTTCAAAGACCACTTGGTGCATTTGAATGAACTTTTTGAAAGGTTAAGAAACGCTAATCTGACACTGAAGCCTGAAAAATGCTCATTTGCAGTTGATCAGGTGCTATATTTGGGTCATGTGATCACTGCAGATGGTGTTAAGGTTGACAATTCAAAAATAGAAAAAGTCATTCAATTTCCAGTGCCTAAAACTCAAACTCAAGTGAGGTCATTCTTAGGTTTGTGTAATTATTACCGTAAATACTGTAAAAATTACTCCAAAATTTGCCTTCCTTTAAACAAATTACTACAAAAATCTCAAAATAAGAAAATTGAATGGACTGAGGATTGTCAAGCAGCATTTGAGTCTTTGAAGAAGTGTCTAACTACTGCACCAATACTAGGATACCCCGTCATGGACAGGAAATTTATATTGACCACAGATGCTTCTGGGAAAGGACTAGGCTACATCCTCTCTCAAAGAGACGACCATGGTAGGGAATATGTTATAGCTTATGGTGGTCGTGCCTTGAGACCACCTGAAAAGAATTATGGAATTACAGAATTGGAATGCTTAGGAGTACTAGAAGGGATTAGGACATATAAACACTACTTACAGCACCAACCCTTCACTGTATATACTGATCATAAGGCTCTACAATGGTTAAAGAATACAAAGGACACGTCAAGTCGGCTTGGAAGATGGGCAATTGAATTCCAGAACTATGACTTTGAAATAATTTATAAGGAAGGTAAGAATATGCAAGCGGATGCTCTATCTAGAATGTACGACAACAATGCTTCAGAGGATATGCTAAGTGAACCTAACAAACAGATGGGAGAAGCAGTGATGACAATCCATACAGACCAACAGGTGGAAATTGATGATGATCTTGCTGGGGTTCAACATGTTCAATCTTTAGACCTCACGGATAATATGTCTTTACATAATTGTGACAGTCTATCAGGTTGTACTGAACAAAAGGCATCGGTTTATCATCAATTAGATATTACATACGGAGGTAACATAGAAGTAAATACACTGGAGGGAGACACTCAGAACATTGAAAAGGAACGTCAGGAGCAGGAGTATACTGTCTTTGAGAACCAAGATGACTTTGTGAAACTCCAACAGGAAAGCAGGGATTTTTGGGATATCTATGTTTACATAGCATCTGACTCTCAAACCCATCCAAATGATGACCAGAGGGCGAAGAGGGTGATGCGCGAGGCAGATCACTATGTACTTGAGAATGGTGTTCTGTATCGTAAGTACTATCCTAGAAGCCGAGGAGTTAAGAATCTTGAAAGGGTTGTACAACCACTGGCTTTGCCTGAAAAGTTCCGCATGGATGCCATCATAGGATACCATGATAGCAAGGTAGGAGGATGTCATCTTGGTAAGCAGAAAACATACGATAAACTTAGGATGAAGTTCTACTGGCCAAGCATGTATCAGGATGTTTTTGATTATGTATCTTCCTGTGATGCATGTCAAAGGACTAAGGTCAATAGGCATCCCCATCAACCACCCTTGACCCCGATGCCAATCATGAAACCATTTCAGAGGTATCATATGGATATTCTTGGTGGCTTTCCTAAAACTTCTGAGGGTTACCAGTATATTCTACTGATAGTTGACAGTGGGAGTAGATGGCCGGAAGCTTTTCCATTACGGACCCAGGAGGCTAGGGAAATCGCGGACATCCTGTATAATGAGGTTTTCACCAGGTATGGACCAAGTTTGAGTATTGTGTCTGATAGGGGGGCTAACTTCATGTCAAAACTAATAGCAGCACTCTGCGAGTTGTTTGATATTAAGAAGCACTCTACCAGTTCATATCATCCTCAAACTAATTCTACCTGTGAACGTATGAATGGCACCATACTTCAGATGTTGAGGCCTTATGTCACGAAGGATCAGAAAAATTGGCACACACTCTTACCCAGTGTTATGATGGCTTTACGAGCATCTCCAAATGAAGCTACGCTAATGTCCCCATATGAAATGTTATTTGGTATTCCAATGACTCTACCAATTGATTTACAGCTAATTCCCAAACAAACCCTTAGTAGAGACGCCCAACAATTCTTTAATACCATAATAGAAAGGCAATTGTTAGTACGTGATATTGCTCACCAAAACAAATTAATTCTCCAAGAGAAAACAAAGGAAAGGTATGATAGAAATGCTAAAATTCCCCAATATAAGGTTGGCGATAAGGTGTTCTTGGAAAATTCCCAGACCCGAGTGGGACTGTCCCCAAAGTTAACAGCTAAGTATGATGGACCATATATAATATTTGAAGAAGGTCCCAACTACACATACAAACTACGGAAGGTGGAGAATAACAAGTGTACTTGTTTCCAAAACGCATCTAGGATGAAACCATATAATGACCCAGCTGACAGAAGGCTAGGTACAAACCATGAAAATGATGTGAATGATGAAGGAACTCCAGCAACAACAGACACAAATGCACAGGAAGAACAACAAACTCCATCAGGACCTACAGAGAAGGGTAACCAACCCATAGTAGCTCCTGATGTTAAAAAACCCAAACCACAGGTAGCAGAACCACAGCAGGTGGTAACTCAAAAATCCAAACCACAGGTAGCAGAACCACAGCAGGTTGTTACTCAAAAATCCAAACCACTGGTAACAGAACCACAGCAGGTGGTTACTCAAAAATCCAAACCACAGGTAGCAGAACCACAGCAGGTGGTTACTCAAAAATCCAAACCACAGGTAGCAGAACCACAGCAGGTGGTTACTCAAAAATCCAAACCGCAGGTAGCAGAACCACAGCAGGTGGTAATTCAAAACTCTAAGACAAAGATGGTTGTTGATTCAAACCTCCAGTCAAATAATAAGGGAAATAAGAAAACCCAATGGTTTGACTGTGAGGCAATAAACTATAGGAGGTACAAAAACAAATCTCAATATCTAATAAAGTGGGCTGACGGAAGTCCCAACACATGGGTTCTGAGTAGGAATGTCTCAGATCTAGCTAGACAAGATTATCATAGAAAACACCCTAGTAAGAAAAAGAAATACTTTGTACGGGTTGAAAATGATAAACATTAAAAAAAAAACATAAGTAATAAAATAGTTATGCTGTTTAAACTTAACACATAACATAAAAAGCCCTATTACCGTACTACTCCTTTTCAATGCTCTAGTTTGGGGGTGACACATCCAGTGTGTTGCGGGGCTCTAGATGAACATGCATGAGGCTGTTTGTCTTATGCTTTGTAGGGACCAAAACCTACAAGCTTGTCTTGTGTATTATAGTGCTATGTGAGTCTCGCGAACCCACAACCTGGTTCTCTACATAAGTGTAAGACTGGTCTCATTCTTGTTTCAGGTTGGAGCTTCCCTGGCTTGTTGTTTGTGATTGTCCTTATGCTGAGCATTGGATCGGGGAGTAGCGAAAAGTTGCTGCAGAGACTTAACTACGGTATATTGTTCAAAACAGAGGGAAAATTGATAATGGCAAGCGAGCAATGGTTACATACCTTTGAGATCGTTATGCCAAGACGCGTATTGACGCCAAATTTAAAAGAATGTATGCAGAATGCTAGCAACTGCATATCAGTGACTAATGTCTTAACCCGGCAAATAAATGCCATTAAGTCAGAAACATCAGCTAGGTTAAATAACACCATTAGGACTGTCCGAGAATTGGTACCTGAAGGTCTCCCGTATAAATCTAAAAGTAAGAGAGCATTACTAAACTTTGTAGGCCAACTATCCAAGAGTTTGTTCAACACAGCAACAATGGATGATGTCAATATATTAGCAAGCCATATCAATGCTTTGACTAAAAACTCATTAAGGGCTAATCAGGCACTTGTTCAACATCAAGAACAACTCAGTTCATACATTTCCTCAGCCAACACACGAATGAATAACTTGATGAGTGGAATTAAGGCAAATGAAAAACAAATTATAACTCTGCATGATCAAATACAAAGTGGAATGCATGACCTAGAACAACAATATCTCCTCATGATGTCTATTTTATCGCAACAAATTGAAGTCAGCACATTTAAATCATGAGCTGGATGAGTTGAAAAATTCAATTGTTGACTTAGTCAAGGGAAGGTTATCTCCCTTACTTATATCCCCAGGAACAATTAGATCTACCTTGAGAGATATTCAAAATATTTTCAATGTTAAATTTCCTGGATTTTATTTAGACAATATTTCTCCACAATATTTCTATTCTTCGAACAACTTCATTTACACAAGAAATGGTACATCTCTGTATGTTTCAATCAAAGTACCACTAAGTCACCACAAACAAGCTTCCACACTGTACTCAGTACTTTCCTTACCAGTTCCAATCAACAGTACTTCCACTCATGCTACTCAACTGTTGGACCTGCCAGAATATTTCCTTATAACCGAAGACAAGCAATATTTCGCCTTCTTGAATGAGAAACAGGTTTCCCAATGTTCAGGATATAACACCAAACATTGTCTCTTTAACATTGCTTTAACCCCGGTTACCACAGAAACCTGTGTTTATGCTTTATACTCAAACGACAAAAACTCAGTCAACAACCTATGTGATTTCAGATATATCCACAATGCAGTTACACCAAAACTCATAGAAGTGAATCCAACATCACTCATTGTTTACAAAACACCATTGCTTTCCCTGCAATGTTCTCAGGAACAGAAAATGGTTAAAGGTTGTGAATACTGTATAATCTCACTACCATGCTTATGTTTAATTACCACCGCAAACTTTTATTTAGCCCCAAGATTAGCTGACTGTCAGAATACAACAAAGAATGTCACTATAGTACACCCGTTAAGCTTAATTTTGTTACAGAAATTTTTCAACAACAAAGAATTGCAAAACTTACATGCAGACACAATTCTCAAGTCACCATTAAATATGTCGGTTCCAGATTTTCAATTTTATAAGCATAATATGGATTCCATTTTGGCTGATGATAAGAAATCACATTTAAGCTTAGCTAAAATTGCTGAAGCTGCAAAAAGGGATGGTGTTATTTACAAGTCCATGTCAGATCCTCTCTTGTCTGGTGAGATCAATCTCAATTCTGGTTGGACGGATCTTAAATCTGTATTCATTGTTATCAGTATGAGTGCATCAATCATAAGTATAGGTATTGTGTTTGTTATGTTTATCAGATTAAGGAAACTTAGCACTGCCTTATTAATATTGCAACAAATTAAAACAATTAAAGCTGAAGAAATCCCTTCATTCATTTACAGAAAGGTAACAGAACAACCTGGTCAAAATTTCAGCTTTGACATAGATTTACAATGGGATCATGCTATATTTTTCATTTGTATCATTATCTTGTTATTTTTTAATTATAATTTGTGCCCGCACATTCAAAAGAAAAAGTAAATCCCAGATCTGTCTGGAATTATCTAATGGCAAAACATCTGTTTTATTACCAGTTATGAACTTGCCAGTTGCACCCACTCATTGTAATATAAAGGTCCCAGTATGTATTTCTGATGTGACTGTTCAGGGAAATGTTTGCGCCCCAACTATATCTGTTAATTGGCCTGGATTCTTTGTTACTAAACCCTTCTCCGAGGAGGACTGGATAGTGCCTGATCAGTTTAAGTTAAGTCTGTTGAACTATCTGACTGTTAAAAACATGCTGAAATCTCCTTTTTGTGCTTATATTCTTACCAAGCACCACTCAGTATTAATACCTCTTACTGCAGACATGACAAAACATCCATATTTCTCCAATTGGACAGTCTAATGAAATCAAAACTCCTAACCTTGATGTTTTATTGATTTACATTGATGTATATTGATTCAAGTTTTTGTGAAAATCATTTTGTATGAGAAATATAATTTATTGTATATGTACATTAATGAAGACAACTACATGTTTTAAAATACACAAAAAGTATTATAGCCATTTGAAAAAAGTATAGCTCATAGCTTACATACTTACTTGATTAATTAATCATGAATTCATGAATTGTGAGGAATCATTTGGTAAAAGTAAATACAATTTTACTTGTATATTTACTTAAATGAATACAATTATATGTTTTACTTAGACAAAATCTATATACATTAAAGTCTAAGAAAATTATACTAAACTTTGATGCTTCATTGATTTATGTTATTGCCTATATTATTTCTGACTCGGAGAAATACTATTAAAAATACTATTTCATTGGTATAGATATTTTCATTCATATTTTTTTTTTGTAACTAAAACAATCAATATAAATTCTATATTAGAAATTTAAGTAATATTTAAAAAAAAAAAGTGGTAACCTCTTTCTTTACTTAGTAATGATAATAACTTTGAAAAGCTATTTTTGTAGTACTTTTTTACTCTCAGAAAGAATTGATATGTTAATACATAATGGAAATAAGAGGTTACCTTACTATTTGTATATGTTGTAAATGTTATACTGTAAACCAATATTTTATTGTGCAATTTTAATTTTCGGAGTTTGCCAGTTATATAAATTGGTGAAAATTAAATATCTGCGAAGTGTTCAAAACAATAACATTGGCATCTTTGTTGATTTAAATAAAGTACTTTGTAGTCGCTAATATGTCTATGATTTGAAAACATGAAAGATAGTGTTTTCGAAAGTAAATTGGTTTACAGTATGTTGTATATAGATGTCATTATTTTTGCTTTATCTGATTGATTGAAGAAAAAGTGTAGTTTGATTGTGTATTGTTTATGATTGTATTTTAGGCTCTTACTCTGGGTATGTTTGACTGGCTGAAGCGGCAAGCTGTCCGAGTAGCGCATAGGAATGTGTGACTGACTAACAGTATGCATGAGTGAATGTGATTAAATGACGTATATTAGTGTTGTTTTTTTATTATGCAAGAAAGTATGTATGTTTAAAAGTTAATGAAGAAAAAAAAAAGAAAAAAATTTATATGCGTATTTTGATGTTAGATATTTTTTTCTCTTATCTTTGAGGGACCAAAGATTTTCGGGAAGGGAGAAGTTATTAAAGGGGTAAAATATGAGTATTTTGATGTGAGATATTTTTTTTAATTTTTCAAAAATAAGATGTAATTTTGTAGATGTTGCGGCTTAAGTGATTCCGACACTCCGATTACATACACATTGACATTTATGGCCACGCCATTTAATCGGACGTTACTTTGCGATAACAGAGACTTGATCGCCGATTTAATTTGATTACGTCTGTTGCATCACAAGGGAAGACATTTTTATAATCGTGAAACCCTTTCTCTGCCTAAATTACTTATCGGTCACTAAGCGGGGTTTCTGCGATACGCAATCTTTAAGTATGAGGATATCAATTTGTATAATTAATTGGTGTTGCATAATTTTTATGACTCCATACCTTTAGGAGATTAGTAAGCATGTCAATTTCTATTGGTCGGCTGAAAAGTCGGGGACACAGGGAAACTTCTGATTGGTCATTTTTGTGATTGATTCTCCGTGCTTGGAGCAGAAATTCGATCTGCACATCAGTTTATGTTCAACCAACTGCGTGTGAAGATCATCAAAATAATTAAATAAATAAATACTTTTATACATTTTAAATTGGAGTTTGTTCCCTGTTTCCCCAGGTAAGCCAAATACTGTATTAATTATACTTGTATTTTGTTTAATGTTGATAGATTGTTTTTATTTAGTGCACTTAATAGTAGAACTACTTTTATACACTGATTAGAATATGTACTGTATTAGCAAGAGTTAGCATCCGTGCGGAAAACTCTCTAAAAAAGAAGTTTTCGGTCATTAGTCATTTGTAAATTGACTGTTTTATTTTACGTTAAATTCATGCTTAAAAATTGAGGATCAACTATGTGTTTGATTTCAATCATTTCAAATAAAAATGTAAGTACCAAATATTTGATTAGAGTAATATGGCAATTATTAATCGTTTGAAAATTCACAGTTGAAAACTGAAAGTTTATCCGAAATTATCCGAAAAGTACTCTACTTTTACTGAACCTTATTTTGTGTTGATTTTACATGGAATCATATTATTAATTGTAGACTTTATTGAATACTGTTGAAATGATAGGCTATTTTAGTTACTTTATTCAACATGTATACATTACATATATATTTGAGAGAATGCCATTTAAATTACAAATTGAATTAATTAAATGCTTAGCATTCTAAATTATATTCACTCTAGTGTCTACAATATTGATGAGTAATATTTTATATGCATTTTATGCTTATCTTTATTCTTTATCATATATTGAAAAGTTATCTTCTCTATTTCTTATTGAGTTTATGTTCAACCAACTGCGTGTGCAGATCATCAAAATAATTAAATAAATAAATACTTTTATACATTTTAAATTGGAGTTTGTTCCCTGTTTCCCCAGGTACCAACAACAAGGTCAAAACGTCATCATCATCATCATCACATCATCATTAGCTTCGTCAGCATCGATACTCCCGGGTAACATCACATGACCCGGTGACAGCGAAACACACCAAAATCGTGTTTCTAATACAACTGTAGTTTCAATCATCTCATTCTATAAGCCAACGAATGTCATGCAACTTTGATATGTAGATTGTTTTAATAAATCAATATTTCTTATATTCTTATTTGCCCCCCCCCCCCTCCCCCCCCCCTGATAAGATTTCATTCACAAAACATAGGTAATGTTTAACATAAATTATGAATAAAATATATGTATATCATACACGTGTGTTTTCATTGTGATGTGTATTAAAATTATATATCTGTGTGTCAGAACATGCGGACGTTAGTTATGTCCGACGTCATGTTTAGAACGTAAATTTATAAAAGTTTACAAGCTATAATGCCGATGTAAAATATTGTATTATTTTAGCATTTATGCTGGGAAACGTATGAAATTTTACATGATAAATCTGTCATGAAAACGGAATATGATTATCATATTTTTGTTTCAGTATTCATTAAAATCTACTTACACCGTAGTTCAAATAATGATGAATAATTAGAGGCATGGTTCGGATTTTAACATTTTAGAAAAAGTTTACAAAACGCCTTACATCCGAATATAACCTCTCAAGGACAAAATTAAGTACCCTAGCTATTTAAAATTTTGACAATTTGATGAAGGTATAACAATCAATGAAACAATACCTTTCATTTTTATGAAATTATGTTGCATCATCCAATATTAATGACATAATATAAGCTACTGGGACGCTAACTACATAAAATACGCCATTTTCTAGTTTGTGACACGCCGGGTGACAAACGAAGAATGCTTATAAAATTATAAAAAATATAGTTCAGTTATTTTTTAATTATTGTACACTTTGCATGATGATCATAATTATAACATGTGGATGGGGAAAAAATAATTTGTGACACTTTTTTGTATTTTTGTAAAATTAATGTATTTTCTAAAATTGTGTTTTCTCAACCATATTTTCACTACTAGTTTGATGTCATATTATTTCTCTTAAAGTGTACAAAATATCAATATTTTGCAGGGAAAATGAAAATAACTGGAGGAATTTTCATTTAGAAGTTTTATATATTTTACGCAAAAAATGGCAAAGTTACAGAATTTTACAAACTATTTAACAATAATCAACAGCTATGTTTGACGTCTCACGTTCAAATGTAATATGCCATCTTGTTTTTTATTCATTTGCGAACGCATATGGTATCTTCCCGTAAAATTTGACCTTAAATCGACTTCTTTAAGGTGAAATATCGCACACTGCATCAAGACAAATGTGACGCAGTTACACGACGTTTTTCAACAAAAATCTCAAGAAAAATGCCTATCATAAATTTTCAGCAAGGTGTTCATCTATTTTGAAATTATGGCCGAAAAGTAAAGTTTAAAAGCTACTCCTAGTTAAAATTTGAAAGAAATCCGATAAAAATTAAGCTCTTTACCAATTTTCTACCAGTGTGCATACCCTAAAGACGTAAAAAGACGGAACATCGTGCGCGACGTCCATACGCAAAATTTATATATTTTTTGCGCAAAAATGATTCTTAAACGTAGCAAGTTGATGCCATTAACGTAAAAGAAAGTGACATCATCATAAAGTCAAATATTTTGATCATGTGTTGCGGGAACAGTTGTGTAGAGATTTCAAAATCACGGGAAAATAAGTTGTTATTACACTGATAAAATTGTTCTGCAATATTTATTTTTAATAATTTCTCTTTGACATTTCCTATAAAAATACGTTTTTCATATATTATTAAATACGGTATTCATTTTAGATTTTGATTCAAGAGATCAAAAATAATTTTAAATTTTCTTTGTCGACATAACCCTGTGCTAAAACTAAAAAATGAATTGAACATGAAATTCGATTTGATCGAACGTGAAAATTTCTGTAAAACATTATACGTCACTGAAATGATAAAATACGTTTTTTTCCACGCTATTGAATAGTATATTGTTTATCAAAATCGTTCAATATACGGTGAAGTTATTTAATTAGTATTTTTCAATGTCGACACGAAATGTCCCACCAGCAAAATTACATGTACTGTGTTGGTGTACTTATAACATTTAACGAGTGTACATCGCAAAACTTACTCCCTCATGATTTGTTCTGATATTTCTAATATTTTGACATTGTAAAGTCTGGCCAGTAAATCGTGAATGGAACATGATGAAGGACATGTGAGAATTAGACAAAGCAGAAACGGTGTTACGTGCGATTCTATCGTAGCTATCGGACTCACCCCGTCAGTTGAATTCACTTCTGTTTACCACGAATTTAACTCTTGCATACTGAACATCTATAGGAACGTACACTTTCATCTAACACATTTGCTCAATAAATACTTTTACCCCTAGCACTTGTGTCTTCCACATTGGCTTACAATTTTGCCTACCATTTTGTCTTACACTTTTTCCTAGCACTTTTGTCTTATACCTTTACCTTACACTTTTGTCTTACATTTTTATCTAACGCCTTTGTCTTACGCTGTTGCATATCACTTATGCCTAACACTTATGTCCTACACTTTTCCTAGTTCTTTTGTTAAAAATTGTTGTTTACTTCCGGTGACAAGTCGTGTTTTGAATCGCTCTGGATGTATTATTGTTTTTCTCATACTGTTGTGGTGTAGGAACTATGGATTTTGGACATGATCTGTATGATTGCTAGATCAATTACTTACTAGTTTGTGACTTTCAGACATTTTGTGATTTTCGTGTATTTTGATGAGAAAGATTGTGCATTATGGGTGGGGTATGACTATTTGAATTACCCACCTTTGCTATCGTTTGATTCGTCACGCATGATTTCATCGGAGAATACATCTCACTACTATTTGTAATGAACCATCGGATTACCGAGTTGCCTATTATATACATAATTGACTAATTCTAAACAATGGCTTCTTTGGACTTACCTAGCCCGTCACAGCCAACAGCACCGTCCGTTACATTCGTAACGGACGATAACGGGACGTACGATGCGAATGCATTCGGAACTCCGTGCAGTTAAATTATGTGTGACTACAACCGATGAAAACCAATCGTATTGTTATCTTAACGACATGTATACAAACAATTACGACCAGGATTTGTGTGATAGCCAACCAATACCCAATCAACAATTCTTCCATAGAATGGACGAGTCACTATTTAACTTACCAAAAGATATTTACGTGGAAAAGCTACTTCAACTTACGAAGGAAAATGACGATGATATTTGTTTGTATCGCTCCATATTAATGAAACGTGCAAGTGAATCAAACCTTTGTCCTGATGGATCTCTAAGGCAACGACGTACAACTAGTCAAGGCGAAAGCTATACCCGTTATGCACAGGCTTGTTACGCATTACAACAATTTATAAACGATAATGATCAAAAAGTATTGGTTGATATTCTGGCGAAAAGGAAACCTTCAACGAAGCAAGACGACTCTACAGAAAAAGACACGGAAATATCAACCTCGCATTCCTTACAAAATGAACTAGCTGAAATAAAATCTAAAACAAACTTGTTTACACAAGATATGAACAATATGAAAGCACAGCGAGCAACTGACTCACATACGATTGAGTTACTACAGCGAGAACTACACTGAGCAAAAGTTCCAACTAGACGTTTTATAAACCTCAATAAGACTTCCATTTTCAAAGGTATTGTTCTGAAATCTCTTAGACTAAAATGTGTATTGACAGTGTACACATTTTAAGAAAAAAATGTTTGTCAATGTCCTAGAATTACGTAATAGAGGAAGCACGTGCAAAACGTGTTTTCCACGTGCGGAACACCAGCCATTGTCCGAAAATGAGTTTTTTGCAATCGCTTCCAAAGCCTATAGACATCCCGAACTGAAAAACATAAACTTATTAAACCAAGTTAAGCATGCTTTGAATGAAGAACGATAAAAAACATGTGCTATAGGAATGTTGGAAACTGAACATCATGGAGTCATGGGAAAATGCGTCAATTCCTTTATTTTTATGATTTGATTGGTTATTATTGTTTAAAACATAAGCTTTACCTTGGGGAAAAGGATTCCTGTTGGTATTGATTATTAATGTGGGTCGCATTGAGTGTGTTGACGTCATGTAAACATACCCTCTGAACAGGTATTTTCGAACCGGAGGTGAATCGAATGAGCCCCGATGACCTCGGCCCCGTGTTAATACGCTTATAGAGCGTTGATGTTTTGTGTAATGGCACTTACGTAGTCGTTTTCAACAAAAACGTCATTGACGTCGGGAGGCTGAATATACGCGATATCTCGTATGTCAATTCCTAAAATGATGACGTGTGGTTGTTTACCCCTCGTACATGATGGGGCTACTAGTCACACAACTGCCACAATTAAGAATTTCCTACCACATAATCATGTTAAAGGGTTTAGTTGGGTTGAAAACCCCATATAAACCACTTCTGGCTAGAGTTTGATTGACGCATCAGACGACTTCCGGTCGCCCCTCAAAATCTTCAAGAATTGCAGCAATTCAACTTTAGGGTACTGCCTGTCTTTGAACAGGGGTACATTCGATTTAACATCCCAACCAGGGTTAGACTTTGCTCAGAAATCACTCGGTACAATGGCGGATATACGCGCTTTTTGAAAAGTGTGACTTTTAACTTAGAGGGTGAAGTTGTAAAATAATGTGCTTTGTGATGAGCCAACATGTTCTGTTATTGAATGATTAATCTTGTTGTGGGAAAATGAATAGTTTTTCACATTATGTAATTTGTTTTTGCATGTTTCCATTACCAACAAAAATATACCATAATAGTCATGGGGTCTAGTTAGAACTTTGGCTCAGTATATGTGATATGAAGAACTTCACGAACAACCTCTTGAAATCAACAAACGCGCAACTAGCCTATCACGTTCACTTAATAGAATTTCTTAAACTTGAAGTGTGCACGCTTAAGAAGAACATGTCACTGCTAGATATACCTCCAGAATGTCAGACTGTGGAACCATGTTACCGTGAAAACAATATAATTAAACATGTGAACAAAAACAACTCCCCTCAGTCATTATTCGCAAACATTAATGTACAACATGAACCGACTAACACCAAACATAGTGAAACGTCAAATAATAACGTCACCAAAATTATGGATACAAAACCCCAAGCACCTGCTGTGTCGACGAAAACATCGGATATTAGAGAAAACCCGTCGTTGAGCTATGCTGGCGCAGTTAAACACATAGTCCAAGAGCCCTGCAATAACATGAACATTGGAACCCGGATCACCTCGAGATATACAAAAGTACCCGGGGCCGAGAATCCATTATATAAAACAAACGCTAAAAAGCATGGTGAAAATGAACAATTTGTCTCACATAAAGATACTCACCACGTACAAACGCGACCAGAAAATACATATACTCAAACTGACAATGACGAACCAATATTTGAAAGTGTACACTCGCGTAAAACCCGGCGTTATTATGTTGGAGGGATTGCCCAGAACTCAAACCGAACAGGCATGACTGAATTCCTTAAAGAAAATGACATTAACGCGGCTGCAGTCAAACTGATTAACACGGGTCGGGGAAGTCTTGCTGGAAAACTGACAATATATGAATCAGACTGGAAAATTATAGAACAAAAACAATTCTGGCCCCAAAAAATGTACTGTAGACGTTGGTATTCGGAACAAGAATGGGAATCTAAGTTCTACACGACACTCGAACATGAAAATGGAACCAGCCACGAGCAGGTTGATTAACCCGTATAATAATGAGTACATCTAATGATCTCAAACTGCTAACTTGGAACATACGAGGAGCGATGTCATCAGCCAGCAGTATCAGTATGTTGTTGGAAAAATACAACATAGACATCGCACTTATATCGGAACATAAACTCTTAGAAAATGCAAAGAAATTTCTTGGCACAGTACATAGTGAATATAGCAATAACAACCTGCAGTGAACCCTCCCCGACAAACCCGCGATATGGTCGAGGTGGCGTTAGCATCCTATACAAACGGTCAATAGATTTTAACATCCATGTTATAAACATAAGCTCGAGAATACAAGGTATCAAACTTTTACGAAATGGAGGTCTACCTATCTTTATTTTCTCTATTTATATGCCATCAATCAACTACACAGACGACGAATATGCCACAGCATTTGACTCCATGCAGGGAATGATAGATAGATTTAGCAACGAAGGAACTATAATATTCTGTGGCGATTTAAATGTTGATGTTAGCACTGTGGGATTAAATACTTACAGAACAACTCTAGTGCGCAATTTTCTTGAACATAATAAATACAATATAGTACCCATTGCGAAGAACTCATATACCTTTAAACCAACTAGAAAGGTGCTAGACTATATACTACTTGGCGCGTGGCAAATTGATCTGATTAAAAATAATACTGTTATAAACGACGATCTGTGCAGCGTATCGGATCACCTACCTCTATTCACGATACTTAATACCAACGTCACTTTGTATGAACAACAAAAAGAACCGTTCATAGCATGGATGAAGTGTACGGCGTGTGACCTGTCCAACTACAAAGATCTACTAACCGCGTATCTATCTTTTGTGAACATTGACAATCTACAGCCACATTCGAATGATATTGAGTTATTACATAAACACATAAACTTGTGTATTAAATCAGCAAGCAAAGCGTTACCAGTAAGCAAAAATTAATAAGCATTCCAAGCCATATTGGACTAAGGAAGTGAAATCAGCGCATGATGCGCAACGTGCAGCTCGTGTAACATGGATACAAAATGGTCGTATACAAGGCAACAGCAATCCATACTATACCTCGTACAAACATTTAAAACGATTGTTTAGGAACCAGCAAAGGGAAGCAATCCATAACGTAAATGAAAGATTCTATGAAGATCTGAACTCGAGCGCTTCATGTGACATACGCTTATTTTGGAAATTAGTACGGAAATCCCAACGCAAGCAGAAAGACACTATAAATGAAATATCGCGAAATGGCAATACTGTGCGTGATCCTGTCGAAATATCAAATGCGTTCAAAGAACATTATAGCCAAGTGTTTACCCCAAAACAGAATGAACATATAAACAGTCTATTTCACGTACACGTAGAACACACAGTAAAAGACTTCTTAAACTCAAATGACTTTTCATCAGATGAAATTCTGACAGAAACAATTGATCAAGCAGAAATGCAGAACGCGATAAAGCAGTTGAAAAAGGGTAAGGCCCCAGGGCACGATCAAATAGTGAGTAAGCAGATTGTTCATGGTGGTGACACGTTGTCACATTATCTTCGAACATTGTTCAACATGATGATACAATCATCATACATTCCAAAAGACTGCAAACTGGGTATAATAATACCAATTCTAAAAGACGGTAAACCAAAAAACTCCCCGAAAAGTTATAGACCAATCACGTTACTTCCAGTTATATATAAAATGTTTGAAAGAATCATACACAATAGACTTATCAAATGGTGTTCTCTTCATAACAAGATGTTTCCAAATGATCAGCAAAACGCATACCAAAAACATCTTGGGTCAATTACTGTTTCATTCAACTTACAAGAAACACTCGCAAGTTATCATGAACTGAATTCTGTAACATATGCAGCTTTCCTATACACCACTGGAGCTTTTGACAATGTAAACCATAGAGCATTATTCTATAAACTGTTACACTTTGGAATAAAAGGCAAAATACTACGAACTATAAAAAGCTGCTACAGTGACATCAGAAGTGCGGTACTGGTTAACGGAGTGACATCATCCAGTTTTTCTGTTCTACAAGGTGTACGTCAGGGTGGCGTTCTTTCAACCTGGCTTTACCTTCTCTTCATAGATAAATTATTATGTGATCTGGAGGTATCACCACACGGTGCCTATATTGGGTCTATACGTTCTGGTAACCCTACTTTAGCTGATGAGTTAACATTGATATCACCAAATCTGACCTCACTACACCACCAAATAAATATAGTTACCAACTATGCTATTCAATGGGAGTACGAACTAAATGCTAGTAAATGTAAACTAGTTGTATTCGGTGGCAACAAATCTCAATCACATTCTGTGCGGATTGGCAACGAAACATTGACGTCTAGTGAATCAGCCACTCATGTTGGTATAGAACTTCATCACTCGATGAAATGCTCCCAGGCCATCAGTGCAAGAATTAAAAAAGCGCGCGCGTCTCTATTTTCACTACTTACGATCGAAAACAATCCAGGTGACATTAATCCTCTAACTTTAGGCTCGATAATTCAACGAGTATCTGTGCCAATTGCATTGTATGGTGCTGAACTATGGAACACTATGGCAATTCCAGATGCTCAGCAAACAGAACGATTTATCCGCCTGTGTGCAAAAAGTATACAACACCTACCCACAAGAGCTAGAACTGACAGTGCGCTAAGTATTCTCGGATGGAGACCCATAATCGCACAAATTGACTTAAGGAAACTAACATTCCTTTACAAACTGTGTACAATGCCAACAAACCTACTTTCAAGAAAAATATTTGACTATCCTTTACACCTATTTGTCGTGCGTGGATGTAAAAATCAATCTGGATTCATCCCAGATATCTACAGAATACTGCAAAAGTATTCTCTCACTCATCACCTAAAGGCATACCTGGAAAACTGTGACTTCCCAACAAAAACTACATGGGTTAGAACTATTCATTCTAATAACAACAATTACCACGATAATGCATGGACAGAAAGAACACTAAATGACCCAGACTTCAACAGACTTCTAGCGTCTCAAAATGAAACCATTCCATCACTGATCTGGAAATCAGCGACCAGTCGAAATAACATTATACACGCAACAACGACTGTGCGATTGATAACATGTGCCTACAACCGAACAGTGAATCAATGTTGCACTTTATGTAAAAAGCAGACCTTAGATGTGTATAGACATACAATTGCAGAGTGCCAACACCCTGTTGTAAAAGATGCCCGCACAAACTTTCTAAGAAACATTGGATTAAACCACTCGTGTGCCTTCAGTGCCCACATATCGCAATTATACGGAGAAGACTTTCTCATTAGCTTATTCAGCACCAACACTCTATTGCAGTTTGACCTGGACAATTGCTATACATTCATGCAAGATGTGTGCAGTTTTGTGCACTCAACATTATTATTAACTCATAATGTTTAAATATGATGTTTTCACTGTTGATGTTTTATAATGGACTGTATAATACTGTATAACTTCGCTATAATTTCTTACATTTCGTTTCGGTAAGACATTATGCAAGCGAACCACTGATATAATTTTATTGGTTATTATACTACTTAGATCATTATGTTCGTGTGTGCGTGGGCGCGAGTGTGTGTGCGTGCGTGGGCGCGTGTGTGCGTGCGTCTGTCTGAGGGTGTGTTCGTGTGCGTATGTGTGTGTGTGCGTGTGCGTGAGTGTGTGAGCCAAATATACAACAACTTTCAACAATAATAACCGAATCAGCATCGTACCTTCTTACGTTTCGTTTCGGTAAGAATGTACAATGCTGCATTTGCCTTCGTCTACATGTGTTAATATAATATGTATAATATGTCATTCATCGCTATGTATTATAGTGATTCATTTCCTATTCATCTTTATGTACTCATGGCTGTAAATATGCATCTTAATTTGTGACGTTGCTGCTTTGTTTAATTTAGCAGTTACTATTTGTATGATTATGTTTAATCCATTTATCACATGTTTAAAATACTATGTTAAATCACTGAAAAGTGGAAATAAAGAGTATATATATATATATCATATGATTTTCATTTTGTACGTGTCTTCATTGGAGTAGTAAAGCAGCAATATCCGATAATTTGATGATTATAATTTGCCCGCTGGACGCAGTGAACTGTGAATTTTCAAATTATGCAAAAAGCACGTGCAAAACATATGATTTTCACAAGAAGTCTCAAAATGATAAATGCACATTGTCCATCAATACCCACACCAGGAAAACACAAAACCGGAAGAATTACGATAACAGACCGTACAAGAGAGGTTTTTGTAACATACACGTCTCATGAAGTAAATACTGTAAAATCATTTAATTCCGTTGGGACGAAATTTCGTGGTTTTGTTTAAAAAGACAATTTAGTTGGTACTTGAATTCGTTGATTTGCATTTCAGGTAATAAAACAAGGGTCAAAATTAATGTTCGTTGGGATTAAAGTTCGTGGTTGAGGTGAACCACGTAATCTACGAAATTTAATCCCCCACGAATATTAATGATTTTACAGCAACCTAGTGTAGCCAAGGTCACCACGTCCTTGACCTTTGACCTATCGACCTCAAAATTAGTAGGAGCCTACATCTGATGCCTAGCAACCTCTCTGTAAAGTTTTACAATCCAAGATTCTATATTTCTTATGGTGTGTACCAGTGATTGTTGTGTGATCAAAGGTCATGGTGAGTGTGACCTTTGATCCAAATGACCTTGAAATTGACTCGGACCGTCCGTGGTGGTTGAATAATATCCACTTAAAATTTTAGAATCCTAGGTTCACCCGTTTTGGAGTTATTGTTAGAAAACCATTCGGCATGTCGACCGACCGACTTTTTGCACGTAACGATAAGACGTCGCGTCACAAGTTGGAGCTATTTTCAATTTTGCGTAATTTATTTGCCAAATGGTGCAAATGTAATTATGTTTGTTTCAATAAATATAATATGTTATATATCAATCGAACGAAGAAAATCAGCACAGTCGACCCGAATGTATATGTTTTGAGTTTTTTTTTACAAAATCCCGCACTTTCAGGGTTCGAAATAACCAGAATACGATGAAATATCACTGTAGAGATGTAACATCCAATCTCGTGGGTCTTGAGAAATATGTGTTGAGAGCAAAAACCATGACGTCGCGCACGGTGTTGCATCGTGGAAGCGTCTCACTGAAAGCGTAAAATTTAACGTCAAAATATTCGAGAAGTCATTTTCATCGCGTTGTCTTGAAAAAACTACTTAAGTGATGTGTATTAAATCCAATACATTGTTCAAGTATATATTAACGATAATAATACTGAAAAGAATACTAATATATCTTGTAATTTTATTAAATAATTTTAGTAAAGAACGTCGGAAAATTATTTTGTATTTACAAAAAGAACGGGTTTAATAATGTTTTACGGTTCTTTCTTCAACAATAAGATCTTTAATTTAGTAGTAATCTTCATCTTTAATTTATTACTCGTAAATAACCTCTATAGGTTTTATTACTCTATATAGGAAACAATGCACTGGCTTAGAATGAGAAGATCGTAACTACAAAAACGATATTTAGAGAAATCGAGAAAAAAACCTCTTTACTTATGGTAAATCAAGCTGTTTCAACATCAGTTTGTTCAGCATGACAAATTCGTATTTTCACGAAAATAGTCTCATAAGAATCGCCTTGTGAAGCAGTCGTATATAGGTCGTAAGTAATACAACTGTAGTTTCAATCATCTCATTCTATAAGCCAACGAATGTCATGCAACATTGATAAGTAGATTGTTTTAATAAATCAATATTTCTTATATTCTTATTTGCCCCCCCCCCTCCCCCCTGATAAGATTTCATTCACAAAACATAGGTAATGTTTAACATAAATTATGAATAAAATATATGTATATCATACACGTGTGTTTTCATTGTGATGTGTATTAAAATTATGTATCTGTGTGTCAGAACATGCGGACGTTAGTTATGTCCGACGTCATGTTTAGAGCGTAAATTTATAAAAGTTTACAAGCTATAATGCCGATGTAAAATATTGTATTATTTTAGCATTTATGCTGGGAAACGTATGAAATTTTACATGATAAATCTGTCATGAAAACGGAATATGATTATCATATTTTTGTTTCAGTATTCATTAAAATCTACTTACACCGTAGTTCAAATAATGATGAATAATTAGAGGCATGGTTCGGATTTTAACATTTTAGAAAAAGTTTACAAAACGCCTTACATCCGAATATAACCTCTCAAGGACAAAATTAAGTACCCTAGCTATTTGAAATTTTGACAATTTGATGAAGGTATAACAATCAATGAAACAATACCTTTCATTTTTATGAAATTATGTTGCATCATCCAATATTAATGACATGATATAAGCTACTGGGACGCTAACTACATAAAATACGCCATTTTCTAGTTTGTGACACGCCGGGTGACAAACGAAGAATGCTTATAAAATTATAAAAAAAATAGTTCAGTTATTTTTTAATTATTGTACACTTTGCATGATGATCATAACTATAACATGTGGATACGGGAAAAAATAATTTGTGACACTTTTTTGTATTTTTATAAAATTAATGTATTTTCTAAAATTGTGTTTTCTCAACCATATTTTCACTACTAGTTTGATGTCATATTATTTCTCTTAAAGTGTACAAAATATCAATATTTTGCAGGGAAAATGAAAATAACTGGAGGAATTTTCATTTAGAAGTTTTATATATTTTACGCAAAAAATGGCAAAGTTACAGAATTTTACAAACTATTTAACAATAACCAACAGCTATGTTTGACGTCTCACGTTCAAATGTAATATGCCATCTTGTTTTTTATTCATTTGCGAACGCATATGGTATCTTCCCGTAAAATTTGACCTTAAATCGACTTCTTTAAGGTGAAATATCGCACACTGCATCAAGACAAATGTGACGCAGTTACACGACGTTTTTCAACAAAAATCTCAAGAAAAATGCCTATCATAAATTTTCAGCAAGGTGTTCATCTATTTTGAAATTATGGCCGAAAAGTAAAGTTTAAAAGCTACTTCTAGTTAAAATTTGAAAGAAATCCGATAAAAATTAAGCTCTTTACCAATTTTCTACCAGTGCGCATACCCTAAAGATGTAAAAAGACGGAACATCGTGCGCGACGTCCATACGCAAAATTTCTATATTTTTTGCGCAAAAATGATTCTTAAACGTAACAAGTTGATGCCATTAACGTAAAAGAAAGTGACATCATCAGAAAGTCAAATATTTTGATCATGTGTTGCGGGAACAGTTGTGTAGAGATTTCAAAATCACGGGAAAATAAGTTGTTATTACACTGATAAAATTGTTCTGCAATATTTATTTTTAATAATTTCTCTTTGACATTTCCTATAAAAATACGTTTTTCATATATTATTAAATACGGTATTCATTTTAGATTTTGATTCAAGAGATCAAAAATAATTTTAAATTTTCTTTGTCGACATAACCCTGTGCTAAAACTAAAAAATGAATTGAACATGAAATTCGATTTGATCGAACGTGAAAATTTCTGTTAAACATTATACGTCACTGAAATGACGAGTGTACATCGCAAAACTTACTCCCTCATGATTTGTTCTGATATTTCTAATATTTTGACATTGTAAAGTCTGGCCAGTAAATCGTGAATGGAACATGATGAAGGACATGTGAGAATTAGACAAAGCAGAAACGGTGTTACGTGCGATTCTATCGTAGCTATCGGACTCACCCCGTCAGTTGAATTCACTTCTGTTTACCACGAATTTAACTCTTGCATACTGAACATCTATAGGAACGTACACTTTCATCTAACACATTTGCTCAATAAATACTTTTACCCCTAGCACTTGTGTCTTCCACATTGGCTTACAATTTTGCCTACCATTTTGTCTTACACTTTTTCCTAGCACTTTTATCTTATACTTTTACCTTACATTTTTGTCTTACATTTTTATCTAACGCTCTTGTCTTACGCTGTTGCATATCACTTATGCCTAACACTTATGTCATACACTTTTCCTAGTTCTTTTGTCTTACACTTTTGCCGAGCATTTTTGTCTCACACTTTTGTCTAGCACTTGTGTCCTACACTTTTACCTTGCACTATTATCTTACATTTTGCCGAGCACTATTGTCTTACATTTTTGCCGAGCACTATTGTCTTACACTTTTGCCGAGCACTATTATCTTACACTTTTGCCGAGCACTGTTGTCTTACACTTTTGCCTAGCACTTTTGTCTTACACTTTTGCCGAGCACTATTGTCTTACACTTTTGCCTAGCACTTGTGTCATACACTTTTACCTTGCACTATTATCTTACACTTTTGCCTAGCACTTTTGTCTTACACTTTTGCCGAGCACTATTGTCTTACACTTTTGCCTAGCACTTGTGTCATACACTTTTACCTTGCACTATTATCTTACACTTTTGCCTAGCACTTTTGTCTTACACTTTTGCCGAGCACTATTGTCTTACACTTTTGCCTAGCACTATTGTCTTACACTTTTGCCTAGCACTATTACCTTACACTTTTACCTTGCACTATTATCTTACACTTTTTCCGAGCACTATTGTCTTACACTTTTGCCTAGCACTATTATCTTACACTTTTACCTTGCACTATTACCTTACATTTTGCCTAGAATTATTGTCTTACATTTTTGCCTAGCACTACTGTCTTACACTTTTGCCGAGCACTGTTGTCTTACACTTTTGCCTAGCACTTTTGTCTTATACTTTTGCCTAACATACACCCCTATGTGCTACTTTAAATGACGTCTCGGCAATCAGTCCAAACAATGTGTGTACGTCTCAATGTCAATGATTCCTGAAATGAAATGAATATTTTCACAAAAACCGAACATGTTCATTTCATTTTCCGTACAATAACTTCTTTTCAGACGTAGGAAAATCTATGTATGACTTCGTATATATTGCAATGTTTAGACTTTTGCACACGTTGAAACCAAATAAGCATGGATTCCGTGATTTTTGTCATGGTTTTGTGTAATATTTCAGACACGAGTAATGTGTGGACAGCTGATCACTGTCACGTGTTTGGCGGATATTTCTTATATACTGTATAGCGGGTATAATTCACGGTGTCCAATTTTCGCGTTAATTGGATCCTTTTGAATTCGCGGTGTCTTGATTTTGCGCTAACAGCCTTGACCGCGAAATTAAAACCTTGTTGATAAACATGGAAGTGGCGGTGAACGTTAGAGTACGAGTATAATAGTCACTTCTGATCTCGGGGTTGTGGGTTCGAATCCCAGGCTAGCCATCTAAAATTACTGATAGTCTTTTGGGTGAGACTTTAAACCGAGGTCCCATGTATGGGTGCTATAAATATGGCATGTAAAAAGAACCAGGGATGCTTCTGGAATTAGGGCATCTTCTGTATAATGCACTATCCCCCCACAACTAAAAGTCTTCTGGATGTTCTTCTGGATGTCTCACCATGAGGATTATCCGGTGGTGAGGATACAGAAACGCAATAAACCAAACAAACTGATCATTAACTGCTTACACAAGAACATTATGTAGATCTATTTACAAACAAATTATTATTTCGGAAAACATTTACACGTTCCGCAACTGTTATTGAAATTGAACAAGTGTGATAAAACGGCTTACAATTCAAACCTTCAAACGATATTGATATGCATGCATAGAGATTTAAACACGTTCTCCAATTTCTAACCATACTTTATACATGTCGTAGTATATTTATTATTACCGTAATTTACAGAAGCGATACAATGTGTCGTTTTGTCAGTGTGGGGAATCACGTGACTAAAATGGTACTCAGCATTATGAAAAAGATCGCGAAAATATGGATATTTGGATAGTTTTCGATTCTTGGTAAGTACTCCTTGATCATTCTTACTAGTTATATAGTGCAGGCTATGCGAAATTTAACGCGCTTACTCATGGTACATTTGTCATTCCTGTACTGTCTCTGGTTTCTGAGATACCTTCGAGGTTTTAAGGCGAACTAGAGGATTATTTTGTCAACAAATCTGCATTATTGTATATAAACTACACAAAAAACTGTATTTTAAGGCAATTTATTATGCCATGCTCATGTGCATCTGTTTTATTGTATTCGGAAAAGGTTTCTCGTTAAAATATAGTAACTAAAAACGTCCTTTATTGGTGCTTTTAAGGGATTTCTTGTAAAAATGGTAAATTATTGAAATGGTACTCTTCACGGAACAACATATTTGTGATACTAACCACGGATCAGTTTTAAACCAGTACTGTACATTCTAGTACGAAATTATGTCCGCATTTTGGAACCTTGGTTCAGAATACTGTTTGATTGAACTTGCTTTCAGTTGTTTAATTAGGTTTTCTTTATTATTATACAGAAGTTACAGTAAGACGTTGCGAGAAGCTATGCTCAGACGATTGAAGAGAACACGTCACGGTCAACTAAAATAAAAGTACATTTAGACACACTATCACCATAGCGAATGCGTAATGAATCTTAATACAGTGCAATGTACTATTTGACCAAACAGAGACTGTCACATAGCTTTTATTCGTGTAGGTTGAAGCTTATATAGTTGGATGGAAATGGCATCCAAATATAACGTTACATCAATCAAAGTAGGACGGTTATTCACAGCTGATTTTAGTGCTATTTCATTGCAATTGTGAAAAAAAACACAATCATTTTAAAAGCTGTTTTGTCTTTTTCTGATTAAATGCAACACCCATATATAATAGATTGTTATACATTTACTTTATTGGCATTTTGTACTTTAATAATCGGTCATCGCTCTTCATGATTACATATTTGATCAGAGGCATTATCTTATTCGATAATAAAAAAACTAGTAAGAATCATCAATGAGTACTTGCCAAGAATCGATAAACTATCCAAATATCCATATTTTCGCGATCTATTTCATAATGCTGAGTACCATTTTAGTCACGTGATTCCCCACACTGTTTGTACGTCTTGCAAAGTAATGTTGGATTATTTCTTAAAGTTCCTTGATGCATTGTGTCCCTTTGTCTTTGGAGTAGGTTCACTAAGTGGTAAAAATGGCCCAACCACGGAAATAAATTATATTTTGACAAGTTACAAGTATCGATGTCAAATGATGGAAAATTATATTTTGATTTGATAAATGTATTCCTATGTTGCCATGGCAACGGGCAGTATTCAATCAATCTGTCCATCTCCAAGAAACAATGATTGCAGCATGCAGACGAAAGGACTCGATCCAGTCAAATAAAAATGCTTTATGTTGTCTCAACACATTATGAGAGTTGTGAATATCTATGTATTTTTCTTATTTGGTACCATAAATTGTCACTATGGCAACGCAACGGTATAAAACACGCAAAAATAGCAACATAAAACTGGAACATGCAATAACTCACATAATTTGCATGATTGGTCGATTGTACTAGGTATGCATGAAGATGTAAATAAGGAGAACATGCCTGTCTTGGTATGTTTTGATTTTGACAAAAACAAAATGTTCTATCGTTACTATGGAAACGAAAACAGCGCAAATATAACACGTTTAACGAATTTTGGCTTAACTGGAAAAGTAATCACGCTATTCTTATCAAATTCAGCATATTGATTGAGGACTATGATTAAAATATAAAAATCATTTTCTTGAAACAATCTGACAACATTAGTGGTAACTATGGCAACAGAAACATTGAGGATATTTGATTTTTTACAAATTTTGGCATAACGCACAAATTAATAAAGTTAGGTACATACTATTAGACTAATATATACGGATATATACTGCGATTGCCAATACATTGTAGTTGGTGAGAGGTGGTTGCTATGGCAACACAAACATCGAAAATATTAGGCTATTCCATGTGTTTTAACTGGTACAAATAAGATGGATTCATGCAATTATGCTGAGATGTGTCCGATCATATAAGCTGCTGATATACATATTCCGTATGGATAAAATACCGTAATCGAAGACAATAGCGTGTACTGCACTTATTTGTATTGCCTCGAGGCAATTCGCTGTTCCATTCATAAAATTCAGTGAGTAAGTCAGTAAGTTTTTTATGACGTGTTGAGACTCTAGATACTAGCATGAGTGACATTCGGATCGTCCTTATGGATGTGTCTACCAGGTCGTATTCGTGTGGTTTTGGGTATACAATGTACTATAATGAGTTGTGGTAGACATCAAACTTCAGTGTTGTTCATCTGACGGTCTCTGTCCTACCGTCGCCCATATTGCCGATCGACGATATAAATTATGTTTTTTTTTCAATAATTAATTTAATACTAGTGTTTTTTGTTGGATACATGAGCCTAAATGTGAGTAAAAATGCATTTCGACGACCATCTGACGACACAACAAATATATTTTTGGTGATTATTTCACGGGGTTTTGATTTCGCGCATTCGATGTTAGTATACGGATCTGGTTCAAACTGTGGCTGTGAATAAACTAATACTCATTGAATGTCTTCCGGAATTTTTCATTTAATAAGCTCATTGAAAGATAAAAATAAAACGAAATAACGAACGTCACTGTAAAATGAAAAGTCACAAAAATGGCGACATGTGAAAATACTGCATGACGGAGCTTTGGGTCACATAGCAAGTAAATCACAAGCAATACTGCCGAATAACAACCTACAAAGGATGCCATTACCATCAAAGTCTTCGAATTTCAATATTATTTTTAATAAGTTGAAATGAGATGTGTATGCTACCATTGAAACGCCAACCAACCCTACAAAATCTACAAAAATAGGTAATCTTTTAGGAATTTTTGAACGCAACTCAAATATTGATAAGGAAATATGATTATATCGATGTTGCAGATGTATAAATACACCACAAACGACATGGATAGACATTCAAGATGCTAAGAAACATGAATTGTAATACCATTATTCGATCATTTTACTGTGATGAACCTTTTAGTAAAGATTTCACCCTGTTTTTCAACAGTTTTCGTGTCTTATTTCTGTGACTTTTCAATTTGCAGTGATGTTAGTTGTTGGAATTTCTTGTTAACTTGCCATTGTTTTATTTTAATACAAAATCACAATAATATCAATAAGATCTGTATGTATGCAAATACCAAATTTGAATAAAATCCCTTCATAAACAACTGAGCAATTTTAAAGAATATAAGTGTTGCGTTAGGAGTGTGCGTAAGTGTACTTAACACAAGAAATGTTATATATATGGGGTAAGAATAATCGCAGGTGGTTAAAAATCTTACTCCTATATACGCCTTATTTTGCCTCAATTTGACGTTAAATATGATGAAAAACAACTTAATAATGTTCCATGTTCACAATAATCCACCAAAATCACCTTATATGACAAGAACAACACACCATACATTGTTAAAATGACTTATTCCCATAAGAAATGTCATTTCTAATGTCCCAGTGGCTATATATAGGCAAAAGCTGATATTTTCTTTTTTGGTGGCCATCTTGGACGCCATCTTGGATTTCTCTATGCATCCCTATTGTCAGTGCTGCTCCCATCCTTAAAAGTTCGAGTAAGGTGTTGGGTATGTGTATGTTAAATATTGAGTCATTGCCATTCCGGTAACAAAATCGGCCAAAATTGGAAATATTTTCTCCTACTATTTAGTTTAATACGTGTTTAACCGAGGTTTAACACTGATTCATGAATAAATCTTAATACTATAGTACCATAATTCTAATTTTAGAAACATTGTATTTTTTGTCACAAATTGTCATATAACAAACACATAAAAACCCAATTACACTTGTTAAATGTTATAAGTACACCAACATGTAATGCGTATATCTTTTTCAAAGATATGATTAATACAAAAAAAAAACACCATGTACAACTATTTTACATGAAAACATTTAATTAAATGCATAAACTTTAATAATGATTTGTATGCATTATTTAAGAGCATAGTTCTAAACGATGATAAACATTTATTTAAAATTGAATTGCCTAAACATATCTCGTAAACCAAGATGCGTTTAAGGTGATTCACCACTTTTGAAATGCACAGTAGTTAAAAAATCACAATTACTTGGCAAGCGTATTGAAAACGTCTGCAAATCGAGGTCAAATAATGCAAAACAGATTATAGTTGACTTTCAAGCATCTTGGGGGAAGGTTTTTTGCATTTAATTGTAAAGAATATAAACAAGTTCAAACTGTACATATCTTTACTAATACACGCTTTAAAAATACCGCGAAATCCGAGGCTGTATATACAACGGATGCAAAACGTTGATTCATTGTGTTACTTCCCTGGTTGGGGTTTTCCAAAATGATTGTCGTAAATTTGTTCTTCATAAATATAACAGGTTTGATATAGCTAGAACAGAAAACCCAAGCACTAGCGAATCACCTTAAAATATTATCCCATGCTTGCCAAATAGTAGTCTGGTTCCCTGTCCTAAATCTTACAGTGGTTTAGGTCAGGTAGAAAGTAATCAATATAGCTGCCCCCAGTGGTTAATTCAAAATGGCCGACGTACGTTAGTTTGTATAGGCAATTTTAGAAAGTACCCCTAAAGTGTATTTTATGTATGTGTCATTTTGATGAGTCTTTGTGTAGTAATGGAAAAAATAATGGTCTTTAGAATGAAAGAAGTACAACAGTACTAATATCAACAAAATAACGTTTATAAAACGATTAAAATATTTTCGTAGTAGGGTTTTAATAATCCATAAATATCCATGTTTCCCAATGTCCGATTAGCTCAGTCGGTATAGCCACTGACTTCTAATCAAGGGATCCCTGGTTCGATCCCTGCCATTTATTGTTTATATTTTTTAATATATTTTGTTTAATTTGTGTCATAAAAATTCTTTATTTGCTCATCATGTTTCTTATTCAAGTATAAAATAAGATCGAATAACGTTACATATAAAAAATAATGACAATACGGGATTTGAACCTCCAACATCCATGTTACTGGTTAGACTGAGCTAACCGGGCATTTGGAATGAGGAGCGATTTGTATGCACTATATACACGCTGGTACATATTTTTTCTTGTTTTTTGAACATATCAGTTGTGTCATTTTAATGAAACATGTTTAATTGAAAAGAACATACATTTTCCCATTAATATACAAAGTATCACCGAGATGACACATACATAACACACACTTTTGGGGGATATTATAAAATTCCCTATATAAACTAATGTCCAACCGCCATCTTGTTTTGCCCATGGTATCTTCCATGACAGTTACATTACGCCGGACCTATACTGTAATGTAATGAAAGATATAGGTACCGGGAACCAGACTAGTCAAATAGCGGTTATCCGTGAACGCGGTTCGAGAATTTCGTGCAACGCATGGTACACTTACTGACATCACCTGTGCTATAAAACCAATAGTATTAGAGAGAATTTCTTTAACATATTTTTTAAGCGTACTATCGAGTTACACTTATACCTACGATTGAAAATAAAAGATGGACCCTGAAAGTAGGAGAAATATAATGATAGCAATAATAATTATACAGCCTCTCTAATTTTGTAGAATATCATAATTATGCATTTACTTAAAAGGAACTTATGTTACAGTGGCCACCGAACCAACTTCTATGCGCAACAGACTACTGTTTGATTACGATATCAAAGGTTATACGGATAGGGGATATATACTGATGTCTCTTGCAAAATATCAAAGCTAACGCCTCATCGTTTTCTAAAAATATGTTCAGTGGTTTAGAAGAATACCTTATTTTTAGAACGTGCACAGCAAATTGAACGCAGTTTACATTATTACAATTTTATACAAGCTTTTGGCAGTAATGAGAAAACCCCTGGTCGTTTCTCCACTTTCCACTCTCCGTTTTCCACTCTCCGCTTTGGTTGTACATGTCTAATAGTAAATATGAAGCTAAGACTCGATCATTGTCACAAGAAACCACCTGAACAATTTGGGCCCGTTTTTTATAAACCAAAGTAGATCTAGAATATCTACTGTTATGTGAGAATATATGGAATGTTACTTCCATTTCTGTACGTAAGTCAAACGTGGTTTAATTATTTCCTCCCATTAAAAAAATCATCTCTCAGCCAACCTGGGGGGCATGGGCCCTCGTGCCCAGTGCCTGGACCTGTCCTAACATTGGGGCTCCCCCGGCTCCAAAGCTCATGTCTATGACTACCTATCCCTTCCTCTCCACCGGCGCTTTACTGAAACAGCAACCAACGATAGACTAGAATCTAAGACATTATGTCATTCGGAGAGAAATTGACAAAGAAATTACGAAAACATGGAAAAGGTTGTTCTTGCCGTGGACCTGCACAATCCAGGTATTAACATCGTGTATTTGAAAATATAGGTTGATATGTTTGTATTTGCAGTGCCATACTCATAAAATCTAGTTTATTGGAACTAAATAACATTCTGTAGATCTAGTTGACGGAACAGCACGTCAGCGCGCTTATTTATTTGGGTTCCGTCGTTTCGCACTCATTATATTTCGCCACCATGTACCATATACAACGAAGGCATTAATTTAAACTGTTTTGCTAGGTTATACAGATTTGCCAGTGGAAATGATATGGTAGACATGTTTGGAAACTGACATCTTTGTTTGTTGTACAGACCCTGCGTAAATAATATAGAGCTCTATGATTTTTTTAATATGCGTTACGTCATCATGGCGTCGTAACAGTTACTGTGATCATTACACGCGCGTATCAAGAGGGGCGGGGTCTGGATCACCTGTAATTGATGGCATTAGTTGCAGTTGCAGTAAAATCATCTTGTCAACCCCGCTACAGCATACAATGCATTTTTCATTTTTATTCAAATTATACTGAAATGCCTGTCAGGAGCACAGCTTGTAATGTTATGATGATATATAAGTTTGAAACTTCACACATAAATAACAAACACCGTTTAGAATATATATACTGTAAAGGTAAAAATACTGTCAAAGAACTGTAACTCCACCTTTCTTAGTTTTTTTTTAAATATTTCCCCTTATCAAACACATAAATACTTGTCCTGCTCACAGGTGGCAGTATCAGTCATAGACTTAAAAAAATAGACTTAAAAACAAATTAAAAAAATAAAGAGCTAATTTTGTTTTCAATATTGACTATATAATCAGTGAAAAAAATATGAGCTGTTCTCCAGGAAAACTGGGCTTAATGACAATATTTCGAAAATCATGATAATAAATCATTAGAAGCTAGGACAAGACTCTTATGAACACTTTCTGAAAATTTGAACACATTATTACATCAAATAACAAAGTTATAGACTTTAGAAACTAACCACTCCCGCCAAGTTTTTGAGTGACATCGCAAACGTCATTCAAACGTTATTTGACGTAACGTTAACAATCATTTCATAAACCCCGTTTTTGATGGATTATTGACGTAAACTTTTCAATTTTTTGTCACAAAGTAGAATTACATTCTGACTTTTATAAAACACGACAAAATTGTGATTGTTTGCTTAAAGGGAAAAGTATCTGCTATTTTTAACCACTAACCCTTTGTTTTTCTCAATTCGAGTAGTTTTCGGATATTGGTCACCATAGGAACGACGGAAGTAATTTATCATAATTTATCAGAAAATTTAAATCTTTAAGACAGTAGTATGTTGTCCAACTACTTGCGATTAAATCAATGAACATGACTTTTTTCTCATTTTAGACTTATTTCTAAATAGTATTACATAATTTCTATTGTTATGTTAATAAGCCAGGCCGGTTTTCCTGGAGAATGGCTCATATATATTTAAATATTTAAGAAAAAAGCTTATTTTTTAAGTTTATGACTGATACTGCAACCTGTGGTCCTGATCAGAACTTGAAAAGTATGACACTCGGTCATTTGAATGAAAATTGATATAGAATCGAATGATGTACAAATGTTGTGTCAAAGAACTTTAACTCTACTGTAGGCAACTTGTTATTATCTTCCTTTGATACCCCAAATTATGCTTGGCCAATGCAGACATTTAAAAGTGTAATACACACTTTTTTTCATACTTCCTGTAACCGAATCAGTTTTAAATGCCATTACATTTGTACTTTAATACAGATCTATTTCTCTTGCTTTTAATTTATTGGTCTGATTATTCATTGTTTTGATTTATTAATTTTCCCGTATCCACATGTGTGCATACTTATCATTTATTTTTTCTTTAAAAAAATATAGAAATGGATGATGCATGTGTGTTCACACTGACCTGGTGTCTCAACAAACTTGACCAGATAGAATACATTGTTTGTACAGAAGATGTGGACCAGTTTCACCATGTTATATTACACCTGGAATATATGTGGAATAGAATATATGACCAATCTAATTCTATGTTGCTTGATAGTTTAAAACTCAAGGTAAACAAACTCAGGCCCTGATCTCCCAAATCATCTCAAGTAGAAATATCATCTCAAATTAAGATTTTGCTCAAATCAAAGTCTGAATTTGAGATAAATATAAAGTTTGAGCCCTTTATATGTAACTTTAATAAACTTATTGAATAAATTATTTTCTGTTTCGGAATGGAAATAAAGTGAAAGACAAATGCTAATATTTGAGATGAGATTTAGCTCAGTTTGAGGTCAGGTTTCTGTATCATTGAAAGAGTATTTAGAACGAAAAAAACATGTTTTTGTAAAATTTAAATTTTCCTATGAACATATAAATTTTACAAAAGAAGTTTTTCAGTTTTTGTTTATCAATGATACCTGTGTAAACAAGTTGCACAATAGTAAATACAAAATATATTATATTAATTGTCTCTCATAGGAAAGAAATGTTCGTTGTATAACAAATAACTGACTCGTAAATCGAATTTTCAGGCCCATGCCCTTCTTCAGGATATATTTCAATTTCATATACTCAAGTTACATCCATTTTTGTATTATGAAAAATTTAAAATGGATGTAACTTGAGTATATGAAATTGAAATATATCCTGAAGAAGGGCATGGGCCTGAAAATTCGATTTACGAGTCAGTTATTTGTTATACAGTAAATACAAAAATTTGTAGTGGTTGAATCTTGTAGTGGTTAAATCTTGCAGTGGTTAAATCTTGTAGTGGTTAAATCTTGTAGTGGTTAAATCTTGTAGTGGTTAAATCTTGTAGTGGTTAAATCTTGCAGTGGTTGAATCTTGTAGTGGTTAAAAATCTTGCAGTGGTTGAATCTTGTAGTGGTTAAATATTGTAGTGGTTGAATCTTGTAGTGGTTAAATCTTGTAGTGGTTGAATCTTGTAGTGGTTGAATCTTGTAGTGGTTAAATCTTGCAGTGGTTGAATCTTGCAGTGGTTAAATCTTGTAGTGGTTAAATCTTGTAGTGGTTGAATCTTGTAGTGGTTGAATCTTGTAGTGGTTAAATCTTGCAGTGGTTGAATCTTGCAGTGGTTAAATCTTGTAGTGGTTAAATCTTGCAGTGGTTGAATCTTGCAGTGGTTAAATCTTGTAGTGGTTAAATCTTGTAGTGGTTAAATCTTGCAGTGGTTGAATCTTGTAGTGGTTGAATCTTGCAGTGGTTAAATCTTGTAGTGGTTAAATCTTGTAGTGGTTGAATCTTGTAGTTGTTAAATCTTGTAGTGGTTGAATCTTGTAGTGGTTGAATCTTGTAGTGGTTAAATCTTGTAGTGGTTGAATCTTGTAGTGGTTAAATGTGGTTAAATCTTGTAGTGGTTAAATCTTGTAGTGGTTGAATCTTGTAGTGGTTGAATCTTGTAGTGGTTAAATCTTGTAGTGGTTGAATCTTGTAGTGGTTGAATCTTGTAGTGGTTAAATCTTGTAGTGGTTGAATCTTGTAGTGGTTGAATCTTGTAGTGGTTAAATCACAAGTGTTGTATGATGATACAAGATATGCATAGTTGATGAATCCCACTTTATGGGTTACTGCTTCACAATCAGTGTATCGTCAACTTCCTACATTTTGTCTTCTGTATTAAAGTTTATAAAAGGACCAAGCAAAATATGGCCTACATTTTGTCATGTAATGTTGTGTCAAATTGAATATAACCATTCTTTATCTACTTCTTTATTTTTCAGTTCATTCTTCACTTGTTAGAAGAATGCATGGATGAAGAACACATGGACAAAGAACGCATGGATGAAGAACGCATGGACGAAGAACACATGAATAAAGAACACATTAAGGAAGAACATGTCAAACATTGTGTGGAAGAATATTTTCCAAAGGTAATTCTGCTTAAAGTAGCAGTATTTAACCATTTACTGCAAAGACACAGTAAATAATGTTCAGCACCTAATCAGGCCTATTATAAAATATTGTTTGTTCCCTCTTCACCTACATACACAACCAAAATCTGCCCTAACCAAAATATTTTATGAAGAAATTGGAGAATAAAAATGTTTTTGTATATATATATATATATATATATATATATGGGCTTGTTTTTCACTTGTAAATTTGGTACCTATCTTTCACCTGAGAGAATTTTTCATTATTTGTATTTCTTGGCCAATAATGATCATTGTGGTGAGGGGAGATAAGTTTTGATAATTGTCTCAAACAGCTGCTGATGTTGACTGTACATGCATCTCACTTTTAGTGATTAATTTTTTACAGTAATATCTGCTTAATCTGTTGCTGTGTTCCAAATAGACTGTTGGTAGGCTGTTCTTGGTGGTACATTTTTTTGTAGTTGGTACCAAACAAGATATTGGCTGGCTGTTCTTGGTGTGGTTGGTACCAAACAGGATGTTGGGTGGCTGTTCTTGGTGCCGGTTGGTACCAATCGGGGTCTGGTTTGTCTGTTTTTGGTGTGTACCAAATATGGTGTTGGGTGACTGTTCTTGGTGGTTGTTGGTACCAAATAAGGTGTTGGGTGGCTGTTCTTGGGGTGGTTGGTAGCAAACATGGTCTGGTAGGACTGTTCTTGGGGTGGTTGGTAGCAAACATGGTCTGGTAGGGCTGTTCTTGGGTGGTTGGTAGCGAACAGGATCTGGCATGGCTGTATATAGAGGTGATGGGTATCAAAAAGGGTGTCGGGTGGCTGTTCCTCGAGGTGGCGGTACCTAACAGGGTCTTGTAGGACTGTTCTTGGGGGTGGTTGGTAGCAAACTGGGTATGGTATGGCTATTCTTGAAGGTGGTAGGTACTAAACATGATCTGAAATGGCTGCACATGAATTTATGGTTACCTAACAGGGTCGGAGTGGCTGTTCTTGGTGGTGGTTGGTACCAAACAGGATCTGGGATTGCTGTTTGGAAGAAGGTAGGTACCAAACATGGTCTGGTAGGCTGTTCTCATGGGTGGTTGGCACCCAATATGATCTGGTAGAGATGTACTTATATTTAGTGGGTATTAAACAAACCCTAGGTTGTGATGGGTGTACTTCGAGGTGATTAGTACTTAAGGCCTTGGATGGTTGCTCTAGCTGGTTGCACATACCTGTTATGACATGGGATGGATGATTTTACAGTGTTATGTTCCTTTAGGTTCTGTGTTTCCGTTTCTCCAATACCCTGCCCCATCAATACACCCTTGCAGACACCAGGTATAAGTAGGTTAGACTTAGGACCCTTACAGGCAGAACAAAAATGTGGTGAAAACCTTCAGGTACTTTTTCAATTTTGTAGTAAAAAATGACCTTGACCTAATATTGGCCTTGCCCTTAAGTGGTCAATTTTCATATCAAGTAAGTGTAAAATATAAAGTTATTATGGTTTATACAAACATTTAATTATACCATCATAATGAAACAGTCATACTTAAATTAAAAGAAATATCATTATGGCGGCAGCGGTTTCAGAATATGTACCATCTCGGCCAATATGTACATGTATAAATGTCAGTTGATACAAATTTTGAATAATTTGAATTTAAAATTGACCTAATAATTAGGGAATATGTGCCTATCAACACACTAAACATGTTTAAAACCAAATGTGATATAAAACATCTGTGGAAACAAGAAAATAAGGAAGAAAATACAATTTTTAGCTATTTTTCTCAATTTGACCTTTGAATGACCTTGACATTGACCTCAAAGTGGTCAGTAGTGTATGTCTTTTTGAAGCACATAATCAAATGAACAACAAACATGTAAATATGTTATATAAACATCCAAATAAAGATGTCATGTTGGAACATATCTCTGATTGTGTGATACATGTTTTGAGCATGTGGCTTTGGTCTTCTTACTATAGGAATTCGAAAAATGGCTGTGGTCATAAAAATATTGCTCTAAAAGATAAAACTATTACTTGTAATAAGTGATTATACCCTAAGACTTATTCATATCACTTAAAATGCTAAATAGAACTTTAAAAAATTTCAAAAAAGACAAAAGAAGGCAGTAAATAACACTTTTTTAGGTATTTTTTGGTATTTTGACCTTGAAATGACCTTGACCTTGACCTCAAAGTCGTCTGTGTAGTATGTCAATTTGATGCACTTTATCATATGAACAATATCCATGCAAAAATTTGTTACTACATACATAAATAAAAAAATCGCAATTGAACATAGAATTCCAGGTGTATTTAAAATTTATAGCGGCCATCTTGGACGCCATCTTGGATCTCCGGGTTCGCACCACGCGTTGACAATTTATGCCGGCAGTTTCATATACTAAAGACATAGGCGAACATTTTGGTATATAACCTTGCTTGTTCTACCGGAGTTGTCACCTACTCCTTAAATAAGCCACTTTTGGGCCAATTGTCACCCCACTATAATATTAAAGGGGGATTTAATTTTGTGGTTTTCGAGGATGATCTCAATCACGAAATTAAATTGCCACGAATATTAATAATTTCTATAGTATATTGTTTATGACTTAGTGGATAATAAATCCTTTAATTACGTTCCCAGAAAATGGTCTTTTTCACCCAAACCACAAACTTTTGTCCCATTGAAATTAAATGATTTTACAGTATTAAATCATTTTTCAGGAGAAAGGCTCTTTGTATCGAAAATTTTTAGAACAATTATTGAGAGACAAAATGTCACGGCAACAGTTTTATTCTTGTGATTATGAGAAGGAATTTGGTGAGATATTCATGAAAAGATTGAAGGATGTGATGAAACGTGTACTTGCAAACATGAGGACAGATATAAGAAAGGTAATATTGTGGGACAGTCAAACCTGCATGCTCCAGTACTGTGTGGCGTACAGGTGCATGCTTGCACATTCAGATTAGCCAGGGTTTATCATTGACTGTCACACTGTTTCATTTCTCTGACAAAAATTAACTCACAAATTATCCACTCTGTAAGAATTTGTTGCTGAAATTGTCAAAAGCCAATGTGCAAAACTGCAATTAACAGTGCCTTATAATTTAAGTTTTTTTATGCTATCTGGCAAAGACTTTGGGAAAACTGTAGATTTGTAACAGTTGACTGGTATTTTGCTTCAAACATTTGTTCCAGCTTTGAACATTTTCACATGTAGCTAGTAACTTGTCTAATAATGGTAGAAGATTTAGCACTTTTTATGCCCAAAATTCTTGATAAGGGGGGGGGGGGTTATTGCTTTACTCATGTTGGTCTGTTCGTCAGTTGACCGAATGGTTTCTGCTCAACTTCCGATGAACACTTTGCCCTAGGATCTTCAAACTTTACATGAAGGGTTGTCAGCAACAGTAGATGACATCTATTGATTTTATGGTCAGTAGATCAAAGGTCACTGTGACTGTTACCATTTCTGACTATTGAGCTGATATGTAAAACACATCTTATTTACCACTGTAATGCTGAGTATGCTGAAACTGCAGCAGGTTAACTGTATTGCTACTACACATATGATGATGAAGACTTCTGATTGAATGATTGGATGATGGTATTTTGCAGAAAGATGTGCCTTGTCATTATGTTAGCATGATATCAAATACAAAAATACCTAAATCCTAACTTTGTCAATGAAAACTGATTCATTCAATAGTGACTATTAATTTTAATGCCAAAAAGATAGACTTCAGATGAATCAGGAACTTCTGTGGATGACTACCAGGTTTACTTAATAAATCATATGAATGAGTATTGCTGCTTTTTTAGGTTTGCAGTGCCCACCAATCCTGTGAGAACAATGTCAATGCCAGTAATGTCAAGGTTAGTCACAAACCTCCACTTAGAAGATCTGCAAGATTAGCTAATTTACAGCTGGATATTAATTACTCAACAGGGGAAGTAACTCATTCAGATGACGATGATGAAGGGTTACTTCCCTGCTTCAGACTCAGGAGAATGGTTGAGGAGAAAAGACGAAAATCAAGGAAAGTAACTGCACCAGAAAATGGTGAAAAATTATCTCCCTTTTGTAAAATCGAAACTGGTTTTAAAAACAAAGAAGACAATGAAATAGTTTGTGATGGAAACAAAGAAATGCAGGAAGATGATTTGGTTGGGAATGAGAATGTTGCTTCTTGTGTAGCCGGTAGTCAGAATGTTGATTCTGTGAAAACTTTCTTAGATCCTATTCGGTTTTATGCAACACGTCTAAAGACTTCAAGAAGTCCTAGGTTAAAGACACACCAAGCAGAAGTTGAAAGCAATTATACAACTCATGGAACAATAATACGACAGCAACATTTTAAGGCAGGAAAATGTAATAAACCAATGTGTAGAAAAACTCTCTTCAGACCAAGTGCTAAAGTAACCACACGTAGAAAAGTGAAGTCAACCAGGAAAAAGAGTAAGAATCATTCCAAATATGGAAATGATATGAATACATGTGTACAGCCTTCTACATTTAATGCAGGTGAACCTAGAGACCATAATGTGTTTGACACTGTCAGAAATAGTCCAGATTGTTCCCCTGTGTTAAAAGTGGTTTATTTCGATGATAAAATCTTGAAAAAGTTGCCAAAACTAAATGTAGACCACCCTGACAGTAGAAATAATAGTGTTAACGACCTTGATGGAAATGAGATGCATGAATATGTGGCTAATTTTGAGAGTGACTCTGATAATGATGTTGAGAATGTGGTTGAACTTGATGCAATACCATTCCGATGTGGAAGTGAGATTATAGATTCTGACTGTGAACTCGAGGTGATAGAACCGTCGGTTGACTGCAGTGACTGTGGCAGTGATGTGAGTATGATTCACCATCATCGTTTCACAGTTATTGCCCTTTGAATTTACATTCATTTTTGGTTCACACACACATGAAATTCTTCTTTAAATTTTTAACAGATTTCAATTTGTCATTTCAATTTTAGTCTTTTATAAATGCAATGTACACACATTTTTATAAGATTTAACAAAACTTGTACCAAAGTCGTGCACATCAGTAGCTCATACTACTTGGATCTATTATCACCAAATGAATCATTGCCAGCAAGATATTGCATATCTTAGAATTCACATGGTAAATATGGTTCATTTATGTTAATGCACTTTAATATACACTTAGCGGCACTTCTAACGCTGCCACTTTTATATTTCAGTTTTCTTTAAAAGTCCTCAATGAATTCTAATGAAATTTGGCACACTTGAATATCAATATTTGACACAGGTTCTGGTACATTTTCTGCTCGATTCGACAAAAGACTATTGTACGATACGTATTCAACTGACTGAATACTAATATTGAAAGTCGCATTTTTATCACTCAATATCGGCCATCTGATTGTTAACTATGCGTGTAGATGTCTCTATTTCTTATAATGGTTGTGCATATCAACATTTTATTCGCTCATGGTTTTTAATGGTTATTAACAATATTACCAAAATGCTAGAAAACGAAAATTGTTAATTTTGCTACGAAATATAGTGTTTTCTGTAGTCTGTTGAGAAATACGATTCTTGCGAGTAACGCAGGTTGCGCCCAACTTGAAATTTAAATTTAGGGTGACTAATTAGTATATCAAACGGAATAAATTCAACTCTACTGCGTACTATTTACATTCGTTATTCAGAAGAAATGTGAATTTTACCATTCAAGTAGCATTATTTGGGGTTAAACGTTCATTTTAAGCGCATCAGTTTTAAATTCAAATTATAAGCTGATTTTGAGACGGTCTAAGCTTACCAACTGCTATTTGGCTACCTAGGAAATTGTAAAGTAGATGAAATTTATGAATACTTTTATTGTGTACACTCATTACATAACACTTGAAGCTACAAAGAAATAAAGTTTGGAAAATACTCAATTGACCCCTTATAAATACCCTGTTTAATTTTGTGACTTTGTATTTCCTGGTGACATAAATTACGCTTTTACCACGCATTTTCATACCCACCAATTTCTGAATTAACACGTGCAGCAATGGGCACATGCCTTAAACTAAAACTGGTGAAAATTTGATAAAGTTATCTCAAACGGTTTTCAAGATATTAAGAATAATCAAGTGGCAGCGTTAGAAGTGCCGCCAAGTGTAATTTAAAATCATTAAATTTCGTTGGGCCAAAATTTTGTGGTTTTGGTATAAAAGACCATTTCGATGGGATGTTAATTTGTGGATTTTGCATTTCACATAATAAATACAAGGGTCAAAATTATTATTCGATGGAATTTGATTTCATCGTTGATGAACCACCAAATCCAGGAAATTTAATCCTCCACTAAAGTTTATGATTTTACAGTAGAATGAAATTATGTGGTTTGAATTCTATGCTATGGTTTATCTACTGGTGCAGAAGGTATCATCTACTGGTGCAGAAGGCATATAGTGATTGTCCTGTCTCCTGATTCATTATGATTAGTCTGTTAATTTGCTAAAATATTAGCCAAGTTGTTGAAACTCGCATATTTTTGAAGTCTATTAAGGCATTGCTTTCAAACTGGGCATACTTATTGTTGTCAAAGTCATGTAGCACTATCCAACATTTCAACAGAATAATGTCTCCTGATTATCTTGGCTAACATTTACGGACAAAGGCATTCACAAGGACTTTTAAGCTCTTATTGAGTGTAGTCACACTGGTAACTCCACAGTTTTGATTTTCTGAGACCAGAATTTATTGGCTCTCATGACTAGGTGGGTCACTGGTGTCCTGTAGACTTATTATGCCCCGCCATCTACTGATTTGGAGACAAAAAATGATTGTCCTGTCTATTTGTGTGTTTGTTTGTTTGTTACAAACTTTCAAGTTGATTGACTTAGCTAGTTATTATGGTCAAGGCTTCCACCGGGACATAAGTGTTTACTGAACACAGTCTTGTTTTTCGCATTAACTTTTAATGACAGTCACATATTGTATAAATAAATGTTGTATTGTTCTTATATTGCAGTTGGATGTGTTTGGGGTGGATCCACAGTTCAGTGATTGCTGTAATATCAGAAGTTTACCAGATCTGTCGAATTATTTAATTGAATAGTTTTTTTTATGATTGCTTAATTGAATAGTTGTAATGATAACTTAATTGAATAGTTGTAAATTTGTTTTTGGAAGGTGAATAGTTGTGATTCCTTGCATTCAAAACATTAATTTGATACTCGGGTAACCGTAACATTTATTGAAATGTTGAATGTGAAATTATTACAACATTTATATCCTATTACAATAATACAAAATGATATTCGAATATCTATTAAAGGAAATTATCACGATGATGTTTGAACATCAATTTATGGGAATTATTACAATAATAATCTTTGATATCAAAACCTAAATTACACAAATACAATATTATCCAATGATATTAGAACTTAAGTTTATAGAAACTATTACAGTAATACTGTAATGTTAATTTACAGAAATTTGTTCAGTAATAGTCTTTGATATTGAAGCCTAAATATTACTGGTAATAAAAACTATATAAATTAAGATAAGATCCATTTAGAAATTATAATATCCAAAGATTCCAAATTAAAAGTAAACGTTGAAGATTTTCAACATAAGTTCTTACAAATCAGATTAGACGTGTAGTGTAAATCATGTATTATTCGCGGTGGTTTAATTTGTGCTAATTTTCGTGATTGGTGCTCATCGTGAATATATCATTTCGAGGAAATATACTTTCACAACATAAGACATATCTTGAAAGTAATCAAAGGTGAATTTATAGTTACAATACTGTTTAATCAGGTTGAAAATGTGATTTGTTGTAATTTTTATTTTATGTTACTATAATTTTGTGTTATTGTTAATTGGATAATAAAGCTATAACAAAGATAGAGTATCTTAGTAGTTAGAAGTAAGACGGTCCTCATGCAGACGACAAACATTTGATTTTCATAAAATGTCACATGACATCACTTGCTTAGAATGAGAAGGACTTAAGTACACAATCAATATTTTGAGAAAACAAGAAAAAACTGCCTGCAAATTACTCATTACTTATGCAAAAACAAGCTTTATTAACAACTTCAGTTGGTCAACATGACAAGTTCCGATTTTCTTGAAAATAGGCTCATAAGAAGTGCTTTGTGATGCAGATGTCAAATATGTATCGGTCTTATAGTGTCATAAATAGTATCTACGACCTTCTCATTCTAAGCCAGGTCTATATACAGGAGCATCTCAATACAGGCGCCTTGCTCGCTTTGTCACAAGGGGAGAAATCCATGAAATTCTTGGCTGTCAATAAATTTTAACTTTCTTAGAGTCACTGTTTTTCTAATAGGCGCAGATTTAACAGCGCAAGCTTTAAACACTACTGCAAAATGATCACAAGAGGTCTTTCCACTTCTGTCAGGTAGACCAGGATCAGATATTTCTACATGTGAGACAGAAGTGTCAATGTCTCATGTGTTTAACCCATCCAATATGTGACCGGCCATGTGGGTTGCCCCAGTAATGTGCTGTCGCATGCCACAAAATGCAAGAATACTTGTGAACTTTACAGGGTCTAAATTCATTAGGTTGTCAAGGGATGTTCAAAGCCCCAACAACTACGATGTTACTTTCTAATGTTACAAGTTTGGCCAGAAAAGATGGCCACTCATTTTCCAGGAAAATACTAGTTTTTAGACCATTGTTACCAGTTGGTGGTGGTCTAAACACAACAGCTAGACGCAGAGAGTAGTTCTTAATAGATACAGCGCATTCCATGTGTTCAAAAGTAGCGAAAACCTTAATTTATCATTAGTAGAAGTAAGAAGTAGAATATATAAAGAAGTTTTGTACACAACTGCAACTCCCCCACCACGCCCACAGCGAAGAACATGTTTTTTTTATAACCACTGGGAACAAGCTCTGCAACGCAAGATTTATCGTAGAATCCCCCCCCAGCCATGTTTCAGTTAGAGCAACAATTATGATATCACAATCATTAGATGATATGTAATCTGAAAGGGCAAGACTCTTGTTTTTGGGGAAGTGTCTGAATGTTTTTTAAATTTACATCATCATTCAAGTCCCATGTTCGTTAATACTGATCCCCTCTAGTACCCCTAAACTTAAGTATTTCTAACTGTTTTAATGTTGCCAATGTATGGGTATCAGGTTTTGTAGGTGATAATTTCCTAATCTCATACAGGCTATACCTATTGTATTGTATAATCCCTTGTATACATAGGGTCATTTTTGCCTGAGGCAAATACACCTTTTATATTTTCAGTTAAATATTGTACAAAATTGTAAAAATATTTACACAAAACTCAAAATTTCACAAAATCTACAAACAATTACAACTCAAAAATTACATACATACAAAAAGAATACTTCCATATACACTCACAGCAAAATCCACAACAATCATTGCAGTATGTCTGTTGATTTAATCCAAAAATGAGAGAGCACAAAATGTTGCAGCCTACACTTGGCGCATTCAAAGTTATCACCTAGTAAATCATGTTAACTTGATCCAATACCAACATGGCTATTAAAGGATTGCTTGAATAAACTACTACCATTTAACAAGAATATTCAATGCATCACTCAAAAGTACTTTTGTACTCAAGGCTTTTAAAAGCTCCAGGATAAGACCCCTGATAAAGAAGCCAGGCCTTGACCAAAATGTAATGAAAAATTATAGACCTGTGTCAAACTTACCATTCATTATGCCCCCTTCGAAGAAGAGGGGGTATATTGTTTTGCTAGCCTGTCGGTCTGTCTGTCGGTCTGTCTGTCTGTCGGTAGACCAGTTATTTTCTGATCGATAACTCGTCAACGGATTGACCGATGGGCTTGATACTTCACAGATGCATTCGCCTTGGACAGTAGATGACCCCTATTGAAACTGGGTCAAGGTGGCATTAAGTGTGAAAAACGTTTCCGATCGATAACTTGTCAAGGGATTTACCGACGGGCCTGATACTTCTCAGGTCCATTGGCCTTGGACGCTAGGGCCCCCTATTGAAACTGGGGTCACTAGGTCAAAAGTCAAGGTACTGTGGCATTAAGTGTGAAAATCGTTTCCGATCGATAACTCATCAACAGATTTACCGAATGGCCTGCTACTTCGCAGGTGCATTGGCCTTGGACACTAGGTGACCCCTATTGAAACTGGAGTCACTAGGTCAAGGTCACTGCGACATTGAGGGTGAAAATTAGTTTCTGATCGATAACTATTATATATGAGCCTCCATCGACAGATCCACTTTTGTAAACAAACTGTAAACACAACTGACCTCTAAGTGTGACCTTGACCACAGGGATCTAGCTATGATATTTCTGTTGCACGCAACACACCGTTTAGACATATAATGACCAAGGCCAATACATTTGGCAATGTATCGGGGGCATTGGTGGAGCCGTTGGTGAGTTATCGGTAAGACATTCACTATAACAATGATTATACAGAAGTACATAATATGTTACTGTGTTGACAAAAAAAAACCCAGTGACTATGTCTCCCTAACCTAATAAGATTAATACTCATGATCAGTTTTGTTGCACAAAAATCTGTGTCAAGGCCCTGTTTGGGGGGCATATGTCTCCGACCGCGGAGCTCTTGTTTCCAAAGTTCTTGAGAAGGTAGACGATGCTCAACTGGAACAGCATTTAGTACTACATGATCTCCATGAAGAATTCCTGTCAGTATACAGAAAATTCCACTCTAATGAAACGGCTCTTCTTCGTGTGCAAAATGACATCCTTTGCTCTCTAGATCAGAATAAAGCTACGGTCCTTGTAATGCTGGATTTGTCAGCAGCATTTGACGCCATTGATATTAACACTCTACTTGGTAGACTTGAAAATCATTTCGTTTTAACAGACAGGCTATTAGAGTGGATGAAATCCTATTTGTGTGACCGCTACCAGACTGTCTTTATAGATGGAGAACTTTCAAAACCTGTACTAATGAACTACAGTGTACCACAGGGATCTGCGCTTGGTCCAAAGAACTACATCATGCACACTAAACCAATGGGTCCAATCTGTAGAAAACATCAATTGCAACATCATTTCTATGCTGATGACTCACAAATATATATGGCATTCAAACCAAAAGATTGTGTCTTGCGTGATGAAACCCTGCAAAGAATTGAAGCTTGTCTAAAGGATATCTTGCTCTGGATGAAAGATAATTTGCTGAAACTAAATGCTGACAAAACAGAGGTAATCCTGTTTGTACCAAAACGGAATGCCAGCACAGCCGAGAATCTCACAGTGACAGTTGGCGACGCTGTAATCAAACCATCATCGATGGTGAGAAACCTTGGTGCAATGTTGGATTCATATTTTGACATGGATAAGCATGTTTCATGGTCGTGTTTCATGCAGATCCGATAAATAGGTCAAATCAGACAATATTTGACTGCTGATGCAACCACATCTCTTATCAATTCTTTAGTGACATCAAGGCTAGATTACTGCAATTCGTTACTGTGTGACTCCCCCAAAAACATTCTGAATAAACTGCAAAATATTCAAAATACTGCTGCTCGCCTCATCACACGGACACCACGTTACAATCGCATCACTCCTGTGCAGAAGGATCTTCACTGGCTACCTGTACAGTACAGGGTAGAGTACAAGGTCTTGACTCATGTTTTCAAGGCAGTTCATGGAAAGTCCCCTGGCTACATCAGAAGCATGTTAGAGGTATATACACCACAAAGAAAGCTTAGGTCTCAAAATGACTCTGTGCTACTAGTTGTGCCGACTGGCTAGGTAGGGCCCCTGCCCGTTGGGCTTAATCAGAGGGCCACGCCTACTGGGATAAGTAGAGCCCCCGCCTACTGGGTAAAGTAGAGTCCCCGCCTACTGGGTTAAGTAGGACCCACACATACTGGTTAGGTAGTGCCCCTGCCCAATCAGAGGGCCCCGCCTACTGGGACTCAGTAGAGCTCCCATCTACTTGGTTTAGTAGAACCCCCGTCTATTGGGTTGGTAGTATTTTACCCGTTTGCATAAATGAGTGGTAGATATTTATATGTGATTTAGAAATTTGTCCATACTTGAATATTTTAAGTACTTTGTATATTGTTTTACCCATGTAATAGTTGTGATTGTTCAGCACTTTTGAACGTGCATATACATGAAAAAAGGGCTCTATAAATATCGTATGTTATAATAACATATGAAATAAGGGTCATCTTCTGTCTGTATTCCAAGATTTATTGATGTTCTTAGAACAAGAGATGTTTGTAAAACATGTATATCCACATGGCAACCCAAGATTTGTAGTCCGAAATTGTAACGGTCCCAGTGACCCACTGACCTCAAAATCAAAAATGGTCATCTACTGTTAATGGCCAACATCCTTGTAAAGTTTTAAGATCCTAGGGCAAAGTGTTCTTGAAATATTAATTTTTGGCCTTACGCCAAACAGACCGACCAACATGCGTTAAGTAATATACACCCCATCCATCTATGGGAAAGGAGCATAATAAGAACAAAGTATCATCACTGTGCAAAGTTCCTTTATTCGCAGAGAAAATGAAAAATGTCAGTACAACTCACAGTTAGCATAAAGACATGATAAACATTATTGAAGAGAACATACAATAAGCTGCTATATCAGTGATTTTACACAATGCCTACCATTCAACAAACATATCTAGCCAGCTAACAAATAGTGGTACAGAGCCTATACGGAGACCTTCAATCACTCAAGTTCAAAGTTTCAACTTCCTATTGCTAGGTCCTATTGACCTGTCAAAAATATGTAACTATACACGGTAGCTGCATAGAGATAAACGTCATCTTGAGAAATGTCAGAATTAGTAATGCCTAGGTGTCACTGAGCATTTCTGCCTCAGCAATGCACCTCCGACTTAATATATGGACTTTGGAAGGCATTGGTTAAAGGATCCTCGTAGTCTAGGTGATACTTCGTGGAAATTGTTAGAAAATTTGTAAAATCCCTGTTCCTGATACCTCCCGAAGCTAATTTATTTAAATCGGAAGTACACCGCTTAGGCAAAAATCTTACTTTGTATTAAATAAATCTGTTAAATCCACTGTTCATATGTGGGTTAAATATCTACAGAACAATTACCTTTCATTATCTGAGCCAGACAAAAAACTTGTTTTTACCCCACTCCATATCTGTCTATATATCTATAAGTTTTATCAAGCATGACAAAATGCCATCAGAAAGCATCAACTTAAGGTCAAACTTTAAACACACAATGATGTGGCTTTACTGCTGTAGTATGTATAATAAACAGTTAAATACAAGAGTCTTGGTCAAAACACACGTTATGACAGGATAGGCATGTGGGATTGTTACCTACAGGTTTTTTTAAAAAGCCATTCTATGCAAGAGACATTACAACCCACAGGCTCATTTTTGCAGGCATGTTAATCATTTGATATACAGAAAATAACATCTTAATACAACTAGCACGGAAATAAGAAAACTGATTGGACCAAAATATTATACAGTACATATATAATTAAACAATTTAGATAAAAGTACATGAAATTCAAATATTAGTAAGGAAAAATCTAAACCAATGAAAAAGAATCATTTCAATTAAACAGCCAATCATATCCTAGAATTTGGTGTAAAGAGCATCCAATCAAAACATACCATTCAAATTATCAGCCAATCAAAATGAAGATTTGGTGAGTATGAACTAAACCCGGATGAAAATGATTTTTTTATTTACATTTTAGCACTATTGTCGCTGGGAGTTGCACATATTACCATGGCAACAAACATTCAGAATAAAAAGTTAAATTATGATAATAATTCATTATTTCATTTACACTGGTTATTGGAAAGGTTAAAATAATCATTTATACCTACAATTGATTAACCAATCATACAGTGCAGTTAGTTAGGAATAAAACAATTGTCAATGCATACATCTAAAATTGATATTGTTAAACTTTACCTCAGAAATTCTACTTAGTCTAAAGAATTAGTCTAAAGTATTAAAGTTCAGTGTCCGTGTTAGAATGTTATTCAGTTATGTTATGTGTCCATTTATGGAACACATTCTTGCCCACAAGTACCAAACAGTAACAGTATTCTATCAGCTATTGTCCAGACTTTTTCAACCCAAGTTTGTAACTATCCGAATCAACTGGATTTGTGCACAGTTTAAGACATTTTTCAAGTCTACTAATCGAGAACAGCAATAAACCAGAGCCAAACTTTTTTGAAGTTTTTTCGTTGACTTTCGCCCATTTTCTACCGGTGTCCAATATCATGAGGTTGAGTGAAAGAGTTGGGCAATCACAAAAGTCAATTCCCATATACCAGTATGTATTACTGCTGTTCAAAGCTTATGACAGAGTCACTCCACATACCTATGCAAGAATATTAACACCCATGAGTGTATCTCTGATTTTTTTACTTAATATTTACACGTCAAAAGCAAAGAAAATATCGCTGACAAACAACAAGCAGTGATATGTCTAATCACATGCCCAATCAAAATAGAGAATTCAAATGGATCATTCAAGTTGAGGTAAAAGTCACATGGACCAATCAAACTCGAGTATTCAAGTGGAGTCTTTCAGATGGACCAATCAAATAGAAGCAATCTGGTGCAAGAAATCACACAGACCAATCAAAATGGAGCATTTAAATGATTCAAGTAAAGTCATGCATATGGACCAAGCAAACAGATACAAACTGGTGCAAAAGTTACATAGAATAATCAAATTGGAGTCATTGTCATTGACCAATCAAATTCTTTTGTACCATGACTTTCTTCAAGTAAAACAGAATAAATGGAAGCATGTGCACTTTATACTGTGTAAGAAACAATTGCAGACAAAAATGATTTGCACAAAGGAATAATGTATTTATTGAATAAAAGAACAAAATGCAGAAATAAAAGATAAATATAATCATCAGTCTAAACAATCTAACAGGGTAACATCAATACAACAAACAAGGGGAAATACAAATTTAAACAACAAAATAACAACATAAATATTTAACACTAAACAAGAAATCTGGTGAAATAATGATTAAAAGCACACAAAATAAAGCACATTAACATGTAAAACTCATCATGTTAGCTACAGTCGTATCTGATGCTAGGTACCCCAGCATGTTAAATTGCTGTATACCAGAAAGAAGTCCTAGTAAATGTTTGTTTTCCAAAGTGTTTGTACTTTTGTGTGCATTTTCATGCAATGTATGCAGCTTTTGATGAACATACTTTAGAACATGTTGATACACAATCTGGCTCCTCAATTAATACTGAGTCTCTTAGGATTAACCAACCTCGCGGACAACAAAAAGAGAAAGTACAGTCCAGTTAGGATAGTTTGACAGTGACCTAGCTGTATACTGTGTACCCAATGGATTACACCAATTGACTGAACAGGTAGAGATTAGTTTAGTATTGAAATGATACAAACATGTTTGTATAAGCCTTTATAATATGTTTTACACTGTAATAGTGGATTCTACCGCTGTCACTGTATCCTAACTGGACAATGATTCAATCTTTCAAATATAAACAATGATCATGGTCATCATGAAGACAAGCTTTGGGGTAGTATATTCAATATTGATCTTACTTGATTTAAGGATAAGGAAAACTAATCAGATCACACCACATTGAACACTTGGTCAGTTGCAGGCAATATGACTGGCTATCGTTATCATCCAATTAAATAAGATCAATATTGAATACTACCCCTGGTCTGTAAAAAATCTTCCAAACGAGCAGAATTATTATACATGTAGTTGGTAGGTTGGGTTGGCAATATGTTGTATGGTCCTGATCATAGATTGCATTATACTCAACATTCAAGACATTATACAGGCATCTGATTGGAAGATGTGAGGAATGCTGGTATGATCCAAATAATACAACATACAACATATACACCCCCCTGTTATCATGTGTAATACACTATAGAGACACATCCACCATAAGAATATTGTATATGCTCTCATTGCATGTATAGTGACATTTTTACTACAAAGAGTATTGTTGGTACAAACTGAATGGATGAGATAGGTATAAGTGTGTAGAGAGGAATGCTCAAATATGCGTGTATTTATTCATGCTTGATGAGACTGTGTATCTATTGTAAAAGCTCTTTTCTATATAGCCCCTAAAACGTAATGTTGGATACAAGCTTCAAGCAACATTGACGTGACATAAAAAATCAACCAAAGATTATTTTATTCTTATTCTCCACCACCTCCATAGATATCTGGAACATGTGTTGATAACTGGATACATAGATATCTGGAACATGTGTTGATAACTGGATACATAGATATCTGGAACATGTGTTGATAACTGGACACATAGATATCTGGAACATGTGTTGATAACTGGACACATAGATATCTGGAACATGTGTTGATAACTGGACACATAGATATATGGAACATGTGTTGATAACTGGACACATAGATATATGGAACATGTGTTGATAACTGGACACATAGATATATGGAAAATGTGTTGATAACTGGACACATAGATATCTGGAACATGTGTTGATAACTGGACACATAGATATCTGGAACATGTGTTGATAACTGGACACATAGATATCTGGAACATGTGTTGATAACTGGACACATAGATATATGGAAAATGTGTTGATAACTGGACACATAGATATCTGGAACATGTGTTGATAACTGGACACATAGATATATGGAACATGTGTTGATAACTGGACACATAGATATCTGGAACATGTGTTGATAACTGGACACATAGATATCTGGAACATGTGTTGATAACTGGACACATAGATATATGGAAAATGTGTTGATAACTGGACACATAGATATCTGGAACATGTGTTGATAACTGGACACATAGATATCTGGAACATGTGTTGATAACTGGATACATAGATAGCAGTACCACTACTGACAGTTAGCACAATATATATTATAAGTGGTGTCAACAGAGCCAAACCTAAATCAGGAAAATCATACGTGGTCAACCATTTTTGACAAATCAGAGGCCTTCAACCACTTTATTTCCATATTTAACTCGGTTTTTATCAAGAAAACAGACTAAATTGACCATAACTTTGTCATTTCTCAGACATTTTCTTCAAATCATCCCTGAAAAAATGAAGAAAAGCTCAATCAGTATTAACTGTTACTATCTAAATGTTACTGTATGTGAACAGTGTGTGACCATGTGTTTAATACAAGCACTATTATATCACACACATGGTCAAACAAGTCAACATAGAATTACTAGGTTATAACAATCAAAGAACCAGTTAATAAAACACTTGTGCAGACACACAACCAATATTATAATAATAGTTAATATATAAATAAAAGAAAATTGCACAATATAAACAAAGATTAGTTATTAATTATGTGAGGGTTTTCAATCAGTTACAATGTTCAGTGATTCAAGTTATTTTCAGACATATTACTGTCAAAGAAAAACATCTTGGAATAATTTAACAAAATAGTGATTAAATAATTATTGGACCAAAGTATGGTGTCTACAAAATAATGATGTTACTAGCATAGATTAGTGTATGCTTGAACTTGCTATATATGAGACAAAATATCATTCCTTATACTGAGGGTTGTGTTTACTGCTTATAATTAAAGAAAGACATACAACAGTCTTGCAGGAAACCCTCACTATACGTACCCGGGGGGGGGGGGGGGGGGGGTGTACATGAGAATGTATGATACATGACTTATGTCAAGTGTAACTTGCATGGAGTCAATCAAACACAATGGTTCCATGACCCGTTATCTGTCAGACATGGCAGTATCACTCATAACCTGTCCCACATTTTCACTTAATATTTGATAAATAACAAAACGAAAAAAACGGTTATAAAGAAAATATACATAGTTATATGAATCCTAATCCACAAAAGTCATGTAATATTACAGTTAAAATACTTGAGTGATTTATATACAAATATATACAATATGTACGGCATTAACGTACATATATAACTCTCGCACCTATTTACATGGACATTTTACTGCAGCTTTCCAGCAATCCGGATTCTATTTCCAGCTTACGGTCATATGAGTAAAACAACCAGATTTTTATACTTCCATCAAATATTTCAAAACATATGTACCCTGAAGAAGGCTTAGTAAAAGCCAAAACTTCACTGTTCATTTTACTTTGTTAAGATTTTTAAATCAAGTTTTTGTTAACTGAATATTTTCCAATTTGTTTTCAATCGTGTGAATGTTATCAAATAGTCAAGTTTATGTCAAACCATAGCAACATTGAGGGGCTGGAAAATGTTCACAGGAATTTGCAGAAAAATGTCAACCTCTCTCTATCCACTTTCTCACATGAAAGACATTCACCTTATCAATATTATAAGAACAAAATACAACAACAACAACAACACAATAATAGGATCGGTAAAAATATGAACCAAACACATCACACGGTCAGTTAGATGGAGAGAATCATTCATATCATAAAATAAGATCTTTCAATATTGTGCCATCTTCGTTCAGCAACAACTGGTTTTACAAAGTCTGAATTTTGAACAAATATGGCAGAGTATATTTCACAATTTAATTTAAGGCATTCTCACGGCCACCTCTATATTGACATTAGTAACAGGTTGTTTTTGGAAAAGCCAAATTTCTTAATTTCGCTCTGGAACAATATTATATCGAATTATTTTACATTGATTGTTTTTTTTGACAATCTTACGATAAAATGAACTTCAAATATTGAACATATTGCTCAGTGTAATCATATCTTTTACAATACAGTATTTCTTGTTTTGTTTCAATACTTCTAATTCTCGCAAATCAATTGTATTTGGTAAAATAAATTAACCACAAAAATAACTATTATACAGTAATTAACTATATGATTTATCACATAACATTTATTGCAATTACGAAAAAAGCAACTGTTTATAATTAATTACCCAAAATTAAAAAAAAACATGAAAATATTTCTGTCCATATCAAAGGAAACTATCAGTTACTATGGAAACTATTGGTAACCATGAGTCATTTATTTGTACCAATCCTTATTTTTCATGCTCAACAATTCTTGTATTACTCTCTCAATATTGTCCTCATGTTTATTGAGGAGCTTTCTATTCAATTCACGATCGAAAAATCCCATTTCAAATAACTGCCCCATTGGTCCCTCCTCTTTAGGTGGCCCAGTCCATTGTGCTTTTGGGGGTTCTGGTTCGTTATCTTTTGGTGGAGTCCACTGTGATTTAGGGGGACCAGCTTCAGACTCCACAGGGGGTTTCCATGCTGATTTTGGGGGTTCAAACGTATCCACCGGTGGTTTCCAATCTTGAGATTTGGGTTTCCACTCAGACTTTGGAGGTTTGAAACCCTCCTCCTTAGGGGGTGTGTACTGAGTGCTTGCTGGTTTCCACCCAATGGGGGGAGTCTTCTGTCTGGCGCCTCGTGTTTGTTGTTGCTTGTCCTTAGCCTCCTGCTGAAATAAAGTGATACCAGAAATGTAAGGATGTACACAATAAAAAGATAATACAAAATCGACCAGGAAAGGCAGCACTCAACTTCAACAGCCAAGAAAGTCTTTTTTTATGTTTGATTTTTGAATGATTTCTAATTACTTGTGTGAATTATGACCAGGGTAGTTTTCACGATTATTAAAACCAAAATCCTTGAAATCACATCCTGGTGAAATTGTCTTTTTTACCAAAACCGAGATTTTTTGTCTACTTGAAATTTCAATATTTTACAGCAATTACCTGTTTATCTTGCCATGTTTTGAAGACAGCTTTAGCAGTAATGTAAGCCTGTCCTGCAGCATTCACAGCTGTAGCAACTAACTGATTGGCAAACTCTGGAGCAAAATCAACAGTTCTGTAAAATATAAATAAATATTTGTAACAAGAGAAAAGCAAAACTATTCTCAACATATGAAGTGATTTGAAGTTTTACAAATACAAAAAGTATTAACAAATTTTAGAAATGTTTGACAGAAATTATCATAAACTGACACAAATTTCCTAGACTTGTACAGATATTTCTTTCAGAATGGTAAGTGCGTCTTTAATAAAACAGAATATCATCATTCATTCAAACTAAATACTGTTACATTATTTTCTTTATTCTCTTTAATATAGGCAGATAAATAATGAACAAGACTCCACGAAAATATAAAATGAGACCCTTTAAGTATATCAGGCCCCGCTCTCCTGAAGCATCTCAATCTGAGAAAGATCTAATCTCAAATATTGGCATTGGTCTAAATGTTAATTTCGACACGATACAGGATTCAAAATAAGCATCACTGAACAGATGTTTAAATTTTTATTACAGTAAAATTTCAAAAGCTGGAACTTAAGATTTATCTCTAAATGTGACTCTGATTTTTGAAAAACCTCATTTTGAGTTGAGATTTCGACTTGAGATGCTTGGAGAGATCGAGCCAGGGAACAATACTTACTTTCCCTGTGCATCCTTTCCCTTCTTACTGCCAGACGACTTCACATATCGTACATTTTCTGGCATCTGAGCCGACGCAGACAATGGTTCCTTCTCTAACGTTTCCTCGGACGTCTCTTCTAAATCCTCCTTCTCCACGCTCTCAGCCTGTTAACAATGGAAACAAGTTATGAACTATTGCAAGCAATACAGAAGTCCCCTACCGGGTTAAAGCCATGACCATAAAAATTATTTTCAACGTTTTTGTAGCATGGCAATCACATTTTTTGTTTGAATAAAACAATAGAAGTGCATAATCTCCTTATTGCTCCATACCACATATACCAAGTTGCATAAAACTAGCTTGGAAACTGTATTGAGTGATAGTAGGATCGAGATTGGATGGATAGACTGAGGGCAAACCTGCTTTCTGGTTGAAGAGTAATAGCAGGATCGAGATTGCTAGATGGATAGACTGAGGGCAAACCTGCTTTCTGGTTGAAGAGTGATAGGAGAGTAGTGGACTAACACTATATCAGTTACATAGGTTATTGAACTAATAATAACATTAGCAACATGCAAATATTGGCAAGATTTGTAAAGTTATAAATTTTGTCAATATTTTCACCAACTTTGTTACAAACAAAGAACTGTATGAAGAAATAAAGACTAGTTTAATGATTACTATGATCTATGTGTGTTTATTTGTTAATATGGATAGAAATGAATAACAGCCAAATATTATGTTTGAATTATAAGTCAGGCACTTGGCTGCTTATGTTACATACTGTAAAATTATAAATTTTCATGTGGATTAAATTTCCTGGATTTCGTTGTTCATCTTCAACCACGAAATCTAATCCCATCAAACAATAATGTTGACCCTTGTATTTATAACCAGAAATGTAAAACCACAAGTTAATGTCCCATCGAAATTATCTTTTTTAAATTTCATCCTATCGAAATTAAATGATTTTACAGTATAAGCTCAAATACTGCTTTAAATGGATTATTTGATACTTAAAGTAATAAGCTTACATTTTGTGCACAGGCTGCTCCACAATCCATCTCTCCGTCAGCTCTTTGTGTTGGTACAACATTTTCCACCATCATCCCTGTGGCGCCCTCTGTTGGTACCAAGTCTCCAGTAGCACCCTCTGTCTGTGTCACGTTTACACTCGCTGGGGAGCTCACTGCACCTTCTTGATCAATAGCTGATCCAATCATTATAACTACTGAATCATTTTTACCTGAAACAAATAGGCCAACAGTATGAACTCCAGATATTTCTATCTAACAATTTAGATTTTTTCCGTATTTTAGGCACACAAGCAAATAATCATCATTGAAAATAAGACTCCTTCCGCTGAATAGATTTGTAAGCAATACCTTCTTTCTTCTGTTCTCATACCAGATCATTATCTCTCGAAAAATCTCATATACAAATCTCAACTCAAACTGAGATCTTGCTCAAACTGAAATTAAAGCTCTAAAATTTTACTGTAGTGAACTGATTCGTGATGTCTATTTTGAGCCAAGTTATACATTGGCAATAAACACCTGGTAATTTTCAATACTTGAGATGAGATTTAGCTGAGATAAAGAAGGTTAGAGAGATTGGGACCAGGTCTGGTGTAAACAACTGTAGGGAGTTTGGGACCAGGTCTCGTGTAAACAACTGTAGGGAGACCGGGACCAGGTCTCGTGTAAACAACTGTAGGGAGACCGGGACCAGGTCTCGTGTAAACAACTGTAGGGAGACCGGGACCAGGTCTCGTGTAAACAAGTGTAGGGAGACCGGGACCAGGTCTTGTGGACTAGGTCTCGTGTAAACACCTGTAGGGAGACCGGGACCAGGTCTCGTGTAAACAACTGTAAGACAGAAAGAAGTAATAAATAAATGTAATGTGGGTACTCACTATTGCTATCTGCTCCACCATTGACAACAAACTGTTCATTACCATTCACATCAGAGTTATCTCCCCTGGTGACAACCACACTGGTGGCGCTACCTTCTGTGTCGACATGTACGACAGGTGTCTGTGTGTATGTTATACATGTAGGAGCAGCTTCTAGGGTGTGATTCTCCATGTTAGATTCGTACGGAACACTGTACCCTACCTGTGTCGGGCTGAGGGGTCTAGCTGGTAGGGAACTTGAGGTGGTCAATATTTCATCCACAGACACAGCTCGGCTACTCCCTAAAACAAACAAATAGGAAATATAGCAAGCACGTATTCAATTATTTATGATGCAAAAATCAAGTATAGACTGAAATAATTGTTGTTTAATATGTTAAATATAAAGTTACAATATTAACATCAAAATCTGAATGTATATAAATTTCAGGGGTCCTACTGAAGCATAATGACCAAATCTTGAAAATAAGTTTTGGGTGCCAATAGTACACACCATATCTAGCCTTTACACACGAAATGTCTTATAGCTTACATTCAGACTATGCAACTTCAAATAACTATGTCAATCCTTTGAATTTTTTCATCAAATAACTTTTATTTAGTGCAGAAAAGATAATTCTTACTAGTACAGCAGATTTCCAGATTATTCAAGAATTGAAGGACCCTAAAGTCTACTTACTTTCACTTTGTAGCAGACTGTTGTGGTTATCATCTAGTGAGAAGTTTTCATCATCAAGGTGATCAACAGAGTTAGAATAACTGGAGAGTGTCATATCCTTGATTGGTTTAGTCAAGTCGAAGCAGTCTGGTAGTGGGACTATAATATAATCACTGTCTGATATCACCGAGTCATCGTCGTCATCAGAATAACTGCTAACTGACTCGAGGTCTATGTCTGAAACAAAAACATAGGACTATAATATAATCACTGTCTGATATCACCGAGTCATCGTCGTCATCAGAATAACTGCTAACTGACTCGAGGTCTATGTCTGAAACAAAAACATAGGACTATAATATAATCACTGTCTGATATCACCGAGTCATCGTCGTCATCAGAATAACTGCTAACTGACTCAAGATCTATGTCTGAAACATAAACATAGGACTATAATATAATCACTGTCTGATATCACCGAGACATCATCGTCATCAGAATAACTGCTAACTGACTCAAGGTCTATGTCTGAAACATAAACATAGGACTATAATATAATCACTGTCTGATATCACCGAGACATCATCGTCATCAGAATAACTGCTAACTGACTCAAGGTCTATGTCTGAAACATAAACATAGGACTATAATATAATCACTGTCTGATATCACCGAGACATCATCGTCATCAGAATAACTGCTAACTGACTCAAGGTCTATGTCTGAAACATAAACATAGGACTATAATATAATCACTGTCTGATATCACCGAGACATCATCGTCATCAGAATAACTGCTAACTGACTCGAGATCTATGTCTGAAACATAAACATAGGACTATAATATAATCACTGTCTGATATCACCGAGACATCATCGTCATCAGAATAACTGCTAACTGACTCGAGATCTATGTCTGAAACATAAACATAGGACTATAATATAATCACTGTCTGATATCACCGAGTCATCGTCGTCATCAGAATAACTGCTAACTGACTCAAGATCTATGTCTGAAACATAAACATAGCATTATATTACAGTAAAATGGAAGGTAAAATTTTGTGGATTTCGTGGTTCACCTTCAACCACGAAATCAACCACAAAATCAAATTCCCTCTAACAATTATATTGACCCTTGTATTTACCTGAAATGCAAAATCCATGAATAAATGCCCCATCAAAAATGTCTTTTTTACCAAAAAATCAGGAAATTATGTCCCATCGAAAGTAACAATTTTACAGTATTATAGGGAATGTTCCACCACACAATCAGAGGACTTTAGAATAATCAAACTACACGCTGATTTAGCACTTTCTTGCAGGCATTTATTTCAAACTTAAGTGACAATTAAAGTATTTAGAAACTCTTGAACCAATTAAACTATTATCCCAAATTACATGATGCTTGAACATTACACAGAAATCTTTGTTTCAGATGGACACCACTCAACATATGTTTGAACATTACACAGAAATCTTTGTTTCACATGGACACCACTCAACATATGTTTGAACATTACACAGAAATCTTTGTTTCACATGGACACCACTCAACATATGTTTGAACATTACACAGAAATCTTTGTTTCACATGGACACCACTCAACATATGTTTGAACATTACACAGAAATCTTTGTTTCACATGGACACCACTCAACATATGTTTGAACATTACACAGAAATCTTTGTTTCACATGGACACCACTCAACATATGTTTGAACATTACACAGAAATCTTTGTTTCACATGGACACCACTCAACATATGTTTGAACATTACACAGAAATCTTTGTTTCACATGGACACCACTCAACATATGTTTGAACATTACACAGAAATCTTTGTTTCACATGGACACCACTCAACATATGTTTGAACATTACACAGAAATCTTTGTTTCAGATGGACACCATTCAACATATGTTTGAACATTACACAGAAATCTTTGTTTCACATGGACACCACTCAACATATGTTTGAACATTACACAGAAATCTTTGTTTCAGATGGACACCACTCAACATATGTTTGAACATTACACAGAAATCTTTGTTTCACATGGACACCACTCAACATATGTTTGAACATTACACAGAAATCTTTGTTTCAGATGGACACCATTCAACATATGTTTGAACATTACACAGAAATCTTTGTTTCACATGGACACCACTCAACAGGCAATTTAGCCATATATGATTCTTGTATGATTGTCATAATGATGAAACCTTTCATATGATAATGATATGAAATGTGGGCAATATGAAAATCATATACATTTTCATATGAGAATGATATGATCTTGTTTTCATGAGAATGATATAATCTCATTATCATTTGAGAATCATATGATCTCATTTTAATATCAAAATGATATAAGTATCATATACAGATCCTTTTATATGAGAATAATATGTGGCTACATTGGCTATGTAGGAAATGTATATATGAGAAACATATGTGGCTAAATTGGCTATGTAGGAAATGCATATATGAGAAACATATGTGGCTACATTGGCTATGTAGGAAATGTATATATGAGAAACATATGTGGCTAAATTGGCTATGTAGCAAATGCATATATGAGAAACATATGTGGCTACATTGGCTATGTAGGAAATGTAAGTCACTGACCAGGTTTAAGTTCCAGACTTTCCATTCTTTGTTTAACAAATGTACTCAGTGGTTCCTCGTTGTCGTCGTCATGATCAGGTGAAGCTACCAGTTCTACACTACTACTGTTAGATATAGGTCTCATATCAAACTGTTCATCATCTTCCCCCTCACACACTGTATGATCCTCCTCTGGTTCAGGGTTTGGTGTCTTCAGTGGTGTTACATCTATAGTAGCAATAGTAACCTTGTTTAACAAATAACCTGCAGTCTGGGAGTGCCAGAAACACTGTGCCAGAAATATCGTTCAGCACTCCCAGACTGTTACATAAATATGCAAATTATTCTCTAGATGGTGGGGCATAAAATTAAAAGCTAGCATATTCAAGATTCATAGACACAGAAACTGAATTACATTTGTATACTTTATTTCTTCAAATAAACTTCTTATAGTCAAGCTCACTGCTGTTTATTACTATTTCACTTGGTAAACAAAAGACCTTCCCTTGCTGAACAAAAAGGATCCCCTAGATTAACATTATCACCCCAAGATTAACACAATCACAAGTTTCTGTAGGGGCTATTTCAGTGTATCTGATTTTGGTCCACTCAAGCATTTAGTGGTTTGCAACCTACAGGAGTTGTCTTTCACAGACTAACCAATGTTTACCAATATTTACCAAATGGAGTGTTATTTGGAGTGTCAGTGTACAGGGTGCCTCAAAATACAGGGTGCCTCAAAATACATGTCCGCTTGTTGAAGGATCATAACTTTGCCAAATCAGTTAGTAAATTGTTAATCATAGTTTCATATGAAAGCTAAATTAAAAAATTTTGTGGTGAATTATATCATGTGTCAATACTCGAACAGTTGATGACTTCATATACGTTATACTAACTTCAGTAGCAACAGACGTTCTAAAATGTCTGAAGAGTCAGATAAAATAGTTTGTACGGTAACATGGGTAAAATTTATATCATAGGTGGGCATAGTAATAGTCAGTCGTACTCTACTATGCATACACTGACTGAAAACTGATCAGGGGTCTTTAGAAAACGAAATCGGAAAATCCGATGTATTTAAGGGAGGAACACATGTTAAAAACAATTAGGACTGAAAATTTGATAGTCACACATTTCAAGGCATATCATATTCATAAAAGATACACCGATCGCCTCGAATAAACATACTGGATTGAATGTACAGCGGTATGTATAGCTTTTCTCCAACAGTCCAAACATAGTCATATAATGTAACTTGAAAGTACAAAATAGTACTTAATGAAGTATCAATCACCAAAAACTGTCTTGGTAGGAGAATCAATTTGGTTATGCTACTTCTATTGAAATCAGGAAAAAGTAACCAAAACATCCTAAATATTTATTTCTTCTTATACTTTTTGAAAGTTAGATTATACAGTTCAAGATATGTAACTACATCAAAATCAAAATATCAATTTGCGGACAAAATGGAAACATCACATTCTACTTAAAGGTATGTGAACGTCATTAAAATTGTCAAACACAGGTTTTTACCGAATTTTTACCGAAAATGCATTCTATAGGTTTCGTATGCATTGTTTTGGATCATTGTTTCGCAATTTCTACATTGATTTGGATGCCCTTTGATCATACATATAAATATGTAAAGCAATACATGTATTTTGAGACACCAAGTATAAGACAGCTGGTTTCACAATACTTACCAAATGGAGTGTTATTTGGAGTGTTAGTGTAGGAGACAGCTGGTTTCACTTCTCTCTTCTCACCCTCTAGTGTAAGCCGGGCAACAGCTGAACTCAAATCTTCAGCAATACTCAATGTTTGTTCTGCTTCCTAAAACAGTTATAAATATTTTATTTTTATTTCTTTGTAAAACATGACTGCATTCAATACATGTTTATGCCGTCGGAGAAGCCTTGACAATAACACTAACTAATTCAATCAGGGGACATAATTCTGTTGAAATGTTGAATAGTTTTATATGCCTCAGACAATGTAAGGTATTTATAATGTTAAACAAGATAGCAAAGCTCAAAAGCAATGCCTTGATGGACTTAAAAAAACGGAGAGAATTTTGCAGTGAATTTGTGATGTCTCTTACAGTTTTTAAGACTAGGAATAGAAATTCTAGGCGATGAATTAATTTCGGGGATTTCAATGATACAAATCATACAATTGAAAAGTAGTCTTACACAACTTAGACAGATAAAATGTGTTCAGGTCTACAAGAACCCCTCAAACACCTTGTTAACTATACCATCGATGTGTTGCACAGAACAATAAGGTACTAACCTTAGATTTGTCTTTCTCTATTTCTGTGACATCTTCTTCATCATCGCCATGTTTTGCATAGACAACAAAACCGTCATCAGTTGCCGATCCATCCTGACTCCCATCATCCTTCACTTCTCTATCTATCCCACAATCCTCAGCGATACGCTGGTACCCAGCATCGGCTGCAGATTTCTCTACATCGGTACCTGATCTCTCTTCATGTTTTACAGAAACTTCACGAAGATGTTCCTCAGAGTCGGTAGATCTGAATGTTATTTCCACTCTTTCCTGTTTGACCTCTTCTTCCTACAAATTGTCAATAGAAAACTTTATAGACTACAACAAAATCACAACAAGACCGACTTCATTAAACGTTTATGCACTTGTGGAAGCCTTGTTCATATGTTTATAATAGTAAACAAGGATGCTTTGCTTAAAAGTAATGCCTTGATGGACTTCCACAAAAATATTTGAGTTTCAACAACTTGAACTTTTTGGTTGACATTTTGTAACAAACAGACATATATGAACACACGGATAGGTTTAGCAGCCTAGCAGGACATGGTTATTATAAAGTTAAATCTACCTTATCAGCATCCTGTGCTTTCTCGTCTGTTTCCGTCTTCTGTGAGGATTCCATGACAACTTTGAGAGAATCGGTCTGTTCCTCGGATGGTTCGAGGGTTTCTCTAGGTAACACTACTATACTACACCAGATACGTACACCAAATGGCATACCATTCTCATGTAACTTCCAGTGACTCTGATATTCACCTGAAACATGATGAGGTCAATGTAAAACTTTCTGTGACAATTTAACTCATTACTCCATAATCAGGGGTGTCAAAAGCGCCAAATTTGAGTCAGGAAAATCATATTTTGCCAAATAAGAGGCATGCAACCACATTGATCTCAGTTTTTATTAAGACTTTCCTTCAAAACAGGCTAAATTGACCATAACTTTATCATTTCTCAAGATGTTTTCATCAACAAACTTTTATTTTGGTCAGGAATCATGGTTCTCTCGGGTTATGTAAATCCGAAATTCCAGCTTTATCAGGAAGATTGACACCCCTGCATAATACTCCTACATTCTACATAAGTAAAACAAGAAATGTTTGTAAAACATGTATGCCCCATGGTAGTCTTGTCTAAATTGGTAAAGGTCACAGCTACCTTGACCTTTAAACTAATGTAAAAGGCCAACCATGTAGTTTCTCGAGTTATTAAACAGAAACCATTTCTATATATCCAATCAATATACTCCTCATCAAAGATTGGGGCATAAAAAGTTGGCAAATCCCGAAATACGATCATGTTAATGTTTGACTTCCTGGGATAATTTAACCCATTATTACATAATACTCAAAAGACAAAGTCACATGTAGTATCCAGTCTCCCAAACTGTATGACATGAAGACCAACAAACTGTATGACATGAAGACCTACAAACTGTATGACATGAAGACCTACAAACTGTATGACATCAAGACCTACAAACTGTATGACATCAAGACCTACAAACTGTATGACATGAAGACCTACAAACTGTATGACATGAAGACCTACAAACTGTATGACATGAAGACCTACAAACTGTATGACATGAAGACCAACAAACTGTATGACATGAAGACCTACAAACTGTATGACATGAAGACCTACAAACTGTATGACATGAAGACCTACAAACTGTATGACATGAAGACCAACAAACTGTATGACATGAAGACCTACAAACTGTATGACATGAAGACCTACAAACTGTATGATATGAAGACCTACAAACTGTATGACATGAAGACCAACAAACTGTATGACATGAAGACCTACAAACTGTATGACATGAAGACCAACAAACTGTATGACATGAAGACCAACAAACTGTATGACATGAAGACCAACAAACTGTATGACATGAAGACCTACAAACTGTATGACATGAAGACCTACAAACTGTATGACATGAAGACCAACAAACTGTATGACATGAAGACCTACAAACTGTATGACATGAAGACCAACAAACTGTATGACATGAAGACCTACAAACTGTATGACATGAAGACCAACAAACTGTTTGACATGAAGACCTACAAACTGTATGACATGAAGACCAACAAACTGTATGACATGAAGACCTACAAACTGTATGACATGAAGACCTACAAACTGTATGACATGAAGACCTACAAACTGTATGACATGAAGACCAACAAACTGTATGACATGAAGACCTACAAACTGTATGACATGAAGACCAACAAACTGTATGACATGAAGACCTACAAACTGTATGACATGAAGACCAACAAACTGTATGACATGAAGACCTACAAACTGTATGACATGAAGACCAACAAACTGTATGACATGAAGACCTACAAACTGTATGACATGAAGACCTACAAACTGTATGACATGAAGACCTACAAACTGTATGACATGAAGACCAACAAACTGTATGACATGAAGACCTACAAACTGTATGACATGAAGACCAACAAACTGTATGACATGAAGACCTACAAACTGTATGACATCAAGACCTACAAACTGTATGACATGAAGACCTACAAACTGTATGACATGAAGACCTACAAACTGTATGACATGAAGACCTACAAACTGTATGACATGAAGACCAACAAACTGTATGACATGAAGACCAACAAACTGTATGACATGAAGACCAACAAACTGTATGACATGAATACCAACAAATGGAGGTGCAGCATAACAACAATATGTCTCCCCACTAGATGTGGGGGCATCAAAATAGCAGAAACTAACAAAATATCGAAGGACATGTGGATAGCATTGAAGAGAATAAGACACTTACCAGGCTGTGTGGGTGATACAAAGTCTACACTAACATTTCCTTCCTCTCCCGGCTTTAAACATGGTACATCAACCTCAGAGCTTCCAGTCGGTACATTTCCCCATTGAAGCTTCAGCTAAAACAACAAAAGCTGATATTAATGTCAAATGCCAGTATAAAGGATATATTAAGATATACGTTCATCAAAACCACCCTGCTTAGCTCAAGCGGCAGAGATAGTAGTCACAACTGATCTCAGGGTAGTGGATCAAATCCCTGGCTGGGCCAACTAAAATTACTAATAGTCTTTCGGATGAGACTTTGAACCGAGGTCCCATGTATGGGTACTATACACCTGGCATGTAATGATATAAAAGAACCAGGAATGCTTCTGGAATTGGGGCATCTTCTGTATCATGCACTATCCCCCAAAAACTAAAACTCTTCAGGGGGCCTCGCCCATATGGATTATCTGGTGGCGAAGATAAAGAACCTTATGGGACTGAAGTCTGCGGTGTTTTGTGTACCGCAGTATAACGTTAAGTAAGTAAGTAAGTAAAGTCTTTATTTAACGTTACAGCCCTATTTATTATATATAAAAAGGTATTTGTTAAACTTTGATATAATTCTAAATTTTCCATTAACTGCCTTAAGATACTTTGTGAATATTACCGGAGCCTAGATATCATCATACCTTGGTTGAAGCTGACCACGGTCCATCACCATCATTCTGCATCTTCCAGGTTTTCACGAATTTTGTTTCTGGTTGCATTTTAGTATTCTCTGGTATGGTGATATCAGTGAGGAACAGCGAGCTCATCATTACTCTGTTAGATAAACAATAGTGATATCAGTGAGGAACTGTGAGCTCATCATTACTCTGTTAGATAAACAATAGTGATATCAGTGAGGAACTGTGAGCTCATCATCACTCTGTTAGATAAACAATAGTGATATCAGTGAGGAACTGTGAGCTCATCATCACTCTGTTAGATAAACAATAGTGATATCAGTGAGGAACTGTGAGCTCATCATCACTCTGTTAGATAAACAATAGTGATATCAGTGAGGAACTGTGAGCTCATCATCACTCTGTTAGATAAACAATAGTGATATCAGTGAGGAACTGTGAGCTCATCATCACTCTGTTAGATAAACAATAGTGATATCAGTGAGGAACTGTGAGCTCATCATCACTCTGTTAGATAAACAATAGTGATATCAGTGAGCTCATCATTACTCTGTTACATAAACAATAGTGATATCAGTGAGGAACTGTGAGCTCATCATCACTCTGTTACATAAACAATAGTGATATCAGTGAGGAACTGTGAGCTCATCATCACTCTGTTACATAAACAATAGTGATATCAGTGAGGAACTGTGAGCTCATCATCACTCTGTTACATAAACAATAGTGATATCAGTGAGGAACTGTGAGCTCATCATCACTCTGTTAGATAAACAATAGTGATATCAGCGAGAAACTGTGAGCTCATCATCACTCTGTTAGATAAACAATAGTGATATCAGCGAGGAACTGTGAGCTCATTATTACTCTGTTACATAAACAATAGTGATATCAGTGAGAAACTGTGAGCTCATCATCACTCTGTTAGATAAACAATAGTGATATCAGTGAGGAACTGTGAGCTCATCATCACTCTGTTAGATAAACAATAGTGATATCAGTGAGGAACTGTGAGCTCATCATCACTCTGTTAGATAAACAATAGTGATATCAGTGAGGAACTGTGAGCTCATCATCACTCTGTTAGGTAAACAATAGTGATATCAGTGAGGAACTGTGAGCTCATCATCACTCTGTTAGATAAACAATAGTGATATCAGTGAGGAACTGTGAGCTCATCATCACTCTGTTAGATAAACAATAGTGATATCAGTGAGCTCATCATGACTCTGTTAGATAAACAATAGTGATATCAGTGAGGAACTGTGAGCTCATCATGACTCTGTTAGATAAACAATAGTGATATCAGTGAGGAACTGTGAGCTCATCATTACTCTGTTAGATAAACAAACAGTAAACATTTTACTGTCAATTCAAAAGATCAAAATCAGGAGTTTCATTTGAACAGGCCTGGTAACTAGCAACCATTTTCAGGCCTGAATATTCAAGTTTCACAATCTCATTAAAATCAGCTAATAACATTTGCTCCAATCCTTTACACAGTTATAGATCTGACTACATTCCACAAGAGGTCACATTCTACTAATGACCTCAGTAGTGCATGTTATATCATGGCTACTCAACTGTATGTATTAGGGATGGCAACGAGTTCCCGAGTACTCGAGTACTCATTCAAACGTGTATAGAGAGTGTACTAAAGTCAGTCTGTGCTTAGCTCGCTATGTATAAACATCTCTCTCACTGTAAACTAGAGACTCTATGCACTTTCAGATTTGTGAAAGAAGCGATTTGATAGAATGATGTGAAGTTCACATCCACATGACCCCATGTAACACTAATTAGCAAAATGAATAGTGAATAAAAAGCGGATTTATCCGTGTTTCTTCATTGCACATATACTCTGCTATAAGAATACAGGCCCCGATCTCCTCAAGCATATCAAGTACAAATCTCATCTCAAATTGAGATTTTGCTAAAAACAGATTCTGACTTTGAGAAAAACCTCAAGTTAAAACTCAAAATATTTACTGTAATAAATTCAGAACAGTATTTTCTGTCAGTGGTCCCAATGTTTAATTCAACCTCCAATGAAAATTAAAACAATGTTTGAGATGAGATTGAACTCAGATTGATGGGTCCAGGTCAGATAGTTGTAAGCTTACTTATAGAAGTCGTATCTAACTGTATTATCATCATCGAGTATTTCGAGACGTTCTCGTTTCATCGGTGACTCACTAAATGCATCAATCCTTCTCTTCAATTTCTCTTCCTTTCTCTTTAACTTTTCTATCTTCTTCTCGCTTTTTATTCGCTTCTTTTCTTCCTTCTGTGTCATTTTTCCAATCATTTTACTGAAATAAGAAGTTTGCTGTGAAATCATTTAACTTCAATGGGACAAATTTTTGCTGTTTTTTTTCCAGGGATAACTTATCCACTAAGTCATATACCGGTACTATAAAAGTCATTAATACGCATGGTTATCCAAAAGTTCATGGACTTTTTCTCTTAAATTTTTATTTTATGTCAGATCGATATGAAAATTACCATACAGTGACATTAATATATTATAAACAATATTCTCATAATAATTTTATAAAGTTCCCTTTGTATCAAGAGTGACAGGTTGCCATAGTAACACAAAAATGGTTAAGCAGCGCACTGCAGATTGTTTTCAGTAAATTGCGTTACGTTATTGCCGATTATTAGTGTTTCTTCATTTAAAAACACAAAAAATGTGCCATCATGTTGAGTAATGTCATACCAATTTTTTAGTATTATTTAAAGGTTATATCTTATATATCCGTCATTTTATGAACATGAGGGTCAATGTTGTCATATCAAATTCGACCTAAAATGTGACGTCACAAGATATCATTTGCAGTCACAAAATGATTCAATTATATATACAGCTAGGGAAACCCGCAAGGAAGACAATAATTGTTTGGCAAATTGAGTATGAAGGCTTCTGCATTGTATTCAATCGTTTTTAAATGGCATAAATCATTAACAGAAAGTCAGGGTGGTGTGACAGACGATGCATGTTAAAAGGTACAAAACCGACGTTCAACGAATGAGCGTTACGTTGGTTAGAATAGACTATCCTAGGTTTTACAGAAACAAATCCAATTGTAGAGATAGAAACTACACAATTTAGAGCACATCGACAGAACGAGTGTGTATGCATATTATAAGAATACAGATGATTACGGGAAACGAAGAACAAAGGAAATACAGCGTTTAGAGCTTCATGAAATGATTTAGTCGAGAGGGTGACGTCGTACGTCATTTCTGAGTGTGCGCCGGGTATGCATACCACGCATGCATACAAATGCTATATTTATGTTATTTTTAATCGTATCAGTATGACATTTGGTATACCTGTACAATATAAATCAATATTACAGGGACCATAGATTCGTAGCTTTAAGTCAAATGGTTTTTTAATAAGAGCAAAAGTCCACGAACTTTTGGATAACCCCACGTATTTGTGGGGATTTAATATTGTGGTTAAGATAATCCACGAAATCCATGAAATAAAATCCCCCACAAAAATGAATGCTTTTACCTTTTAAAGAAGAACATATACCCAGTACTGTAATAACCAAACCTCTATAAATGGTCCGAAATAAGAAACGATTCTTCGTCAAAAATGTACACTATGCATTCTCAATTTGGAATGAGCCATTTTTCTGTCATACACAGTGACCTTGATGTATCGGCTTTCTTTGACTGATTCCAATTCTCAATAAATACTCACAAGAACATACTAGTGTTCATGACATTTTACTGTTAGTTACTTATCATGGCAATATGTACAATTATGATCATTGATTTTAACCAACAACACAAACAAATCATAGATCTATTCTATGACAAGAGTTTGACGGACAGACTTGATGCATATGGAAGATTGCATTATTGTAAATACATAAATTATGTTAGCTTCGTAAAATAAAGACTTTACATTCTTATTAACTTACATTTTTTCTAAAAATATTTTTATGTTTTTTTTTTATAAAATCCTGTACCTTTTTAAAACTGACCTTTCAAGTTTGACATTGACTTCATTAAGAAACTCCTTTCCTTCAGGATATATTGGTACCAATAATTTAGTGCCACATTTTCTCTGTGCTCGGTACAGCGAGGATTTGAGGAGTGGTTTACGTACGCCCTCCGAAACGCCGGCACGGAAACATGGACGTCGTATCTTCACAAACACATGGTCAGGATTGTGTGTGTTTGGTTTGTCCTCACACGATTCACAGAAGTCAAAATCTAAACAATTCCTGAAATGTAATATTATCAAATGCTTTACACACATGTTGCTGGCTTAGAATGACTCTTGCATACAAGGCACTTCTTATGAGTCTATTTTCACAAAAATCGGAACCTGTCATGTAGAGCAAACTGAAGTCCAATGAGTTTGTTTTTCCATAAGTAATGAGAAGTTTTCAGACAGTATTTTCTTGTTGTATTAAAATATTGATTTTGTACCTATGACCTTCTCATTTTAAGCCAGCGATTAGTGCAAGTAAGAAATTTTGAAATCTCTGAAACTCTGTTGAGAGAAAATATATTAAACAGCTATTTGGATATTCAATATCGTGAACTAAAGAATGGATAATGAAAACTTTCATTCTTTTTGACGTCAACAACATCACATAATGTTGATGAAGTCACTTATTGTTCACATAATTTTTATTATAATTCACGAGAAGAAGATATGCCAGGTATTGAAACATCATGAAATACAACTATCCCACATTCTTACCGAGCTCCAACGATCTCACAGCTACAATAATTGTGTACTTACCCACATTTGTACCGAGCTCCAACGATCACACAGCTACAATAATTGTGTACTTACCCACATTTGTACCGAGCTCCAACGATCACACAGCTACAATAATTGTGTACTTACCCACATTTGTACCGAGCTCCAACGATCACACAGCTACAATAATTGTGTACTTACCCACATTTGTACCGGGCTCCAACGATCACACAGCTACAATAATTGTGTACTTACCCACATTTGTACCGGGCTCCAACGATCACACAGCTACAATAATTGTGTACTTACCCACATTTGTACCGGGCTCCAACGATCACACAGCTACAATAATTGTGTACTTACCCACATTTGTACCGAGCTCCAACGATCACACAGCTACAATAATTGTGTACTTACCCACATTTGTACCGGGCTCCAACGATCACACAGCTACAATAATTGTGTACTTACCCACATTTGTACCGAGCTCCAACGATCACACAGCTACAATAATTGTGTACTTACCCACATTTGTACCGAGCTCCAACGATCACACAGCTACAATAATTGTGTACTTACCCACATTTGTACCGGGCTCCAACAATCACACAGCTACAATAATTGTGTACTTACCCACATTTGTACCGGGCTCCAACGATCACACAGCTACAATAATTGTGTACTTACCCACATTTGTACCGGGCTCCAACGATCACACAGCTACAATAATTGTGTACTTACCCACATTTGTACCGAGCTCCAACGATCACACAGCTACAATAATTGTGTACTTACCCACATTTGTACCGGGCTCCAACGATCACACAGCTACAATAATTGTGTACTTACCCACATTTGTACCGGGCTCCAACGATCACACAGCTACAATAATTGTGTACTTACCCACATTTGTACCGAGCTCCAACGATCACACAGCTACAATAATTGTGTACTTACCCACATTTGTACCGAGCTCCAAAGATCACACAGCTACAATAATTGTGTACTTACCCACATTTGTACCGGGCTCCAACGATCACACAGCTACAATAATTGTGTACTTACCCACATTTGTACCGGGCTCCAACGATCACACAGCTACAATAATTGTGTACTTACCCACATTTGTACCGGGCTCCAACGATCACACAGCTACAATAATTGTGTACTTACCCACATTTGTACCGAGCTCCAACGATCACACAGCTACAATAATTGTGTACTTACCCACATTTGTACCGGGCTCCAACGATCACACAGCTACAATAATTGTGTACTTACCCACATTTGTACCGAGCTCCAACGATCACACAGCTACAATAATTGTGTACTTACCCACATTTGTACCGAGCTCCAACGATCACACAGCTACAATAATTGTGTACTTACCCACATTTGTACCGGGCTCCAACGATCACACAGCTACAATAATTGTGTACTTACCCACATTTGTACCGGGCTCCAACGATCACACAGCTACAATAATTGTGTACTTACCCACATTTGTACCGGGCTCCAACGATCACACAGCTACAATAATTGTGTACTTACCCACATTTGTACCGGGCTCCAACGATCACACAGCTACAATAATTGTGTACTTACCCACATTTGTACCGGGCTCCAACGATCACACAGCTACAATAATTGTGTACTTACCCACATTTGTACCGGGCTCCAACGATCACACAGCTACAATAATTGTGTACTTACCCACATTTGTACCGAGCTCCAACGATCACACAGCTACAATAATTGTGTACTTACCCACATTTGTACCGGGCTCCAACGATCACACAGCTACAATAATTGTGTACTTACCCACATTTGTACCGGGCTCCAACGATCACACAGCTACAATAATTGTGTACTTACCCACATTTGTACCGGGCTCCAACGATCACACAGCTACAATAATTGTGTACTTACCCACATTTGTACCGGGCTCCAACGATCACACAGCTACAATAATTGTGTACTTACCCACATTTGTACCGGGCTCCAACGATCACACAGCTACAATAATTGTGTACTTACCCACATTTGTACCGGGCTCCAACGATCACACAGCTACAATAATTGTGTACTTACCCACATTTGTACCGGGCTCCAACGATCACACAGCTACAATAATTGTGTACTTACCCACATTTGTACCGGGCTCCAACGATCACACAGCTACAATAATTGTGTACTTACCCACATTTGTACCGGGCTCCAACGATCACACAGCTACAATAATTGTGTACTTACCCACATTTGTACCGGGCTCCAACGATCACACAGCTACAATAATTGTGTACTTACCCACATTTGTACCGGGCTCCAACGATCACACAGCTACAATAATTGTGTACTTACCCACATTTGTACCGGGCTCCAACGATCACACAGCTACAATAATTGTGTACTTACCCACATTTGTACCGGGCTCCAACGATCACACAGCTACAATAATTGTGTACTTACCCACATTTGTACCGGGCTCCAACGATCACACAGCTACAATAATTGTGTACTTACCCACATTTGTACCGGGCTCCAACGATCACACAGCTACAATAATTGTGTACTTACCCACATTTGTAGCGAGCTCCAACGATCACACAGCTACAATAATTGTGTACTTACCCACATTTGTACCGGGCTCCAACGATCACACAGCTACAATAATTGTGTACTTACCCACATTTGTACCGGGCTCCAACAATCACACAGCTACAACCATCACAATATACACCATCATGTACATATACAGCTGTAATATAAATAACACGAGGTTTATAATGTGTACACCATCATGTACATATACAGCTGTAATATAAATAACACGAGGTTTATAATGTGTACACCATCATGTACATATACAGCTGTAATATAAATAACACGAGGTTTATAATGTGTACACCATCATGTACATATACAGCTGTAATATAAATAACACGAGGTTTATAATGTGTACACCATCATGTACATATACAGCTGTAATATAAATAACACGAGGTTTATAATGTGTACACCATCATGTACATATACAGCTGTAATATAAATAACACGAGGTTAATAATGTGTACACCATCATGTACATATACAGCTGTAATATAAATAACACGAGGTTTATAATGTGTACACCATCATGTACATATACAGCTGTAATATAAATAACACAAGGTTTATAATGTGTACACCATCATGTACATATACAGCTGTAATATAAATAACACAAGGTTTATAATGTGTACACCCTCATGAACATATACAGCTGTAATATAAATAACACAAGGTTTATAATATGTACACCATCATGTACATATACAGCTGTAATATAAATAACACAAGGTTTATAATGTGTACACCCTCATGTACATATACAGCTGTAATATAAATAACACAAGGTTTATAATGTGTACACCATCATGTACATATACAGCTGTAATATAAATAACACACAAGGTTTATAATGTGTACACCATCATGTACATATACAGCTGTAATATAAATAATACGAGGTTTATAATGTGTACACCATCATGTACATATACAGCTGTAGTATAAATAACACGAGGTTTATAATGTGTACACCATCATGTACATATACAGCTGTAATATAAATAACACGAGGTTTATAATGTGTACACCATCATGTACATATACAGCTGTAATATAAATAACACGAGGTTTCACCATCTTGTACATATATAGCTGTAATATAAATAACACGACCTAATTAATGTGTACATCCCCCTGACAGCCCTAGGTCGCACTGAGCATTTTTTGCCTCAGCGATGTACTCTCAATTTAAATTAATTAGCTTCGGGAGGCATCGGGAACAGCGATTTCTTATGACTTCCCGGAAACTTCCCTTATACAATGAGGACCCTTTTCTCAGTGCTATCCGATGCCCATTTATCCAATCGGGAGTACATTGCCGAAATGTTCAGTGGACCATAAGCTTAATATTAACAGTTATGGTTACTTTACCCTTTACCTACTGACCTCATCATCAACAGAGATCAACTACTCATGGTGACCAAACAGACCAGTATCAAGTTTGACCATACTGGAACCAAGCATACTTGATTGGAAATCCTATGTCAATAGAAACAGTAAGGTCTACTGAGCGGTGGACAAGCCAGCTGACTCACCAACATGTACACAGCAATACATCCCAGGCAGTCATCAAAGATAGGGCACAAGAATAGAACTCTTGTTGTCAACAAATATTGCTAGAGCCTTCAAAGTCAAAAGTCTCCATCCATTTATAATTCCTTAAATTTTTAAATGATGATGTTAAAGAACGCATATTTTCTATCATAATTATTTATAACTTGATATTATTTAGGACAAGTTTGGACAAATTAGTGATGAGACATAAACTTACGATGTTCACCGCTCTGAGATTTTGTTGAGACCCCTGCTGTCGTAGTTGTAGCAGCCCCACCTTGCAGCAAGGATGACCCTTGTAATGATTCGATCACAGCCCCATCTAATCCTTTCAACACATGTTTCACAGTTTTACGAGTAACATCACGAACAATTTCCGTTCTCAGATCACGCTTCAGCTGAAATTTTATTAATAACAAAACATAGCACAAGTTTGAAGAAGTGTTACAAAATAGTAACATGTAGTAACTCCAACACTTCTTATATAGCCCAGGAGCTTTCAACTTAACCAGGGCCTTCATCATCAAGTTGATGCTTAACTATGTAACAAGGTTGTTAAAATAATCACTTAATTTAGAGATGTATCATCCAATCAGCTTAAGGTCTTCAGTGTACCCAGTTTACACTGTGATAGGACGGCATAAAAAGCAAACAAATATTTAAAAAGCAGCTTTTTTAAGTTTTGGAAGCCAGAACTATCATCCAATATGCCAAGGATCAACTGTATAATTATGCAAATAAATGTTTGAAGAGAATTAAAACATCCAAACAATAAATCTTCAAACTAGTCCCTCCATTTACAGGACATGGTCACCTATAAATATACCAAATTAGTAAACTTCCTCTCTTCATATCGAAATGAAGACAAAAATTGCTTTCTCACCATAGGAGGGCAAGATATTTGGACAAAAATTGCTTTCTCACCATAGGAGAGCAAGATATTTGAACAAAAATTGCTTTCTCACCATAGGAGAGCAAGATATTTGAACAAAAATTGCTTTCTCACCATAGGAGAGCAAGATATTTGGACAAAAATTGCTTTCTCACCATAGGAGAGCAAGATATTTGAACAAAAATTGCTTTCCACCACAGGAGAGCTAGATATTTGGACAAAGATTACTTTCCACCACAGGAGAGCTTAACAACAAGGGAAGTAACTCACCTTTGTCATAAATGTAACAAAATCAGAGTACTGTAAGAGATGATCAGATTTGTCCGTCTGATCATCACTGCTCTGTTCTTTCTTCCCAACAGACGCCTGCTCCAGGGACTGTAATAAAGGTTAAGTTTTTGTTTATTATAGTGCCACCCCCACAGGTAACTGTATTGTTGGAAACGAAATAAAACAACAACAAGAGCACCGCCTTGCGGGTGCAGACGCTCATCTGTTATCTGTCACTGTCAGAAGGCAGACAACCTTAGCATGAAGTAGGACAGATTTATGTGTCCTGCTTTACAGAGTAAGGTATTGATGGTGAATAAGTAATGAAGCAAGTTGACATAAAAATTATGTTGTGATTGTATGGTGGTTACATGTTAATACACAATACTGCTGGGCAGGTAGATGCCAGGACTATATAGAAGTGTTCAATATTAAACAATTATTAATTGTGACAACACATTGAGAGTATAACAACTAACACTGCATTTAGATCTAAGAGCTAGAGGATATAGATTATGTGGAAAATGTAATAAATATTTATAACATGAAAATAAAGCAATGACCATAATCAGCTGCACTACAGTGCATTAGAAATCTAGACCTAAACACAAAACTTAACCAAGAAATTCACTAAGTCACTAAGGGCAGTAACTCTAAAACATCTAACAAGAGGGCCATGATGGCCCTATATCGCTCACCTGATTATAAATGAAGCCCTGCACAATTTAGACTAACAAAGGTAGAGCGTAAATATAGAAACTGGTGACCCCCGGGGCGGGGTCAATTTTGATCTCAGGGGCATAATTTGAACAATCTTGGTAGGGGACCACTAGATGATGCTACATACCATATATCAAAGCTCTAGGCATTGTTGTTATAGAGAAGAAGATTTTTATATGTTTTCCCTATATAAGTCTATGTAAAACGGTGACCCCCGGGGCGGGGCCAATTTTGACCTCAGGGGCATAATATGAACAATCTTTGTAGGGGACCACTAGATGATGCTACATACCAAATATCAAAGCTCTAGGCATTGTAGTTTTAGAGAAGAAGATTTTTATATGTTTTCCCTATTTAAGTCTATGTAAAACGGTAACCCCCGGGGCGGGGCCAATTTTGACCTCAGGGGCATAATATGAACAATCTTGGTAGGGGACCATTAGATGATGCTACATACCAAATATCAAAGCTCTAGGCATTGTAGTTTTAGAGTAGAAGATTTTTATATGTTTTCCCTATATAAGTCTATGTAAAACGGTGACCCCCGGGGCGGGGCCAATTTTGACCCCAGGGGCATAATATGAACAATCTTGGTAGGGGACCACTAGATGATGCTACATATCAAATATCAAAGCTCTAGGCATTGTAGTTTTAGAGAAGTAGATTTTTATATGTTTTCCCTATATAAGTCTATGTAAAACGGTGACCCCCGGGGCGGGGCCAATTGTGACCCCAGGGGCATAATTTGAACAATCTTGGTAGGGGACCACTAGATGATGCTACATACCAAATATCAAAGCTGTAGGCATTGTAGTTTTAGAGAAGAAGATTTTTATATGTTTTCCCTATATAAGTCTATGTAAAACGGTGACCCCCGGGCCGGGGCCAATTTTGACCCCAGGGCCATAATTTGAGCAATCTTGGTAGGGGACCACTAGATGATGCTACATACCAAATATCAAAGCTGTAGGCATTGTAGTTTTAGAGGAGAAGATTTTTATATGTTTTCCCTACATAAGTCTATGTAAAACGGTGACCCCCGGGGCGGGGCCAATTTTGACCCCAGAGCCATAATTTGAACAATCTTGGTAGGGGACCACTAGATGATGCTACATACCAAATATCAAAGCTCTAGGCATTGTAGTTTTAGAGAAGAAGATTTTTATATGTTTTCCCTATATAAGTCTATGTAAAACGATTAGTAAGGTTGCATAAGACTATAATTACAGCTTAATAATTGTTTAATAGTTTGTAAACATACAATCACTGTAAACGATGATAACCCTAATATCCACATTCTGCATTTAATTTAAATTAAAGCCTCAAAGCTGCTAACAAGTACACATTTCGTAGTTCTACAACTAAATATAGTAAGAGAGACAACTCTTACATGATCACAACCAGTATAATTACAGAGTACACTCCCTTTGATAAAATGGAAAAAAAGGTTTTTCTATTACTTGACCTAGTAGCCTAATTTTTGACCTCAGATGACCCAATATCGAACTTGACCTAAATTTTGTTAAGATGATCATTGTGACCAAGTTTCATAAAGATTAGGCCAAAATTGTGACCGCTAGAGAGGACACAACCCAATTGTTGACAGACGGACGGACGGACGTACGGACGGACGACGGACGAAGAGTGATCACAAAAGCTCACTCTGTCACTTTGTGACAGGTGAGCTAAAAATGCAGATCAGAGTTATAGGTTTTGCTTGACATGGTCAAGAATTGATGGTGAACAATTGTTGAAAGATTCAAATCAATAGCCCACATAGTGTATGAGAAAAATGGACCTAGATACAAAACTTAACCCATGCATTTTCTAAGTCCAAAAGGGGTCATTACTCTTGCAAAATGTAGATAAGAGTAATGGTTCTAGCTTCACATGGTCAGGTGTTGATGGTGAACAAGTGCAATAGCCCACATAGTGTATGAGAAAAGTGGACCTAAACACAAAACTTTACCAAGGAATTTACTAAGTCCAAAAAGGGGCAATAATTCTTACAAAATGCAGATCAGAGTTATGGGTCTTGCTTTACAGGCTCAGGTATTGATGGTGAACAAGTGTTGCAAGTTTCAAAGCAATAGCTTTGATAGTTTATGAAAAAATTTACCTAAACACAAAACTTAACCATGCAACGTCGACCCCGACACCAACCAAGTGATGACAATAACTAATCTTTTTTTCAAGAATCAGATGAGCTAAAAACAAACTTTTTTTTGAAAGTTTATATTTTTTTTAAAAAAAAGTTTTTTTTCGTATTTTTTTTTCGTTTTCAACGATACAGTTACCCGTGGTCACCCCTATTGAAAGTGCTATCATATTAGACTTAAGAACCACCCTTTTTCCTTGTCCACAGTACCTCCCGAATCCCTTCTCATGTCGCCTGATGACTGGCAAAGAAAGGACTGTAGTAACTATTATTGAACTAGCTGGCTGCTCATCAATAATGAATTCCCTAAGATAAAGGCATTGTGCAATAATGACCAACATATAGTAAGATAAAGGCATTGTGGAATAATGACCAACATATAGTAAGATAAAGGCATTGTGCAATAATGACCAACATATAGTAAGATAAAGGCATTGTGGAATAATGACCAACATATAGTAAGATAAAGGCATTGTGGAATAAAGACCAACATATAGTAAGATAAAGGCATTGTGGAATAATGACCAACATATAGTAAGATAAAGGCATTGTGGAATAATGACCAACATATAGTAAGATAAAGGCATTGTGGAATAATGACCAACATATAGTAAGATAAAGGCATTGTGGAATAATGACCAACATATAGTAAGATAAAGGCATTGTGGAATAATGACCAACATATAGTAAGATAAAGGCATTGTGGAATAATGACCAACATATAGTAAGATAAAGGCATTGTGGAATAATGACCAACATATAGTATCATTTTTGAGAAACAGGTCCAAGTATTTGTGAACCGATGCCTACTCTGACATACTAGCCTACAGTGCAGGGCCTTGTAATATATGCTGCATTATAAGTACAGTATAACCTCTTCAGAGGGACCTTCTGTATAGCAACAACATCACTATAACAACATCTTCAACATTTCTGTATGCCTATATGTTCTTTCAACAACCTCTAAACAATGGCCAATATTTGCATTTCTCAAATGATGTATATCTTCAGAGGTTGTACAGTTCAAAACTAATTCTTACCTCCCATTGACATCCCGTTGGGTCGATAATAAGTTGTTCATTTGTATCTGGGAATACAATATTCTGTTGTGAATGTTCATTTAATGTAGGGTCCACACTGGTACCCTGCTGTGTAGAAATATCGGTACCTGGTACAATAGGTATCTCTACTGTATCATGTTTGTCTGAAATGTACATAGAAAATAATGTGAAAATATTTGATAACAATCTGGTTTTTACACAAGGGGCATAACTTCATGATGACCTTGACAAATAATTAAAAGATAAAATCCTAAAAAAAACCATATTTCATTTTAAATCATTAATATAAAAGTAGTTTCAAGGAATTCAAATGACAAACACAGAGCAATAGATAAGGGAAGTAATCGAGTAAGTTACCCTATTTATTTTATGAACAGCCCAATTGTTTTTTCAAATGTAAGAGTAACATTTCCCAATAGAAATCCTATATATTAAATTGAAAACCCTGTCCTTTATGTATTGTTCATAGGAAAATACATTTCACCCTGGAACATTTTATCATTTACCCAATTAAGCATGTTGAATACCCAATATATTTAAAATGTAGGGAGTAAATACCCAATTATACCAAAACCTTATCTGTAGCTCTGTTCAAACATTTAAGTACTATATTTCTTATAAATAATCACGAAGATGCAATATTTACCATGTTGAACATCAGGTAATGGTATAGCTATATGTTGATCAGGACATATCTCTCTCAGATCCAGTGGTTCTGTTAGTCCTATATATATACAACATATACACACCATTAATAATTCAAAGAAATTCAATATCGGTAATGTTATTGTAACAAATACTACAAATTCAATAATCTCCAATATACCAAACAAACATACTTTAACTGACTTAATGAAGTGATCAAACATAGCAATGTAGAAATTTAAATATCTTTATTTAACTTCTTCATCTACACATGTATGGGTGTATGGATGTGTGGATAAAACAATGCTGACCACAGGGGTGTCAACAGAAACAGAGCCAAATTTTTAAAGAATCCGGAAAATTGTATCTGGCTGACTTTTTTTGCTTAACAACAGGCTTTCAACCACACTGTTTCAATTAAGTGTATAACTCACTTTGTTTTGAATAAAATACTTCAAAAAGTGATTAAATTAACCCCAATATAGCCATTTCATGAGATATTTTCACACAAAAAACAACAACTTTGATTTGGATCAGAAATTTTAGTTCTTTCAGGATAAATCCTGTCGTGACTTTCTGGATTCATCAGGAATATTGGCACCCCTGACTACTGCCTAAATGAAAATGTTGACAACTGCAGGGCCCTCATTTGACAATTTTAGGGGCCAAATTTCAGCCCCATTCCCCTCTTAAATGAATATACATTTCCCCTATTTTCTGAGAAAAAAATCCCCTTCAAATAAAAAGTCAAAGAAGATCTAGATTTGAAAATGCTGTTCTACATTTGATGTAGATGTTTTATATAACTTGGAATTGGCTTTCATGCACTAAGTATGTGGTCATACCGATATTCATAAAAGATAAAATTCCCACCCACCCCAGTCCCCAAAGTCTAGTTAGCAAGGGGACTAGCAAATACGTACCATCAGTTCTATCAATAACTTGTGGTGTAGGAATATCTTGTGTTGCCGGAACTACTTGTTCATCCGTATCATCAATGTCTGGCATTCTGTATACAGGTGTCTGTGTAGATAATGGTAATACTTTCACCATTAACTGATCCTTACCCTTCATTGCCATCTGTAACACAAAATTCATAATAGATTTTACGACGTCGCCCTGTACTATATTTCAGTTTTCATTCATGAATACCTCCCTTTATGGTTAATTAGAACTAACACAGAGTAACTGAAAATACCCCCACATACCGCTTAGTCACAGATTTAGGGCAAACCATAACCATATGAAAAGAATGTCACATGGCGGACGACAATTGTACAGTTATTTTTAAATTCAACAAAATATAAATAGGTTTCTAACAAAGTTATGAATTTGACCTCCAACTGTGACCTTGACTTTTAACATAGGAAACTGGGGGTTGATCATGGCACTCCAAATATGAAAGAGAATATTCATGTTATATATAAGGAAGATTTGTCAATACATGACAAATATATGGTCCGGACTAGTTTAATTCGACCTTTGACCTTCAACTGTGGCCTTGACCTTCAAGCTAGGAACCTGCAGGTATGGCATGACACTCCTCCTGGAGGTGAACATTTCTGCCAGGTATAAGAAAGATTTGTATATGCATGACAAAGTTATGGTCCGAACAAGCTTCAATTTGACCTTCGACGTTCAACAGAGACCTTGACCTTTGAGCTAGGAACCTGGCGGTTGGGCATGACACTCTGTCTTATGAAGGTGAACAGTCATGCCAAATATAAGCACGATTACAGAACGGCCAACCGACAAAGTGACTCCTAAATAGTGGTTGGTAGTGGTCTGTTTATGACCAAGCTTGTATGAAAATGTAAACACACACACATTCTGGATGGGGAGCAGACATACAAAAATTGCAAAAAAGTTCCCCTTCACTTTGTACAGTGCAGCATGTAAAATAACATTAGCAGTATGTGGATAACAATTTAGGAATAATTTGATATTGGCCTTATTAATTAATATATAATCACTGACAGATAACAACTGAAGACAATATATAATTGTTGATAACCAGATACACAGTTGAATGTGATGTTATCAAGTCACTTTTCTGATGTCAACAATAACTCTTCCCGATGACTATATTATGTGACATCACCAAATTCATTTCACAATCACACTACACTAGATAAGGGAACATGTATCATTTATTACATAATCATTCATATCCATTTGTTAGTTTTAAAATTTCATAGCATTCTTCCTGAAAAAGTTATAAAACTCACCCGAAATGCTTCAAATAATTCTTCTTGACTTCCAATCGAGATCTGGAAAATAGAGAAATTGGAATATAAGAGACAGTAAACAATTAATGCATGAACAGATTTTCACTTGGGGCATGATTGTGTACATTATTTCAATATATCTGCATGCATAGATCAAATTCCATATACTGGATAGTGTCTATCAGCTCTTATTATCAAATAACGAGTTATATACTGTAAAATCATTTAATAATGGGATATAATTTCAAGGTTTTGGTAAAAAAGATCATTTCAATGGGACCTTAATTTATGGATTTTGCATCTAAGGTAATAAATACAAGAGCCAACAGATGTGTTCAATGGGATTTGATTTTGTGATTAAAAGTAATCCACAAAATCCATGAAATTTAATACCCACAAAAATTAAAGATTTTACAGTATTCAGATGGTGAACAGAAGATAACTTAACACACAGGAACAATCAGAAGTGCTGTTAGTAGTATTCTTCCAACCAATAATAGCAGGAAATATCACTGAATCAGGCTTCCCACAAATATTCTAAGGCAAAATTCCCTGACTTTTCCCTGACCAGACAGCTGTTTTCCCTGACTTTTTCAATTGATCGGGCCTATTTGTTAGAGCAAAATAGCCCAATAGAAACAGTGAAAGGAGGTTATATAATTTGCTTTATATGAAACCAGTTTCAGGTAGCAGTTTAAGGGCCATTGATCCACATAAAGTGCTCATAATTCAGAATCATCCAAAGCGAGCATAGTGTCTGCGAGGATTTTTTCAGTACTGGTTATTTTCTTCATAGGAAATGACAAATATCAACAACTTTAATGAAGAATTCCCTGACTTTTGCTCAATTTCCAAATTTCCCAGACTAATTTCTTAATTCCCTGACCTTGAAAAATGTTTTTCCCTGACTTTTCCCTGACTGTGGGAACCCTGTGAATGTGATGAATACACATATAGCACTTGACAGTTCCCCTCAGCATCAACGGTCCTGAGATTATGATGATGAGTACAACTTAGAATAGCCTCAATAGGTAGTTGATCAGAGTACTGATGAATCATGCAAAGTTTCTTTAAAAGCAATGATTATCAAAATGCTCCCATTTATTTGTGTCCACAATATGCACAATTATAGCTTGACAACATTAAACTGACACTCCTTGCATAATTCGTTCAAGTCTGGAAAATTCCAAAGTTTTTAAATATGCATGTACTTACATGGCCTTTCTTTTACGGACATAACAGTACATAGTAAATAAACATAAGAATCGAATACAGCCAAATATAGCCGAACCAGCTTACAGACTTTGATAAGTGTCAGTATAATGAGGTCAAGCTATAGGCTTGTTACTGATAAATCATGCAAACTTTCGTTGATAATTTCACATCGTCAGCAACATCCTTTGAACTGCCAAGAAAATGACTTGGCATTGTAATTGAGTTGTATTCATCATGATCACCTATACCCACTTATACATGATGCACGATGCCTTGGAGATTATCAGATTAAGAGATATCAAATATTTCTCAGTTTAAAGAAAACATTCCTATCCACAAGGGACATTTGATACATCAAGAAGGTTATACAAGACAAACAATACTAGATACTGTAAAATCATTAATTTTTGTGGGGGATTAAAATTCGTGGATTTCGTGGTTCATCTTTAATCTCAAAATTAAATCCCATTGATCACAAATTTTGACCTTTGGAATTATTACCAGAAATGAAAAATCCACAAATTAACGTCCAATCTAAATGGTCTTTTTCACCAAACCCACAAAATTTTGTCCCATCCAAATCAAATGATTTTACAGTAATTATAGATCATAGAATGTATTGGAGGACAAATTCAATCGTCAAACAAGTGGAGGAGAGAAGAGCTCAACTAGCTTCCAGGATGTTGAACCACAGACTCAAGCAATCAATATTTCTAGTACAGTAACTTGGGTAGAAAATCATAGCAGAACCACAGGTAACTGTATTGTTGAAAACGAAAAAAAAAATGTTCTGAAAATATCTATTTTTCTATAAAAAAAAGAAAAAAGAAAGAAAAATCGGTTGTTTTTTTTCGTTTTCAACAACACAGTTATCTGTGAGCAGAACTTGTAAACATCTTTATTTAAATGGATCTTATAACTTGATTACAGCAAGATATATGAGAATGAAGGAAATAATCAATCCAACTTTCAGACAATTCAACCGAATTTTGGAATTAAAACAACATTTTGTATGCTGCTTGTTATAAAGTTAGCTAGGCTAGTACACTATCACGTGTAACATAAAGCAGTCTGACAGTGAAATATAACTCTTTCTGGTTGTGGTGGACAAGTTAGTATTGTCTTACTTGTGTAGGAATAACATTGTAAAACCTATAAAATCTGGGTTTCCAATCTAGCCAGTGGCACAGACAGTCAATACTTTGCCCAATATGAGACAAAATGGTAAATTGCAAAGTAATAATTAAAACATATCAAGTGAGTAATTTTTTAATGATTAAAAAGTTTTGTAATATATATGAGCCTTTCTCCAGGAAAACTGGGCTTATTGACAAAATTACGAAAATCATGATAATAAATTGTTAGAAGGACCAGATTCTTATGAACAATTTCTGAAAATTTGAACGCATTATTACTTGTATTTACGAAGTTATAGACTTTTTAAACTAACCACTCCCGCCAAGTTTTTGAGTGACGTCGCGAACGCCACTCGAACGTTATTTGACGTAACGTTAACAATCATTTCATAAACACAGTATTTAGTGAATTATTGATGTAAACTTTTCAAACTTTTGTCATATTTTAGAATAATATTCTGATTAAAATCAAACAAAACACGATAAAATTGTGAGTGTCTACTTAAAGGAAAAAGTAGCTGCTATTTTTAACCAATAACCCCTTGTTTTTCTCCATTCGGATAGTTTACGGAAATTGATCACCATAGCAACGACGGAAGTAATTTTATCATAATTTATCTGAAAAAGTAAATCTTTAAGATACGACTATGTAATCCAACTACTTACGATTAAATCGGTGAACATGACTTTTTTCTCATTTTAGACCTTTTTCTAAATGTTATTACATAATTACTATTGTTATGTCAATAAGCCTGGTTTTCCTGGAAAACGGCTCATATAAAAGTTTTATAATTTGTTCCTACAAGCTCAATAGAATGAAACACCCTCAATAGAATGAAACATTTTGATGGCCAGTATAAGACACAACACATGGCGTCACAAAACGGTCAATAGCAAAATTTTAGCATTTAACCAGCATATATCAGTGATTTAAGTGGCTCAAATTGAGTAAAAAATAAATATAGGTTATATTCCAGTTGGGTTTTACATGAACAAAACATGTGTACAAAAGCCAAACTAGTTACCTCATCATTTTCAATGTCTGTATAACTAACTGCAACTCTCTGACAATCCAATCTGGCAACAAACTGAAATATAAACATTATGTGTCAATCAGAATTATGTGGCATGATAGGATGCTTATATTATCACATCAGGGCTTTTTTCCTTCTATAGCAGAGGCCGTTCACAGACCCCTTCCCTCATGAAAATTCTTTTAAATCGTGCAGTTTTCCCCTAAAATCAAATTTATATCAAGTTTTTTCTTCCCTTTTGCACAAAATAATCTGTTAATTTTTCCCAAATTAAAAGAAAAGGCCCCTTCCCCAACTGTTGAAAAAAGCCCTGTACATGGTAAGAAAAATACATACCGATGGGTGCACAAAAAAACTTCTGAAAAACCTGAAATCTTGACAAATATTTAGGAAGCTAAACTTTCTTGAACACTCACATACTCTCATACATACCCCTCTAGAAGCTAACAACAGCCCTTCCTTCAACCTCTCTTCAGCCACACTTTGACTATAGTTTTTTCAGAACTATCAACTTATATCACCTCTCTAGAACAGTCCTCCCTTAAACAACCTCTGACACTTTACGTCACTATGCATGTATATATATTCTATTTTCAATATTTTCGTTCAAAAATTACCAATTTATATTTTTAACCTCTCTAAATCAGATGTCCCTTCAACAACTGCTCTAATTCTTAAGACACTATAATTTTTGTTCCAAAACTACAAATCTATACCAATCTCCCTTGAACAACCCTTCCTTAAACAAGCTCTATTTAGCAACACTAAATATTTCCAGAACTAATAATTATACAACCTCTTTAGAACAGCCCTCACTTAAAGTTAAACAACCTCTCTTGAGCAACACTTTAATATTGCACCTGAACTACCAATTTATACAACCTCTCTAAAAAACTACTCCAGTATGAAAGTGGCACAAACATGCAGAATGAACTTGGTTGACAGACCCTACGCAACAGACGACTCACCAGAAAGACTATGTTCTATAAAACAGTGTATGGCTTGGTGGCACCTGCGAGAATGACACGCAACATGCACACCTTTTCTTACAGGCAAATTCACACAGCTGCTACAAATAACTGTAGTTATTTTAGATATTCATTCTTTCGATCCCTGGAATAGTTTACCAAGCCACATAGGGGTGTAAGAATCATCTTAGCCCCTCTCTCGTCTCAAACTGCCCTTGAGTACCAGAACAGTGTTTTATCAGCTTTTAAACTATAAATATTCACCTTTAAAGTTTTATTTGACACTATTTCACTTAATTTCTTCTCACTTTCATTACTTTTAAAGACATTTATCTTGCACATGACGCACACCTGCTAATTTAACTATGAGTCAACTGTCAAGTTGGTTTGTCTACCAGGCATGTATACATGTAAAGCACTGGTCAGTTGTAAGCCCTGGGAACGGGCGGTGGACAGCCGGGGCAAAAGTCAGGGTTAATTACCTTTCAGCTCCCCCTGAACTGCTGAGGAAATGTTTGGGATTTTTACTCCAACCCAATACCCCGGGACAATATTTAGTTGTCAGGGGCCCGGGAAATACCAGACATTTTACCATCAGTTCTCCCCCCCAAAAAACCTGCCCATACCGGGGTGGGGGGCGTGAATGCAACTGACTGATGCAAAAGCGACCAGATTGCTCAATTTGCACAGGCCCCTTTAAACCAAGGCCCAAGGGTCCGTGGGTTCAGGCCTCAGGGCAGGCTGTACATTATCTTACATTTTTCTTTGTGACATATACATCAACAAGAAGTCAAATATGAAAATTTAACCTAGGATGACAATGCACCACAACTATCACCTTCACAAAAGGGGCTGTTCTAATTTCTAAATTTAGATCCAACGTAAAAATAAGCCAATGCGCAATAGATTTAGTCTATTTAAACACAAATTCCAGACACGATCTAACAACTTATTAACATTATTGGAACTTATTAAAAGAAGTATATTTACAGCAAAATGCGTGTCGAGATTCGATGATCACAAAAACAGCTGATTTCTTGAAAACGAAAACAAAAGAACTGTCAACAAAAAATAGAACAGAAATAAAACTAACCATCGCCTCTAAATCACTCCACACTGTATTATACGGGATCTCTAACATGTCAACAAATGTCTCGTCCCCATTATAACACACGGACATCAACACGTGGTCACTCATAGTTGTCTTTTGTCTCAACGTCTTCTTCAATGATAATTATGTTTCTGTTTCACTTGGCAGCCATTTTCTGTTGATAATATAGACGACCGAATCACAATGTTTACAACGATCACGTGATCGCCTGGTAAGTAGTTCCAACGTTACTACAGCTATTCCTCAGAATAAGTCTGACGAATTTTATGTAAACCAATTAATTATTCATATTTATGAATAAAACGATATATTTAAATGTTTTTATAATTAAATATATTTGTTTTAAAACTAGACGCGTATGAACACACGCACCTGACCACGTGTTTCTTGATGTAAATAAACATGACGTCAAATTTGCAATAAGAAATGTCATGTTGGCCCAATTAGTAACCATTAACTTACCCGTCAATGTCACATGATACGACGAGTGTCATCATTCGTATTACCCAATACCCAATTGACACATGTACATTGTCACAAGACCCTTATTCAGAAACTCTTCAACTGCTCATATAAATTCCATTTGACAGATTAAAATATTTACTTTAATTTAATAGATCTATGGATTTGTTGACACCCAATGTATCCATTGGGTCAAACAGGCATTGTCTGTCAAAATGAATTGTTTGTGTCAACTGTACATATATTGTTACCTAGAAGTTCCTAATTTGATTCATACTGACCTTATAATATAGCTATATACTGAGTCTGTATACATATATATATACCTCAATTAAATCTTACCAACACCATTTCCTCTCACTCTGAACTGACAGCACACCTCATTCCATGGCACACACCCCTCTGTCATTCTTGCCAACAGCATTTTTTATTCTCATTGATGGAATACATTAAATTTGCATCAACAGCATACCTCAAGTCCATCAACAGAATTTGCGATACTGATTCCGATTGACAGCATACCTCATTTCCATTGATGGCACACCTCATTCCCATTGATGGCACTCCTCATTCCCATTGATGGCACTCCTCATTCCCATTGATGGCACTCCTCATTCCCATTGATGGCACACCTCATTCCCATTGATGGCACACCTCATTCCCATTGATGGCACTCCTCATTCCCATTGATGGCACACCTCATTCCCATTGATGGCACTCCTCATTCCCATTGACAGCATACCTCATTCCCATTGATGGCACTCCTCATTCCCATTGATGGCACTCCTCATTCCCATTGATGGCACTCCTCATTCCCATTGATGGCACTCCTCATTCCCATTGATGGCACTCCTCATTCCCATTGATGGCACTCCTCATTCCCATTGATGGCACACCTCATTCCCATTGATGGCACTCCTCATTCCCATTGATGGCACTCCTCATTCCCATTGATGGCACTCCTCATTCCCATTGATGGCACACCTCATTCCCATTGATGGCATATACCTCATTCCCATTGATGCCACACCTCATTCCCATTGATGGCACACCTCATTCCCATTGACGGCATATACCTCACTCCTTTTGACGGTATATCGCATTCTCATTGATGTTATATCGCATTCCCATTGAAGGCATACCTCATTCCCATTGACGACATATACCTCATTCCTTTTGACGGTATATCGCATTCTCATTGATGGTATATCGCATTCCCATTGAAGGCATACCTCATTCCCATTGACGGCATATACCTCATATCTTTTGACAGCTTACTGCATTCCAATTGACAGCATACCTCATTCCCATTGATGCCACACCTCATTCTCATTAAGGGCATACCTCATTCCCATTGACGGCATACCTCATTCCCATTGATGGCACACCTCATATTAATTGATGGCATACCTCATTCCAATTGACGGCATACCTCATTCCCATTGACGGCATACCTCATTCCAATTGATGGCATACCTCATTCCCATTGACAGTATACCACCTTCCCATTGATGGCATACCTCATTCCAATAGACGGCATATCTCATTCTCATTGACGGCATACCCTTAAAATTTCTCTGTGCCCTGCCAACATATGAATAATCACTATTGAATGACAGTTACTGCACAAGGAGTGAAATATTGGTTAACAACTCACTAATCTCAGTCTCCATTGCTATCAGAATAGATTACAATCTTAGGTAAATGTAAAGTCAGTTGAACAAGTGAACTACTGTATAACCTCGTATTATTGCCCCCGGGGGCAATGCATTTTATGAAAAAATAATTCCATACACAGTCAGACCTCGTATAAACGCCCACCCCCATGGAACGATACCGTACGGCACTTAGCCGTTACCTTAACCAGTACGAATTACTACCCTTCTTAAAAAAATCGGACTTTGTTTTATTTGCCTATCGTATGCAAAAATTGCTAATAAATATGTAGACTATGCTGTTCATACCGGTATATAATTACTCCGCGGTAATTAATTGTTCGTTTGAATGGACTACCATATCATGACTGACTGTTATTCTGGATTTGTGTGGATACTTAATTGGATTACTATAGATGGGGGGGGGGGCTAATAGGAGGATATAAGGTATACCATAAATTGGAAATGGTACTCAGTACTATTTCTGAAATGCTGTCAAAACAGGTCAAGAAAACACAAGTATTATAGTTTTAAATAACTTTATCTAGTTAACATAGAGATCATAACATGTTTAAAATATGCATGACATGATTATTGCAAGGAATGTGCAGCAATTACATCTTGGCTAATTTGACATGAGACTGACCTTTTGATTAGCATTATTTAACAGTTGATATATTACCTACAATTCAACACCGATTGTACGTTTTCATAATCGTGGAGTATCAAGAAGACACTAGAGATTTAATAGAAACACAAATTTGAAATACCGATATCGCACGATTTGCTTGCGGAAATTGATACATTCAAAGCAAGAACCTAGTAATATATTGTTGCATAAAGGTCAGGTTCAGGTGAAAATAACCAAGATATACCACACTTTTAATATATATAAACTATTACACACCATTACACGATTGTGCTATTTCATAAGTTCAGTCAATTCTGTCAAATTTCAATAATATACTTTCTAAAATATATTACATACCATCATATTACTCAAACATGGATAAGGATCATTCATTCTTCTGTATACATTTTGGAGTTTCATTTATCATACAGCCTGCTGTCTGTGAGTGCCAGATAGCTGGGCCGGCACTCACAGACAGTTATAAATATTTTAATTAGCTTGACATAACATAAGCCAATCCATGTTTTGATTGATCCATGATGTCAGGAAAATACAAACATCGTCATGACTTCCCACTCATTGTACTGCTAAATTTTGAAAGAAACACGGTATATATACAGCAGACATCAACATTTTCAACGATAATGAGCGTTCACCAATGTGATATGATAAATAGAATCTTACATTTGTGCTAAATACATCATGTATCTGTATCTGGGAATATACATGTGTGATTACATACAAGTTTTATTAAACTCCTCGACAACAACAATATGAAACTCGACAAAGCCTTGTGTCAAATTATTTTGTCCAATCATTTTAATATAACTCGTATGTAATAAACACATGCAAGATTCTCTATAAAACAGACAGATAGAAATTCAAGAAAATACATTTACAAAGAGAAATATTGTTAACAAATGTTAGTGAAGACTTCTTCATTTCTAAATATAAAACTGTTCTACGTCTTCAGCCATGTATAGCTAATTCAGACATCTAGGAGAACTGATTTGTTTACCACTATCAATATTTGAGTATAGTACACCAAGGATAATGTGATGTTTACAAACATGGACGGGATTGGTTGATCCACAGCTGGCAAATTGGTTACTTAAAAAAATACATACGGTCAATGATATACTACAATAACATGGATAAATCATGCGCACTTGATTTTTCCAACCATGTGGCTTATTCCAAATTTTCCCTACTTTCTTATTATCCTGAGTGCTTTATAGTATTCCTGCTTTACCTGGTGAGAAAAATAAATAAAACAAACTTATTATTTGATTCCTAAAATTTCGAAAAGCCGCCACTAAAAGGTCAAATTTAATTAAATTGCAAAATCCAGAAATTAGATTACTCTTAATATTGAGCATCTAGTGTAACACCCTATAAAACTGTTTATCTTGTGAATTTCAATGATAATAACTGAAGTTCATTTGAGAAGCACGATGGATGATTCATGATTTCAAATATGTTAAACAAGAGGTTTAACCGTTTTTGTGTCATAACAAATAAATGAATTGCGACATCAATAATACCAGGCTGTGTGATCTGTCAACTAAATGCACGCTAAATGTTCTTATTTTACATAGTTTGTCAAATTCACACGATGTTTGTCAATCACGTATGCATCGATGGCAGCCCAATGTGGTCAGGGAAATTTCAAAGTGACTGACGGACCTGCTGACCTCAACATCAATAAGTTTCGAAGACTGATGCTGACCAATATCATTATAAAGTGACGGGCAGACCAACATGTCTCATGAGCAAAGCGATGTATCCCTCATCAAAGGTGAGGCAAGGTATATCAACATTTTTTAAACATTTTCGTGAATATTCATAAAATCAATAAAAATTTTCTGTGTTAGAGAACGTCATGAATAGAAAATTCTTTTGTTCTACATGTATGTAAGCATACAAGTGGCAATGCCATTCACAAAACATTTTTGCGAACACTAATTGAAACATAATTCTACCTGACAAAACAAACCAAATATCATCTGACATTCTATCATTTTTAATAAAAGAATCCCATTCGAAAACAAAATCATTATTTCAACCTTCTATGCCTATCGGTTATGAATTCTGAGGAAAGCAACTGACTTTACCCCCCCCGCTCAAAGAAAAATATTATTGAATAGATAAAGTTAATCTTTATGATACTTAATGGACTTTTTTTAACGTTATTAAACATTTAAATAGGCAGAACCCTGTGTAAGGAGCCCTTGAAAGATGCACATGTCCCAAATTGAATTGAGGAATTATGATGTATGAAAATATTTCAACATTGTTAATACATTCTACAATTCTTGGCAGTATTCAATGTAAAGTTTAACAGGAGTTCGTGAACACTAACAATAATCATGGATTTAACAGTCACAGACTAGTTGTCCTAGTTCTATCTGCACTCAAACTATTTTTCTTTTTTTCTGCTGTCAATTATGGACGAACTATTCATACAGGGGTTCTACTGGTACATAATGTCCAATCCCCATAACAAGTTGCAAGTCAGCCTCGGGTGACATCACAACACATCCCTACACCTGAACTAGGTTTCAAACACTGTTTTATTGTTAGAATTCAAATAATGGAACTTTAAATGACCATACATTTGTCAATTCTTTGATTTTTTTATCAAATAACTTTTATTTTTTATAGAAAAAAATATTCTTTTTTATGCAGCCAATCTGGAATTGTTGGACCACTGTTCACAATTAATATACCAAACAAATATACCAAATCCTGGTATTTTGCAGTCAAAAATCTTGTAATAGTTTGTAACATTATTTCAACATTAGTCTGCAGGAGGATGGCCGGCTATCTCGATGACGTTAGCTTTAAAATTGTCGGGAGTTCCGTCCTCTTCTATCTCTTCGTCGTTGTCGTCGTCGCCATCCTCATCATCGACGCCTTCGATAGATATCTGCATGATTTCACCGTCACCTGTTTTCATTGTATAGTTTGTAAATTGGGGTTCTTCTAAACTTTCATTTAACATTTGACTTTCACCACCTTTTTTAGAATGAGTTCTTTTATGTTTTGATAAATGATCGGATCGCATGAATTTCTTCCCACAGTCTTCACATTCAAACCGTTTCTCACCTGTAAATGAAAAATAGACATAATTTATACAATCCGAGAGTAAACACATGTTTAATATCATCTACTGTAAAATTAATAATTTTCGTGGGGGATTAAATGTATGGGATGATTGAATTAAAGGGCATTTGACTCCAAATCTCTCAAGTAGTAAGCCATAACTTGTGCAAAATTACACAATCTAAAACTCCTGACAACATTTGCAGTTACGCATAAATCTCCAGACTAAAATAACCGGCTCTATGTCCCGTGAAAACACATGAAGGATAGATCTATCTTACATAAGCATAAATATCCATATGCACAGGTTTAATAGTGTTTGGAGTTAATCAGGTTATATGTAATGTAAAATTACCTTACTAGTATCTGAAACTAGAAATTTACAGATTCATGGAATTTCTTAATCAGAAGATTCCCCCCTCCCTGTAAAACAATGTAAAACATTACCTGTATGTGTACGTTTGTGTCGCTGTAATTCATCTGATCTCGTAAATCGTTTACCACAAAACAACCAGTTACATGCAAACGGTCGCTCACCTGTGTGCCACCTGAAATACACAATCATATGATCCATTAACATAATTCTACACAAAACTGCAGAGTTAGGGGTCAATTGACTAAATTCAAGACTAAGACTAAGGTCAAATGAACCTGTTAGTGACCTTAAAACTTGAGTAAATATTACTAGAGATGTTTGTTAATCATGTATGCCTCAATGGCAGCCTAATTGTCGAAAATGGTAAAGGTCAAAGTGACCTTGACCTACTGACCTCAAAATTATAAGTGTCATCTACTGTTGCTGACCGACCTCCATGAAAAGTTAGAACATACTACAGGGTTCTCACAAATTAGCTTTATATGGAACCAAAATGTTTCAGGTAGCACTTTTAGGACTGTTGTTTGACACAAAGTAACAATAAATTAAGATTATTCCGAGCGGTCATAGCGATTTTTTCTTGGTTTTAGGTATTTTCTTCATATGAAATGACACTGAATGAGATCTTAAATGAAGAATTCTCCACTTTTTCCTGACTTTTGCTCTATTTCCAAATGCATCTGACTAATTTCAAAATTCCCAGACTTTTCCCTGACCTTGAAAAATTATGCTTTTCCCTGACCGTGGGAACCCTGTACTAGGGCAATGCGTTCTAAAGCCATTGAATGAAACCAGTTTGGTCTACCAACGGACAGACCTGCCAACCAACCAATAAAGTCCCATAATTACTGAAAATATATACCTCCCTTACTATTGTTGTTCATTCTTAGACTTTCAGACATTTAGTTTGTTGGCATGAAATATCTACTCTGTAAATATTGCTAAAGCTTATTTACTTTAAAAAGACTTAGTTGTAAGAACTTGTTTCACAATAAACTTAAAATTGAAGGTTTAGAGGATAAGCCTGTATTATAACTGTACATACCTCAAATGTGCCCTAAGATGGGATGTTTTACCGTACATTTTACCACAACCTTCCATATGACATATATGTATCTTCTTCTTATCACCTCTACAATAAACACACATAATTAACCAATTGTAGTTGTCAGTCATAAATGTACCTGGTATTCTAGTTGCTACTTGTCATCACTTTTTAGTTCTATGACTACAGACAAGTGTACAAGTTGATACACGGCAGAAAAGGGTAGCCTTTGTTTGAGAGGAATAGTATTATACTATGTTTTAGCCAATATTACATCAGTCTGAAGTTGCATAGTGACACAGTAGTATGTGCACACAAAATGCTATTTATTAATGTGATTTATTGAACAGTGAAAATCATCACTAGATAACCTTGAAAGAGGTGTGCTCCGCAAGATACCAGAATACAGATACAAACTGGCAATCAAAGTGAGGGCTACTAGTGTGCTCTAACAAGCTTTCATTATTCTTTCAAGTGATAAACAGAGGGGAACATTATCAGTCACATACATATTGAGAAGGGATACAGGAAGTACTACGTGCAAGAAAGAAACGTGTCTCCAGGGTTCTCAGTAAGAGCAGACTGAAGGCCACATTGACGGCTTAAAAACAATTTTTGGCTGGCTGAAAAGGTGTAATTTATACAGTTTGAGGAAAATAATTGCATGAAAGGCCTTATCAGGACTGTTGGTTAAGCATTTCGGCCGGCTAGGTTAAAACTTATTGAGAACCTTGCGTCTAATAAGACAAATTGGCTGGCCCTTTCAATAGGGGTGGACATAAATACCAATAAGCAAGCACTATGCAGTTTATGTCTCAACCTTGATATACTTCACTCATCTAACTTACTTGTTTTCATTGTTCTGACAGTTTGGACATGTACATGCCACTCTACGTACTCTCCGACTGTTGGGAGTCTCCGGTGAACCTTGCATCTGTGGTAGATTCAGCTGAGGAATGTTTAGTGCTGTAGTTTGTGGCGACGATGTGTTCACCACCTGCCATTTAGTAGGATCATTCGGATCTTGCTGTATGGGGATTTGTTGTCCTTGTGCTGCAACCAAAATAATAGTAGTCAGTAAAACCACAATACCATTGCCATTATGGCAAATACAGAACGGAAATTAAGATGTTCACAAACACTCCTCTAAAGTTTCATTACCACAGTCAAAACAATGTTGAAGAGAACTTTTAGGCTCAAATCTGACTCAGAAAGAGTTTTTAAGCTCAGTTTATTTTGCTCACTTAGTATTAATGCATATTAATTTTAAGTTCATGTTTGCTTGATATAAATATCAGTACATTAGTAATTTAGTACCCTACGTGTTTTGCCACACGATATTGTGCATGCGATTTTCAAGACAAAAATGTGCCACAGGTTTATGTCATGATTGTCAATGTACACCAACAATAACAATATGATATATAGCAATGTTAGAAATTTAAGAACTATTTTGAACATACCTGTGATAACCTGTGTGGCTCCAACTTGTCCAAGTCCCTGTGGTATCTGTGGAAGTGTTTGTATACCAGGTTGGGTAACGTTCAGAGCAGCAGCAGTCAACTGTTGAGGACTTGGTTGATTTGCAACCTGTCCAAGTGTAGTGAAATTCCCTTGTGCATTCAAAGCCAACGTACCGAGACCTTGAATGCCTGAGATAGGAGTACCGATTATTTGCCCCTGGATTTGCTGTCCGTTTATCATCTGAATTCCTTGTAAGTTCTGAAAATTCTGTAAGTTTGGTATCGACTGGATACCTTGTAACCCTTGTACTTGAACGGCCATCTGACCATTTTTCACATTGCCGAGGTTGATTATTTGATTCGGTGCCGCGACTATCTGTCCCTGATTTCCTAACTGTATGGCATTACCAAAACTCTGACCCGCCATGCCCTGTATCATCTGTGGGGTGAACAAGTTTGATAAGTTTGTAGCAGTCGCTTGCTGCGGAGATGATATTGTGGGTGTTGAGTTAGTAGTTGTAGTCATGGTGGTGGAGTTCTGTGGGACGGAGGCTACAGTGATTACATTCTGACCGTTATTCACACTAGCTTGTTGTTGCGAAGGAAACACGGCAGCTTGCATGTAGTTACCATTACCTACAGGGATGAGCTGCATCTGAGGTATAATATTGGCAGCGGCCGCAGCAGCAGCTATAGTCTGACCTTGCATGGACATATTCTGTAACTGTGCCATCGACATGACCGGTGTGGTCACTGAACTTGCTGATGGTGATGATACAACAGTGGCCGAGTTCTGGTCCAACTTTACAGATTTCCCAGCCTGTAACTTGGCTGCCGGGTTTTGACTGATCACCTCAATGATTTGAGACATCTGACTGGCTGGTTGTGGTGCTGACCCGGTCGTAGTTGCCTGAGTGGTGACAACACTATTAGTTGTAGCTTGATTTAGGTCCTGCATCTGCTGTAAGGACTGCATTTGTACCGGCATTAAGGCAGTCTGTCCGTTAGATACAGGAATCTGCACAAAGTTAGGAAACTGTTGTACTTGAGGTACTGACTGTAACTGTAGAGGTTGAATGATTCCCCCAGGTCGGACTGCTCCAATAGCTTGCATGTTACCAAGGTTCCCCAGGTTTAACATATTACCTCCCATATTCACCATATTGGCCCCCATATTGGTGAACGCAGCCATGTTTGCGGGGACTCCAGTAGCTGTAGGGAGCTGAGCCCTTATTATCTGTCCATTAGGGGTCATGATAGGGATCGTCTGGATGGCTTGTTGTTGTTGTTGCTGAGCTAGGTTGACCTGATTCTGTGCGTTAGTTGCATCTTGATTACCCTGTCCGTCAACGTTGATCATCTGTATTTGAGGGACGGCATTGTATGTCAATGTACCATTAGGACCGGCCTGGGCAACAAACTGAAGTCCTCCCTGAGCTTGCTGTAGAATCTGAAATACAAGCAAACATCATTGTAACAGTCATTTCATTAATTACAATTAAATTGACCATTTGATCAGTGAAATTTCATTTCTAGCCGTATTTATAGCTATATTCATACGGTACATGCAATGAATAATCCTATGGAGAATGCTAAATAAATTATAATACATACGTGGGAACTGTATTTTAAGAGCCACTTTATGACCAAGCACGATTCAGACTTACGGACGACTGTACGTGTAACTGATTTAATTTACAATGAGACATTTTTTCATCACAGACACCCACCGGGCAAAATATTGACTGGTGCAAATTTATACTTTCTTTCTTCCGCGTAATTTGCAGGACCCACTCTCATTATCACAAATTTTAGAGACAGGTGTGAAATACAAGGAATCCAGGTGCCATACCCTAGCTCGTTTCGAATAGATTAATATTGTTTGGTTCTTTAACGTGCCCGGTGTAAAGCACCGATACACGCGAGCCTACCCCTGGGTTTCCTACCAAAGACTATAATTGTTTTTAAAGATGAGGGAAATATGAGCTGGGATTTTTACCTTCTGCCTTAAATTTCCTGGGAGGGGGATCCGATAAAACAACGTACCACTGCGTTGGGGATCTAATTGACTGGTGCACAAGCTTTAAATAGCTAGCCATTTTTTGCATAACACATGTGCCGATTAAAACTCAGTTACTCACCTGCCCACCTGCTAATGAAATTGCACCTTGCATCTGATTCTGTTTGGTGGGGTCTACTAAGGTCGGCAAAACCATGCCAGCAGGGGTGAGCACTTCTCCAGCGCTGATTACACGGACCCCCTGCGCTCCAGCTTGGCCACTCCCATCTTCCGTTCCTATCTTGCTACATGTCTGCGCCAACAACGCCAAGGGACTCTGTTGAACGTCCTGTATGCATATAAAAACATAAACAAACTGTTATCTCGAGATTTCACCGTTCGGATAATGAGGCGGGGTTATGCACGCGGGCGGCGGCTTAGGTCTATAAATAGCCTGCCTTCAATTACAAATATCCAACACAAGCATCACTTTAAATGTAAAATAACTTACCTGTCCGGCCGATTCGTTCGGCATCATTCAAAGAATAGACGGTAATTCAGCTTATTGCGGCAAAATGAATTATTTTTTCTACCTTTTAACAACAATAATGCGTCAAAATATTCAAATTAGTAATCAGGCATTTTGTTTCAGTCTTGTTGACCTCGCCTCTATTGACGTCATGCCCTCCCCTTCCGATCAATGAAATTCCTGCCCAAATTTCACCAATTAAGAAAACTAAGCATTTAATAAATTTATTTTGTCAATGTACAGAAGATAAATATATTAAATTGATTATTTTAGCCTTTATTTATTGTAATATACCTATGAAATAGTCAATTACAGCAGATTTGTATCGGAACTACTTTTTCCAAATTTATGAAACCTAATACGATGGTCGTAACGCAGCTGGCGTGGCGTTGTTGCGCATGACTGACGATACTATATTGCTTGCAATGTGCGTGATCATGTGGGTTGTTCTAATTTGGGAAGGTCACGCCGATAATTAGCGGAGGGAGAATTAGGCCACGCGACACGCCCAGTTAGGGAGGTGTAGTCAAAGTGAAAGTAGAAAATATACAATGCGTGGAACCTTAAGCCCCGGAAGTACATTAAGATACATGCATGCTTAAGCCTCGGAAGTGCATTAAGATACATGTGTATGTGCAGAGATTAAGATCTAGATAAGCGGTGTGTAATTTATGGTTTCCTAATTGGTTTTTAATTGATAAGACAGGTGCCCATGCCCTACACAATATAATACAGTACATTGGACAGACACAGCTAGGTCCGGACCCGCTAGGTCTACTAGGAGGTGAGGAATTCCTGGAAAGTATCTATACCGTACAACAGGTATAAAATCAATAGTTTTACGAGATCGATCGCGATAGTTGAAATATAATTTCCACGGTTTCCAAGCTTTGCACAAAGACCTAAATTACAGGTATTTAGGTCTTTGCTTTGCACAACTTGTGGAACTAGCCATACAATCACATATACATGTGTACAATTAAACATTGATGAATGAATTCAATTATAAGCAACTATTTCAAACAAAGACCTTAATTACATAATGTAATTTGAGTAATTGTTTAATTAAGTTCGTACAATAACATTCCTATATATGATATTATTATTATTATTATTATTATTATTATTATTATTATTATTATTATTATTATTATTATTATTATTATTATTATTATTATTATTATTATTATTATTATTATTATTATTATTATTATTATTATTATTATACCATATTTATATAGCCCTTTTTTCATGTATACACACGTTCAAAAGTGCTGTACAATCATGACTAATACATGGTTAAAACAGTTATAATGTACATAGAATATAAAAGTAGGACCTACTAAACCCAGTAGGCGGGGGCTCTACTTAACCCAGTAGACGGGCTTCTACTTAACCCAGTAGACGGGGCCCTACTAAACCTAGTAGTAGGGATCTATTGAAGACAGTTGACGGAGCTCTACTTAACCCAGAAGGCGGGGCTCTACTTAACCCAGTAGACGGGGCCCTACTAAACTTAATAGTAGGGATCTACCAATAGGTGGATGGGGCTTATAGTCCTGGGAACATGTGGGTCGTTGGGCCCAAGGATAGGGCGCCGAGTTAATGGAAACATACACACAGTCAGCATGAATAAGCTCTATTAAAATAGTGCGTTTTCAGCGCTTTCTTGAAGGACAGTAGTGTTTTACTGTCTCTGAGCGCTGTTGGCAGTGCATTCCAGAGTTTGGGTGCAGCAGCTGTGAAACATCGGTCACCGTAAGTCACAGTCCTCGTCCTTGGCACAACTAGAAGAACAGAGTCATTTTGAGACCTTAGCTGTCTTTGTGGAGTGTATACTTCCAACATACTTCTGATGTAGCCAGGCGACTTTCCATGTAGTGCTTTGAAAACATGAGTCAAGACCTTGTACTCTACCCTGTACTGTACAGGTAGCCAGTGAAGATCCTTCAGCACAGGAGTGGTGTGATTGTAACGCGGTGTCCGTGTGATGAGGCGGGCAGCTGTATTTTGAATAATTTGTAGTTTATTCAGAATGATTTTCGGGGTGCCACATAGTAATGAATTGCAGTAATCCAGTCTCGATGTTACTAAAGAATTGATCAGGGATTTTGTTGCATCAACAGTTTAGTATTGTCTGATTTGACCTATTTGTCGGATCTGCATGAAACACGACCTTGAGACAGAGTTTACATGTTTGTCCATGTCCAAATGCGAATCCAACATGGCCCCGAGGTTTCTCACCATCGACGTTGGTCTGATCACAGCATCACCAACTTTTACATTGAGATTGTCGACTGAACTGGCATTCCTTTTCGGTACAAACAAGATTACCTCTGTTTTTTCGGCGTTAAGTTTCAGCAAATTTTCTTTCATCCAGTGCAAGATATCCTTCAGACAAGCTTCAATTCGTTGCAGTGTTTCATCTCGCGAGACACAATCTTTTGGTTTGAATGCCATATACAATTGGGAGTCATCGGCATAGAAATGATGTTGCAATTGATGTTTTCTACAGATTGCACCTACTGGTTTTGTGTACATAATGTAGTTCTTCGGACCAAGCACAGAACCCTGTGGTACACTGTAGTTCATTAGTACAGGTTTTGAAAGTTCTCCATCTATACAGACAGTCTGGTAGCGGTCACACAAATAGGATTTCATCCACTCTAGTGGCTTGCCTATTATACCGAAATGATTGTCAAGTCGGCGTAGTAGGGTGTTGTGATCTATGGTGTCAAAAGCTGCTGATAAATCCAGCATTACCAGGACCGTAGCTTTATTCTGATCTAGAGAGCAAAGGATGTCATTTTGCACACGAAGAAGAGCCGTTTCAGTTGAGTGGAATTTTCTGTATGCTGACTGACGTTCTTCGTGGAGATCGTGCAGTGTTAAATGCTCTTCCAGTCGAGCATCGACTACCTTCTCGAGAACTTTGGAAATGAAAGGTAGATTTGACACAGGTCTATAATTTTTCAGTACATTTTGATCGAGGCCTGGCTTCTTTATCAGTGGTCTTATTCTGGAGCTTTTAAAAGCCTTGGGTACATAAGCACTTTTGAGTGATGCATTGAATATTCTTGTTAATAATGGCAGTAGTTCATTCAAGCAATCCTATCAATGATATCAACCATGTACAGCTTGAGATTTAACGACCACCTATTTTAAACAGTCATATGTGATGCTTAACTGCACAGTCATGTATGTCTGCTAAATTACTAGTAAGTTAAGTCAGATCAGGTCCTCACTAACGTGTAGGGTGGCACGTACGGTGGTCGAGTAGTAAGACGCTTGACTCCTGATCGAGAGGTCCAGGGTTCGATTCTCGGGTTCGATTCTCGGCCGGGACACTTGGTCATTTTAGAAACGCTATTTAGTGTTTCCCACCCGACTAGAGACGATCCTGGTTGGAAACCCAGGGGTAGTCTCGCGTGTATCGGTGCTTTACACCGGGCACGTTAAAGGACCAAGGAATCTATTCGAAACGAGCTAGGGCATCGCACCCGGATTCCTTTTATCTCACCTCTGTCTCTAACATTTGCGATAATGCCACAGAGTGGGTCCTGCAAATTAAATGGAAGAATGAAAGAAACAGACATGAAAATACGCTTCAGTAGGGGAAGTAACCTTTATACGTAGTTTACATCTGTTATTCTTGAGTTACTTCCCTTTACACCAAATTCTTTTTTAAGAAGCATTTCATTATTATTTTGGTACTCGTCACAACCTTATATGACTATACATATTGCTGTCTGAAAATCTACCTTCTTCAACATGACAAGTACGATTTTCACGAAATTAAGTTCATAAGAAGCGCCTTGTGAGCGATGCACACATATCCAACTATTTGTCCCATTTGTATTGAATGTGTTTTCAAGTCGACCACAGTTACCATTCCCTGACTGGTGTTATACCGGTTTTAATCTGATCGATCTTATCTCGATTGCGTAATCGCGCTATTCTAACTCAGCGGGTTGTCGGAGTGTATAAATTAATGTATATCCTTTGCTGGAGGGGTTTTGTGCGTTCAGTTACACTTTTGGTATTTTTGACATTTTGTATATGATGCATACCAGGATCTTTTGTATGAGCATAGCTCTGTCATTATAAAATTTTGTTTATAAGGTAGGTATCATCAGGAACATTTAAATACTTCCATGGTATCATTCAGAATTCGTTGATCATGTGTGAGGTATCTAACAATTATGCATTTGTTATACTAGTATCCGCCACGGGCGTATCCAGAAAATTTTCAGAGGGGGGGGGGCTCAACCTGGGGAGGGTTCCGGGAGGGGTGGCCCCTCCCGTGGGCGATTTTTTAAAGGGCCCACTGAATTGGTGCAATTTTCTGTTATCTAATCACCGTTATGCTTGACCAATGAACATGTAATACTTAAACATTAAAACCTACAAATTTATTGAAAATGATAAAATGTATAAAACTCAAGAAGTTAGAATTTGGACAAATGTTCATAAAACTGATTGGTCTCAAAGTTCATCTAGAAAATGTTAAGGTTGTGGTCCTAAATATAGGGTTGTACCCCTCTTGTCGTGGAAAACTTAATCTCAAGCTACCTACCCTCATGTTAGTCAGTCTGCTTTTTGGAACAGACCAAAAATCTGTCTTCAGGGGGAGGGCTTTACTTGGGAGTTCCGGGAGGTCTCCCGTGTTCGAAAATTTTTAAACTGGCAAATTGAATTGGTGCTATTTCCTGCTATTTATTCATCGTTGCGCATGCAATACAAATATGAATAACCTCAAAGTTATTGACAGTGTTTCAACGAATCAACATACGAACTTCGACAATTTGAGTCAACATTTCTGTATTTTGTTTAATAAGTAATAATTTGCAAATTTTATGAATTTAAAAAATCACCATCAACTAAACGACATACTTTTATATGATAACTATTATCGTAGAAATTATATCACAATATTCAGAGATCAGTTTCTAAATCTCATTACTTTTAGTAATGACCGATAAAATGGGGATGTCAATAATATTTTTTTTATTTATTTATTTAATGAGTTTCTTTATCCTCGCCACCGGATAATCCATTTGGGCGAGGCCCCCAGAAGAGTTTTAGTATTTTTAGTTTTTGGGGGATAGGGCATGATACACTATGATGCCCTAATTCCAGAAGCATCCCTGGTTCTTTTACATACCGACTGAGCTAAGCGGGCTGGTTGTCAATAATTTGTGTACATATATTTTGTTATATAATTTCTTTTGCCTGTGGCTAAATGTTTCAGGGAATTTCATTAGTCCATGTTTCTCCTTTAGCCAATCAGATAGTGTTGTTTATCACCATCAATCAATGAAGCATGTAGTTTACCTAGACTATATCCTGTCAAGTTTATGATTGAGGGCTAAAATCACACTTACACTAATAGCTGTATATTGGGGGGCTAGTTAACAAAAAATGTACCTGTAGTGGATAAGTTTGAAATTTTAGGGGGGCTCATTTTTATAAAATCGTATCTGGCCAGCCAGCTGGGGGGCTCAAGCCCCCTATCCACCCACCTAAATACGTCCCTGAATTATTCCGCAATACATGACGATATGTATACTTATTATCATGCATATCTGATGGATGATAAAAAAGTAACGGTTACTAGTAAGTGTACAATGCTTGAGTATGTGTGCAATATCACAAAGTAAAGTTTAAATGAAATTAAGCAACCACTGCTGATTTTGTACGGTTGGTTCAGTTGCATTTTCAAGCCATAGACCACACAATTATGGAAGTGGTTTTTTAATATCTTGAAAAATAAAAAAGTTATGACAATTTTAAGTTCGTGAAATACAGCGTTTTTTTCTTGAATAAAATAGGAGAATATTTGCGCGCTCGCGGACCCGACAAAACTCCAATTTTCCCTGTAATTGTCACTGTAGCAACGTTAAATGTCGCATCGACGCTAAATGTCGCACTTGACGTTAAATGTCGCAAGGCTGACGCTAAATGTCGCAGCCGACGCTAAATGTCGCAATTCCCCCTGACGCTAAATGTCGCATCTGTGACGTTAAATGTCGCAACAAACTGGCCTGACGTTAAATGTCGCAACACTAACGCTAAATGTCGCAATCCTTTATATACACTATTTTGTAGTATTACTGTTCTAGTTTTGGTTCAGACGTATCCACAGTTATTAGGGGTTTACTCAAAGGGGTTCGACACTTAAGCCTGCAGTGATTAAAAACTTAAAAAAAAATATTTTTTTTACTTCTACTGTGTATATTGTATGAAATATAGACATTAGAAATTAATAAAAAAAAAATGAAAACAGTTTTTAATTACTGCAGGTTTATGTGTCGAACCCCTTTATGTTTACCGGATGAACCATATTTTACTCGTTATACCTGGTTCAGTGAACTCTCGTACAACCGTAACAACACTGGATCGGCAAGACGAACCGTGGTGAACCGTGATACTGTAATCAAACTGGCAAAAGAGGCCTGTTCTAAGCCTTGTGGAGTCATCAGGAGATCATAAACTATGATCAATATTTGTGGTGAGCGGGAGCCCGGAGGTAGGGCGCGCGCTTTAAGATCGAGAGGTCCGGTGTTTAACCCCGGGGTAAACATGTGATAACAGTAAGGGGTGGACACACGAAGTACTAATATCTGAAGACGAGTGTGGTATTCTGTGATCGGTTAGTTGTGATAAACTGTTAAGAAGAATTTTTCTCCTTGTTGACATTTTACACATGGTGCCGTTTTGTGACTTTTGGTTTTACGGTGATGCTCAACATTTGAATTTATTTTCACCTTATTGTTAACCAACTACAATAATAATTAAATGAGGCATTTGTAAAGGTTTGATTTATTTGTTCTTCAAGTTTTAATTAAATCCCTTCATGCATATATGAGAAATCATGAAAACTATAGGTGATGGGTTGAATATCGAACTTGGTGCTGGCAGCAGATTCGACCCCAGTTCGGTATTCGCCTTTTTTTTTGGTTGAATATCGAACTTGGTGCTGGCAGCAGATTCGACCCCAGTTCGGTATTCGCCTTTTTTTTGTTAAATATCGAACTTGGTGCTGGCAGCAGATTCGACCCCAGTTCGGTATTCGGCTTTTTTTGGGTTGAATATCGAACTTGGTGCTGGCAGCAGATTCGACCCCAGTTCGGTATTCGCCTTTTTTTTGTTGAATATCGAACTTGGTGCTGGCAGCAGATTCGACCCCAGTTCGGTATTCGGCTTTTTTTGGGTTGAATATCGAACTTGGTGCTGGCAGCAGATTCGACACCAGTTCGGTATTCGGCTTTTTTTTTGGGTTGAATATCGAACTTGGTGCTGGCAGCAGATTCGACCCCAGTTCGGTATTCGGCTTTTTTTGGGATGAATATCGAACTTGGTGCTGGCAGCAGATTCGACCCCAGTTCGGTATTCGGCTTTTTTTTGGGTTGAATATCGAACTTGGTGCTGGCAGCAGATTCGACCCCAGTTCGGTATTCGACTTTTTTTGGGGGGTTGAATATCGAACTTGGTGCTGGCAGCAGATTGGACACCAGTTCTGTATTGGCCAAAGGGTGTCGAATAACGAACTTTGTGCAAGTTCGGTATTGGCTATCAGTTAGAAATTGAATATCGAACTACGAACTTGTAACCCGCTGCCAACTTCACGGAGCTTTAATAAATACTGTATAGACCCTTTTCACCGTTACTAAAAATAGCCATATGCATATCATTATCTTGACCACATGTTCAGCTGGAGGCAAAACATTGACTGATAAGCCATATTATATCTATGCAGTTTGTATGAGAAGATCTATATTTTGTGTTCATTGTTTGTGCTTAATGGCAGATTTTATTGATTTGGAGGCTTTCAAATCTTTCTGATTATGCAAGGAAGTTACCTGCTAATGATTTAGCAGGGTATTTGGACAAACTGTCAGTTTAATATGGGACTTTACCTGAACCCTTCAATTTAAGTAATTATATGTGGGTAGATCATGTGAAACTTTGGCCTGATGTGTCACACTTCGACATCTGTCATTACTTTGCAGAAAGTGCAAGTTACTATTCCAAGTCTGACATGAAGTGTTATAAGTCACTAGATGGGTACCAATACTTTGTATGTGGACATATACAACGGGTCATGTTCCAAGTCCCGAAGGTGAGCGACATGGTGTTACTCAAAGCATAAGTGTTTCCGGTCATCACTTCATCACCTGGTATAAGTTTTAACATGTACCCAGATTCTAGGGTGATCTGTTTATCTGACACACGTCCTCCCCAACCCTGGGAAATGTACTTAACTGACCCAAAAGGTGATATAAATATCAACTATTTAATTGTATTGTTCTGTTTATAATTGCTTTATGTTTGAGCTCTAGTAGTAATTAATACGCATTGCATGTAACTTTTTGACTTTTTGGGAAATGGCATCTCACAGAATCCGTCGGAAGTACGCTTATGTTGTAGAGAAACATCATATTTTAATTTGAATTTTTAATATTTTTTGCCACTGAGGTCTGGTTGTCATGGAAACGGGATGTGAAGATTTAGGCCTTCTGATTTTAGTAAAATGTCCATAGAGATGGTTCTATCTAAATAATTTCATAAATAGTCTACCGATCTTTATTATTCTTTTTTTAAATTATTGTTCGTGTTCTTGTCTACGAGACAAACTAGCTTTTTGTATCTTAAGATGCTGGTTTTACTCTAAACTTTACCGTTAAAGTCGGGTAATAGTATTTTATTGATCGCTGATATGGTCTCTTCTATGCCCGTTTTCACATTGAAGACCGATTCCTTTCTTATATGTTGATAACAATAATACCAAACAAAGACTTGTACTATTCGTTTATTATGCCAGACCTATTCCGATTGACCTAAAAATAGTGTAATATCGCGTTTAAAATCGGCGATTTGCGATAAAATGCAGTAGACACGCAGGTGGTTTTTCTGTTGCTAGGCAGAAGAGTTGTCGCCCGTTGTTATTACTCTTCAATTGGAGGTAAAGATGGTGAATTCAGCGGTAAACAAAAACTCCTCGCCGTCAGTTTTGCTGCTGTTTTGTCGAAAAGATAGAGGATTACCGCAATGTTGCACTTATTTTTGACTGCCAACATCCACATACATCGATGGTATGACATAATTACTACAATAGAAACCAGTTTGATCAATTCAGATCGTTTAAAAGTCGACAGAACGATTCACCAATTTTTATTCATCAGTCTCAGACTCGGTTCATTTTGCTGAATTTCCCAGGTTCCAAAGAGATCCAATTCAATTGTCATTATGTTGACAGTTCTGGTATTTGCACTTAATGTAGTCGCACCAACGTTGCATGCGCGGTGGTCGAGTGTAAAACACACTTGTCTGTAGTGCTAATGATAGACCCTGCGATTGCTTCACGGTATGCTACACTATGTTTCACAAACTTGGGTGCTAAATAGCGGCTCTTAGATGTGCATAGCTTTTTGCGACACGATTCTTTGTCGCTGTTTGGTGACCGATTTAGAGCATTTAAATTCAATATACAGTTAAAGCACACCACACATGCCTTCATAAATACCTTTCCTATCGTTCAATACCAATATTTGCAAGAACACTAACATCACTGATGCACAAATTCATCTACATCTACATCAATACGTTATGCTGTCATAAATTTGACAATTCTATAACGGTGCGCAAAGAAAAAGAAAAAGGGAAGTAAGGATAGGAAAGACAGAAGGATAGACACGGGCAAATATGATTGCAGGTAAAGTTTAAAAGATATGAAGTAATAGAAAGTGTTGCACAGTTACTTTCGGCCATCAGGGCAAGACCAATCCAGCTTCCGTGGCGGTACTAGGGTGCTAGACCCCGCTGACATAGCTCCGGCCCTTCGTTTGGCTGTACTTTGTAACTGTGCATGAGGATCCCCTTTAGAAGGAAATTAATCCAGTTTCACTTCCACTGCCAAATTACTGAAATTTCCAGAATGTTGACAACTACAATATGGCGAATTTTTATTAGACGAAAAAAGTGGCTAAAACCCGGTATCCGGAACATAAAATCCGGAACGATAATCAAGAACGACTACTCTGTACAGATTAATTATTTCGTCTAAGACACGTGCGTCTACTTTAGAGTAACCAAAATGGGGTCAACTGAAATTGATTCACGGCGGCTGTCAGAAAAACGTTTTATCTAATATTGGTTGTGTAAAGGTATATTTAATGATGTTTTTGTAGTTTATGAATGAAATAAGCGTTACTATGACCATGTTAGCTGTTAAATACAGAATAGGTGGTTTAGTTTGCAAATTACACTTTGCTATGGAGAGCTTTTAATAGAGCTATAAAACTCAGTATAGGAGCATATTCATACCGCGAGTATCTGAGTTTTACTAGTAGAACTAACTTGTCTGCTGACCCTGCCCTGGTTCGACCGGGGGGGGGGGCACTTACTGACTTAGTCAACTAAGAAACGCTATTTTATGTTTCCTACCCAACTAGAGATGATCTGGTTGGAAACCCATAGGTAATGTTGCATGTACCAGTGTTCTACCATGACAATGTGCATAGTGTTTTATTTAATGAGTTTCTTCATCCTCGCTACCGCATAATCCATATGGGCGAGGCCCCCAGAAGAGTTTTAGTATTTTTAGTTTTTGGGGGATAGTGCATGATGTCGAAGATGCCCCAATTCCAGAAGCATCCCTGGTTCTTTTACATGCCAGTGTATAGCACCATACATGGGACCTCGGTTTTAAGTCTCATCCAAAAGACTATTAGTAATTTTAGTTGGCCACCCTGGGATTCGAACCCACAACCCCGAGATCAGTAGTGACTACTAGTCTCGCGCTCTACCTACTGAGCTAAGCGGGCTGGTTGTGTGCGTAGTGTGTTGTGCACTTGACACTTATGTGGTTACAACATATCGAGGGCTCAGTGCAAAACTATGGTAACTACATCAATTTATAGAGGCACATACTTCTTGTGTATTCATGGGTATAAATAATCAGGATTAATCATAAATCAGCCATTCAGTTCAATATAATCAGGTAATACTATACAATTTCTACAAAGAATCAATAATATTAAAATCAGGCCGAGTTGGACCTGGTCGAGTTTGTCTTCGGTCCGAGTTGGGCCTGCCGAGTTGGTTAGTGGGCCGAAGAATACCTGGCTGGGTTCATTACTGGGCGGAGTTGACCCTGAATCTAGCACACACCTTGCACATTATATGTGACATATGGGGACAAACGCGTAGGCCGACTGCAGATCAAAGCAGTGAAAGCTCCTACATGTCACCTGCGTTGTAACAGTAAAACGCAGATACCACATAATATTATTTGCACATACACTCAGTTTTGACTGCCGCTTTAAACTGAGAGGTTGCATAAAATGTAACCAGACAATGGATTTAATTTGAACATGTGCTTTGATATGTACATGTATAAATGATTTATTGATTGTATCTTAATTTCATTTCATCTGACATGATGCATCCATGATGGACCTTTTTATAATTTTGGTTATTTATTTCAGATCTTGCCGATTGTTCACAAGAAGTTTTATGTGACAACCAGTCATGATGTCACCCATGATAATTTGTTTCGACAAAAGACTACAAAAAGTCATATCAAATCAATACTCATGAAAACGACTTGTTCTGTATGATAACATTTGGTGATGCTACTGTATGCCTGCGGAAAAGGTAATCATGATAACTTGGTTGTACACAAACATATATTAAAACTAAGAATGCTGATTCAACTAAAGGTGTTATGATCTTGTATAGCTTCATGATTTCATGCACTTAAATCTCTTCCTCCGTGATGTCAGATTTGTACCTTGCAGAGTGCTCAAATTATGCATAGCCTTGAAAAAATAGCACTTAACATGAGTTTTAAATGAAAATCCTTCAACACTAGCCTTGATTATCCATTTTTGAATCCATAAAGTGCATGCATTGGTCAAAATAACGCTTCATCTGCATGAAAAAGCTAGGTAACTTGTTTTCACAAGTTTTAAAAAGCATGTCCGGCTTTATGAATAAATAGGTGTGAATATGTGTTATGCTGCTGTAACAAAAATACCCAGACTTACATTTATATAAATACCAGTTTAGGGCTGAAGAAGCTGATATGTTTGTAATTTGTATATAATCCACCTTAGGATGCCCGAAAGAATGCTAAATAATGTATGTTTGACTTTGTTTGCAAACAGCAAAGTTCGAAATGTTGTTCAGCTAGTGTTCATTGTTATATTTCAAATGAATTCTCATTTTTGTTCTTTTTGTTTCAGTATACTTGGGTGCAGTAGTTAGATGAGTTAAATGCCAGTCAGACCAATGCCTATGAGTAGCCAGTTAGATACTAGTGGCTGTGCATCAGATGTAATATTCTCAAAGGTAATTGTAGGTATACTACGAGGGTCATTCAATATGTTCGTAGACAATCGTTCTCATTTTATTATATTTATGTTTAAATAATAATTTCTTATATTATTATAAACATTTATCTATTACCTATCGTAGATACAAATTTATCTCTGATTATGCAACACAGTAGCATGCTACCAGCCGTTGTATTACCATAGTAACGCGCTACCACCCCCGACTGACGTAACGTCTCCTTTTCACTCGTTCAACTAGTTATAAATTCTGAATTATTTAATTTACATTTCCATATGTTTGCCAGATTATTGCATGATATTATCATAATATTTTGAGAAATTATTAAGTTGTTGGGACGTTTGAGTTTGAATTGAGAAGTGTATGATCTATGCCTATCACGTTTTCAGTTACGTCAAAATACCGATACATTTTCGCCAGGAAATTCATGCAACTATTAAATTGTGCACTTGTCTTGGAAATACACAACAAACATACATAAGCTGCTAATGAGAGCAAACGGAAAGCATGCAGTATTCAGTGTCCCTGTGTTTTTGTGATAAAATCAAATTTCTTAAGAGCAGCATGGTATTAAAATTGATACAGGGATCGAACGAAATTTAAAAACATAAGGACGTTTGAGGGAACGCCAGTCAAAATGTGCGATGCGTTCCCATTTTAGCATACAACCATTAAGTCTAGCTAAATCGTAAACTTTGAATACATAAAATGTTGTGGTAGATATATTTAATAATATACAACTTAAATATTTGTGTTTAATTCGATATTAATGACATACTTCAATTTCGGGTTTACCATTTGAGAAATAGCAAAACGCTAATAACGTCGCTGACGTCAGAATATATTTACGTTGTGTGGTGGTTGCGGTAAGGTGATAGTTTTATTTTAGCCATATTTTCTTTAAAAATCCATTGTTTCGTGCAAAGTTTTCTGCACTTGTGTCAGAAAGGCTGTAGTTTAGTGTCATATAATTAGTTAGTCTCTGTGCCAATGTGTATTAAAATGACGAGTCCAGTCCACGAATTTATTGAATGACCCTCGTACTTACAGGGATTTAACAATAATACCATTGCACATAATTTAATTTAAAAAATTCAAACCATTCATTTTTACTTTGCTCTTAATTAAAGCTCAATATTTCAAAAGTTTTTCAAAGGTTCCTATTGTGAATGATGATTTACTATTAAGGTTTCACAGTTCCTTCTTTTTATCTCACATGCCATGTACATGTAGTGATCAGGTTACAAAATTTCTTGGGAATAAACTAAAGGTATCTCTTTTGGCATATTCTATTATGTTTGCCTATAATGACATTTTTTAGTTTTAAAATTATTATCTTGAGAAAGATTTATACATACATAATTAAAGATAATGTACCTTAAGTTTTACAAACTTGAGCTACTGTTTATAAAATGTGAATGGATTACTTGAAGTGATGTACTTGAATAAAATGGTCAAAATGGTGTTGTATTATTTACAGGGTTTGTTCGCATGGTGTCTTAAAGAACACTGATATGTAGACTGTGGACCTATTTGAAGACCTGGAATCTATAGAACATTAACAGTTTAAGGAAAGTAAGTAGACTGTGTATCTATGGAGTAAAGGGTTCATGTATATATATATGATAGTAATTAAATACTTGAGATCTGAGATCAGACAATGCAATCAGAATATCTTTCTTTTAGACATGAGCAACTTGATAATATTGAATACTGTTTACATGTAATATTACTCATTTATTTATTAAGTTTACTTTTATTCACATACTGTAAAATAATTAATTTTTGTGTGGAATTAAATTTCATGGATTTCATGGTTTTCCTCAACCACAAAATCAAATCAAGTTGAACACTTAGTTTGACCCTTGGATTTAATACCTGAAATGCATATTCCATGAATTTGCGTCCCATCAAAATGTTTTTTTTAACCAAAACGACGAAATTTCGTCCAATCAAAATTAGATTATTTTACAGTATTGTAGATAATGGACTGATTTCAAACTGTTAAGTATTAATATATTGTGACATTTTTCAAAAATATAATTGATTAGGTAATGTACTAATAATGAATGCTATAAATGTTTTCCAATTTTTTTTGGTAATATTTCAGGTGATGTCAGTGATTTAGAGTTTCTTCAACTGAGCATGTTACATGTATTGTAACAGTACGTCTTACATCTGAAGATCTAATTAAAATAAAAACTGATTATCCGAATGGAACCAGCCTACTATTTTCTTATATGGAGAACTATTCACATTGGACTGTGCTTTGCCATACAAGCTGTTCTAGATAAATTGTGTTAACTATAAAAGCTCATTTTGTTAAAAGTGAAGCATACTTAATTGTCATTTTACACCCGGGATGTTAAAGAACCGAGGAATCTATTCAAAACGAGCTAGGGTAATGCAGCCGGATTCCTTGTACCTCACCTCTCCAGAGCAGGCCCTGCAAATTATTTGGAAGAAGACATTTTGCTTGAGTCTTTGTTTTAATGTATGATATTTCTTTATTATCAGTTTACAGCTTATTGCTATCAGCATGTGAAAAGCTATTGTATTGCAACTTGAACACATTCATTTATTATCACAAGTCAACCCTACTAGACAAGTGGCATAAAAGACATTTGCAAATTGGATAAAGTTTATTTTAAACATCAAATATTATGTTTACCATCAATACTATTGTAGTGAAACTTGGCACACATGCTATCATAAGTCAGTGGAAATTATTACTAGACATGGGGCATAACTCAATGATGATTGTGTAAGATGTTATGTCTCTTTGCAATATTGACATTTTGGTACATTTAAAAAAAAGGTCAGAAGATGACTGTTAAAGTGTAATGTAATCTGTTTAGTGTATGGTGATTTTGTAGAGAGTTATTTCCCTTTTAAGTGCATACTATGATAGGTGTGCGACTTTTTCAAATTCAAATAATATTTCTAGAGTTATTGCCCTTGGTATAATAAAATTTTGCTTGTGTCCATAACTTGAAATGTAATTCTGCTACAGTAATCAAATGTCATAGGAATGATATTCAGCATGTGTTGTCAGCACCTGCATATTTTGTCTGATCTTACCAGAATTAGCAGAGCTATGAATCTTGAAATTATGATATTTTTGGATTGAGCTGTGTGTTTAAGCAAGTCTTCAAAATATGCTGGAATATTTGTCAGTATGAGTCTGACAGTTGCCCATCTAATTATTTTAATTTGGATCTGACTTGTTATAGCAGAGTTGTTGCCCTTGAAAAGACTAATTTTGGTTTTGTTTCTTATGACTTGTATAAGTATTTGTGTGAACTATCAACCTTACACATGTGGAGCATATGTCCCCTTACATAAATAACTCTTGCCTTATACATATATAATATAATACCTGTTGAACTATTTTAATCAACAAATAAATTGAAATGAAAAAATTGCACATATATTTTGTTTCTTTTCCAACACTGACAAGGTAAACGTGAAGGCCTGCTTTGGTCACATTCCCAACATGCAACATGATGAATATTTCATACTGACATCTTCACATGATTAAAAAAACAAGTGACAGTGAGCATATCGAGAGGTCAGTGCAAAACTATTGTAACTATATCAATTTATAGAGGAATGTATCATAGTTTTGCACATAACCCTCAATATATTCTTTGCTGTCCGATTTGCGAGCATGTGACATCAGACAAAAAATATGTTACAGTTGGTATCTGTAAGTGAGCATATTAAATTAAACAATTGTCCTCTCACAATGAGTATATACTATTTGTCCTCTAAGGGTGAGCATATTTCAGTAACCATGCACTATTTGTTATCTAATATTGAGCATGTACCAGTTCTCATCCGACAGTAAGCATGAAGCATTGGTCGACAGTGAGCAATTAAATATCATTATTTTTCAATTTTGCGTTACCCAACCCACTTTGTTGTCATGGTTACTCTATTGAACCTATCGAGCTGAAAAATGTTATTCCTTAATTGAATAGAAGGTACCGTAATCTATTGATTGTAAACCTCATTGATGTTGAGTCAATCAGTCTTTGGTTACAATATATCATTGAAAATTGTTGAAAATCGTTGATTTTCAATTTTTTGTTGCCCCACCCACATTGTTTTCATGGTTACTCTATAGAATCTTTCGAGCGGAAAGAAATTCTTTCTGAAATGAATAGCAGGTACCCTAATGTGTTGATTGTGTACATCAGTGATGTTGAATCAATCAGTCTTTGACTGCAATATATCATTGAAAATTGTTGAAAATCGTTGATTGTCAATTTTTCGTTGCCCCACCCACATTGTTTTCATGGTTACTCTATAGAATCTTTCGAGCGGAAAGAAATTCTTTCTGAAATGAATAGCAGGTACCCTAATGTGTTGATTGTGTACATCAGTGATGTTGAATCAATCAGTCTTTGGCTGCAATATATCATTGAAAATTGTTGAAAATCGTTAATTTTCAATTTTTCGTTACCCCACCCACTTCGTTTTCATGGTTACTCTATAGAATATATCGTACCAAATTTTGTTATTCCTGAAATGAATAGTAGGTACCCTGTTCTATTGATTGTGTACATCAGTGATGTTTAATCAATCAGTCTTTGGCTGCAATATATCATTGAAAATTGTTGAAAATCGTTAATTTTCAATTTTTCGTTACCCCACCCACTTTGTTTTCATGGTTACTCTATAGAATATATCGTGCCAAAAAATTTATTCCTGAAATAAATAGTAGGTACCCTGTTCTATTGATTGTGTATGCCAGTGATGTTGAATCAATCAGTCTTTGGCTGCAATATATCATTGAAAATTGTTGAAAATCGTTAATTTTCAATTTTTCGTTACCCCACCCACTTTGTTTTCATGGTTACTCTATAGAATATATCGTGCCAAATTTTTTTATTCCTGAAATGAATAGTTGGTACCCTGTTCTATTGATTGTGTATGCCAGTGATGTTGAATCAATCAGTCTTTGGCTGCTATATATCATTGAAAATTGTTGAAAATCGTTAATTTTCAATTTTTTGTTACCCCACCCACTTTGTTTTCATGGTTACTCTATAGAATCTATCGTGCCAAAAGATTTTATTCCTAAAATGAATAGTAAGTACCCTGTTCTATTGATTGTGTACCTCAGTGATGTTGAATCAATCGGTCTTTGGTTGCAATATATCATTAAAAACTGCTTAAATTTGGGCATTGGTATTTTACGTTACCCCACCCACTTTAAAGCATAGAAAAAAACATTTTGAAAATAAGAAGGCCTAAAGTGTTTGATTGGAAATCAAAGTGGAATAACAGATTATATCGATAAATACTGCAATAAAGGCTTATTGCATTTACATTTTCCTAAAGAAAGTGACAGAAATGGTCAATTTTCAGCTGAAAAATAATGCATTTTGGGGCCCAAAATTTCAACCTTGGTTACCATGGCAACGGACACCGAAAATTTTGTTAAGGGTACAAATTTTAGTTTATGGGCCCAAGATACACTACCATGCAAAATTTTATCCAGATCTGAGAGATGCCATTTCTCGGTCCCTCTTTAAAATTCAAAAAGTTACATGCAATACGTATTAAGATTCAGATGCCGTTCAGTAGATATGTCAAAGCAGTCAATGCTAGATATAACTTTATTATATTCCGGTTTGAAACACTCTGGAATGGTTAACCTAGCCACACCTCGATCAGGCCACACAATAAGGGCACTTAGCATTTGTACCATGTCATTCCATATCCTTGACATGCTTGCATCCGAAATTTAAATTTTATATGCCAGATCCCTATTTGACAAACCAAGTCTGAATTTGGTTAACAATTATAGTAAATGGCCCTTAGGCGTTATAGATTAAAATAGTCTATCTTTTTGATGCGTGATTCAACTAGATCGAATATCCAACAGAACAAAATTGTCAATATTCTAATATGCCTGTATTAAAGAATACGTTTGCCTCAGAAAGGCATTGAAAGGTAAACTTTGAATTAAGCATACAGTAGTATATTAGTCAATTAGTCCTGTGATCTAATCATTAATGAAGTACATGTATTATTCATTCATACTTTGAATCTTATAAAAATGTAACACACTGTATGTGGTCATATAATGAACCACTTGTACTATAGTTATACCGATGTGTTAAATACTGATTCTAATATAGATAATTGACAGAAGGGAAGTGGTCATGTGTTTCTTTCTGAAACCACATGCTTGTAGATTATTATAATGACTTAATAGATAAAATCAAAGACAACCTGCTAATGTGCTAACTATTTTATCACATTACCGTAGTTGATCTTAGGTAGGCATTTAATCAACGCAACATTTCAGGAAGCTTCCAAGTATGACTGTTGCTAGTATATAGATCTAAGAGATCTAAGTTATTTTAATTGATAATGTGAATACTATGCTATGAACGCGGAATATAAAATAATAAATTGTAAATAAAAAATTCGTGTTAATGCAGTATAACTGCAAACACACCTTCTATGAAATTTATATTTGATCTACAAACACGAGAAGTATCTGTCCATGAATTTTGCTCTGAATAAGTTGAGTCTTTATGAAGTCAGTTAATGTTTTTAAACCATGCTTCTCTCCTCCACATCAGATATTTAGGAATTATATGCAATACTATTCCCTTTTCTTTATTCTGGCGGGTTCGCACAACCAACAATGCAACAGCTATCGGATGTACCATATTGTTGCAAATACTACTACATGTATACTGAATTTACTACTGGAGGCTTATCATCAGCGGATGCTTTCTGCCTCCACTAAATAATTCATGAGCTTATCAGTCATAGATAGATAGATTTATTTCGGTAAAGGTTGTACATATACATGGTTATAATAAAACAAACATGGATATAATTAAAAATAAATTATAGCATGATTATTAATAACCATGTCATGCACACCAACACCAAGGATTACACAAAAAAGAGAAAACTCTTATTTCCATTGTGGTCCTTGAGTTAATGTCATGACATAGAGAGGCAAAAGTAATTTACTGTCTATAATGGATAAATAAGAATACAAATAAAATAAGGATATCACAGAATTATTGCATACAAATAAATATATATATCACAGTGAGATAGTTAATAGGTTATAGTAAGAATAATTATAAATATTATCACAATGAATTATCACTACAGTAAATTATTCTCAATCACAATTAGCCTCAATGAAAGCAGATAAAAAGAAAAATCTAACTAAATAGACCTAAACCGAAATTAGTATGACAAAATTTAAAGATATAAAACCATACGTCTTAGATTGTGTGATGTAAAATAAACTAAATAAAAATAATAATAATCAATTAAATATTGTCAAAAAGATGTGATTTCAGCGCTTTTTTGAAACCTGGATAATCTGCAATTAATGTTATACTAAAAGGAAGCTTATTCCACAGGGTACAACCGTTGAAGCAAAACGATTTGGATCCAAAGCTCTTGACTTTAGGTATGGCAAACGCACCTTTCTCTCTAAATCGTGTATTATATGTATGTACTGAGAGTTGTGATTTAAAGTGTTCGTTCATGTATTTGGGAGCTGATCCATTATTTATATCAAAAACTTGACTTATTATAATTTGTTCGACACGTTTCTGTACAGGAAGCCATCCTAAATATTTAAAATGTTGCTTATCAATATGCGTGTTATAATCTAAGTCCAAAGCGAATCTTATCATTTTATTTTGGGTAGTTTGGAATTTATTTTGGAATACTTTAGTTAAGCTATTATACCAAACTGAACATGCATAGTCAAAATGACACTGCACTAAAGACATTATAAGGAGCTTTTTGGTATCTGGAGTCAAATAGTTTTGTTTACGATATAGAAATTTAAGCTTAGCATTGGCTTTCTTGAGTATTGAAGTTGCCATATCAGAAAAGGAGAGGGATTGGTCCAATGTGACACCAAGATATTTAACAGATGACTTTGATTCAATATTGCAACCATTACAGGAAATATGTAGATTGGGGTTAGATTTCAATTTGTGCTTAGAACCAAATAGGATGGATTCAGTTTTACCAAGATGTAGAGATAGTTTATTATTGATAAGCCACTGACTAACAGTGTTTAAGTCATCTGACAAAGAGGTCTCAATTTGAGATTTGTTTTTTCCAGATACTAAAATACCGGAATCATCGGCATACAGTAAAAGTTTGTTTTTAACGACAGCAGACATGTCATTTACATAAATTAAAAATAACAGAGGGCCAAGGATTGATCCTTGTGGTACTCCACATGTTACAGATTGACAAGTTGAAAACGTGCCAGAAACATCAACTAGTTGTTTTCTATCAGACAAGTATGATGTGAACCACTTTATGATGTCATCACCAAGACCAGCTGCTTGAAGTTTCATGATAAGAATAGAATGATCAACAGTGTCGAATGCTTTTTGTAGATCTAACAGAATCATGCCTATATAATTACCTTTATCCATTTCCAGTCTTATGTAATCAGTTAAATGGTCAGGTGGAGATTTGGTGAAAGGGGTCTATTGCACAGACTGTGTGTTTAGAATTTCGTGTATAATTATCCATACAGTGAGGTTATTATAAATTATTTAAACCACAAATTCAAAACCCACTTTATTACAAACATAGTTTTTACTAATGTACTGGACTAAATAATTTACCAACCTGTCAAATAATCACGTTACCAATTACTGATTTATTTGTCTAATTTATAACTAATTCATCCTCGCCACTTACCTTCCTAAAACAAATAGCAAGTGCCACGAGGGTCACATTATGCTTCTTAATTTAAATTCACAAATGTGGTTTATGAAAAAGCAAAAAACAAACCAATACAAGGAATTATTCTTGCTTACATTACACGACCTACCAATTCTTTATACATACACATTCAATTAATCAGCAAACTATTTCTAACGTCCAACATCAGTGTTAAGCAGTTTTAAAAAGTAGTAACGTCTTGTACAAAAAGCCGCAGTGATTTGAATTGCATTTGCCAATTAGCTTGCTGCTGAAACATCTCAGGCATATGAGTTCATCCACCCGGATCGGAACCTTCGTCATCAGATTAAACAGAATGCGCACTATCCACCGAGGTACTACGTCTTTTAGCACAGACGTCATCTAAGACAATAAGCGATCTTATTTTGGTCTCTTTCCAATTATCCCATTCTCGAAAACCAATCGGTGACTCCAATCCCGAACTGGCTTGTGTTGGTGTGATCATCCAAGCGTGACGGAAGCCAACGGTAGTAGGTTCAACATTTATAAACACTAACGGTACACTTATGGGCACGTGTGCAAGTATGTGGTAAAGCAATCAACAGGCTAAGTGCTCAATACATATTTCATGACACATTTAGTAACAGTAACGGTACATTTTATTGCAGCAACATGTGCAAGTTCAATACTAACTAAGTGCTTATTCAGTTTTTGTTGTCAGCATTAGCATTGGCATTCAACTTGTTGCCAACCAATCGTAATAGGTTCCAATGATTAATGCATGCATATTTCAGACGATTCGCCGTATAGGCGTTCAAAACGTTGTGGATAAATATAGCAACTATAACAGTTTAGTTTAGCCTGTGTTTGGTGGTTATTTTCACTACGATTTAGATCAATAGTTACCATTGGTCTGTGCACCATTGGTACTGAAGGTACGATAGTTTACTTAACTGTTTTGTGTGAGTGGCGACGCGGTCCTCAACATGAGCCAAGATACTGGTACCATGCTCCGAGCATTACTAGTGACGTGTGTATTTCTCACGGGAAACGGTAAGTTTTATCTTTCTTATTTCAATTATTCGCTGGCTTAGAACGAGAAGGTCGTAAGAACACATAGAAAAAACTGGCCGAAAATTATTCTTTACATATAGAAAAAAACATTGTGGACTTCAGTTTGGTCAACATGATAAGTTCCGATTTTCATGAAAATAGACTCACAAGAAGGGTCATGTAATGCAGATTTTAAATATGTAATGTGTCTTATAAGGTCGTAAGCAGTTGTTTCAACGTCTTATTCTGTGTCAGCGTATTGTTTAACTTGTTTTACTAATCTCGTTTGCTTAATTATATACAATTAAACTTTTGATATGGACGAATAAAAATGCGATTAAAACATAGTATTTGAAACACTTTCGCTCACACAGATGTTACAGTTTATAATGTCACGGGGCTTCTGTCCACTTAGGTGGGGTAGAGCTAGGGGTCGTATAATGTAGTAACAACACTGTATTCAGTTACTATGATCTATTACCGGTATCATCAATCTCATCTATATCATCAATATCATCAATAGCATCAATCTCATGAATCTCAGCAATCTACAATTAATTATAAATACAATAAAACACTAATATATATACCATGGGTCACCTGCAATTAATTAGAAATACAATAAAACACTAATATATAAACCATGGATCATCTGATTGCTTAAATTAACATGTGTAAAGTTTACTAAATATATAGAGGATATTTGTTATTATAACGTCAGTACATTGTATATCGGTCTAAAGTATTTGATTGATTGATGGCGGGCTGACGGACAACGGACAAAGAAATAATCAATCGGCCGTTACTATTACTTATTGTGAATATAAAGGAGATCTATTCTATCAAATAATACATTAGAAACATAAATTACAACAATACAAAACAATATAAAAACAACATAGTTACCTGCAGGTTTTAAATAAAACCTACAATATTAGTTACATGGTCATCTAGTGACCTGGTACGGGATGATACATGGTCAGTAAATATCGTACCTGGCGAGGCGAAGCCGAGTCATGGTACGATATTAACTGACCATGTATCATCCCGTACCAGGTCACTAGATGACCATGCAACGAATTTACCCCGTCGATGACCATTCAAAACGGATTATAACCACCATAAAAGACCACATCAAAAAAATTACCACTAAATTCAAGGAATTGGTCTTTGTACCGACCAGCTTCCCCGCAGATCAGGAGAATTTTTCTGCGAACCAATAGCTAAGGGACAATATTTAGTTGTCGGGGGAAATACCGGACATTTTACCATCAGCTTACCCGCAGGTCGTGGAAGACCGGGGGTTTCGACTCAAAATCCCGACCATTCCCCAGGGTGGGGTGATGTGGATGAAACTTGACTGATACAAAAGTCTTTTTAAAATTTAAATACACAGTAATAAAATAATCTTATATTAAAACATTGCTTTGACAAGCTACATTGAGACATAGGATTGTTGACATAGTGATTCCATGAGCAACTGGTTGTGAAACAAATTGTAGCCTACTTACGCTCAAGAAGCTGGTATGATCTGAGTGTTGATATCATTGTAATGTCTATTAAAGCCCAATTTCCTCGGAGATCGAGTACTGTCGTGGATAAATCGGCTATTTAAATGAAAATTTCACCTTTATTTTCGACGATTCTTAAAACATCTTCAATGTCCAATAGGCGCATGGAAAATATATCGCAAACGCTTGCAATTAATGGGCTAGTGACACGGAAAAGCTAGTGACACGGTCATGTAAGTTTGCTAACGTTCGATGCTTGAGATGTTATTACGAAACAGCCCTTATCATCAAACTTTATTTGATTCATTAAAATTCGTTTTCATCATAGTCCGTGCCTTTAAAAACGCCGTTTATTGACCAAAACTGCTAAAAAAAGAATTCAATGGGACGAAAACAATGGCGGCCGATAGCTAGTCGAACTAGGCATTGATCACGTGGGCACCCGGTATTGAATTTACTGACATGGTATTGATCACGTCGGCACCCGATATTGAATTTACTGACATGGTATTGATCACGTGGGCACCCGATATTGATTTTTACTGACCCGGTATGGGATGATATTGTGTCACCACGTGATGGCAATGGACCAATCACATTCCTTGATTTAGCTACTAATTTGTCAGAGGCGGGGTAAAAATTGGTATTACAACAAAGTTCCTTATTATTTCAATGGCGGGCGATTACTGCGGCCGGGAAGGGTCAGTGACGTATTATATATACGGAAAGGTTAAAGATGAATATGAATGTTAATTAGGGTTAGATGTTACTAAACATTAGGTGAGATGTTACTAAACATTAGGTGAGATGTTACTAAACATTAGGTGAGATGTTACTAAATGTTACTACTATTTACTACTAAACTATCAAAACTACATAGACTCACTAAAATATGGATGTTACCCTACGACACATACCCCCCACTTAGGAAAGTGGCGTCCCGACACTTCAACCATAATGAAACTATATATAACATTTAACACACTTATACAACTATAAACACACTTATAAAACTCTATACGCATACTAGATATAATATACATAATTATGCAAGAAAATAACATATACATATAAAGAATATACAGACATAATCTGATTAATTCCTTGATAATAACTTCATAATTGCATCGTCTGCAACTGCAACTTACCATAACGGAAGTTGAATGCAATAACCAGTACTGTACCCTTAATCTGCATAATATCCTATAATGATATTATCAAGTCAAATGTGCCTTCACAATATGATCTAAACACTATGATAAATATAAATATGTTAAAGATATACTCTTCAAAATGAAGATATGCAAATATATGTGGCTAAATCCAACGCAAAGGGTTACAAGTACTTTTACAGAGACCGAGTCGGCCACAACCCAAGATGACACTGTTAGTAGAAAAGTTTTTGTAGAACTTGCGCAAAGCAAATGCTTACGTGTGCGGTTGCGGCATGGGCGACTGTGAGTGCGGTAGAAATATGCCGGGTTGAAAATACGATATGTTTGTTTGTTACGTTCCTTTGTTTAAAAATGTATTTATCGTTCATGCTGGCATCCGTATGTGCCTGGTTAGGCTAGCGATGTCGCCAGACCTATTACAATGCCAAAAAATGAATTCCACTAAAATGAATTTACTCCCGAAACTGACAACACAGAATCTATACACTCAATGAAAATAGTTCCTCCTAGTTAATCAGTTTTGCAAGATAAGAACAATAAACTTTCCTTGTTTTATTGAATCTGTTCGATTGTAATATATTAGTTTCTTCTTGTAATGGAAAGAAATTGTATGAAATTAAAAGAAAAGGTGTTTAAAGGCGTTGATAATTATTACTACGCGTTACGAACGCGATATAGCGCATGCATCAATGATTTTATTATGTTAAACTATTTAGTTCAATATTCTCTAACGAGATCGTGGCTGAGTGGTTAAGCAACTCGCTTAGCAATTTCTGATGCTGAGGTTCAGCGATTGAATCACGGCGGCTCCAAAATGTATATATTTTTAAAAAAAATATTTTTCGTCCAGCACTTACCTCTCTTTCGACTTAGAAAACCACTTGATGTTATATTACTTGAAAAGCTATTTTCCCTTTGCAGTTTGCCAGCTTTTCAGTACTTCAGTACTTTGGTTGTTTTTAAAGAACTTGAAACTTGATAATTAAATATGTAATGAAAGAACAAGTTGTTTATTATTTCCTTCAACAGCGCTTCAAAATCTATCAGTGGGAAAGTCAGCTAACCAGACTGATACAGCTGAGGATGGACCACCTAATTTGTCGGTGGATGGAAATACCAACACCAAATATCATCATGGCTCGTGTTCGCATACTGATTCAAGAACAAACGCATGGTGGGAAGTGGATCTGTGTAACATATACAGAATCCACCACGTTAGAGTATTTGGGAGGCAAGACTGTTGTAGTAAGTCTATTTTATTTTTTGTTTAAACAGTATTTATTCAAGAAAAGTTGATAACATGCGGTTACAAATTCAAAGTTATAACGGATTGGGAAAAAGTTTAGAAAAAAGCTTTCAATTATTATAAATTCCGTTCCTTTATTTGAATTTTAATAACGAATCTTGATCGCGGCACAAGGCCAAGTACAAATGTTTCGCATAATACCTGAGAAAATTTGCGAGAATTTATTAAGTTTCTGACTCAAAATATTGTGTTACAGCGGTATATTTTTAACGATTACAATGAATATTGTTGTGACCAGTTACGTCTAAAACTGCGGCAACAAACTAGGTTGACCGCGAAAAAATGTATAACGATTAAAGGAGAATTTTCACCAACAGTAGCCTAACATATTTGTTTAAATCTAGACTCTTATCTGTCAATATTTTATTAAAAGTTTGAGATGAAAGGTTTGCTTTTGAGAGATCGCCGCCAGTACGCACTAAAGAAACATTGTGCCGGTACACCGCACATGAATGAATGTATTTTCAATCGTTCATGATATGTTTCGCAAGTAGATGTTGCTGAAATGAATTCACAAGCCACACACGTCTCTTGCTTTATTATACCACATAATTCCAGGCAATAGACTTAGAGAAGTCCAGTTGTTCATCGGAGTTGACAGAAGTTTTGAAGGCCCTGACGGCTACGCACTTAGAGGGTTTTATGCTTGGACACTCCCTGTCCCATATACATTTCAACTGACGTCACCAGTTGTTGGGCGCTGGGTAAGAATCACTCGCCAGTCGACCGTTAAAGAGCAGCTTGTATTGTGTGAAGTTGAAGTAATGGGGGAGGAGATACATGAAGGTTTGTTTATGGAAACATTAGAAGCTTCTAAATCCGAAAAAACATGTTTAATACAAAATTACATTGTAAAAAGCTGTACCATACTGAGTACTGAAAATCATTAATTTTCGTGGGGATTAAACTTTGTGGATATCGTTTTTCACCCTCAGCCATGAAATCAAAGCCCATCGAAAAATCATTTTGACTCTTGTATTTATTACCTGAATTGCAATATCCACGAACTAACATCCCCTTGAAATGGTCTTTTTATCAAAACCACGAAATTGTGTTCCATCGAAGTTAAATGACTTTACAGTACTGTACTTGTGTTAAAATCGTATTTTAGTTTTCTGTCAAAATACGGTTCAAATACCAGTGTCTCGGCCAGGTTCTGAACCTGGGTTACTATAGCTAGAACATTATTTGATGAAGAGGTGACATCTAATGGGTTTTTGTTTTCATTAATGCAGAATATGGAGTAAAAATGAAGCAAATGTACTAGTAATTATTGTATATTGCATCTTTTTACAGCTAAATTCGTGTTGGGTGAAGGCAAGATTGGGACTGGAAATATTCTACAAACATCTCAAGCCCGTACTAAGACAGAATGCTGTATCCAGTGTAAGATCCTAGACAAGTGTTCCGCAGTCAACTACAGCTCGATCACCAAAGTATGCGAGAAGCTCGAAACGGTGTCCACAAAAGACAATTTTAGCGATGACAGTTCCTTCTATCGCCTATCTTAATTCAATACATATACACTTAACAAGTCTTATAAGTGTATACAGGGTGTCTCAAAATGCATGTCCGCTTGTTGAGGACATATCACTCCGTAATGTATTGCTTTACATATTTTATTTATATATGTAATCCCAGGGCATTCAAATCAATATAGAAATTACGAAACAATTATCAACACAAATGCATACGAAACCTATAGAATGCATTTTGAATAGCTACCCCCAATTCGGTAAAAACATCTGTTTGACGTCGTTTGACGATTTTAATGACGTTCACATAACTTTGAGTCGGATGTGATATTTCCATTTTCTCCACAAATTGATATTTTGAGTTTCGATGTAGTTATATAACTTAAACTGTATAATCTAACTTTCAAATAGTATAAGAAGAAATAAATATTTTGGATATTTTAGTTACTTTTTCCTGATTTCAATAAAAGTAGCATAACCAAATTCATTCTCCTACCAAGGCAGTTTCTGGTGATTGATACTTTATTAAGTACTATTTTTTACTTTCAAGTTACATGATATGACTATGTTCGGACCATTTGAGATAAGCTAGACATACCGCTATATATTCAACCCAGTATGTCCATTCGAGGCTTTTGGTGCATCTTTTATGACTATGATATGTCTAGAAATGTGTGAATATCAAATTTTGAGTCCTAATTGTCTTTAAAATATGTTCCTCCCTTAAACACGTCCGATTTTCCGATTTCATTTTCCAATGACACCTGATCAGTTTCTCAGTCAGTGTGTGCATAGTAGGGTACGACTGACTATTTCTATGCCCACACATGATATAAATTTTACCCATGTTACCGAAGAAACTATGCTATCTGCCTCTTCGGACATTTAAGAACGTCCGTTGCTAATGACGTTAGTATAACGTATATGACGTCATCAAATGTTCGAGTATTGACACATGATATAATTCAACACATAATGTTTAAATTTAGCTTTCGTGTGAGACTTTGATTATCAATTTACTAACATATTTGACAAAGTTATGACCCTTCAACAAGCGGACATGTATTTTGAGTCACCCTGTATGTATGTCAGACGGTCTCGAAGAAAACCTGCTATTTTGACAGTATGTAATTTTAAAACATAAAACAAGGTTTTATACAAGAGGGCACAAATCGCCTGTCTAAATGCACGTATGGTGACCTAAGAAATCATTTACACCTTTTAACAACTACATGTAGGACTAGATGATGCTATATACCAAATATCAATAAAAATCCCTGTCCTGTGTGCACTATGTATGTATTTTTCAACTCTTAACAATGATATTCATAGTCCAGTCGTTAAAAGGTCAAAGAAAATGCCATCTTTTTGTTGTTAAGACGGTTGAGAGTGTTCATCGTGATCAGTGGGTACAGGTAGGATATCAACAATATCTTCGTCAAGGGAATCAGGTATATCAACAGTTGTCTAGTACGTTTGCCCTCATAGGCACATACGTTATTTGACAAACGATCTGCCTAAATATAGTTATGGGATTTTTACATATTCATAAGTCACAAGATACCCTTATCCTTCTGTTGGTGTGTGTTTGTTTGGTTAAACTGAAAGTTGTAAGAGCGTGGTTGTTAGTTGTTTCCTAACAATTGACCGATTTCTTTTGTGTTTGAGTGAACATTGGAAAGTGTTTCAGAAAGTAATCAGCAGTTGAGACTCGAAACAGTCATTCCCTTTATCCCCTCGACCACTCAGCTACCAATAACTTATACAAATAAAGCATGATTTGAATATATACGAAACGTTGAACGTGAACGAGAGAAAAGCATTAAAACACAAACAATAAGATATAGTTTTCTTAGTGTCTATAATTTTTCATTTTCACTTACTTTCACCTCTTTACGCCTTTTCTTCATGTAGGCAGGTCAAGAAACAAATTCTCAAAAACACCAACCAGCAAGATTACAAATCGAGTTGTCTGCTTCGGTTGCCTGGCAACAATAATCAAATTATCACAACCAAGGTTGGTATTCGCCATAACATAGATGAGATACCATATTCCACGACACTGGGAGATGATAAAACAATCTTATTATTATAGAAACATGTCATTTTTATTCGACAGAACGTAATTAAATGAAACACCGGTCTCTAGCATCTTATTGTATCGATTATGTCCAACATTATCGACTTTTGTCATTACATTAAACGTGCATTACTTATCAATTTGATTACACTGGGTACACCGTCTGTTTTTAAAACTGGAAAACCGTTTCTTTGGACGGGTGCTTTTCAGTTTGGACGAGGTAACTATTTGATTTTCTATCTTACAGTTTGTGATACATAAACATCAACTAGCCTTAAGGGTTGCTACATTCAAGTTGTCGTCAATGTTTTTGAAAAGATTCCCGAATTAAACAAAGTAGCAAATTCTTCGTTTGAACATTCGAGTTCTGCATTCGAAAATCTGCATGATTTCTAAATAATCAAAGTGGTCTTATTAGCGAAACTTTACTGTATATATTTAAAATCACATTAAGAATTAAACTGCTATTTTAATAAGCTATTACTTGGTAACCTGTCTGAAGAATGATGCAATTTGATCTTTTCTGTTGATTCCCAAATGTGGAAAACACTTAGAGATGAAAAAAATGTATTGAAACACCCATATGGTTTGTTGACAAGATAACAATTTGTAAACATTTAATGCATGCTTTAAAATCTAAGAGGAGCAACTCTCACAAAATGAGTATTTTTTCACTATGCAATTTACTAAATACAATATTAAGTCTACTATTTCGACATATTTTAACATTCTGCAGTGGAGTATAGGTAATTTGTTAAGAAACAGCCTTTTGGTATCATAATTCATTATAAGTAATGGATGATAGGTAAAAAGTTGTGGGAGCAATAATGTGACGTAATAAATGGTAGATTTATGTTTTATTAGCCTGCTTATTGTCGGAACATCAGACCATAAATAACAACATATAAATGTAACTGTAAAAACATTTAATTTTGATCGGACGAAATTTCAAGGGTTTGGTACCATTTCGTTGATTTTGCATTTCAGGCAATAAATACAAGAGTCAAAATTAATGTTTGAAGGGATTAAATTTCGTGGTAGAAGATGAACCTCGAAATCCAGTAAATTTAATTCTCACGCAAAATAACAATTTTACAGTATCATGGACACCGGTAACCTACCTAACAGTTTGCATTTATGGTGATATTTACGTTATATGGTTACCATGGTAATGAAAAGATCCTTACACAAATCTGGAAATTGGATGACATAATCGCCTATTGTCTGTACCAGTCACTTTCACAAAGTGTTCGTCGAGTTCCCATTATAGATGCAATACATTGTTATGTCGTATACTATACATACTTATCCAATAACTTACCCAATAACTGTATCCGTGCGCTAATTAGAGAAGCACGTTACGAACACGTCTATCAATTTTGGTGTATTATTCCTTCTATTGTGATAAGTGAATGGCAGTGTTGTGCTTCTCCGAACCAAACAGGTAAATTTGTTTCTGAAAATTCGTAAAAGAGAAATTGTATTAACATTTACCATAACTGTATTATAGAGTTATAACACTCAATGTGTATAAACGAGTCGATTTCCGGTAATCGCTATAAGGAGTACACGTTGCATTCTATAGTACGGCAGCAATAAGTACAGTGATCAGATTTGGCTAGTGCTTTCAATAGCGATAAATGATACTAGTTGAATTTTATAATAATCCGATAAGTAATACAGTGATTTGGTTTATATGCTGTGATACTAGTGTATGTCAATTTCATGTGCAATTTTAGATGAATCGTTCTAAAATACAGGCGCGTAATATTAGCATCTTAAGTTTATAATTGTTCCTTTCAAAACAATTGTGACGTTTCAGCAAAGTTGCAATTGTAACTTTAGTCATTTATTTCCAACGCACTTAAGAAGTGAATGGAGATAGAACAATGGATTTTGGTAATAGTCGGTATGCCAGTGGCAAAACCCCAAAAAATAGTACGCACAAAATGTTTTTGCATAAAATGGTCCTTTGACATGTACCTACAAAGAAACTGAATGATGCAACTTTGTCATCATTGAGCGTTTTGAAATATTCAAGATGGCCGCCAAGATGGCCGCCAAAATAATAAAAATTGTATATATCTTCTTTTTTGAAAGTAAAATGGGTAATTTTAAACATATAGATAGAAAAGTATTGTAAGACATTCTAGACAAGTATTCGAAATAAAAAAGAGGGTTGAAAATATTCAAAATGGCCGACAAAATGGCCGACAAAATGGCTACCAAATAGGGAAAATGTGATATACTGTTTTTTATCATTATAAACCACATTATGTTCAAAAATATGTATATATTGGTTCTAAAGCATGTTCCTACTTGGGCAATGGGCAACTTAGGCATTACTGAGCAAATGAAAAATTCAAAATGACTGCCAAGATGGCCGCCAAAAATTAAAAAAAAATACATATCGCTTCTATATTGTAAATTAGCAAAATAATGCTTAAATATATGTAGTATTTTATTGTTATAAGTTCTGGACAAGTATTAAAATGCATTTTGAACAAAAATAACTTTGAGAATAACCAATATGGCTGACAAAACAACCAATAAATTGGAAAAATGACAGGTAATTTATTTCGAAAACAAGGCAATATGTCCATGTTTTCATAAACACTGAAAGCCAGACATTGGCACCTTAATGACCATGTCTTCACCAGGAAGGTAGACCATGTGTGGTGCTGAATGATGGACAGACAATAAATATCCTTGTCATTTCTAAGCTATACATTCATCTCAAACCCAAGCGAAGGCCACAGGGAAAAACGAATATGTAGCGCACAGCTCTCGGCAGCAGATTCTCTGACGTTCACTCAGTCAAAGCGATAAGTTCACTTATCTTGACGGGAGATCCTTGACCGCACAATCAAGAAACACGAGACTGAAATTTCTGGGTTACTGCAAGAAACGCATCGCATCTATTTGGCCTATCAACGGGACCACAAATCGGCGTTAAAAAACTGCTCCAAGTACCAGTGTTGATATAACAGCCACAGAAGGCCGAGAACCAACCAAACAACAAGCCCAATGAAAGCTTAGAGGCATGCAAGACCAATAGCTTAGTTAGTGACAAGTCCTCATAAATACAGATGTTTGCTGACACCCATGACGCAAACGAGTCTATGACTCACTAAAATCAGTCTATGTGCCCCAATCCTCAGGCATCTTACCCCTCCTGAGCTCGGACTCGTCAACATTTATCACTGATCTGTCAAAGATCCTCGATAGATGGGCTGAACACTTAAATGCTGTACTGAACTGACTCTCCTCCAGTAACGATGAGGCCATTGGCAACCAAGCACAAGTGTAAATGAACTTCACCATTGGCAGACCACTTACAATCCAGGAAGTGGTGAAAGCCACTTAACAACTATCCTATGGAAAGGCAGCTGAAACATAAAAGGCCAGTGGACTGCATGTGGCACAGAAGCCACTGGAACCGTTCTCATCATGCTTGAATCGAGGCACACTTACCACGGGATTCGAAGATGCACCCATAGTACATTTTTACAAGCGGAAAGACAACATACAGAGCTGTGACAACCACAGGGGCTATCACTCCTAGGCATTGCAGGTAAGCTTCTTGTCCAAATATAAATGCTCAAAAGCCTGATACTACATTGTAGCACGCCATCTAGAAAATGGATTGCTGTCAGAAAGTCAGAGCTGAACAGTAGTCATTACAGCCTGCCAGCTACAGGTAAAAAGTCATCAGGACCTATACCCAGCCTTCGTTGACCTACCAAAGGCCTTTGACACCGTCAAAGAGGAGGGACTTTGGGAGATAATGGTCGAGTTTGGATGCCCAGTCCACTTTGTCATCATGGTTCGCCAATTTCATGACGGAATGATGACCTGAGTCCTGGGCGACAGAGACGTCAACCGAGTCCCTAGTCACTAACTGAGTTAGACAAGGTGTGTCAACACTGTTCATTCTCATGTTCTCTGCCATGTTGACCGACGCTTTCCACCAGGAAGACCCTTGAGTAATCATCATGTACAGGACTGATGGAATGCTGTTCAACGTAAGCAATCGCCAAAGTCAAGAATACCCCTGATGAAGCTATTTGTATCCTTTTAAGGTCCCAAGGAATATAGACCATGTACAAAACAACGCCTATGAAAAGGTACCAATTCGGAGCTCGGTGGAGTGGAGCATTGTGTGTTAGTATTGCTCAGTGAAATTCAACAGTAGCGTAGACTGCAGACCAGGTGCCTCTTTTATGCAAAAGCGCACACCCTGTCATAGAAACATGACGTATTCAGAAAGTGTAAACATGTGATGCGACCTCTAAGACGGCAATGTCGACTTGAATTTACTTCAGAACTGTATGAAAACGACGAAACATAACCCGACCTCTTACATCATATCATAAACATAGGCTTAAACAAGTAAAGGCTCATCCACTCACAAGGCACAATCAAACTATTACATTCCGTATGGCGTACAACATATTTTGGTCTATAAATGAAAAGTCAGCTGTATGTCAATCGGGAAAGAGTAGTTCTAAGTCATAATTCTATATACTAGTACTGCAAATATTCCTCAATCAGAAGTAAGCATGTTAGAAAGATTAGATCACAGGTACACCATTCAAGATGCCAGCAATTAACCCACAAGAAGACAATTTTGACAACTATTCATTGTGACTACTACCTGACTAACTGCAGTGTGTCAAACATATTCTGGTAACTACCAAAAAAGATTGACAAGTCAAAGTAGAAAAGCGTAACACGTGGACAAGACAGGTCAATTTAATATCTTTTATTGCGCATAACCAACGTTTTAACTATGCCATCTTATATTCTTCATCAGGGTTGATGTAGACGAACAACATCATTGAAATATGACAATGATTCTTGTAGTGGTTCAGAAAAAAAATCTCGCGTACAAAATAAACTCTGAAAAACAACTTGATTATTCTTAAAGAATACAATATAATATGCTTGTGAAACTTGCATGCCTAATTTTCAGCCAGGTATTCAACAGTGAAGGTTGATCTACAAAATGTACTGAACACAAAATACACACTAGTATGGTTCTGTTTTTTTTTTTCAAATATGCTTATTGATCGTCAGTCATTTGGTCTATTCATGTATGTTAAAGGTCACTGCTACCCTGGCCTTTGACAAACTTACCCCAACATCAAAAAGGGTTATCTGCTGACCAATATTTGCTTTCATACTAAGGATCCTTATGTCAAGCCTAATTGAACAAAAACCTTTAAGCCTACCGACTGAGGAATCGACGAAGATCACCAACATATACTAAGTAAATAACAATAATAGTATACTTCCTCATCAAAGAACGGGGGAAAGTATGATAACATCCACCTTAACAATGACTTAAAGCTTATTTTGGATGATATTTTATGTAACTATTACGATAATTGTTGAATATTTGCGTTATAAGATATAAGAGTGATAAAAACAATAAAAATATCACTTTTCTCTGATTTGGCGGCCATTTTGTCGGCCATTTTGAATATTTCAAATCAATATTTTGTCTAAATATATGTAAACTCCTTATTTAACATAAATTACTAAACATACGTGTTTTATACTATTGAAAACATCGACAATTGTATGAATATGAACAATTTAGAATTTTGGCAGCCATCTTGGCGGCCATCTTGAATATATCAAAATGCTCAATGATGACAAGGTTGCATCATTTGGTTTCTATGAAAGGACATGTTAAATAACCATTTTATGCAAAAACATTTTGTGCGTACTAAATTTTTGGGTTAGGCCACTTTTTGTTACTTGGCATACTGACTATAACAAGGACTTGTGTCTGTGGGGTTTCGTACACGTACTTTTCTTGCTGACTGGTGTTGATTTAAGCCAAGAGAAGTCTATGAAAATAGGTAAATATTGATTTTTGTCTTAGTTATGTAGTGAAAATGGTATCAAATGTTTTCAATCCAACCCGATGTACAAATGTATTTCACAATTGTCATATATATAATTGTATCATATTACTTTCCGTGCATCATAGTCAGTTTAAAGAGGCGTTCCCTATAACTTTGATCGTTTAAATCGATTCAGGAATATCACACATTAAAAGAGAATCAGTATTGCTTAAACTCCTTAAATTTGCCAAAAAGCTCCCACTAATTACCGAGAAAAAATGAAAATATGTTTCCATAACGAGCCAAAAGAGTCACGGGTTGTTTCCCTTTGACCATATAATGATAAATCACTGGAAGCGATAAATTATTATTGGTGATTTGAATATACTTTTGATATTATAGAGACATATTTGCGCACACTTTCCTCTGGCAAGTTATGATAATGGATAGTGCTTTGTACATTTAGCTCATTTAATGTGGTAGTAGAGAAAAATATGCTAGTTATAAAGGGAATGCATCTTTAACGATAACCTATATATTTATACTTAATCTAGTATAACTTTCTAATGACATCACCTTTTCTCCTTAATGACGAAAGTTCGTGTCTTATGTGGCGTCATTGTACCGTTCTTCATTATATATTACGGATTCAATGTATGTATGTTGATGTTGTTACTAAATATTGTCATTTTGATAGACAAATCTAATTCTGGTTGTAAATTGATACAAACTCGCTTGAAGCTCAATTCATGCAATTTCCATCACAATTTTAATAAACGTAAGTACATAGATCTATCAATAATTGGCAACTCGTGAAAGTACCATGAAAAAATACAATTATCGTATCTATCAATTACTTCGCTGGAAGTTTTTTTTAATTTAGTGATGTTTATGAAGGTTTACCTAAGACTGCTCTCCGAAGTCATGAATTGTAGGGTTTTTTTACGGTCGGATATAACTTAAAAACACTATCATATTATGTCAGTTATTTTCAGTAATGTGAGGATAGCTAATATAGTAAAGTGCGCAGTTATAGTGCGCCCATGATAACGTGATGTTTATAAACATTGACCGGATTGGTCTACTGTTACAAAATCGGTTGCTTAAATAAACACGCACAGTCGATCGCTACAAAAATAACACTGACAATTTGTGCACACATGCTTTTTCCACCTATATGGACGTTACCATTTTTTACCGCCTTTCTCGTAATCATGGGCGCACTATACCTTGAAATCATGCTATTTTTGAAAGGTGAAAATATCCGAGCAGTGTCAAATAACATATATCTGTGTGCTATTGACTTACTGTTAAATACTTTAAATGATAACGACTCTGTGGTCAAATGTTCGAGCTCATATCGAGGACTCGGTGCTAAACTATGACATATGCCTGTATAAATTGACACAGTCACCATAGTTTTGCACTTAGTCCTCGATATGCCATTCTTCCGAAAATAAAAGTGGAATCGCATGTAATTCACTCACATACATCTTGTTCTCATCATGTTGTTATCACATTAAATTCCTGAAGAAGAACATGGGATCGAACATTCAAACAAAGAGCCATTGACGTAGTATATTATTAATACAGCAAAACTTCGTTATCTCGAGGTGTGGTCTGAACAGGTAAAATGCTCGAGATGAACCGGGTGCTCGAAATAACCAAATGACATGAATTGATGATAAAAATGGATTCTGGTTTAAAACTTGCTCGAGATAGGCCGGGTGCTCGTGATATCAATGCCGTCATAACAATTTTTTACTGTAGTTTATTTTATTTTCTACAGGAATGATAGCTAGAAGTTCCAATCTACTAACATCGAACACAATCGACAGTTTTGAACACAGTGTTATCGTAGACAAGCATGTTGTAGACACGTCCGAAATCTACCAAGTGTAAAGGGCAGGTAATGGTTGGATCATATGTTTACTATTTTTATTTAAATTATGCAGATGCTTTCCAGTAACTGTTATAAATAAAAGCTCTTGCTGCCCGTAAACTATGATTTTCTTGTTTTAACAGCCTGAGGAAGTAACTGAGTTAACTGTAGTTCGTCCTATTCTTTCGAATGGGATAGTTTCCTCATTAGTGTTTTTTATTTGTATTTCCTTTACTTAACTAATTAATTTACGTTACTTTATAATATAATAACTATGCATGTATACGATAATTCTGATATTAGTAACTGAGTCAATTTAATCTTAACGTAATGCTTTTTTGATAAGTGAAACGGACGATAACCACACATAAATTCCGTATGTCACAAATACGGCATTCTTAAAAAATGCTTATTTTTTTGGATTTTTATTTTGAAATGGTAAACCATCGAGAACAGGTCACGTGCCCCTCCATGGATTTTGTTCTTGCTGCTTACAAATATAACCGGCGGTTTAAGGCCGCAGGTTAATAATTTTATGTACTTTTATATTTTTGCAGTTCATCTATTGGACACAGATGCAACAATCGATGTTATTGTACTGTTTGACGACAATACTTTAGTAACACAATCTGAACGATTGATTATGCCTAAATACAAACACCTAATACGTTGGACGATCGACAGCGGACACACCCAACAGGTGGCGTATAATTAGACGTTTTCCCACGAACTGTAAACATTGCATTTAAATGTGTGAAATACATTGACAAACTTGTTTGGATATATTTTAGCGTGCATATCGATGGCTTAGAATGAAATAATATTTAGAATAAGCATCACAAGGCGCTTCTTATGAGCCCATTTTCATAAACATATGAACTTGTCATGTTGACCAAAATGAAGTTGTAAAAGTTTGTTTTACCATGAGTAAATGTTTTTTCCGCTATTCTCAAAATATCGATTTGGTAGTTACGACCTTCTCATTTTAAGCCATCGATATATATCTGTATAAATCTGTCTTTTGTATTATTTTATAATTGCTATTATATTATAAAACATGTATGTTTCCTGCAATAAATATTAAATGCTTTATTTATTGTATTGTATTTATGAAATAGTAATTTCTGTGTGAGATTCATCCCCTCGGCTAGAGCACTGCACTGTAATGGTGCTCGAATCATAGTCGTTTGGGTAATAAGTTTTTCTACCAACGAAAGAGGAGTTCCTGCTCACGATATCTATATGCATAGTACAGTTGTCTAAACCCAATGAGTGTATGTGGCCAATTTCAAATGCGTAATCACTGTTACATGGTTAGCGTTAATTATTGCAGAAATTTGGCCACCATAACAATGAATGACAATGAATGACAATCGATTATTTCACTAAATGTATTGTTAACGTGTTTGTATTATACATTTTTCTACAGGCAGGGATTGATGACGTCACAATAGTGGATTGTTCCTTTCAATGCAATCGTCTGAATAATGTATATTGTCGCACGGACCTCAATTCAACAATACAATATGGGTACGTTCACATACTTAACACTTTTATTCTGAATATAGTATTGGCTCGCACCGTAGATCGGAAGTATTATGCGTTTCGTAAGGTGTTCCTTTTGGTAGCATACAACATGGACACAGTGTTTTAGTTAGATAACAACTAACTTGTAGATACAGATTAGCGTCACAGATTGCAAGATTTATCTAAGTATTATGTAAAATACACAATACTGCAATGTTGGTCAAAATAGCTACATAGGGAATTTTGCCACATATGATTCTCATATGAAATGTTGTTCTTATGAGAATCATATGTGACGAAATGGCCAGTGCAGGTATTCAATCTATTAATTATATTCCAACGTGTTCTGCGATATGAAATCAGTTGTCAATTGTAATTATTTCTCTTACTTTACATTTTTATAACCTTTCACTGAACTTGTTTATGAATATTTACTAATTATAAGGTTAGACATCATATGGGTTATAACTATCGAATATCATTATTTGTTTTGTCTAGTTACTTTTCAAGTTCCGTGTTGATAACCTTATGGAATATTGACCTCACAGTTGTAACCTTTGTATATTCACTCAATAAAGTAGTAGTAACTATTTATTACAGTTTATTATACTTTATTGTCTGATCCAATAACAACATTATACATTATATACATGTAAATCTACAAATAATATAAATATTACTTGTGATATGGCTGTTCAATTATGAACTACATGTACATGTAGTTACAAATACTAGCCACGGATCAATACTCGTTTTTAATTATATAGTAGTTAACCATATTTATAAAGCCCTTCTATTACTAGTCTGGTTCCCGGTACCTAAATCTTTCATTACATTACAGTATAGGTCCGGCCTAATCTAACAAATATGGTCGCTTCCATGTGTAAAACAAGATGGAGGTTGAACATTAGCTTATATAGGGAATTTTAGAATATCCCCCAAAAGTGTGTGTTATGTATGTGTCATATCGATGATATTTTGTATATTAATGGGAAAATGTATGTTCTATTCAATTAAACATGTTTCATTAAAATGACACAACTGATATGTACAAAAAAACGTAAAGTAAATAAAGAAAATTTCTGTACCAGCGTGTATATAGTGCATATAAATCGCACCTGATATCAAATGCCCAGTTAGCTCAGTTGGTAAAGCGTCAAACCAGTAACATTGATGATGAAGGTTCGATACCAGTATTGTCATTTTTTTTATATGTAACGTAATTCGCTATTAGTTTATACTTGAATAAGTAACATGATAAGAAAGTAAAGTTTTTGCATTACACAAATTAAGCAATATATTAAAAAAGGAAAACAATAACTGGCATGGACAGGGATCGAACCAGGGATCTCTTGATTACAAGTCAGTGGCTGTACCGATTGTGCTAACGTGGCCAATTGAAAGATTATAACTTAATGGACTATTAAAACCCAGCTACAAAAATATTTTAATCATTTTATAAACGTTATTTTGTACATATTAGTGCTGTTGTAGCAAATAAACTTCTATCATTGCAAAGACCATTACTTTTTCTATTACTCTGCAAAGTCACATCAAAATGACACATACATATCATACACTTTACGGGGAAATTCTAAAATTGCCTATATAAACTAACGTACGTCCGCCATTTTGATTTGACCACTGTAGTTATCGATTATTGGTTGCTGCCTGACCTAAACCACTGTAAGATTTAGGACAGGGAACCAGACTATTCTATTACGTCCAAACGCCTTATCACATTTGTATTCCACGCTGAGAGTACTTATATAGTTGTTTTTGTAATTCAGAGATCTAAGGGGGTGTCATCGTTCGTTCCGCAAGCTGTATTGTCGCCTGTAGTGTCGTTGGCATGGAAAACAGTGATAATATTCTACGAAACGGTCACAGGTAATGTGCATGAAATATGACTCTAGTCAAATACTACAATATGCGACTAGATAATTACCTTGAAAAGAAAGAATAGAACACCGTACTGATTTAGCTCATTTAATGTGATAGTAGAGAAAAGTATGCTAGTTATAGGGAATGCCTCTTTAATGCGTAGGTAAATAATCATTGTAAAATAGTCAAAGTACCCAATTCAATCAGATTATGAAATTGCCGACTCATAATGATTGCTAATTCAAGACTAAATAATTAGCAATTGAAACCTCTTCGTATCCGTAGTGTACTCCTAAATATTGGTATTATGTGGCTTATCTCTATTAAAACAATTATTTGTTGATTGGATTCTAATTAGTTTCACAAAGGTTTACGATGAAAAGATAACAGATTTCAATGTCAGTTCGTCTATTATTTCAAAACTTACTATTTAGTTGTATAAAATCACTGTTTGCTAATACATCGCCTTAACCATCCTTTGGCTCAGATTAATAGAAGGGTGATCAATAAATGCACGAAAACATCACCGACCTATCAAATTTAATATAAATAACATACATTCTAATCTTGATGATCACTTGGGAACGAAATGCATTCCAATGATTGTGTTGGCTAACAGAAAGATGGAAATGTTATAATACTGTTACAATTTATTTAACTTGCAGTATGTTCAGCTAAATATACGTTAAGATAATCAGTGATTTAATAAGTTTTGCTGTAATTAATCCATTTTCCAAGTCTTCTACATAATATGGAGATAACAAAAATAAAATAAAATACATTCTTGCGTACAAATTTTGATGATACAAAAGCTTCCACAAGTTATGTCATATGAGTAGTCATTTACGCAGGAACAAACCTGTATTATAACATCGACTCTTGCTTTGTCCCTGCAGGTTTAATAAGCTTTGATGATTTAATTGAAATATGCCCGTACTTGAACGCACATTAAGATCATCAGTTTTCAGTAATCACGTTATTATCAAGTAATCGATTTTCCGCAACGTATTTACTCAGGTTCCTAATTGGTCCTGGAGTCACAAAAACCTACTCTAATGACATAACTGCACATACTTAACGTCAACATGGACTAGGTTTATTACCAATCTGATATGATTAGAATAGTGTCCTTTGTTTCTAATGTTTAGTATGTTCCGTATTTCATTGATAGACCTGTCACATTATGATAATGAATATGTGTGATACTCGTATATGTAGGCCTATGCATTATCGCATAATAAAACACGTTAATGAGTTCGGATGCGCTGTACTGTGCTGTGCTGTGCTGTTCTGTTCTGTTCTGTGTAGTGCAGTGCAGTGCAGTGCAGTGCAGTGCAGTGCAGTGCAGTGCAGTGCTGAGCACCCGAATTCATTAACGTGTTTTATTATGCGATAATGCATAGGCCTACATAGAACTGTACTGTACTGTACTAATTATGAGGCATGCTAAATAGCTAAAGTCCTATCCATCCGTACGTCTTACCATCCGTTCCATTGAATTGTTAACTAAAAGTTCCACTACATGCACATATTTACTAAAACAGATTGACTTAGCGAGTTATTTTGGAGAACGCTTCTATTTGGGCAAAGCATTTCGCTGCCTTAGAATGAGAATGTCGTTAGTACGACCTTTAAGACTATTACATATTTAAAATCAACATCAAAAGGCGCTTCTTCTTCTTGTGAGCCCATTTTCATGAATATTGGAACGAAGTCTTGTCACGTTGATCAAATTACACTGGAAACAACTTATTTTCCCATAATTAAAGAATAATTTTCGGACTCTTTTGTCTTGTTTTCTCAAACTATTGATTTTGTACTTAAGACCTTCTCATTCTAAGCAAGCGATTCATTGAGCACAGTCTTGTGTCATTTATATACGGCGGTCGGTTCACCGAACTAATATTCCTACCATGGATTATATCTCAATAAGCATTATATAACAATTGTATGTGGTTTTATTTTATATAGAGGACGAGGCATCACAACTAGTAGACCTGTTATCAAAGAAGGGTATCCTGTTTGCTATGTTCAACATTGAACATGTCACAGACATCCATGGATTGCTACATCGTATTTATGATAAGAGGGTCGATAATGAACCAACAGACAGTCATATGAAAATCATTGTTATGTGTAAAATACATTACACAAGACTAATACTACAAACGGTAAGCGGTACGAGGAGCTTTATACTAGTTTTAGAGTCCCGGTGTCATTTAACGGTTGTTAGAGGCGTTATAATCGTCCGACTACGTTTAGTGCGCATGCGCGCGAGGCAGGAGAAATACACTTTTGAGCGTCGCAAATTTCACAAACACTATAGTGTGTGTCTATTTTATTAGAATTGTCACATGGTTAATGTTGAGTCAACAGTTACTGAATATTTGTAGAGGGATACGTAATTGATATAAATCCATAACAAATTTTGGTGTTTATAAATGCATTGATCAATAATACAGCTACATGTGACACAACCTGACGATTCAATAATACACATGGCGGTGTACTATTTGTTAACAGTGGAGGGGAGGCAACACATTACACAAATTACCTCCCATTAGCCGCAGACATTAAGATATCGTAATACAGTATCAACGATCGATCAGCTTTCTAGAAACAATGATCTTGTAACAAAAAACACATAAAAGTTAATGCTTGTTTGACAATAATTAAGCTACTACAATACCTTGAAGTTCGAAAACATTAACTGTCTAGGTAAACGGCATTGAACCTTAATCTGTTGTCACGTGGTACGCCTTGTACACGGTCCGTCGGTTGGAGATGATATCACAGTCTTATTGTGATAGAGGCATGTCACTTGTATCACACACGAATTATTTTTTGTGAAGCACCAGCAGCAAGCATCGCATATACACGATTATTTTCACCATTTTGCCATCTACGTCTTAGGTAGGACAGTGTGTGCCCTGTGAAATTTGCTACGTTTATTTCATTAGTATTTTAGTTGATTTTGAATGACAAATTATTTCTCGAAATCGTATATCCTTTAAACCACTTCTCTATGTACAATGTGCTAGTAAATGAGTTCGTGGTGCAAGTACTGTAAAATCATTAATTTTCGTGGGGAATTAAATGTCGTGTATTTCGTGGTTCGCGACCACGAAATTTTATTCCATCGAACAATAAATTTGACTCTTGTATATTTATTACCTGAAACGCAAAAAACACGAATTAACGTCCCATCGAAATAGTATTTTTTACCACAACCACGAAATTGCGTCGCCTCGGAATTAAATGATTTTACAATATGCAGCAATTTACTAAGACCAGATAAAAGTTTGTATACATATCATATCTAATAAAAATCATTACCATCTTAAATGTTTGAACATGATGTGCGTAAGTGTAGTTGGATATGTTTCAAATATGTATACCGTATTCCCCCGAATAATAGCCACACCCTCTTTGTGGAAAAAATTGTTTCTGTTTTTTATTTTAAAACATAGACTTATTGATGTTTTATATGATGCTTGTCAATATTTTGTTGTTGCTTCATCAATAAAATAGACATTTATAATGATTTTTCACCATTTTCTTTGAGACTCCAAATAAAAGCCCCCATTTGCAAAATGCATCGCCCCGGGGGCGTTTATTCGGGGGTAAGCAGTATGTCTCATATAACATTTTAATACTCGACGTATAAGCCGTTCTCCGGGAAAACCTGATAGTTTGGCACGATATGATTACAATATGAAACAAGCTCATAATAAGGAAATATGCATATCTTTTGGTTCGGTATCAGAGACAACTTGATATAAATTGGTCATCTCATCCCCCACGCCACAGCCACAATTATATCTTATGATTTACTCTATATGATCATAGCAAGAAAACAAAATAGAAACATGTTTCATGCATGTGCAGATTTTGAAAAAACAAACTATTGTATCCGTACATCCATCATTGTATAGCGCAATATACATAATAATAAATTGTTTATTACTGTCTGGTCCACATTAACAATTATTCAAACAACATCATACAAATATCATGGTGGTCATTGAATGATTCTGAATAGAATTACATGTATCCCTGAGCTCACAGATACATTGACAGATGTTGCACCAATTAGACATCTATGAAATAAAACCATGTTTGTGGTCAAATATACACACTATTGTGTATGCCTTCTGTATCCGACCGTTATAGTTTTTATGGTGAAAAAGTCCCACACGTGCATTATGTAATGATATTTCAGCAATACTGGCATTATTAAACACGCAAAAATTCTTTTATTAATGGACACTGTAATGCTGTGAATATACTTATAACATTTAAATACTATCTATTAAGAAAGCTGTATGTGTTGCAAAATCAAGTGCATTTATGTAATATATCTAAAGTGTTCATACTGACTGTGTCAATATTTTCTCCATGAAGCGGATAAACATACTTGTCCTGACCCAAGCGACAGGAACAACATGTTTTTAACTATTTGTCATTATGCATTTCATATTTAGTGTGTAAAATACACTGTAGAATGCATATTTCAATATAAAGGTCCTATATTTTTTATATCTATACGCTGCCTTTCAAAAAGAAATAAGCATGCATATCATCTCTTTCCTCGAGACTGGCAAATAAATCGATTGCAAATATGCAACTTTAGCTAAATTGGCATTCTCTGCAAAATTTGTGACGTAAAGTCTACACAAAATATATATTTTACTTAACCAATGCTCTTACATTGTAATTAAAGCTTTTTTATCTCATAAATATGAAAGTGAACATACCTACGTTATGAAAATAACTATACTTAACGCATTTAAAAACGCGACAGTGGGGGGTTATGTGTTTTTTTTATGGAAAACAAAATTATTTCTTATAGTAATATAATTATGCATCATCATAAATGTCGACATTTCGGTACCTCGATTATAAAAAACCCCGATCAGTATTGAATAAGATAATACATAATAAAGACATCGCTCCAGAAAATGAAAGTCACACTTTTTGCCAATTAGTAATTGTTAGCGTAGAACAGTTTACCAACTACGCTTTAATGTGAAGCAGTTCCGTTACTATATTTTGTTACGGTGATATCGTAATCATGTGATATGCCCTCAACTTTACAAATTTTACCACTGGAATTGTGGTAACATGATTTATTTCGCATTTCTTACAAAAAATATTCGGCATCAAGGCAGTTTGATCATCTTGAGATTTGATCCATTTTTCTCAATAAACCTGTGACTTTCATTTTCTCATGTATCTGTAAACACCGTCTCCTTATTTCCACAACCGTATGACTGTATTTTTTATGAAAATAGAGTGTTTGGTATCGTTGGATTCGTCTTGAAAAGCTCTACAACATGCTATAAAAGGTATAAGAAAATCCGACAGTGAAGGTAGCACTCAACCCAACCAGCCGATCACAGAAATCAGAAACACCACGACACAGCTACCTTGAGCAGTGCCCACAGAAACCCATGCCAAAGCGGCGACCAAATGAGGAACAACAACCCCGGGGCGTGACCTAGGTTAAACACTAAGGACAATGACCTAACGTTGTACGACCTAAAGAGGCTCAACTACGACTTGACCTAGTTAAAATAAGGGCAAGGTAGGAATGGGATGGGAAATAAGATTACATATTCCTAGCAACTACAATGAGCAATGCCCACACATAAGCCGAAGAAACAACCAAAGATCCAAGTCCCCGCCGATAAAATGCAGAATGACCCACATTCACAAGGGAATTATATAATAGCAGTTATTGCCGAATGAAACGAAGCCAATACTCGACCAAGTTCCCAAAGGCCCCACTGTACGACGAACCAACCACACAAACACATGCCAAAACGGCGACTAAATGAGGCACCAGCGATGTACCGTGCACTGAAGAGGTTAAGCTAAATAATATTGTTCTTCAAAAGTGAAATCCTCCATTTGCAACCAATAGCGCGGTAAAATACCAAAAGACAACCTTAGTAATATTATTTGCTTGTTATAACGTTTAAAAACGGTGTATTTATCATTTAACGAAGATTGTATACACTGTTATCATCTCTACCGTTGTATCCGTATACCATATTAGCCTTTTTAATCATCAGCTGTATTCACTGTTCTCAAAAATATGACACCATGGCCTGTTTATACCCAAATATCTTAAAGAAACGGTCGAATACAAATGTGTTATTCTGCATATAGACTGTGGATGGATGTAATTTTGTCATGGACTAAGTAAAATGGTTCAGTTTCGTTTAAAAATACCCTTTTGGTGTTCGTAGTGTCAATCAACGCGTTTTTCGTCATAAATCGCATACATTTTCCGTGATTTCTCCCTGAATTATGCACGGGTTTACTCCAAATTGTGCGTATTGATACCTCTTTCAATAGTGAATCATAGGGTATACTTTGTTTTGTTCGAACCCTGCAAAAGGAATGTACAAACAAGCAAAGATTACTTCGGCTCGAAATCTGAACATGTATACTAACAGCCATAATATGCTCGGTTCCATCTGTATGCTAGGTATCGGGTTGAACGGTGTGTGTTCTTGTTTTCGATTGTGCCTATACTAAAGAGCGTCATCGTTTGGTGAAAGATGTAAAAGGAAAAGAAATGCTTATCTTCTACATACCATTTTGAGTTATTTCAAATTTGCTACACATTATTTTCATCTGGTACCTCAATATTGAATTTTAGTAATACATCGCAATTTCTACTTCTATTCATACATGAAAACCTTATAAAAATTATAAATATCGACGCGGGGTGACACCTTCTTATATTGAAGCACCCCATGCTACAACGTACGTGTAATGACTGGGTAGCAGACTTCCAATATACGCCATAATATCAATTTTTTACTATTACAGTTGCCACATATGTACATGTATTATAATAAAGTGAAGTTCCGCTAATAAGACCAGTCCAAAAGGTGGTATTATTAGCGAATCGGTCTTATTAGCGGACCTTTTTTGTTCTAAATTTAATACTTTGGGACCTTAAACTGGCAAAAAATGCATGATTTCAAAATAATCTAAGTGGTCTTATTAGCGGAACTTTACTGTACCATTCTCCCTAGGATTATTCATTGCATATACCGTTTGAATATAGTTAAAATACGGCTGTATTCTACATAAAACTATGTGCCTAAGTCTTTTATAAATCACTCTAAACATACCTAATCTTAATGTTGTATTTGTGTTTTAGAATTACACCGCGTAATTACTTTAGGCCTACCATTTAAGCAATATTGACAAACCTGAAGTGTTCGAAACCTCTGTAAATATTTCAAGCTTTCAGATGAAGCAAATCAAATAATATCGTTAAAATCACTCGAGCAGAACTAATTCTTTACTCGGGGAAACCACCTTAATGCCGACATTTTGATACCCAAATATCTGTAATCGGATAAGTAACAATGGAATTATTATATGATTAGGACATTAGTTCAGAAAATCGCGCATGTCGTTCCACATTCGTATAACTCTTTTGTTTCGTTTTGAGAAAAACGCGTTTAAAGATTGAAAGTTCCCTAGGACACATACACATTTACAGATTTTGATGAAATTTGGAAAACTTTTTCATATGCATGTATTAATGCATGTTGTCAAATATTAGACGATTCGATTAAAGAATAAAAGAGCTTTTCAAAATATATATAAAAATGGCCATTTCTTACTGATCATGTGAATGCATTGAGTTCCACGTTCAATTTGCTACTACGGGGGCTTGATTTTCGACCATTTATCTCATCATTTTAGAAGGAGTGTAATAGATTTAGTATGGATATTGCCATAAATTTGAGCCTACAATCAATCTTGTTTCATACATTTTATAACTAAAACTACAAAACATTAAAAAAGAAACGTAATCTACGCAAGCCTAACAAACGACAATGTTAATCGCACATGATTGTAGTCTTAAACAATGTCAACTAGTGTTGTGTTTTGAGACTAATGCGTTCCATTTTTGTTACCTTTCATCAATGCCATCATTCAATATACTTGTAACATGTTTATACATTTATATGTTTGAGTACAAAATGTGATAGATGTACTTGCTCAACTGGTTGAAGGTTCAATAACAGACCCGCTTGTTGCTTGATAAGGGTAAATATATAGCCAATTGCTAGGTTGTGTAGGTTAAAGCTTTTAAGGCAGCGCACTATGTACCAGACTGACAGTCCGTCTTTGTTGATCACCTAAATGGTGATCCATGGCTTACCAGGTCGTGTTTAAGTTAAGTCAAAGATAAGTTACCAATGTTTAGGGCTGTTTTCATATATGACGTGTAGTTTGTATCATGACGTGTTGTATACCCCCATTGTACCAGGACTGATTTACAGTATCAGGGCTGAACAAACATGTGATGGCTACACTTAATACTATAGATCTACAATGACCTCTCGGCAATGACCCCTTTAGAAATAGAATACATAGTACTTACTAGTCACGCCTCGCTGCACGTTGTAGATCTATAGTAGTTTGGACCATAGGTGGCAGTATCAGTGTTTGAAAAAAAATGAAAAAAAATCCGTCACTGAGCTAATACACTACATGGACCGTATATATACATAGATTGTCTATCTAACTCCCTGTACACTATCAAGGTATAAAGCGTAGTATATGTCTATGTCCAAAGATTGTTGAACATCGCATCTTACAATAGGCTTGGTTCCCAACAATAATTACGATACTGTGAGCGCAGCGGATAACCAGTGCATAAATAAAATGACCTTGAGCGAAGTTTAATAACGAAAGTAACACTGTTTTGCTGTTTCGCAGTTATAAGATACAATTGAACGAGATTTTCGGTAAGAATGAATATCTTATAGTTTATTTGAATGACTTGTATAGCGATTTTTCTTCAGCGCCCGTATTTTATGCTGAAACAACGAGATGCAATGTTCCACAATCTTTGGCATATAGACATATAGTACGCTTTATACCTTGATATATTAGCTCAGTGACGGAGTTTTTTTATTTTATTTTTTTAATCGTTTGCGGACCAAACACTGATACTGCCACCTGTGGTTTGGACGGTAAAGCATCCAATATAGCTTGGTTTGGTTTGGTGTTGGCGAGTATCCATAGGTTTCATGTACTTTGGACGAGAGGTGCCCACTTATATTTGAACAGTGCTGGGTGTCAGATATCTTCCATCTAACCCGATATAAATGAAATATCTCTTTTGAACAGTAAGAAGTAATGTGTTAGGCAACATATACAATAATTATTTTAGATATTTGCAATAAGGTTTTAACCGAAAATGCCAATTCTGTAGAGGATGTACGTTGTTTTTGGCTTTTTAAAGACCAAACACCCCAAACGAATCGCCAAGAAGATAATCAGTCGTACTCGTCTCTAGAAGGGTGTTTTGTGTTATGTTGCGCCCTTAAATGAAAAATCACAAAATATTAAAAAATGCCACAAATTTACTTTTTGTTAGATAATCGTACTCATTCGGTGTATGATGACTAGGACCAACCAAATAACTAAAATGTTGTTTTCAACGTAGTTAGTAGTATCCCTTGTAACTACCAAAACAGAAAATTCGCAAATATTACATGCCAAACTCCAATAATATCGGTGTTCACAAGCACAAAAACAAAACAAAAATTAAAGGGAGACAATCGTCTTTAACCACCTTATACGAGGGTCATTTAATAAATTCGTGGACTGGACTCGCCATTTTAATACATATTGACAGAGAGAGTAACTAATCACATCACACTAAACTACAGCCTTTCTGACACAAGTGCAGAAAATTCTGCACTAAACGACGCATTTTTAAAGAAAATATGGCTAAAATAAAACTATCACCTTACCGCAACCACCACACAACGTAAATATATTCTGACGTTATTGGCGTTTTACTATTTCTCAAATGGTAAATCCGAAATTGAAGTATGTCATTAATATCGAATTAAACACAAATATTTAAGTTGTATATTATTAAATAGATCTACCACAACATTTTATGTATTCAAAGTTAAGGATCAAGCTGGACTTAAGGGTTGTATGATAAATTGAAAGGCATCGCACATTTTGACAAGCGTTCCCTCAAACGTCCTGATGTCTTTAAATTTCGTTCGATCCCTGTATCAATTTTAATACCATGCTGCTCTTAAGAAATTTGATTTTGTCACTAAAACACAGGGACACTGAATACTGCATGCTTTCCGTTTGCTATCATAAGCAGCTTATGTGTGTTTGTTGTGTATTTCCGAGACAAGTGCACAATTTAATAGTTGCATGAATTTCCTGGCGTAAATTCATCGGTATTTTGACGTAACTGAAAACGTGATAGGCATAAATCAAATACTTCTCAATTCAAACTTAAAAGTCCAAACAACTTAATAATTTCACAAAATATTATGATAATATCTTGCAATAATCTGGCAAACATATGGGAATTAATTAATTAATTCGGAATTTATAACTAGTTGAACCAGTGAAAAGGGTACGTTACGTCGGTCGGGGTGGTAGTGTGTTACTATGGTAATACAACGGCTCATGACATGTTACTGTGTGGCATAATCAAAGATATATTTGTATCTACGGTAGGTAATAGATAAATGTTTATAATGATATGAGAAATTATTATTTAAATATGAATATAATAAAATGATAACAATTGTCCACGAATATATTGAATATATCGATAACTTTGTCACATCTGATAAGACAATACATTGCCATTGAGATATTTACGGTACACGACCAGACTGCTATATGAGAAATATCTACGACCCTACCAAGAAGTTGACAATTGTTAAGCTACATGGGTTAGCAGCCTGTTTCATTACATGTGGGGTTGTTTGTAATAACTAATCAAGTATTACTCATATTTATTCTACAAACGGACAAATAAGCGCACTATAGTATGCCATTCATGTTCAAAAACGTTTTTGGACAAAATGAATCCCAAATGGATTTCCTAGCGACAAATTCCGAATCATGGTGTTTTGGTCAAGGCCCAGTACCAAACACCAACACAATCACACCATTCGGTACCTTAAGAAAACGTAGTTCATGTTTATTGCATGAGAATAGTAAAGGCCAAAGTCAAACATCGCTGCTTCCAAAGAATTGAAATTTTAAGGATAAAGCAACATTGATTACACTCGATAATTGTTTACAACATTAGGTAGATTTTTTGTGTCCTAAAAAAACTAATAAAGATGCCCATACAACAATGTGAATTTTTGGTTCTAACTTAATTACAAATACAAACACAATGGCTGTATATGTTTATTGACACATTGATGTATACGACTGAATGAAGACTTTTCCAGTATACAATGGCATGTTGAAAATATGGGATTTTCAAAACTGTTCAAATATAAGAGAAAAAAACCCTCTCGTATAACATAGAGGCTATCACAGGTGTTAAAACCTCCAAAAGAACATGACTGTATTGGTTGCCTTGTGTGATAGGGAACCCCCTTAGAGCCCTTCAAGTGGTGTTGATGAGTAATTCTGACAAGTAATGGCTGCTTTCATGTGGTTGGACAGAAGTAACCGTAAAAGGTTGTAATGACACACATTGGGCAATATACCCTAAAAGAATCGATGTGGTATTGGGTAACAAATTGGGGATGTGATTTAGAAGGCTAGTGCTTCTCTGGCTGCTGTGCATGATGGTTTAGAATGTTTAGTTCTTTTAATGGCAAATGTATGTTCTTTGTTGTGGTAAACTAAATACTTCATAGGAAATATTTCCATTGCAGTGGGGTGTACTTTTGAGAGGCATTATCTTGTGCCCGTGTGTACCGGACATAATCTGGTCTTTATTTACAAAAGGTGGTAATGTCATATTTAAGCTGTACATGTCTCCATAGTGCCTGGTACAGATAATACGGTACTAAATGGTAGTGATTACACTATTGATCATGTATTGCATATACTCGATGGTGGTGATTACCCCCACATGGGTTATGAAGGATGTCCTTTGTGGTGATAAGTATATCCTTCTGATATGGCTGTACTAAGTGGTTGACACTACCACTTAGATACACACATGTATTTACATGATGATTACACTTACGGACTTTGAAAACGCACCACTTTTCAGGGGTCGATTTTTTTGTATGAACCATTTAGGATTATTTTATACCAATGTAATAATGTTCCTGGGTCAGAAGGTTGTCAGTAAAGTATATTTTAATCCATTTTTGCCAACCGAATTGCTAGCAGTGACCACGTGGCCAAATCTCATGTTTAGCGCGTGAGTCACGTGCGAATGAAAATATCCGAACTGTGTAAATGACGATGTGTAAACGATTCATTAGCATACCAAAAAAACAACACATTTCAGTTTCCAAAACCAAAGGTTACATTTCATGTCAATCTGAAACTGAAGTGTCACGAAGTAAAGACATGTTACATACCGGAAGTAACCATCACACTGGTTTTGCGCGATTACACTGTTGTCAAGATACAACAAAGTACAATAAGTCTTCAATAGCGTTTTATGCCAAATGACACCACCATTGATCTCCAAAAAGGGTAAAAAGGCCTAAAACACACATAATTCGGATAAATTAATAATAATGATACTATAATAATAATAACATCTTTATTTAACGAATGTTTCATATAAAATGTACAGAGTTTTAAACAATATACATCTTATTTTCATATGGCCTTCTGGTATAATGGTAATGATGATAATAAAGCAATAACAAAAAGAAATCTATGTTGTCACATATTGAGATAACCAGTATTTACATGAAACACACAATTAGATTAAATAAAGTAAAACAACAACTCAATATAACACGCCAATAAATAAACACATATGTCGACAGACACTAAGAAGAAATACTCATTAAAATTATGTTAAATGAAAACTCACACACATACATAAAATTTATATCAAAGTTAACTTATTTCGAATAAATTCCAATCAATTTAACTGGTAGTTTTTATACGTGTTTTTAAATGCGCATGCTCCTCTAAAGAAACGACTTCCGGTCAGCAACCGTGCCTGTCAAAAGAATGCTGGATGTCGATAGATATGCTAAATCATCAAATAAAAATTTCAAACACGTTTATTTATGAAACATTTTCATTTAGTACCCTGCCAATTTGTGTTTCTTCTAACATTGAGCACGTGCTTCAACATGCAGTCACTTTCTTCCTGTATTGCTGTTTCCGGGTGACAGGGGTGTTGACCTTTGGACAGTATGAATGTAACCATGCGCATAAATATCGAATAACAGTCACATTTCTTGAAGAAAACAAAATCTGCGTGATTGAATGTCCCGGATTTTGATCCCACCGAAAAACTGTTCTTTCAAACTTGAGTCTATGCATGAGTTACATGACGCGATCAACCCAAAAGGTTGTCCAAACCATTGTTGATGAATGGAGGAACATTCCACAGAAGCGGATTGCATCTGTAACGAGTACCCGCTGTTGTGAGCGCACCAAAAACATATCTTTACACGCACTCCCCCTAACTGTGAATTTTGTTTTGAGACTTAAGCACGTGTATGTCGAGTGACTTAGTAACATTGTTAACTGTCGTTTTGAAATTTTGCTAGATGTTAAACATAAAATGAACTATCTATAGACAAAATTTTAATGCAATTAAACAATGTTTACTACTAAATTTCGTGGTTTTAATAAGTGGTGCGTTTTCAAAGTCCGTAAGTGTAGATGTGTAAGACTAGATGATGCTACACACTCAATACCAAATCTCTAGGCGCTGATTTTTTAAAGTATTCACTCCATCATTAACTGGTGAATAGTAATTCGAGGAGGAGGTGTGGAAGATTATTTATAAAAATAACAGAAAAAAATATAATAAATGGCACCGCTGGAAACAAGAATCCAAGTGCGATTTAATGTTGTATCTTGAGTGCAATTTGTGCCCTATATGCCGTTACCATGACGTCGCAAAAGTTAACACTATATGTGTTGTTTCTATGTCATTTTACGGCGTCCAAAATGATGATAATTGAAAGTACGAGCTTGTTTTGAAAGTCACATCTCAAATTTATATATCAACTGAAAGCTTGGAATATTCTCTACAAATCTAAGGAGGTAAGATAAAATAATTTCATTTGTTTCGCCAAAAATAGAGGGGTAGGTTTTATGTAGAATCGTTATTTTTCAAGCTGCATGTGGTCATCCTCAATAAATCAGTGGTATGTCAAGTACCTAGGTACCGTTTTCGGATGATACATACACTTGTTGAACGAAAATGCATGGGGTGATATTTGCTTTACTTTTTAAATAGAAGCTTGCATTACACGTGAAATATAATGCAGTGCATAAAAAGTATGATGTCATAGGTTTCTTAAAAATGGTATTCAATGGATGAAATACCATGCCTGTTTTGACACCAGGTGCATAAGTTGAACAATCATCGTAGAAGACCACTTTATGATGCTACATACCAAACATCAAAGCTCTATGCATTGCAGTTTTAGACAAGAATATTTTTTAAAGTTTTCCCTATACAAGTCTATGTAAAGTTTGTGACCCCAGTGTGGGGCCAATTTTGACCCAATATGGGCATAATTTGAACAAATTTGCTAGAGGACCCCTAGATGATACTACATAAAAAATATCAAATCTCTGGACCTTGTGGTTTCAGACAAGCACTATTTTAAAGTTTGAAGTTAACCCCCCCCCTTAGGCCTCGTGACCCAATTAATCTACATGTCGGAACCATTTAAACAACATTGGTAGAGAACTACCCAAGGAACATTCCTATAAAGATTTATCGAATATTGTCGAGATATTAAGTAGAATTCATTTAAAGAAATTGCTGACGGACAAATGACGGGCGAACGACGGATCTAGTGATCACAAACGCTCACCTTGCAACAACATGGGACTAAAATGACCAAATCGTGGTCAATCGGGAGAGATTCTATGTGAACACAGAAGAAGCATGGTGGATTTGCGTAGGTCAGAAGATCGCCAACCTTATCACGATTATTTTGATATGTTCAAAACAAGCATAGCGTCTTGATTGAGACAATCAGCATAATCGTAGTAAGAGCGTATCTAAGTTTGAAAGGGGTTGATCAACATATGAACGTAAGGAGTTTTTAATAATGTTTAAAACTAGCGAATGATAGAGATCCAGTGGCACACATTTGTACTAAACACTAATAGTGTCTCTGTTATTGCGTTCCAAAACGTTGCGTTTAGACTGTATACACTGTTATCATCATCTCTACCGCTGTATCTGTATACCATATTATCTTTTTCGTCACCAGCTGTATTCACTGTTCTCAAAAGTATGACACCATGTCCTGTTTATACCCAAATATCTCTGCGAATCGGACGAACAGAAGTATGTAAATCTGCTTATAGACTGTGAAGGGATTTATTTTTGTCATGGTCTAAGTTAAAGAGTTCAGTTTTGTTTAAAAATAACTGTTTGGGGATCATAGTTTCAAACGACGCGTTTTTCTTCATAAATCGCAAACAATTTCCGTCATTTCTCCCAGAATAAAACACGATTTAGCTCAGAATTTTTATGTACTAATACCTCTTTCAATTGCAAATAAGAATATACGATTTATTTTGTTCAAACTCTACATAGGGTATATAAATTCAAGCATTTCTAACACCCGCTCGAATTTTGTACATGTAAATAACTTTTTGGGGGTCATAGTTTCAAACGACGCGTTTTTCTTCATAAATCGCAAACAATTTCCATCATTTCTCCCAGAATAAAACACGATTTAGCTCAGAATTTTTATGTACTAATACCTCTTTCAATTGCAAATAAGAATATACGATTTATTTTGTTCAAACTCTACATAGGGTATATAAATTCAAGCATTTCTAACACCCGCTCGAATTTTGTACATGTATATAGACATCTGTGTGCTAAGTACAATCTGTATGCTAGATATCGGGTTGAACGGTGTGAACAGTTTTTATCAGATTATATTTTTTATGGTACTTCGTATAACTCTTGAATGATCGTTGAAAAGGATGTGGGACATAACTTTATTGATAAAATTTTCTAGTTTTCATCTGTATGTAAAAAGTACATGTAGTTTGTAGATCAGTGTTCCACTGAAATCTTTACTTGGGGTACAAACACAGGTCTTCTTACAATTCTGTACCACCTGAGTAACAGTTATATAGTAGAGTGCTTCAAAACTGGGGGTACAGCCAGCCATTTTGGGGAAAAAACTCTTATTTGTGAGCACTGTAGATGTCGAGAAATGGAGAACACAAATAAAACAAACACAATTACAGCACATGTTTATGAGCCGTTCTACAGGAAAACCGGGCTTAGTGACAAAATTGTGAAAATGTTGATAATATCGAGGGGTACATGCAATACTGTAGTAAGTCCTTCTTTATCTATATGCAGTTACTACAGTCTTGCGGGTACCCCTCGATATATGGTTAGAAAGAGTACAGTTTCTGAAATAGTCTATTCCACAATATTTGGACAAAGACATATAGTAGGCTTTATACCTTCATATTATACTTAGCTCAGTGACGGATTTAAAAAAAAATTCCAAACACTGATACTGCCTGCTGTGGATAAAGCTAGATACACATAGTTTACCTGCCGGACGAACTTATGTTTATAAACTGTTCTCGATTAACTTTGAAAGATATGTAATGTATAACTCTAACGCGATATTCTGCAATGTCAATATAAACAGAAATCACTGACCATTACATCGATTTAGGGAGAGCAGAAGTTTGTTTTACATGCTCACTTCTATTCACCAAGTAAATTAAAATAACGATATAAAACGGCCACATTGACATGAGCCTGACCTATTGATTAGCTTAATTTAACAGTCGATATATTGTCTACGTTTACAACACCGATTGTATATTTTCATAATCGGAGAGTATCAAGAAGACGCTCGAGAAGTAACACAAACACAAATCTGAAATACCGATATTGCACGATTTGCTTGTGGAAATTGATTTATTCAAAACAAGAACCTTGTAATATATTCTTGCATAAAGGTCAGGCCAGGTCAAAACAGCCAAGCTATACACATTGAAAAGATGATCCTTTTTCCAATATCACGGTCTGTATCCGGTTAATAACTGCTTGGTCGGATAATGGGTGGCTGGATGATAATGGTGGCTAGGGCCCTAACAAATCGACAATAGAAACGCAAGTTTATATGAAAATACTTTTTTACTATGATCCAATTCGTACATTTTTCTGTCACTATTTATATAGCAATGATTTATCAATACAACAGTACTTTTACCCTCAGAAATATGCATGGGAAACGGTAGAAAAATGACAAAACATCACCCAAAGTAAGCGATATTAACAGAAAACTGTAATTGTTTTTAACTGAATTGCCTTCCGTTTTTGATAGTAATGATGACCAAGTGAATATTCTTTGAATTTTAGTTTTCTTTTATATACATCACCAAAAGTCTTATAAAACTGTTTGGACAACTTATCTGTATATTATGAAAATAATTACATCTTACCGTACATCTTAAGACTAATACATGTGGAAATAATTCAAACGTACAATACCATTTTAATGGTATAGTATTTGCATATTCTAGAACTTTAAGTTATTGTCGAGAAGATCTTGGGATTTGAAAGCTAGAATTTGTTTTGTCAGCAACTCCATAATGTTGATCGTATTTGTCATATTTTTTATTATATATTTAAACTAATTCTTGTTATATGGGAGTGAGATCAGGGGAAGCCCTAATACTAGTAATGCTATTTTGAGAAAACCAGATTACGCAATATTAATTTTTTTGAAAATATGATAAGTGATAAGTCGAATTCAAATTTTAAGAAAAATATTATTTGTTCTCACAAAAAAGCAACTAATGAAGCTGTGTGTGGTGAGATTTGAAAATGTCCCATGTATGTAGATGTTAGATCTATATGTAATTTAGTTAAGTATTGTAAACGAATTTCTTCTGGTAATGTCAGTGACCTACTTTATACTGCATATGAGGAACGTAAGCAATTACATTTAATAACAAATCATGTATGTTTGATTATGTTTAACACTGTCTCGAGTCCATATTTATGTCGGTTTCTGGTTTGTTCAAAGAAAGACATTTAAAAAGCTAATTAACTTGTGGTTTGACATAAAGGGGAGTCACTATAATATATTATCAATTGTGTTAAGCATTAAGGAATATGTTCAGGCAAATTGTACCACTACAGTAGCGAGCGAACACAGTGGTGCTATTTAGGACTAAGCATATCGTATATAAATTATATTCTGTATATAATTTTAACTATCAGATATACCATTGTGCCTTATTATATTAAAGTGAAGCATATATACATGTATATATGCATATATTATTGGTTTTTATACAGCTTATAAAGAAGTTAATAGATGAGAAAAAGCAAAGATATGTTAATATTTTATACGAGCACCAATTTCAGCATTAAAATGAATGAGTTGACTTGTGAATACCAGCCAGCCAGGTCTTTAAGATCAGACACTGCTATGCTATTAAGCATTTCTAGAATAAGAACCAAGAATTACGGTGAAAGGCGGTTCGACAAATATGATGCCACCTTATGGAACGGTCTTCCTGTGGATATGAAGCACATTGACACTCTGACAGTCTTTAATAAAACACTGAAAACACATCTGTTCAAAATTGCATATCAGTGATAATCAAGTGAATTTGTATTTTAGACTTTTAATGAACTTTCAATTAGCTGACTTTCGCGTGATAAGTGCTTGTTATATAAAGCGCTATATTTATAAATATTTTCCATTATTGCTAATACATTTTTATAAAATACAGTAAGCCTGCCTATTATCCGTCAACAGTCAGATACTTATCCAATTATTATTACCAAGTAGCCGCTATTATCCACTTCACTACAGACACCTTGCACAAAAACATGATTTTTGGCTTTATTGCTTATGTTAGAGATGTAGGTGAGGTGGCATGTTAATTGTCAATACTTTGTCGTTATTTTTCATCGAAATAGTGTATACAACAACTGTTGAATTATCAAGTACGAAGCAAAAATATAACAGTTTTCTGTTAATATTGCTTACTTTGGGTGATGTTTTGTCATTATTCTACCGTTTCCCATGGATATTTCTGAGGGTAAAAGTACTGGTGTATTGATAAATCATTGCTTTATCAATAGTGACAGAAAAATTTACGCATTGGACTAAAGTAAAAAAGTTATTTCTTACAAACATGCGTCTCTATTGTCGATTTGTTAGGGCCCTAGCCACCATTATCATCTAGCCACCCATTATCCGACCTAGCAGTCATTATACGGATACAGACCGTGAATATCCTTATGTTGTTATGCCAGCTTTGCCTGTTTATTTTGGGTTGCACATGTCCCAATACCGCGTTATAGATAAACCATGTTTTTTGAGCCGTGACAGAACATCACATTTTGCTGTCGTGGTATGTGAATAATACCTGGTTAAACACCATGTATGGAACGCCTTAACTGTCTTATATTAGCAAACAGTTCGATATAATGTCAATATCGCTGAACATAAATGCGTGCGACCGAAAAGTGATATTAATATTTGCCCGCCTATAAAGCAATCTGATTGGCTAATAGACATGCCAAAAAGTTATATAGATTTTCAGCTGAAATTATGGAGAATCGATTTTTACTCACTAAAATGTACATATTATAACGTTTTTATTACTGAACGGAAACATGCCATATGGGTATTCATTTTCTTAGTTAGATCATATCATTTGCTACAATTTGGTCTTATTTGGTTGCAAAAATCTGAAATTTTTCGCAGTTACATACGAAGAAAATTTTAAAATAATTGATACTTATTTAATTGAATTGTCAATGGGTTATTTTATATTAACCCTGTTATTTGTCCTCGGGACAGAAGTTGAACAAATATCAGGGCTAAAATCAAATCGCCCATTTATTAACATACACTATTAATGTTTTGTCATTATATATTCATCTTTTATATTTATATACATATATAAATTTTGCCATTATAATATATTATAGTGGTCGCATGCATTTATGTTCAGCGATATTGACATACTATCGAACTGTTTGCTAATATAAGACAGTTAAGGCGTTCCATAGTCATGGATTGGTTGCTCTCATTGATCACAAATTAATTATAATGCTTAAGGTGTTTCACCGCTTTTGAGTTTGGTGGAAGCTAAAAAATCACAGTTACTTAGGTGTATTGTGAACAACTTACAACCGAGATCAAATAATACAAAATGCTTAAAATTGATTTTTCAGCATCTTCCCTTGTCTTAAAATCGCAATTGTACTGAATAGTTATTACGATTATATACTTTCAATGAAAACACAGAATCACACTTAGCTCAATCCCTACGGATGATTTATTCCAAATGATATAAAACACCTAATCTATCGTATTGGTTACAACGTAGTTAAACGTAGTTCTATGCGCCCATATCAAAATTATTCAATAGTTTTAAACAGCAATATCCCGAGCATTTTAGTAGACGGTTCTTTTGCATTTATTCCTGAATAAAATATACTAATACACGCAGAAGTACCCGAATTAAAACTGTCAGCACGTTGAATTGTGCACTAATTTTGAAAATATAATAATCGCAAAATACGAATACAACGGATGCAAAACGTTGATTAATGTTGTAACCACCCCTGTTTTCAGCGTTTCTGAAATCATTTAAAGTGCAATTAAAATAAACTAGCCAATCAATCGTCATGGAATTTTGCATGAAACTTCAATATTTGTCACCCTACTTGTTGCATGCATTTTTCATGTTAAACTCAAAACAATAATATAACTTGCACAGTATAACATAAACTTTAATGTTTTATTCCTTATATACGAAATTTTATGTATACCAAATTTTATAAGGATTGAATCAAAACTTTTTCGGTAAATTACAATTTTCATTTTTAGGGGTTGTCCCCAAAATTCAAGAATACCTTAAAAACTAGCCGAGCCAAACTGTTGGGATTTTCTAGAATGATTGCTGTAAATTTTTTTTTATAAATATAACAGACTAGGTTGATATAGCTTGTACAGAAAAATTCAACACAGGTGAATCACCTTAAGTCTTAATGCATACCCTATACCTATACGTCCCTTTGAGGGCAAATAAACATCCCTGCATGAATTAGTCACGGCTCAAAAAACATGGTTCATCTATAGCGTTACTATCCGACCAACGATTTTTGACAGTGACGTCATTTTTGTAAACAATCTATAAATAATCAGGGTATATCCCCAAAAAGATAAAGGATCATACTATGTATAAGTATGTCCTTACCATTTCATAATTTATTATATTTTAAGCAATTCATGGTTCTGTGGATGTTTATGTTGACTCTCACTCAGGCGGTCTAAGTTCAAAGCTTATGACAGTCATGAACTTTCCATCACTTTTTATTTACGAGAAATGAAGGCCTATACCCTTGATGATTTGATAAGCTATTTATTTTGAAAATAAATACTTTGCCTTATTGCTCTTAAATTTAATCCGTGGAATGCGTGAAATTGAAAATACGTTTATGATAGCTGTTGGTTTCTCCTAATTCTTCAAAGACTCCTTACTAAAATTTTCTTAAGCTTGTTCTTGGCTATGAAATTTTGCCATTTGAAGATGAGTGAAATGACAATGGTATTTTTGCTCAAGCAGCATTCTGTACACATACTTTGAATGCGATTGGCAAAAATAAAATAAAACTAAGCGTAAATAGGTTTTCCTGCCGGGGTTCGAAGTCGGAATCTTTTACTTACTAATACTGCACCGTTATCCTCTCGGCCACGATTTCATGCAGACAATAGGTAATGAAATATACTCATAATCCACATTTTTGCAGACGATATACTATAAAGTTAACATTTGATTGTAAACACAACGTGACGTATAACACTAACGCGATATTGGGACCTGTGCCACTTAAAGTAAACAGGCAGATCAGGTATAACAACATATAAGGATATTGGAAAAGGGTTTATCTCTTTCAATCTGTATAGCTTGGCTATTGTGACATGAGCCTGACCTTTATGCAAGAATATATTACAATATTTTTGCTTTGATTATATCAATTTCCGCAAGCAAATCGTGCAATATCGGTATTTTCAGATTTGTGTTTGTATTACATCTTGAGCGTCTTCGTGATACTCCCCGAATATGATAACATACACTCGGTGTTGTAAACGTAGACAATATATCGACTGTTAAATTATGCTTATCAATAGGTCAGGCTCTTGTCAATGTGGCCAAGCTTTACCGTTATTTTAATTTACTTGGTGAATAGAAGTGAGCATGTAAAATACACTTCCGCTCTCCCTAAATCGATGTAATGGTCAGTGATTTCTGTTTATATTGACATTGCAGAATATCGCGTTACACTTATAACTTTCAGGTATAACTCTAACGCGATATTCTGCAATGTCAATATCGGGGAGTATCACGAAGACGCTCGAGATGTAATACAAACACAAATTTGAAATACCGATATTGCACGATTTGCTTGCGGAAATTGATATATTCAAAGCAAAAACCTTGTAATATATTCTTGCATAAAGGTCAGGCTCAGGCCAAAATAGCCAAGCTATACACATTGAAAAGATAATCCCTTTTCAAATATCCTTATATTGTTATACCTGATGTGCCTGTTTACATTAAATGGCACAGGTCCCAATACCGCGTTAGAGTTATATCCCTGGTCGGACTGTATATATTGCGATAATCTGCAATGTCAATATACTTAGTAAACTAAAATCACTGACCATTACATCGATTTAGGCACAGGTGGCAGTATCAGTGTTTGGTCCGCAAACGATTAAATAAAATAATAAAAAAATATATACAATCGATATATATACGGTCCATGTAATGTATTAGCTCAGTGACGGATTTGTTCTTTTTCTTTTCCAAACACTGATACTGCCACCTGTGGATTTAGGTAGATGTTTGTTTTATCTATTTAATTTTTTACCGAATTCGCCAGTAATAATTACGTCTTGGCTTAATGGAATATATGTGTTTTATACCTGATTGACCTGTTTACTTTATGTTGCACATGTCCCAATACCGCGTTAAAGTTATACCGTTAATAAACTGCTGTAAAATAGTTCAGTTTCATGAAAGCTACTAACAATTCTGTCATCGTACGTTAATAAATCACTACAAATTAGTGACCTTGGCCGAAAATAGGTTGTTTTCGAAAACATACATCCATCATTTTTGATTATCCAATCATTTAGGATTATCTGGATAACAAGGGTGCTATCTGATATGTCATAAATAAGGTAAATAAAAGACATTGTCAAATAAATAATAACTAACAAACATAATGGTGTGTCTTTGTTATTTTTCGAAATTTAAGTATATAGTCCTTAATGTGGGTGGGGTAATTTCACCCCAAGAAGGATAATTAATGCGTTGTTTCTAGCGTCGTATGTAGAAAATGACCAAAAATGCGTTAAAACATAGAAGTTTATGGTGCTCGACCAAATGCCGTTTCCAACAGAGTATAATAATTTGGTCGAGCATCAATTAAAAACAGCTTAATATAGAGCGAAGTCGGTACTTGCCGGGTATTCTGTCATATACGGAAAGTACTTTAGGCTATATAATATAACCATATTAAATGCACGATCGTTATTATCAAGAAAAAACTCACCTTTAGCAGACGAAATCGCAATAGTTTTGAGCGTAAAACCGCATTCATTTGATCACGTGATTCTACACACTGTATATCATGACAACATTTCATTTTGAAGTACAGTCCAGTTAGGATATTTTTCCAATTACGTAGCAGTTTATGTGTACCCAAAAGATTGCAACCATTGCCAGAACTACGGTGTTCCGTTTGGACAAACGTATTTTTGTTGTCTCCCTGAACCGCGACGCACGATGGTACGATGGTGAAAATACGATGGTACGATGGTGAAAACACGATGATACGATGGTGAAAATACGATGGTACGATGATGAAAATACGATGGTACGATGGTGAAAACGCGATAATAACATCGCGTTTTCATCATCGTACCATCGTGTTTTCATCATCGTACCATCGTACTTTCATCATCGTATCATCAAACCATCGTATTTTCACCATCGTACCATCGTGTTTTCATCATCGTACCATCGTGTTTTCATCATCGTACCATCGTGTTTTCACAATCGTACCATCGTGTTTTCACCATCGTACCATCGTGTTTTCATCATCGTACCATCGCCTTCCGGCGATCATGTACAGTGAATCATATTGATTTACTATACATGCACATATCAACAATGTTCGGGCCCAAAACCGGCCCGAAACGCAAAGTTCAATACACTGTTATTATAGGTACTGCGGGTTTAGGGCCCTAGACCCTAACAGCCCCAAGATAGAAACTTGCAGAGGGTCTCGTTCGACTCATATGATCATACACTACGTCGGTATACCCGGTCTTTCGGGTTCACAAAGCATGGTTAGGGCGGTACACGGGCTCGAACCCATCCTAAGTCGCCTTTGGCATAACGCTATTTGGGCTTCTTTGGGGTCTGGCCCCTCTTTTGTCCACCTGCTCTATATATACATACCCGGTTATCTGGGGTCACATGGACTGGTTTGTGTGGTATACGGGCTCGAACCCGTCCAGTCTCTTTGGTGGTGGTCTCATTCGAATCGTACGAGTATACACCGTCTGTATACCAATGATTCTTGCTCAATGTTTACTGTTTTTTGACCTACACGGTCCCTACACCCCCAAAATTGTCTTAGTGACGGCTAAAAATATCTTATTGTAGGCTAGGAAATTTAGTGGTGCTTAACCTCTTATTGCAGGCTGCTATCGCATGCTCACTTGAGTTTAGCCTATTGTTGATATGTGCATGTATAGTACATCAATATGATTTACTGTGCATGATCGCCGGAAGGCGATGGTACGATGATGAAAACACGATGGTACGATGGTGAAAACACGATGGTACGATGGTGAAAACACGATAGTACGATGGTGAGAACACGATGGTACGATGATGAAAACACGATGGTACGATGATGAAAACACGATGGTACGATGGTGAAAACACGATCGTACGATGGTGAAAACACGATGGTACGATGATGAAAACACGATGGTACGATGGTGAAAATACGATGGTACGATGGTACGACGATGAAAGTACGATGGTACGATGATGAAAACACGACGGTACGATGACGAAAACGCGATGTTATTGTCGCGTTTTCACACTCGTGTCATCGTACCATCGTATTTTCATCATCGTACCATCGTATTTTCATCATCGTATCATCGTGTTTTCACCATCGTACCATCGTATTTTCACCATCGTACCATCGTGCATCGCGGTTCAGGGAGACACAAAAAAATACGTTTGTCCAAACGGAACACCGTAGAACACCGTACAGAACAGGTATAGTTCGATTTCGAGCATTGAGCCGTGACTGCACCTTTCAAGTTTAATCCATTCGCCGATAAACTGAACATCGAAAAATTACACACAGTAGTAAGTAGCATATTATCTTTAAATAATGACTATTGAATAAATCACGGGTAACCCGCCCAAATCGACTCGTCCGAAAGTTCATGGCTCAGGGTTCAAAATTGAACTATAGAGGTTAGTTTAACATTTAAATAACACAAATATGTTTGTATAAGCCTTTATAACTGGTTTTACACCGTAATAGTGTATTCTACCTCTGCGTCACTGTCATCTTACCCTAACTGGACTATACCGATGTGTCACAATACATACATCAAGTACTTACGTTTCCGTGATACGACTAGACAATTGCGTTGATTTTAAGATATCATATTATGCGGATCCGTGAAGTGAAATACGCGCAACAATACTTACATATACATGTATGGATAATATTGAGATATATTTATAAACCGAAGTTTGACATAATGATTATACCGACAGTCAATAGAATTGTTTCCGAATGTTATTAAATGATGAATATAACCTTATTATAGCAAGTTGTTATCGTTTGGTAACAAATTACATGTATACACAAGGGTGAGCGAATTTTATAGAATTGTGACGGAATAGAACCAAATGGTAGCCGAATGTTGAGCCGACTGTTACGAATTGTTATCAAATAATACCGAATGCTAACCTTACACTGATTGTAACCGACTATATCTAATGGTAAACGAATTATATCGAATGATGACCGATCAATATTGTAATTTGACCGAATGTAGTATTTGTGGTATAGTATATAACAGAGATATTAGTGATATAGTATATAACAGAGATATTAGTGATATAGTATATAACAGAGACATTTGTGGTATAGTATATAACAGAGATATTAGTGGTATAGTATATAACAGAGATATAAGTGATATAGTATATAACAGAGATATTAGTGATATAGTATATAACAGAGATATTAGTGATATAGTATATAACAGAGGTATTTGTGATATAGTTTATAACAGAGATGTTAGTGATATAGTATATAACAGAGATATTAGTGATATAGTATATAACAGAGATGTTAGTGGTATAGTATATAACAGAGATATTAGTGATATAGTTTATAACAGAGATATTAGTGATATAGTATATAACAGAGACATTTGTGGTATAGTATATAACAGAGATATTAGTGGTATAGTATATAACAGAGATATAAGTGATATAGTATATAACAGAGATAGTAGTGATATAGTATATAACAGAGATGTTAGTGATATAGTATATAACAGAGATATAAGTGATATAGTATATAACAGAGATATTAGTGAAATAGTATATAACAGATATATAAGTGATATAGTATATAACAGAGATATTAGTGATATAGTATATAACAGAGATATTTGTGGTATAGTATATAACAGAGATATTAGTGATATACTATATAACAGAGATATTAGTGATATAGTATATAACAGAGATATTAGTGATATAGTATATAACAGAGATATGAGTGATATAGTATATAACAGAGATATTAGTGATATAGTATATAACAGAGATATTTGTGGTATAGTATATAACAGAGATATCAGTGGTATAGTATATAACAGAGATATTTGTGGTATAGTATATAACAGAGATATTAGTGATATAGTATATAACAGAGATATTAATGATATAGTATATAACAGATATATTAGTGGTATAGTATATAACAGAGATATTAGTGGTATAGTATATAACAGAGATATTAGTGATATAGTATATAACAGAGATATTAGTGAAATAGTATATAACAGATATATTAGTGATATAGTATATAACAGAGATATTAGTGGTATAGTATATAACAGAGATATTAGTGATATAGTATATAACAGAGATATTAGTGGTATAGTTTATAACAGAGATATTAGTGATATAGTATATAACAGAGATATTAGTGGTATAGTATATAACAGATATATTAGTGATATAGTACATAACAGATATATTAGTGGTATAGTATATAACAGAGATATTAGTCGTATAGTATATAACAGAGATATTAGTGATATAGTATATAACAGATATATTAGTGATATAGTATATAACAGAGATATTAGTGATATAGTATATAACAGAGATATTAGTGGTATAGTTTATAACAGATATATTAGTGGTATAGTATATAACAGATATATTAGTGGTATAGTATATAACAGATATATTAGTGATATAGTATATAACAGAGATATTAGTGGTATAGTATATAACAGAGATATTAGTGGTATAGTATATAACAGAGATATTAGTGGTAAAGTATATAACAGATATATTAGTGATATAGTTTATAACAGAGGTATTTGTGGTATAGTATATAACAGAGGTATTTGTGGTATAGTACACGTATATAGCAGAGACATTTGTGGTATAGTATATAACAGAGATATTAGTGATATAGTATATAACCGAGGTATTTGTGGTATAGTATATAACATATATATTAGTGATATAGTATATAACAGATATATAAGTGATATAGTATATAACAGAGATATAAGTGATATAGTATATAACAGAGATATTAGTGATATAGTATATAACAGAGACATTTGTGGTATAGTATATAACAGAGATATTAGTGGTATAGTATATAACAGAGATATAAGTGATATAGTATATAACAGAGATATTAGTGATATAGTATATAACAGAGATGTTAGTGATATAGTATATAACAGAGATATTAGTGATATAGTATATAACAGAGATATTTGTGAAATAGTATATAACAGATATATAAGTGATATAGTATATAACAGAGATATTAGTGATATAGTATATAACAGAGATATTTGTGGTATAGTATATAACAGAGATATTAGTGATATAGTATATAACAGAGATATTAGTGATATAGTATATAACAGAGATATTAGTGATATAGGATATAACAGAGATATTAGTGATATAGTATATAACAGAGATATTAGTGGTATAGTATATAACAGATATATTAGTGATATAGTTTATAACAGAGGTATTTGTGGTATAGTATATAACAGAGGTATTTGTGGTATAGTACACGTATATAGCAGAGACATTTGTGGTATAGTATATAACAGAGATATTAGTGATATAGTATATAACCGAGGTATTTGTGGTATAGTATATAACATATATATTAGTGATAAAGTATATAACAGATATATAAGTGATATAGTATATAACAGAGATATAAGTGATATAGTATATAACAGAGATATAAGTGATGTAGTATATAAAATATATATTAGTGATATAGTATATAACAGAGATATTAGTGATATAGTATATAACAGATATATAAGTGATATAGTATATAACAGGGATATAAGTGATATAGTATATAACAGATATATTAGTGATATAGTATATAACAGATATATTAGTGATATAGTATATAACAGAGGTATTTGTGGTATAGTATATAACAGAGACACTTGTGGTATAGTATATAACAGAGATATTAGTGATATAGTATATAACAGAGATATTAGTGATATAGTATATAACAGAGATATTAGTGATATAGTATATAACAGAGATATTAGTGGTATAGTATATAACAGAGATATTAGTGATATAGTTTATAACAGAGATATTAGTGGTATAGTATATAACAGAGATATTAGTGATATACTTTATAACAGAGGTATTTGTGGTATAGTATATAACAGAGATATTAGTGATATAGTATATAACAGAGATATTAGTGGTATAGTATATAACAGAGATATTAGTGATATAGTATATAACAGAGATATTAATGATATAGTATGTAACAGAGATATAAGTGATATAGTATATAACAGAGATATTAGTGATGTAGTATAAAACAGAGATATTTGTGATATAGTTTATAACAGAGATATTAGTGATAAAGTATATAACAGAGATATTAGTGATATAGTATATAACAGATATATTAGTGATATAGTATATAACATAGGTGTTTGTGGTATAGTATATAACAGAGACATTTGTAGTATAGTATATAACAGAGATATTAGTGATATAGTATATAACAGAGATATTTGTGGTATAGTATATAACAGAGATATTAGTGATATAGTATATAACAGAGATATTAGTGATATAGTATATAACAGATATATTAGTGATATAGTATATAACAGAGGTATTTGTGGTATAGTGTATAACAGAGATATTAGTGATATAGTATATAACAGATATATTAGTGATATAGTATATAACAGAGGTATTTGTGGTATAGTATATAACAGAGATATTAGTGATATAGTATATAACAGAGGTATTTGTGGTATAGTATATAACAGAGATATTAGTGATATAGTATGTAACAGATATATTAGTGATATAGTATATAACAGAGATATTAATGATATAGTATATAATAGAGATATTAGTGATATAGTATATAACAGAGATATTAGTGATATAGTATATAACAGAGATATTAGTGATATAGTATATAACAGAGATATTAGTGATATAGTATATAACAGAGATATTAGTGATATAGTATATAACAGGGATATTAGTGATATAGTATATAACAAAGATATCAGTGATATAGTATATAACAGAGATATTAGTGATGTAGTATATAACAGAGACATTAGTGATATGGTATATAACAGAGATATTAGTGATGTAGTATATAACAGAGATATTAGTGATATGGTATATAACAGAGATATAAGTGATGTAGTATATAACAGAGATATTAGTGATATAGTATATAACAGAGATATTATTGATATAGTATATAACAGAGGTATTAGTGATATAGTATATAACAGAGATATTAGTGATATAGTATATAACAGAGATGTTAGTGGTATAGTATATAACAGAGGTATTTGTGGTATAGTATATAACAGATATATAAGTGATATAGTATATAACAGAGATATTAGTGATATAGTATATAACAGAGGTATTAGTGATATAGTATATAACAGAGATATTAGTGATATAGTATATAACAGAGATGTTAGTGGTATAGTATATAACAGAGGTATTTGTGGTATAGTATATAACAGATATATTAGTGATATAGTATATAACAGAGATATTAGTGATATAGTATATAACAGAGATGTTAGTGGTATAGTATATAACAGAGGTATTTGTGGTATAGTATATAACATATATATTAGTGATATAGTATATAACAGATATATAAGTGATATAGTATATAACAGAGATATTAGTGGTATAGTATATAACAGAGATATTTGTGGTATAGTATATAACAGAGATATTAGTGATATAGTATATAACAGAGATATTAGTGATATAGTATATAACAGAGGTATTAGTGATATAGTATATAACAGAGATATTAGTGATATAGTATATAACAGAGATGTTAGTGGTATAGTATATAACAGAGATGTAATTGGTATAGTATATAACAGAGATGTTAGTGATATAGTATATAACATAGATATTAGTGATATAGTATATAACAGAGATATTTGTGGTATAGTATATAACAGAGATGTTAGTGATATAGTATATAACAGAGACATTTGTGGTATAGTATATAACAGATATATTAGTGGTATAGTATATAACAGAGACATTTGTGGTATAGTATATAACAGAGATATTAATGGTATAGTATATAACAGAGACATTTGTGGTATAGTATATAACAGAGATGTTAGTGATATAGTATATAACAGAGATATTAATGATATAGTATATAACAGAGGTATTTGTGGTATAGTATATAACAGAGATGTTAGTGATATAGTATATAACAGAGACATTTGTGGTATAGTATATAACAGAGATATTTGGAAGTCTATTTGCATAAAAACCCATATACTTGTTATACGTAAATACATTATGTTTGATTGTTAATGAGTTCTGACGATTTGTATCATTAATGACAAAGTTAGTTTTTTCATTTTTCATGAAATCAGAAATCATCCCCACGCCATGAAATGGTATCTTTACACAAAAACGTAACAAACGCTGTCCTTTTGAAATCAAATGATTTTGCAATACATAACTTGACTTGTTGTGTAGGAGATGCAACACTCATTGTAACACAGACAATTTTGATCAAGTTATCATACTTAAAATCAGGAAGACAATTGAAACATAATTGGTATACTCATACGAGGGCTGGTACATATATTCACGGAAAGGTGCTTGTAGTTTGCTAAATCATTAATGTCGTTAAATTTTAAATGAGGACACATTGCCGCAAAATGATTGAACAACCCATGTACACTTTACGATTACATGTATAACAAATTGTAGTGTCAACGTAATTATTCTGCAGGTCGATTGCAAGGATGGGAGTGGCTTTAATAAATATTAGTTTTGGAATTTTCATGTTAGTATGTAAGTTATTGGCGTTTTTTTGTATTTTAACTTTTGTCGAGCATCGTCTTTATTTGCCAGCTAGATTTCTGCTGAAACATACATGCAAAAATCGTTTTGAATAGATATACACTTTAAGTGTTTATATACAGAAATCAAGTTGGGACTACTTTGTACTTGCGTTCTTCATCTATGACATTTACTTGCGTTCTTCATCTAGGCTATTTACTTGCGTTCTTCATCTATAGCATTTACTTGCGTTCTTCATCTATGACATTTAATTGCGTTCTTCATCTATGACATTTACTTGCGTTCTTCATCTATGACATTTACTTGCGTTCTTCATCTATAAAATTTACTTGCGTTCTTCATCTATAGCATTTACTTGCGTTCTTCATCTATAACATTTACTTGCGTTCTTCATCTATGACATTTACTTGCGTTCTTCATCTATGACAATTACTAGCGTTCTTCATCTATGATATTTACTTGCGTTCTTCATCTATGACATTTACTTGCGTTCTTCATCTATGACATTTACTAGCGTTCTTCATCTATGATATTTACTAGCGTTCTTCATCTATGGTATTTACTTGCGTTCTTCATCTATGATATTTACTAGCGTTCTTCATCTATGATATTTACTTGCTTTCTTCATCTATCACATTTACTTGCGTTCTTCATCTATAACATTTACTTGCGTTCTTCATCTACGGTATTTACTTGCGTTCTTCATCTATGCCATTTACTTGCGTTCTTCATCTATACCATTTACTTGCGTTCTTCATCTATGACAATTACTTGCGTTCTTCATCTATAACATTTACTTGCGTTCTTCATCTATAACATTTACTTGCGTTCTTCATCGATAACATTTACTTGCGTTCTTCATCTATGACATTTACTTGCGTTCTTCATCTATAGCATTTACTTGCGTTCTTCGTCTATGACATTTACTTGCGTTATTCATCTATGACATTTACTTGCGTTCTTCATCTATGACATTTACTTGCGTTCTTCATCTATGGTATTTACTTGCGTTCTTCATCTATGACATTAACTTGCGTTCTTCATCTATGGCATTTACTTGCGTTCTTCATCTATGACATTTACTTGCGTTCTGTATCTATGGTATTTACTTGCGTTCTTCATCTATGGTATTTACTTGCGTTCTTCATCTATGACATTTACTTGCGTTCTCCATCTATGATATATACTAGCGTTCTTCATCTATGACATTTACTAGCGTTCTTCATCTATGATATTTACTATCGTTCTTCATCTATAGCATTTACTTGCGTTCTTTATCTATGGTATTTACTTGCGTTCTTCATCTATAACATTTTCTTGCGTTCTTCATCGATGACATTTACTAGCGTTCTTCATCTATGGCATTTACTTGCGTTCTTCATCTATGACATTTACTTGCGTTCTTCATCTATAACATTTACTAGCGTTCTTCATCTATGGCATTTACTTGCGTTCTTCATCTATGACATTTACTAGCGTTCTTCATCTATGGTATTTACTAGCGTTCTTCATCTATGACATTTACTTGCGTTCTTCATCTATGACATTTACTTGCGTTCTTCATCTATGGTATTTACTTGCGTTCTTCATCTATGGTATTTACTTGCGTTCTTCATCTATAACATTTACTTGCGTTCTTCATCTATGACATTTACTAGCGTTCTTCATCTATGGCATTTACTTGCGTTCTTCATCTATGACATTTACTTGCGTTCTTCATCTATAACATTTACTTGCGTTCTTCATCTATGACATTTACTAGCGTTCTTCATCTATGACATCTCTGTCATCATAGGTCACCCCCTTAAAAATAGTCATCCTATAACCTATTTGTAGTTGTCATAAGGAACTCACCAATGCACACCGAGCATATAAGAGAAAAAAGAAATCAAACAGTAAACAAGACATCTCAAAATACAAGGAGTTGAAAGGACGCACACAGAAGGAGATAAGGACTGGAAATATATAGAGGGTCTTATTACACAAAGCCAGGAACCTGATCACCAAAACCAAAACTGCATGAAACGATTCTGGACTTACATTAAACATAAAAAATCAAATGGAAGTACTATACCACCTCTGAATACCCAAGGACTACTTCATGAAGACCCAGTAGAGAAAGCTTACATCTAAAATTCTCAATTCCAACAGGCATTCCCAGGAAAAGATGAGTTTTCTAAAGAAGAATTCAAGCAAAGGTGCCCAATGTCTGGAGATTTCAACACCGCTCCAGATATTAACATCACTGAAAAGAAGCTGCTCCACACAAAGCAACAGGACCAGACAAGATAGCCCCCCGTATTCTCAAGGAAATGGCATCAAACTTAGCACCCATTCTCCAAATCATCTTCACAAAGTCGTACAATTCTGGAGAAGTACCCAACATCTGGAGATCTGCCAATGTATGTCCGGTCTTCAAGAAGGGAAAGCGATTTGAAGCAATCAACTACAGGCCTGTCTCACTCACATGCGTGTGCTGTAAGTTAATGGAACATATTATTACCAGTCATATTATGAACCATGCAGACAGAAATAACATCTTATATAAACTTCAACACGGATTTAGGAAACAACTTTCATGTGAAACTCAACTAGTGGAATTTATTGATGACGTCTCCAAAAATTATGATCAAAACCAACAAACAGACTGTCTGATAATGGACTTTTCTAAGGCGTTTGACAAAGTAAATCATAGCCTTCTTACTCACAAATTAGACCACTATGGAATAAGAGGTAAAATAAACAACTGGATAAAAAACTTCTTAGCAGACTGGACACAAAGCGTTGTTGTAGAAGGAGAACAATATAGTAACATGGGAGCTGAGTCTGGATAACCACAGGGCTCGGTGCTAGGCCCAAGTTTATTTCTCTTCTACATTAATGACATGCCAGAAAACATCTCCTCGACAGTAAGACTCTTTGCCGATGACACCATCGCATACCTGACAGTTGCAGCTGAAAATAACACGCTCCAGGAAGATCTCGACAAACTAGCTCTTTGGGAGGAAAAATGGATGATGAACTTCCACCCGGACCAATGCCAAGTACTTACAATCACAAAGAAAAGGGAACCAATTCGAAAAGACTACATCCTACATGACCACATACTTGAACACGTTACATCAGCTAAATTCCTGGGAGTTACTATATCATCAGATCTAAAGTGGGACCACCATATAAACAAAATATGTCAGAAAGCAAACAGAACTATTGGATTTTTAAAAAGAAACTTGAACATTGCCAATCATAACCTCAAAGAGAAAGCATACATCACTTGTTAGACCAACCGTAGAGTATGCCAGCTCGGTTTCACAGCGGATAAACGACTGTATGTATATACCGGATGTTGTCGTTGGATTTCAATCAATGAAGAAAAAAACGCAATAATGTTGGTAGAAAAAGTCGAAATTCTTAGCATATACACTAAGCAAAATTGTAACTTATACATAATCATTATCATGATTAAATTTGCTGTCGTTCGCATATACTCGATTCCGTAATGTTTGCTCATATTTTTTAAAATCATTGAAAATCGTTTGACTTTTTTGGAGAAAAATGTACATCGGCCACTTTAAAACATTGTTTCATCGTGATTCTATACGCTTCAGTTTAGTAATTGTACATAATATAATAGATATAACATTCGTACACAATTTGTACGTTTCAAAAAATCTACAAATTGTGTTATTATCGAGATAGAGGCCAAAAGTGATACGGCTATGTTATCCCATCACTGTATGTTTATTGAAATTAGTGGTAAATTGATTTGTATGTTTATTGCAATCAATGTGTATTCATTATTGCAGTGATTTGACATTGTTTCTTCAATGTTTTTCGTCAATTATTTAATCAAAAGTTTGAAATGCCATTTCGAGACCCTTAGGTTATTGAAGCATTCAATCAGTATCAATGTACCGTTCTAAAAATAGACGGCTACACGTTCTCGGTGTTCTCGTTTTTCACGTGATTACTCGGTCAGTTCTTATTTAGGCAGTACGAAACAGCACATTTTAGGATTGAAGTTGTCTTCCAACGGAGGTTTATTTGAAAGTACGTATATATCTTATTAATAATTTATTTAATTTATTTGTAATATCGCATATGTACAACGGAATTCAGTTCCCATTCCTGTTTGTCTTTCGACAATGTAACACGTATTAGGCAGCGTACGTGCGATACAACGGACATCGTACATTGCAACAAAAACCTAAATCATGTGCTTTAGATTTTTGCCTGCAAACACATTGTACGCACGTTCAACTTACTTTTTATATGCGCCACTTACCATGCACACAGTCACTCATGTCCGTCTGTACGTCTGTCTGTCTGTCCGTCCATCCGTTCACACTTTCAAATAACTTCTGCTCTTAAACGGTTTGGCCAATTTTGATGCATTTTTTCATGACTGTTCGTGGCATTGGGGGATTTAGTAATTGCTCAAAGTATGGCACAGAGGTAAAAATTGGCCCGTCCCAGGGGTCACCGTTTTACATAGATTTAAATAGGGAAAACATATAAAATCTTCTTGTCAAAAACTTCAATGTCTATAAACTATAATATAGTCCCCTACCCCAGATTGCTCAAATTATGCCCCTGGGGTCAAAATTGGCTCCGACCCGGGTGTCACAAGTTTAACATAGACTTATATAGGTAAAACATACAAAATCTTCTTGTATAAAACAACAGTGCCTTGAGCTTTGAACTTTGGTATGTAGCATCATCTAGTGGTCCCCTACCTCGATTGCTCAAAGTATGCCACTTGGGTCAAACTTGGCCGCATCCCCGGATGTCAGGTTTTTACATAGACTTATGTAGGGAAAACATATAAAACTTGATTCGATGTTAGGAATTATGGTCTTGTTTGATGCTTTTATATCTCTTGTGACAATGTTGTAATCTTTAGAAAATGACGACACTTGTTTTGTTTCAGAATTGTGGTGCGTAATATGGATTTTCAAATTACGGTCTTCGTGGACTTCAGTGTAATGGATAATGCAGGTACCGAAGTTTTCGGTTGAAAACGAGCAATATAAGCACCGAAATTCGTCCATTGTAACTGAAAGAAACAAAAGTAAAGCATTATACTTTGCACTAATCACGATATAAAAGTTCAATAAATGATACAAATCAAACTTTGATAATTGCAATAAACATACAGTATCGATGCAATAAAGGATACAGTGATGGCAGCGCATAGTCAACTCTTTTTTGGCTCAATCTCGATAAAAACACAATTTGAAGACATTTTGAAACGTACAAATTATGTATGAATGATATATCTATAATAATATGTACAATTACTAGACCTAAACGTATAGAATCATGATGTAAATAATGTTTGAAAGTGACCGGTGTGCATTTTTCTCCAAAAAGTCAAACGATTTTCAATGATTTTAGATAGCATGAGCAAACAGCACGGAATCGAGTATATGCGAACGAAAGCAAAGTTAATCATGATAATAAATATGCACAAGTTACAATTTTGCGTTTGTGTTTATGCTAAGTAATTCAAATTATTCTACCAACCTTGTTGTGGTTTTATCGTCCACTATCGAAATTCAACGACAACATCCGGTATATACATACAGTCGTTTATCCGCTGTGGGTTTGGGACCCATACCTTCAAAAAGATAAACATAAATTGGAAATGATACAGAGAAGATCTGCCAGATATGTCACAAATCGATACCACAACACCTCATCTGTTCAAGGCATGTTACAACACCTAAATTGGCCAACACTGGAAGAAAGACGTAGGCATGCACGACTCTCCCTGTGCTACAAAATCACAACAAATGAAGTAAAAATTGATGCTAGTCATATTCTTATACCACCTGACAGACTTACTCGGAACATGAACCTGAACTCTTTCCAACTACCATCTTCAAGAACAACCTTACGGAAAGAGTCATTCTACCCCAGAACAATTAGAGACTGGAATGCATTACCAACCACTGTAACCTCGGCTACCAGCCTTGATTCATTCAAGAGACTCCTGAAGGACCATTAATTGGTGAACTTTTGTTTTTATCCGCACAGTGTAAAATAGTGTACAGCACAAACTTTTGATGCAGTGAACTTAGTTCTTTTTTGGACAAATTTTTAACTAGTGTTTTTATATACATGCGCACACCAAGGTAACAGAATAGTCAACCTGATGACGGTGGTCACCAATTGGTAGAAGTAGAAGTACCAGTGTTTGCATCCGTCCAAATAGGGCCTATGGGAATTGAGCATATTCCCATAAGGGGACTCTCTAGTGTATGGAACTGTCACACTTAAAAGGACTCACAAGGGTTTAGAAAAGTGATCATATACCCTTAGGTGAACTCACCAGTGTTTTGAGATGTATTCATCCAAGGCTTTCTATAGACCAACTAGTGTATGAAACAATCAATGAAGGTCATATGAGGACCTCGTCAATGCTCAATAGATTATACAACGCCATATGAAAGGCTCAATAAGCGTTGATTCACTTACGACACTCGTATTAAGCCCTGTGGGGACTCATCGGCAGCAGTCATAGTTGGGTCTACAGGGACCATCAGTGTTAGGAACAAATAATGAAGGCATTATGTGGGGGACTCGGCAGTGCTGGGAGAAGTCATTCAAAGATGCAGTTGTTTTAATTAGACCCTACTGTTAGACGCACGTGTACTGGAAGCAATCCTATTAGGATCTATAAATGACTCATCAGAGTTGGAAACAGTCATGCAAAATCCTCTGAGAGGTACTTGTCTTACATGCAGGCCCTATGTGATTCGGGAGTGTTGACAGCAGACATATAAGGGTCAATGGAAGACTTATCAGTGTTAATTACCATCATATTAGTGCACATGTATATGAAGGACTCCCAAGTGTTGAAAGCTGCAATCAAAGGTCCTCTTGGACTCATCAGTGTTGGGAACCATCAATGAAGGTCTTATGGGAGACTCATCAGTGCTTGCAGAAGTTGTCAGAGTCACTGTGGGAACCCATCAGCGTTGGCTACATCCGTCCTATGCCCTATACATGTAGGGGACTCATCAGAGCTGATCCCACTTATCCTAGTCCCTATGGGGACTTGCAAGTGTTAATAACAATATTCTATCGATGACTTATTAGTATAGGGAACAGTCACAAGGTACTTGTAGAGTACATTAATTAGTAGATTCAATAATGTTGGGGAACTAGTATTCCATGTACTGAAAGGTCAGTAGTCACACTGCTAACAGCAACTACACAAGATCCAATTGAACATCAGAACTGTTGTAAACAACCATTCAATCATTCAATGCTCATATTGTAGGAGCAAGCCTGAACAGTCATTAATGACCTCATGGTAGTATTTAGTTTTGACACAGTCAGTTTTGGAACTATGTGATGCTCATCAATGTACTGAACAAATATCATAGGCCCTATGGGAAACATACAGAGTTGGATTACTCATCCTCGTTATTAGTTACCACATTACTCACTCATCAATGTTCCAAGCACACACGCAACATACTGAATATTGTTTTACTCTAAGCAACACTACAATACAAATATCTAACCCACTGAAATAATGCAGTGTGGAAATACCATTGCATTGTAACTGTGTATTTTTGTATCCTGAACGACCTTGACCCTTAATTGGTTAGTGTTGTAGATTATACAAACTACTTTCATGCTTTAATAGCCTTAGAAAATGTGAAATATATCTAATATCAATGAAACTTTTGCATAATAATCTTTTTTCCTGTAATTTGAACTTGAAATGGCCTTGACCTTGTACTCAAAGTGGCCATTGTTGCAGACAATTTTGAAAAACCTTATTCAATTTATAATGTTTACACAAACATTTAGTTATACCAATGAAAATTCTAATGCTACAACTGATAATATAAGTTATCACAATCAGCTCTTGAACACGATGTACTGGAGTCAAACTTGCTGTTTTCACAAAATTTAAATATTCTGGTTAACCATATGCCTTATAATAAAGAAATATACACTTACAAACTACTTCCAGACTTTAATAACCTCATACAATGTAAAATAGATCTTAAACCAATGAAAGTATAGAGGATAATTAATTTTTTTAGCCTTTTTAGTAGTTTGACCTTGAAATGGCATTGACCATGACCTTTGAGTGGTCACTTAACCCTTCCAATTTGATGCACACTTTTTATGAACACTTTCCTTGCAAAAAATCCTTATTATATATATATATATATATATATATAGAACTACCTCGTTAGAACATTGATAGTTAGTGGTTCAGAAATAATGGCAGACATCCTGGACGCCATCTTGGATTTCACCACTTTCCCCTTATCAAATTTTTGAGGAGTTTTTTCTAAAGTCCGCCAAGGTTTGAACTTGACGTTAGTTGTAAAATTGTTTCTGTTGCAATTTGTCTTGGGTTAGGCCCATTTTGAACCTATTTTGACTGGACTAACTTCTAACAGCCGTGTTGTTGAGTTAACTTTTTAGTGATGAGGTTGAGTTCCGCCTACAAAGCTAGAGGTCGTGGGCTCGATCCTTTGTGCAGACCCGATTTTTATCGCTCCCCTAATTTACTATAGCAACATAGGAAACAGAATACATGTACATGTTTTTTTGTTACAAGTGAGCACGTTTTTATTTTAATGAAACTATTTCAGTTATCTTCATGGGATTAAAAGCAATAAAATGCAATGATTAAAATCAATATATAAATGTACATGTACTTGAATTTCCGTATTCATGTTCCATAGATTTATGTTTGTAGATATACATAACACACTATGTAAATTCGTGTGATATTTTGATATATTTCTACTGTTCATTATATTAGCAATATATAATTATGTTTTTATGTACGTATTGCATGTATATTTGTGTACTCATGGGCATCATGCCTAATGTATTTCAAAATAAACTGTAAACTGTATATTACTCACATGAATACAATGCACCACGTAATTTATTAACATCGCAGTAAAACTACTTAATTTAAATTCCACATATTCCAGACATGTACTACAACTTACATTGCAATTTAACGTTATTTATTCAAAAATATACTTATGGATTACAAAATGTATTTTACAAAATGTATATTACAAAATGTGTATAAATTTATGGTTGTAAATTGAGCAACACATGCTTTTACAAGGGTCAGTGGGTTTATTTATTTTGAAAAACAATAACTTTATTAGTTAAACATTCGTGTGCTAAATCGGTATTCACATAACCCTACTTGAGTGTAGCTGGAGTCACTGTCAAGTGACCGTTTGGCCCACTCGAGAAATCCCCACTCAGTCGAGTCAACTCCAGCGACACGTACCGTTGTGAATACCAATTTTTAGTTAGGTCGGATGCCCATTGAAACGCACGGACGAAACGATCACTAAAATCGGATTAGCTCAGTGAGTGGGAGTAGAAGATGTGAATATGGCCCATATTGGACATGTCGGAGTATAAATTGATATTTTGATAAAGTATATTATATACAGATGTATTTGTGAAATCAAGTACCCGTTTGGGGCCTCATTTGTGCAAAACACGGGGCCTCACGTACATGTTTTATTAGTATTTATATAGGTGGTCAACTTGAAGTGCAACTATGCTATGTTCTGTGATTTATATACATAATGGGAACATTCATGCTCTTATTTTATTGCCTCATCTTTTGTTAAAACCACCAATGGGGCCTCTATTCCAAGTTTTATTATTACAAAAAGCAGCAATTTTCAAATGCTCACATTTATCACAGTATATACTATGGCTAAATGTATTTTGCTTCACAATCAGGGAAATAAACATGTATTTATACTGACGGGTAGATGGTGATCCTCATACCCCTTGGAGCCTCATTTGTGCAGGAGACAGGGCCGCTCATGGTTGTCTCTTTGTTTTTTTTTATCAGACTGATTTATAGAGCTACTGTACCAAATTTGGTGTTTTATACACCATGTGAACATTCATGGCTCTTACAACCCTGAGTATAAAGAGCAACTGTCAGACAGATTTTCTTGTTTTGTCAAAATATTGATTTTATAGATACGACCTTCTCATTCTAAGCCAGCGATTTGTAGGGAAGCGAATAACGACGAAGGGGTCGACGAAGTCCAGTTTCTTTATGCAATAAAAACACTCGCACCCAATAAACACTCATATTGTACAGGAATAATTCATGCGACCACATACCAAAAGGCTCCGTAGCCACACTCATGAGTAGAAATTAACCTAATCAAGTTAGGCATTGCTTGTACTTGACTTTAACAGCCGGGCACAGAAAACAAAAAAACTTTACATAACCGAATGCGAAAATAAACTACCAAAGTCCCCATCGTCAAAAAAAGAATGAACAATCGCCAGCAATAAAAAAGCCGAATGCCTCAGCTAAATAATCTAGTCTCAACAACGGAATTATAATGCGCCAAAGATAACACGAAAAGCTGGAAAATTGGAATACTCAACATAGGTGGTTCAACCAAGTGTGCACGATTTATCCGTGTCATTTTAGTATAGAAATACGTAACTGTATGTGTTTACTTAAGACATGAATTTTTCAACAATTATACACTTTACCGAATTTCTAATTGGCCACTCAATAAAATATTATATTATGCGATATATTCAATCAATATTTCTAAAATTGTGGTTATTTTTATTCCATGCACTTATCTATCGATTTCAAGAAGAAAAAATACACATGCATGCATTAAATCATCCATGCGGAACGGTTAGTGCAAAATGGCTTATGTACACGTGGTTCACGTGCCCGACATGTTTGATTTTTGAAATTAGTCAGACTGTTTTCTCTGTCGATTGGCCTTTAATAAAATAATACTAATGCTGGCGAGCAAAGTAATGTGGGGTGTGCTGAAGCTGTCAGAATGACGAGTACCAGCACTAAAATCCAGACATGTACGCCAAAACGTCATTATGAAAAATCCGATATTTATAATAACGTGGTGTTAAGCTCGAAATACAGCGAGAAACATATTTTCAATCAATAAAATTGGGCAGTATCGGAGTTTCGATTATTTGTATTCTTCTAAAAGCATTTTTAAAACTTATTTATAAAAAACACGTGGCCAATTAGAAATTCGTTCAATGTATGCATACATCTGACGTCATGAGCGCGTTCCAAATGGCTCATTTTCACAAACTGTAGTGTTTTTAAAAAAGCAAATCAACTGGGAACAAATTCATATCAAGAACGATACTATTCCAAGCTGTGCACGAGGCCAACGTGCAAGAAGCAATTTCGCACCAACCGTTACGCATGGATGATTTTGTGCATGAATACGCTATTTCTTTCCGGAAATCGATAGATTAGTGGACTGAACAAATAACACATCCTTAGATTTATTGATATACTTTATCAGAATATTTAAAAATTTTAAGGGTGGCCAATTAGAAATTCGATTAAGTGTAGGCAACTCCGGTCAATGTTTGTAAATATCATATTATTAGTAGAACCTATTCAATCATAATGTGCGTATATTATAAGGAAGTACATAAAAGTCTTGTATAATAATACTGTTACAATATATTTTCAGTTATTGTGAAAAGTGCCACACAAACCAACCATGGACAGACGACAGAAATTGGAACCAAATTTATCCCTAGAAGTACGTCTACTTCCAATCTCCTCCGTTTCTTTGGGAACTCCTATATTCGGTATAATTTTGACCAACTTTCAGGAGAAGTGTTGGAAACATCTTCGACCGAAACATTTTCCTTTCAATTTATCACCGAGAAATCGGATGGTTTGATGATGATTTTCAACGCAACTAATGGAAATGATTGGCTAATCGGTATGGTGGTAAGTGTTGCTATGGAGACGTGACGTCACTTTTCACTGTTTGGGTAATTACTACATATATGTATCTTTATCTAGAAACGTTTGCAAATTCAGATTAAATTAGGCTTATTTAGTTAGTATAATTTTAGTATTAGTATTAGTTAGTATGTATGTTTGGTATTTTGGGTTCAGGTGTGTCTTGTTTTAATTGATACAGTTTACTTATAATTTAATATTTTCAAAATTACAGATTGAAATTTAAGAGTGCAATAACACATATTACAAATAATACCAATTTAATTTCGACCAGTCTGAATGACATGTGACAACAGCGCTCAGAAATCTAATGTGACCATATTACTTAATTTTCTTATGTATTTCATGAGAGATTTTTACCAAGTGTATTGAACATATTCCGTTTGAATATCAATAAAACGGAAATGCTTTCGTTTTAATTGATGAAAACATGACATGCTAGCTGAAAGATTAATCTTAATGTATATAGTCAGAGACACTGGTGTTGATGTATCGACCACTGATTAGTACTTTTCCAGTGACCCTCGTATTTTGTATTGTTATATTTGCTGATAAGTATTTAAATCAATACACATTTTGAGATTTTCTCTAAAATATTTTGCAGACCCAGGTCTGCAGTCTGTACTCAGGTCTGCAAATTAAATATTTTGCAGACCCAGGTCTGCAGTCTGCACTCAGGTCTGCAAATAAAATATTTTTCAGACCTAGGTCTACAGTCTGAACTCAGGTCTGCAAATAAAATATTTTGCAGATCCTGGTCTGCAGTCTGCACTTAGGTCTGCAAATAAAATATTTTGCAGACCCAGGTCTGCAGTCTGAACTTAGGTCTGCAAATGTAGTGTTTTGCAGACCTAGGTCTACAGTCTGCACTTAGGTCTACAAATGTTGTGTTTTGCAGACCTAGGTCTGCAGTCTGCACTCAGGTCTGCGAATGTAGTATTTTGCAGACACAGGTCTGCAGTCTGCACTCAGGTCTGCAAATGAAATATTTTGCAGACCCAGGCCTGCAGTCTGAACTTAGGTCTGCAAATGTAGTGTTTTTCAGACCTAGGTCTGCAGTCTGCACTTAGGTCTGCACTTAGGTCTGCAAATGTAGTGTTTTTCAGACCTAGGTCTGCAGTCTGCACATAGGTCTCCAAATGTAGTATTTTGCAGACCTATGTCTGCAGTCTGCAGTTAGGTCTGCAAATGTTGTGTTTTGCAGACCTATGTCTGCAGTCTGCACTTAGGTCTGCAATTGCAGTGTTTTGCAGACCTAGGTCTGCAGTCTGCACTAAGGTCTGCAAATGTTGTGTTTTGCAGACCTAGGTCTGCAGTCTGCACTCACTTCTGCAAATGTAGTATTTTGCAGACACAGGTCTGCAGTCTGCACTCAGGTCTGCAAATGAAATATTTTGCAGACCCAGGTCTGCAGTCTGAACTTAGGTCTGCAAATGTAGTGTTTTGCAGACCTAGGTCTGCAGTCTGCACTTAGGTCTGCAAATGTAGTGTTTTGCAGACCTAGGTCTGCAGTCAGCACTTAGGTCTGCATATGTAGTATTTTGCAGACCTAGGTCTGCAGTCTGCAGTCAGGTCTGCAAATGAAATATTTTACAGACCCAGGTCTGCAGTCTGCACTCAGGTCTCCAAATGTGGTGTTTTGCAGACCTATGTCTGCAGTCTGCACTTAGGTATGCTAATGTAGTATTTTGCAGACCCAGGTCTGCCGTCTGCAGTCAGGTCTGCAAATGAAATATTTTACAGACCCAGGTCTGCAGTCTGAACTTAGGTCTGCTAATGTAGTGTTTTGCAGACCTAGGTCTGCAGTCTGCACTCAGGTCTCCAAATGTGGTGTTTTGCAGACCTATGTTTGCAGTCTGCACTTAGGTCTACAAATATAGTATTTGCAGACCCAGGTCTGCAGTCTGCACTTAGGTCTGCAAATGTTGTGTTTTGCAGACCTAGGTTTGCAGTCTGCACTTAGGTCTACAAATATAGTATTTGCAGACCCAGGTCTGCAGTCTGCACGCAGGTATGCAAATGAAATATTTTGGATTTTTTCAAAGACAAGCTAGCCAGTAGAGTTAAATGTTAAATGAACGAGTATGGGAAGAGCTTTCATTGTACACAAACTTGTTAGGATCGGGGCTCATGTGAAAAAGTTTTCCTCGGGGTGAAAATGTGTAGGGTTTTATAGAAGGGAAATCCCGCCGATAAACAGCATTCAGAAGTTCGGCCGTTAGACGCTCAATGCCAGTTTTTGTTTAAAGGCAAGGTAGCCGGTTGAGTTTTGTGTTAAATGAACGAGCACGGAAAGAGATTTCCAATGCACCTAAACTTGTAGGGATCGGAATTCATGTGAAAAGTTTTCCCCGGGGTGAAAATTTGGAGGGCTTAAAAAGTTAGAAATCACCAAATAGATTTGCTCTATAGCTCAATATAAATTGGCCATAGTAGGCCCCAATTTTCAACTTTTATTAGTCTATGGCCACATGGACCACATATATCATTGTAAAGAAGGGCATTTAAGCTTCAAAATAATGCAATAAAAAGGGGGTCATGTATCTTCTAAGAAAGTTTTTGTCCTTCAAATACGGTCTATCCGTTTTTACGCATGTCCGGATTTGTAAGTTCTGGGTTTTACCCTAGTCTACTTTCACTTTGGTATCAAGAACAAAATAGCGGAATAATACAAATATTACAGTTTTACTACACCACATGCATATTTACCAACCATTTAAACTCAATTCCATCATTCAACTCCACATTTGTCAAGAAATATCTCCATTTACAGGCAAACCCAAGTTTTTTAAGGACAACTTGAGTATCACCACTTGGTCCGCGGAGGCATTGAGTGGTTCTTTACCTATAAAGCCGCATGCAAAGCTCGATCGTTAGACGCGCTGTGGATTTTTTTCAAAAGCAAGCTAGCCAGTTGAGTTTAGTGTTCAATGAACGAGCATTGAAAGAGCTTTGTAACGCACCAAAACTCGGCCGATTCGGAGCTCATGGGAAAAAGTTTTCCCCGAGATGAAATTTTGACGGGCTTGTTAGAAGGGAAATCCCGTCGATAAACAGCCTTCAGAAGCTGAGTGCAGACTGCAGACCTGGGTCTGCAAAATGTGTGCCGACTGCAGACCTAGGTCTGCAAAATATTACATTTGTACACCTGAGTGCAGCCTGCAGACCTGGGTCTGCAAATTTTTTTATTTGCAGACCTGAATGCAGACTGCAGACCTGGGACTGCTAAATACTACATTTGCAGACCTGTGTGCAGACTGCAGACCTTTGCAGACATAAGTGCAGACTGCAGACCTAGGTCTGCAAAATATTTTTTTTGCAGACCTGAGTGCAGACTGCAGACCTGGCTCTAAAAAATATTTTATTTGCAGTCCTGAATGCAGACTGCAGACCTGGGTCTTTAAAATATTTTCTTTGCAGACCTGAGTGCAGACTGCATACCTAGGTCTGCAAAATACATTTGCAGACCCGAGTCCAGACTGCAGACCTAGGTCTGCAAAATATTTTATTTGGGTCTGCAAAATACAATTGCAGATCTGAGTGCAGACTGCTGATGTACGTGCCAAGTTCACGCTACTGTAATTAATTTGACCGGGCAAGCTATTCCAAATTGAATGTGATTATAATCAAATTGTTTTACGATATAGCTTCTACATACGGTGTTTTTGTTCATTATGCAGGATAGCGTTCTGATTTTTGGATTTTATGACGGCCAGGTAGGATCGAAGCACGTTCCATTACAACACGCTTTAAATGATTTCAGATGGCACTTGGTTAAAATAGCTAAAGATGGAAAACAAGTAAGTTCACTATGTATTAATTGAAATAACTGGAAACGCTTTTTGTGGCCACTCATTTGTCCTTCATCCATCGTCAAAAATTGTTAACTCTCTAGAGGTAACATATTCATTTAATCATTTTGAAACTTTGTCACAATGTTTGTCTCTATGAAATCAAGACCGAGTTCGTAACTGGGTTATCTTGGGTTAAAACTAGGTCACCAGGTCAAATCACTCTAGAGATCACAATTGTCACTGAATCCTTTTGAATCTTAGTCACAATGTTTTCTCTATGCAATCTAGGACAAGTTCGTAACTGGATCATCTGGGATCAAAAACTAGGTCACTAGGCCAAACAATAGAACACCTTGTTAACACTCGAAATGTCACCTTTTTATGCCCCCGTATCGATAGATCGGGAGGCATATTAATTCACCTGTCCGTCCGTCCGTCCGTCCGTCCGTCCGTCTGTCTGTCCGGCCTGTTAACCCAATTGACCGTTTCTTCTAGCATTAATATGGCTTGCTACAAAATTTTCAAACTTGCATGGATGTTGTATATGACCACTCTCCACGCGCCTGTATCACCTGACTCCATTTTGACCTTCACCTTGACCTAATTTTGGACTTAGACTTATTGAAAGGCCAAATTCTTGGTTAACTCAAATTGACCGTTTCTTCTAGCATTAATATGGCTTGCTACAAAGCTTTCATACTTGCATGGATGTTGTATATGACCACTCTTCACACGCCTGTATCACCTTACTCCATTTTGACCTTCACCTTGACCTAATTTTAGACTTAGCCTTATCTCCCCTTAAGTATTTTTACAATAAAATTTTGTCTGGAGCGTATCTTCAAAACTATTTAACATATTGACTTAAAACTTGAACATAAATAGATGGCAACTTGGAGAAGTGCATTGACAAAGAACCATAACTCTGTCTGTTTTAAATTTTGAATTATCTCCCCTTTAGTGTTTTTTATAGTCAAATTTTGCTCTTAGTATATCTTCAAAACTATTTAACATATTGACCTGAAACTTAGAATATATATAGATGGCAACTTGGAAAAGTGCAATGACCAAGAACCCTAACTCTGTCTGTCTTAAATTTTGAATTACCTCCCCTTTATGATTTTCAGAATCATATTTTGACCGAAGTGTATCTTTAAAAGTGTTTAAGATATTGCCTTAAAACTTGATATGTAAATAGATGGTAGCTTGTAGAAGTGCAGGGATCAAGAACCATAACTCTGTCTGTCTTAAATTTTGAATTATCTCCCCTTCAGTGTTTTTATGATAATTGTTTGTCCGGAGCGTATCTTCAAAAGTATTTAAAATATTGACTTGAAACTTGGTATATCAATAGATGTCAACTTGGAGAAGTGCAGTGACAAAGAATCATAACACATGTATCACCAGATCACACATGAAGTTGACCAAGGCACTGCTTTCAATTGTGGCATATTCGTTTACCATCATAAGCCCCTTATAGTTCAAAGCCATGTAACACTATCAAACATTTTAACTGAATAATGGCCCCTGATTGACTTAGCTTTTTATGGACATGGCTTCCACGGGGGCATAAGCGTTTATTGAACGCAGTCTTGTTTACTTCTTCCTTTCGAAACTTGGTCGCAATGTTTGTCTCTATGAAATCTAGGTCAATTGCAGAAATGGGTCATCTTGCGTCGAAAACTAGGTCACCAGGTCAAATCACTGAGAAACCTTGTTAACACTCTACATATCATAATTTTCACAACATCCTTTTGAAAGGTGGTCTCAATGTTTGCGTTTAACACTCTAGAGGTCACGTTTTTACTGAATCCTTTTTTGACGATGCTGTTTACAGCGAGTCAAAGTTATAACCAGTGGTTTCAGATCTTACCATCGGGCCAATGAAAAAAAACGAGAGAGTCCGAATGGCAAATTGTAAAAATTTGGTTCCCGTCTCATCAATGTACTGAAAGATTGAGATCAGAAACCACACAGCTCTATAAATAGTAACAAAACACGGTGAACCAAGATGGTTCCCGTCCTAAATATACTGAAAGATTGAGACATGGGCACTGTTTTATCAAAGCATTTAAGCTAGCGTAAACCTGAGATTTCCTAAAATATTGCGTACGTCGAAAATATTTGCGTAAATGCGTTTTACAAAGATATTTTAGTTCACATTCTGTCGTAAGTTTTGTATAGGATAGAACACGAGTAAGTGTTGGGTATGAAAACTAAATCGAGCTCTGCGAGATTTTATGTTTTCATACCCAACACTTACGAGAGATCTATCTGTCTTAGACCACAGCTAAAAATGTTAGTTTCTCAGATACAATTTGCACAACAATCAACTACTTAATACTATGATTGATACTTAGTAAACACAATATCCCCAAATCGTTTACATTAGCCATTCATAAAATAAAATCAAGGAATGTTTGGTGCACGGGTATTTTGTGTTTTCGTTGGTAACATTCGATTGGTCAACTTTCTTTCTGTATCATACATATTTTACATATCTTTTTTAAAGCAAGTGTACATGCATGTGCTTTTAAAAACAAGTAGTGGAATTTGATTTACTTGATGAAACTACTACATTGTACATCGATGGCTTAGAATAAGAAGGTCGTAACTACTACTTACGACCTTATAAGACTCATGCATATTTGAAATCTGCTTCACAAGGCGCTTCTTATGAGCCTATTTTCATGAATTGTCATGTTGACCAAAATGAAGTTTTAAAAACTAATCGATGTTTTCTCAATACATACATGTATATCGATTTTGTAGTTACGACCTTCTCATTCTAAGCCATCGACATGTAGTATATTTTTGGAGTTGAGGACGGAACTGCGGTTACGCAGATCAAGCATCTTCCATCCTGAGACCTTTTAGTCAAAGATCAAAGGTTTAAGGACGTGCAACCGCATTCAGAACAGCGTCTGCCGAAAGTTACCAGAAAGCAACATTCTTGGACATGTTCAGCATGCGAGTAATATGCACAATGACGCAATTCTAAGATATTACCAGGACTACTTTTTCATCATTAAATATACAGGGTATCCGTCTATATGAAAACAATTTTGACGAACAAGCAATAATGGCACACAGTGGGCATAGAAGCACTGCTGTGCATTATTATAAACAACCGTTAGAGGCACTGCAGTGTAACTTATCATCCAAACTACAAACGCCATCGCAGACGCCTCCATCGCCCCACTCTACAGCTGGACTAGTCATCTCGGCAACGGTTATCAAGGCCGAGTCTGCTGGCTTGCCAGACCCAAATGCTATTGTGATAGAAGTACCTGACTGTATATCTGCTATTATTGGTTTTCAAAGGCGGCAGAAAGATGTCGATTCAACTGTAAAATCACCAGTCGAAACATTTGTGTAAGCAGCAGTAAAATGTAAAATTGTTATTTCACTGCAAGTTTATTTTTCATTTTTGGCATACCAATTTTGTAAAAGAGCAGAAAACTCTTATGTTGTAACTAAATAGTTCATTAATTAACAATGATTTAATATTGTTTTAGATATACTTAACTGCTTAAATAGTATTTAAGTGCATGTATATGTTTTATAATCGATTCTATTGTAATTCTTACTGCTTCAGCAATAAATTATTCTGTATTTTAGTGACAATTTACTCTAGTTACACAAAATATAAATATAAAGTAACATAACAATTTTAAGTCATTGAAAACGCCGCTTCATCCTCTTTAAACTCTATGTTTGATGTTTGTATTGGATATATACATGTATAGTGATTGTTAATGCTTAACTTCACTGTTACAATCACACTTGTCGATGGATTGTGTTAACAATAAAGCTATAAATTCCTGACTTGATGGATTATTTTGCTTGGCCTAAATAGTATTGGATAAATCAATGTAAGTTTATATCCAACACTTTTTCTATATACCACAGAAAAGTGTTGTATAAAAAAATCTATGGGATTTATTCAACACTTTTTCTGCTCGTTGATTGGTCAGTTACATTAAGCTGTGGTCTAAAGCTTATTTCTACACCAAGGCTGGGCAACCTTAAATGGCAAATATGAACGTTAGTGAAGAGTTTTTAATACGCACTGATGAATTTTGACCGTCGCGTGTTATTTTAGACTGTCGTTTAATGTTTTAGACCGTCACTTGTTGTTTTAGGCGTGATTAATCATCAAATCTTGACCCATATTTTTCATTCTGGAACCCGTTATATTTGTTATATTGGTTATATTGTGTCCCGAGTTACGTTCAATCTCCAATATATTTTGCGTAAATGTATGCAAGTATTGTCGATTCAAAGATGTCTGTCAAAATCGCCATAATGTTCCATCTCTAAATAGCTAATTGCAGTAAGTATAACCACAACGCTATAGGACCATTAGATTTTTTATCATTTAAGTGTATTATTGATGGTAGAATTTAATCCTGACACACCTGTAATAATCAACGGGGATGAATGTTTGTTTACGCGGTTGTGACAGAGATCTTTGAATCACCTATACTTGCGATCGCTTAGTAAAACACACTTACGAGTTTGCGTAAGGTAGATATATATGCGTAAATTTACACATCGTTAGTAAAACGGTGCCCAGGACCCACACAGTTCTAAAAATAGTAACAAAACACGGTGCATCAAGATGCTTAGGAAATTAGGCATTTTCTTTCGAGTTTTTCGCTTCATGTGAAGTTATCTTCGCCTGTATTGCGTACTAGAGGGAATTGAACTATCACTAGTGATATGGTTTGCAGCTGATATTTTAACACGGTATCAGTTTCATCTTGATTTTGTGTACCTTGCAAATCGTCGAAATTTCTTCGAATTCATGTCAAAACATTGAAGTAGAAGTTACTTTCAGCAATATATATTACCTGACAAGAAGTACATGAACCTTATTTGGGATATAAGTAAACAAAAACTAGAATGTTGACATCCAAAACTAAAACTACGGACCGTAAAATGGCGATCAAGTTGTAGTGATTTTGGGTTCCGTTCTGAGTACGGTAGGGGTGGATTTTAGCGTGTCCGGAATAACGGATTTTCCGGCGTTATGTTAAAATACTCCACGGAAGAAGTCCTCTTCTCGTTGTGGGCGTCGAAAAGGCCGGACGTGCGTGTAAGCGCTGAGATGCAGTGGTTTTTCTCCTAACATTACAAAGGCCTGTAAAAGGCCCCTTCTCAAATGAAAATTTCTTTAAAATCCTTTTGTTTTTCAAAAAAAAATCCCAAGTTATACTTACTTTTTTGTTTCCCGATATTTTCCCCAAAATTAGGAGGCTAAGGCCCCTTTTTAATTTTAGGGAAAATGCCCTGGGATTAATGGGCTGCAAGCGCGAAATGGGCATAAGACGAGAATATGTGCTTTACACATGTTACAGCTACCTCTTTCAAATTCAAGGTCCCATGGTATGGGCAGCTGTCTAAGTGCACAGCTCTGGGAGACATGCCTTTTGTTGTGTAAAAAAACCTTGCCCATGAATGTTTTCCATGAATAATGCAGTCATATTCCTGACCAAACGATTCTTTCCAATGCTATTTGAAAATAGAGAATAAAAACTAGCCAACGTTTATTGCGTTGCCTGTGACACGTTTCGCCTATATGGCTCCATAGAACAGTGATCACAGTGCAGTACCAGGATGCGTGTCAAAAAGTTGCATCTCTGTGCTGTATTAAATAATAACAACTCATTTAAAAACGTTAACATAGTTTCCTTCCTTGATGAGCATTACCTCCTACAACCTTTAAACCTTATAAGTATGTAGATGTACATCGATGCCCTAAAATTTATCCTTTTTAAAAGCATTATCCCACCAGTACAGTGCTACTGTCAGTGCTTTGATTTAACTAGGTCACAATGTTTGCCTCTATGAAATATAATTCGCAATTTGTCATATTGGGTCAAAAACGTGGTCACCATATCAAATCACAGAAAAACCATGTTATCACTCACGAGGTCACACTTTAATCCTTTTGAATCACAGAGTTTGTCTCTATGAAGTCTAGGCCAAGTTCGAAACTGGGTCATCTAGTGTCCAAAACGAGGTGTATTAGGTATTTTGGCATGGGTTTCTGTGGGCACTGCTCAGGGTAGTTGTGTCGTGATGTTTCTGATTTCTGTGCTCGGCTTGTTGGGTTGAGTGCTACCTTCCCTGTCGGATTTTCTCATACCTTTTTACATATTTTGACTAACCATGTGCAAAATGTCTTTGCGATAGCTGAACATTAAGAGTTGATAAAAATACCCCGAAACTGTATACTTTCTTTTTGGACACCCTGTATATGGAGGGTCAATTGATATAAATTGATATAAAACGAGTTCTGGAAATGTTATTTGGCGAGCCTCTGGCAAGCTTAATACTATTTCATGAACGAGTTTGTTTCCATATATAAATCATTCAATGATGTATGTACATGTGAATTGGGTTTTTCGTCTTTCAGATGAAAATTCATATTGACGAGCAATTTATTATGGAACTTAACACAAAAATCCAGGTACAGTTTGTAATGGATGGTGCCATCTTTCTTGGCTGTATAAACGATACACATTAAGAGACTAGTGGTAGTTTTGATACCTGTTTCGATGGTGCTTTAACGGATGTAAGTATTGATTTCATGGTGCTACGATGGTCAGTCAAAATAACTGAGAGTTGTTAATGTAATCCATCAATATGCATGTGTATATATTGGCAGCCGTATTTCCTATTACTAAAAATATGGGTACTGTTGATAATATTTTTGTACTGCATAATCTTATCAATCATTCAGTAAACAGTCATAAGAAATTTTATACAGCATTTGTAGATTTTACTAAAGCCTTTGATTATATATAGCGAGACATAGCATGGTTTAAGCTTATCAAACTAGGCATAAGGGGAAAGATAATGGATATTATTCTATCAATGTATTTAAATGTTAAATCGAGGGTAAATATGAAAAGTGATAGCTTCACATGTTTGTTAGGTGTACGACTGGGGGAATCTTTATCACCATTTTTATTTTCAATGTATTTTAATGATATCGAGGAACATTTTATAACAAATAATTATCAGGGTATAGATTTAGACTCATTTAAAATAGTTTTATTGTTGTATGCAGATGATATTGAGTTATTTTCAGAAACTTAAAATGGTTTACAATATGGTTTATTGCTACTTGAAGAATGTGATAGGTGGAAATTAACGGTTAATTCACAAAAAAAACAAGATAATGATTTTTAGGAAAGGGGGAACATTGAGAAGAAATTTACAATTTTTGTATAAAGGTCAATGTTTGGAGATTGTGGACAAATTCACCTATCTTTGGATAGTGTTTAATACTGGTGGCTCTTTTAACACAACATTTGACAGTTTATCAGGTCAGACCATGAATGAAACATTGTTTGTCAAAATTTCCCACGTTATCTATTAAACATAGATTAGATATTTTCAATAAATTGATATATCCAATATTAAGCTACGGATCTGAGGTGTTGGGTCTTTTTAAATGTAACCAACTAGAGAAAGTGCACTTAATTTTTTGTAAAGAAATATTAGGAGTGAGAAGGCAAACACAGAATAACTTTATTTATGGTGAACTTGGTAGGACGACATTGTCATGTAGGCACTCAGTAAATGTAATTAGATATTGGTTAAAGATAACGAAAATGCAACCTGTTAAATATGTAAGAATTGTTTATGGTAGAATTTGCTTAGAATTAGACAGAAATCAAAATAACTAATCGTGGGTCTATATGGTTAGACATTTACTACAAAGTTGTTGATTTAATGGTGAATGGTTAAATCAAGGTGTTGGAAATTGTGAATTATTTTTAAGTATGTTTAAGTAGCGAGTATCAGATATGTTTATAGAAAACTGGAAATCTGTATTGGAAGATTCAATTAGAGCTAGGATATATGTTTTAATATCAGAGTTTAGTTTTCATACTTACCTAAATAATGTTAATATAGACAAGTATAGAATCGCTTTGACAAGATTACGATTATCTGCCATTAGACTGATGGTAGAAACTGGCAGATGGCACCAACCAATAGCTACCCCTTTTAATGAAAGAAAGTGTCATTTGTGTAAAACTCTTGAAGATGGGTATCATTTTGTTCTGGAATGTAGTATCTATAGTGATATCAGAAAGTTATATGTTAATAAATATTTTTACTTGCGTCCAAATATAGTAAAATTCATAGAATTGTTAACCTCTCAGAATGTTAATATTGATAGACGATTAGGTATGTATGTTTTTAAAGCTTTTGAAATTAGAAATCAGTATCATATGTACTATGGATAAAGTATTTTGTTGGTACCTCTCCCGCTGTATGTGAAATATTGAATGGTATCGTTTATAATTTATGAATAAGTTAACCAGAATTAGTAATCATTATATATTTTTTGACCGCAAACTATATTTATGTTTGGAGATATACATAATTCACTGTGTAAACTCGTGTGATATTCTTATATATTACGGGTTTCTACTGTTCTTTATATAAGCAATATATTTATTGTTGACCTTGTAATATTTATGTAATTATGTCTTCATGTACATATTGTATGTATATTTGTACGTATACTCATGGGCATATTATTGCCTAATGTATTTCGAAATAAACTGTTCAACTGTTATAAAAACTTAATTTTCTTAAAATTATATAGCAACTCTCGTGTAATTTTGACTGATCCTCGTATATTTCAGAGCTTTAACGTGTACGTGTGTATACACGTACACGTTAAAGCTCTGAAACCCGTCAATGATATTGAACAAATTCGTTCTCATTGATTTAAGATGCTGCCTCACTGAAGGAACTAAGAGTTTTGCATGGCATAACATATCAAATATTTATATAATCGAAACTTAAATACTAGTATGTATTAATTACTGACGTTGCCATTTATCCATTTTTCTGCAACGGAAGTGACGTATAGTTTAGGATAATTTCCCGTAGACTTTCCTGATCTGGTACCCCCGCGAGCTGGTAAGCCACAGGTAACGACCGGACACTAGTCATTTATTACATTAACTTAATTCAGCGCCAGTTTTAAACTGTCACAACATATTTTTGGGGAAAACTATGTTAAAGGGAAGATATACGTTGGATTTCTTATGCTAGACACAGACAATTGTAAATAATCACGATCAGTGCTAGTTATTAGACTGGGATAGTCGGAACGGAACGGCTACGGGTAATTAGCTTAAACTATTATATACGTTCCTGAAATAATGGGGCCTCCCAACCTGCTTATATCTTTAAAAGATCACGTAACGGGACATTCGGTGAATATGAAAACTCATTAGTTAACGCACTGTTGAGGCCATATGCCTGTGATTTTTGCCAACCTAAACGTCCTATCACTAGTAATGGTCAAATCCGTACAATACACAGATGTGCCTGAGTTATAGTCAATTAAATTGATTGTTATATACTTATATTCAGATTAAAGCAACGAAGGCACCCAGATCCAATAGAGAAATTATTTTAACTCTCTCCGATTTGGGATTCGGTGACGGCATTGTCTCATCCGATGTTTGGAATACCGGTTCATATGTTTGGGATACTACCCCAGCCCCAACTGCTACCTACCCATCGGATGTAAGTAATTAAGGATGCTGGGTCGGTTAAGTGAGCATGTGTCATAGTGCATTATGTGTCGTCTCAAAATAAACATTATGTATCAAATATGACAGTTGTATGCAAGTTAAGTAGAAAATACCAATCAGAATCACAGTTTTCGTTCTGAAAAAAATATATCATCACAAAACAGGTGGATGGGGTAAAATAAAACATATTTCTCATTATGCCAAATGGATTTATTGGGGATTGGGTTCGTTTGTTAATGGTTGTTTATTTTGTCATTATATTTTTTCGGGAAATGAGCATGTTTTCATTGATTTTCATGACATTTTAGATTTGGAGCAGGTACGATAAGGGGTGATTTTGGCCCAAGAATTTGAGAAAAAATAAAATCGACTATGTTGTGTTTTTCTTTGTATATATAGAATTACCGAACTCGGCTATTTTAACCTAAATATCGCCAATAAAATGCAACGTGTTATATGAGCGCAGCTGTGTACCAAGTTCTTATTTCGCACATATGATGATAATTTAATTACACATAAATGTGAAAAGTATAAACTTGGTACACGTCTGCGCTCATAACTAGCTATTTGGAAAGCAAACATTCCGTCACCATCCGGTTTTTAGTACCGCCTTCTTTCAAATCACTCAAATATTCGTTAACGTGCATTACACTTGCTAAATTTAGTTAATAATGATCGATTTATCAGACTTGTTCATACAACAAATATGTTCGCTACCTGATGAATATTCGAAATGGGTAAATTATAACATGCATCAACGAGTGAGTACAAATCAATTTGGTGACGAATGTAACCAAGTAAAAAACATGCTTGACGATGACCTACTTCAGTGGCTGGGAAATCAATAAACACGCATAGATACGTGTCCGAATTCATTTTGATAGCGGTTACCTACTTTTGTCAATAGTAAGTATTCGTAATATTTATTTTGTGTTTACTGTTAGGCCCATTTACGGTTCAACGTGTTCCCGATCAAGTTTGACGCACCGTACATTCTGATCTCTGAAAACCACAGGAAAGTGAATGTGTTCCCAGTGTGGATCTATTTGACGAGCTTTAAGCTTATACTGCCTTATATGCAAGACTTATAAATGAATGCTAGACTTATTTAAACATAAATTTAACATGCACAGTTTTTGCAAACACTCACATCGAGTGCGGATTCTGTTGATTTGTATCAAGAGGTATGGTTTTTGATGAGCAAATAATGAATACGCTAATGGATGCCATGATTGAAAGGTTATTTTCTAACATATCGACGAATTTCAGCTACGATTAACAGTAAAGAATTACAGAGTAGAACTAAATGCATTTTGGACGGTGTTGTATATTTTACCTCTCGTTTTACGATTTTACTCGACCCACTATCAACGAGAAACAGACGTGGCATTATATTCAAACGGAACCAGCTTTGATCGACTGCTATCAAATGTACAAATTGCCAGTAATCTATGCAATAAGATTTCGTTTGGTGAGCTGGCATTTTACGAACATTTCGTAACGTCTTACCAACTTGTTTCAAAGAAGAAGAAAATCGGAAGTATATGTGTGGTTAACATTTCCAAAAGATGGAAAATTTGCCTGTTATTGTGCGGTGATATTCATCCCTGTCCTGGACCCGATTCCAACGATAATTCAGGAAAAATGTATAATTATATTCAATCTAAGAAGAGAGGATTACATTTCATTCACATGCATGTTCGTAGTATACTGCCTAAAATTGATGAAATTCGACTAATTGCAAGAAATACCTATGCATCTTGTATAATGTTAACTTAAACCTGGCTTGACGACTCGGTGTTTGAGTCGGAGGTAGCTATCAGAACTACGCAATGAAATGGAAGGATCGCAACCGTCATTGGGGAGGTGTTTGTATTTAAACCCGTAAATATGTCGCATTCAATTGCAGAGATGACTTGAATCACGAAGAACGTGAAGACACTTTTATAGATATATTACTTCCCAAAACCAAACCGATTTTATGTGGGTTTTGTGTACCGTCCCCCGAAGCAAACTAACTTTTACGAAATCTTAGAATCACTGTTTTTTTCTAGTACATCTACGAATAATACAGAAACATTTATCTTGGGTGATTTAAATACGGATGTATCTACACCATGTAAACAGTGTCCTCTAGTCAGAAAGTTAAATTCTCTATATAATATGTTTAGTTTTAAACAATTGATAAAGCAATCCATCAGACTATCAATTAACTCTTCATCAATTATATGCTTAGTTCTTGTATCAGATACTGAAAAAATAACACAAAGCGGTGTTATAGATTGTAGCGTTAGTGATCATTTGAAGACTTTTTGTTCAAGGAAGGTATCTCGGGACTTTATTGGTAAGCATAATACCGCAACCATTTGTTCCTTGAAAAATTACAGTAAAGAAAGCTTTCAACAGTCTCTTTTGGAAACAGACTTGTCTTCAGATGTTTGTTGTGATGATGTTCATAGTGCATGGGCATAATTTAGGTCAATTTTTATCTCGTCTTTAGCCCCTGTCAAGTCTGTCCGAATTAAACAGAAAACCGAAGAATGGGTCGATTCAGAAGTTTTGCAATGCATTAAAGATCGAGATAAAGCGTTTTACATGTTTAAACGTAATAAAACAGAGGACAATGTGAACCATTTTCGAGCTATGAGGAATAATGCCAATTCTGTTATATTTAATGAAAAAAAGGATATTTTTCACATCCCCACTTGAAAGCAATCAACATGACTACAAGTATCTTTGGAAAAGTTTAAAAACATTAGGCTTACCAAGTAAGAATAAGCAAGGTACCAGTAATATTGGTCTGAAAATCTACGGTGAAATCTGCTTTGATAAATTAAAGGTTGCAGAGAAATTTAACTCGTTTTATACTTCGGTCGCAGATAAACTTGTAACAAATTACCTAAAATAATTAATAGGTACGGTAGGGATTTTGTAAGTAAATTTTTGTTCTTCTAAAGGGGTTATTCCGGATAGTTTTTCGTTTTCAATTGTAACGGAAGATAAAGTGTTTAAATATTTAAACAATCTAACCGCCGGAAAGGCAACTGGTTTAGACTGAATCCCGTCTTGTTTGGTCATAGACTCCACCACGGTTATTGCTAGTCCCCTTTCGCATATCATAAATCTTTCCATAATGCAAAGTGCAGTTCCTGATGACCTGAAGTCCGCCCGTGTTGTGTCGTTGTTTAAAAAGAATGACAAAACGGATGTTGGCAATTAGCGTCCGGTCTCCATTTTAAGTGTTATCTCTAAAGTCATTGATTACCAGTTAGAAGCATATCTTCTTTTATATGAGTTTCAGTCTGGATTTAGACATGGATTCTCAACAGACACATGCTTTACTCATCTAACTGACTACATCCGCTTTGAGATGGACAAAGGCCATTTTGTTGGTATGATACTGCTTGATCTCCAAAAAGCATTTGACACAGTCAACCGTTCTATTTTACTAATGAAACTTAAAGCTATGGGTCTAAATGATGGTTCTCAGCCTACCTGTCCGACAGACGCCAGTTAGTTGAAGTTGTTTCAGGTGTTTTGTCATCAAAAGCAAATATTGCATGTGGTGTACCACATGGATCAATACTTGGACCGCTTCTCTTCTTAATCTATGTCAACGACATGTCTGCTGTTATAAAGAACAAGCTTCTCTTATATGCTGACGACTCTGCTATCCTCGTGTCCTCGAAAAATAAGTCAACTATCGAAAATCAACTGCGTCAAGACCTGAATGTAGTTAGCCAATGGCTTATATGTAATAAGTTGTCACTGCACCTGGGTAAAACCGAGTCAATATTGTTTGGGTCTCAGCATAAGTTAAAGTCACAGTCGTGTATTAATATTGTTTGTAATGACCAACGCATTTAGTCTAAGACGTCAGTTAAATATCTGGGTGCAACCATTGATCAAAGTTTGTCTTTAGAGTTTATGGCATGATCTGTCATTAAGAAATCAATGCAAGGCTTTAGTTTTGTATCGGAAGAGTAAATATCTACCGGACACACCAAGAAGCTCCTTGTCTCATCACTAGTCCAATGTCACTTTGATTATACTTCATCGGCATGGTGCAATGGCGTAACACAGGATTTGAAACACAGGTTACAAGTCACACAAAATAAACTTATTCGATTTGTGTTGGACGTACCTCCGAGATCGCACGTTAGTAAAGATCATTTTAACTATTAATTGGCTGCCAGTTGCGAGTAGAGTCAACCAAATAACTATTTGTCATGTATTTAAAATAAATTCGAACATTGCACCCCTGTTAGTACAGTTCATAATTACCCTACAAGATTCAGGGTAAAGGCCAGACAAGCCTCATGTGATATTTCCCTGTCAGACAGCAAAATATTTGCTCTTTCAAAGGTCAACGGCTTTGGACAAAAATCGCTTGCTTATAAAGGATGTTCCCTGTGGAATAAGTTGCCACAACATATCAGAGATTCTGGATCATTATCAACTTTTAAAACTAAACTGAAACATAACTTTTGGACTGATATTTAAATTGTTGGGAGCAGGTTCATTTTTCATTAAAATTTGGATTATTTTACGCTCAGGGGATTTATTTAATATTTTTATCAACTTTTTAACGTCTCGTACATTACTTATCGTTGTTATTTGTCTATATATTTATATGTCACAAGAACATTTCACATATCATTAAATTATATATACAAGAGGTGTCCCACTTATATTTTAACAGTGTTGAACATGACATATTTTCATGGAAATATGGTATAAATCAAATACCTCTTTTGGACTGTGTAAACATATGTGTTAGGTAACATTTACACTAACTGGTTGGTTTGATTGAAAAATAGAATGAACCAAAAACAACACTTTTGTAGAGTGTATGGTGTTTTGCGTTTTGAAGGTCAGTCACTGCTATAAAAACCCTTAAAAGTTGTTGGTTGAGCATGGGTATTCCATTATTGTGAAGATAATATGCAATTTTTATCACAGGAAGGATGTTTTGCTTTGTTGTTCTTTTTAACGAAATTACGCAAAATATTAAAAACTGACAAAAAATTATGATACCTACCAAAATCTTAAACTTTGGTTATTTAATAAGTCGGGCATATCCAAAAACCAAAATAGGGGCTTAAGCGACGTTAATAGTACCCAATTGGGACTTTCGATTTGTTCATTTAGAGAATTATACATGCCGGACTCGGGATAAAATCGGTGTTTACATGCTCAATATCACAAAAACAACATAAGGGAGACAAATGTCTTTAACGCTGTGTATGCTTCAACAGAACCGTTGATGCCACAACTTTGTCACCTCTGTAGAGGCAATGCTTTATCGTTGAAAAATATACCATGAACGGACCGCCTACTATATGATAAATGTTGATAAGTTGACATTCGTTAAGCTTCACATGTTTTCGAACGTAGGCATAACGTATGCTATTGTTTGCTATACTGCCTTAATGGAACACATATGTTTTACTTAAAAGTCAAAGGTGAATGCACATTGCTGTGTACATTAGGTTCCAAACCATATTTGGTCAAAATGTTTGCAAAACATCTTTCCTGGAGACCATATGGGGAACATGGTGTTTTGTCAACACGGAGCTTCAGCTTTCTCCACATAAACACCATTCTGTATCTTAAGGAATATTGCTGCGTTTATTACAGGCGGGAAATGCAAACAGCATCGATCGGATTATGCGGTTTTCAAAAAGCCAAACACCATACCCTCTACAAAATTGTAGATTTGAGTGCAAACTAAGAAATAAAGTAATAATCAATAGTTGTATATGTTAAATAACAAGTTATTTTGCACGATGATATAGAAATATTTTGATTATATATAATAAGCATCGAACTATTTGATATTCAATACTGTTCAAATATAAGTGGGGCACCTCTCGTATTAAGGACCGCAATGAAAATAAGAACTACATGTATGTGTAGCTCTTTCTTGCGCCATCTTTTACATGTATTATTGATTGCCATTACCTGATTATTGCAATTGATTATCTATGTGAATTTATTATTATTGTATGTTGCGATATATTTTGTCATGTTTAATTATGCATTATACGTGGAAATAAATCTATCTATGGTATTAAAATACTTCTTCCACAACAAGGTTTTAATGGAAACAAGTCATTAAACATGAGAAACTAGATCTAGCATTTATATTAGTATTGTGGTCAATAGACGTGAAATTACAAATTGAAAGTTGGGCCAAAATCACCCCTTACAGTACCTGCTCCAAATTACTGGTACTTAATAACGCAGTATATCCATAATACTAACGTACACCTAATTATTTTAATCTGCGGTGAAAACCTTTGATGTAATATAAACATTTAAGATATTGATTTATTTCCAGCACCCAACTGTCGATACAACATTCACTACAGACAACCCTGTGCCCTATTTTAAGATTATACGTAAGTAAGTGAGCGAGCGAGCGAGCGAGTGAGTGAGTAAATTGTTTATTTACATGACTTGTGCATATATATTTACAAACAAAAATTATTACAATATATAAATAAAGAGGCACCCGGCCCAATGGGCCTATAAGTCACAATAGCATAGGTGAGTAATTAAGTTCCGAATAAGAACATAACTTACAAATGTATATTAAACAATAATGATGCAATTGAGCATAATTTCTTGTGATATTTTTTTAATGTATGACAAATAAGAGTTTAGTCTGTCTTACATACCCTATGTTTAGACAGACAACTACTCAGTCTACTCTTTTTTCATGAAATTATTTTCCTATGCACCCTAAAACATAGAGTCTGTACAACTTTGTAATTCAGTATCGCCTATATTGTGGCGATTGAACTTTTCATAAGGTCAAACAATTACAGCTGATAATGATCTTGGTATGTGAGTTGGTCAGCCTAGAATATTTATGATTCTTGACCAGTACTTGTAAACATTATCACCAGCTGTGATAGACTCTCATTTGCCAGGTACATGCAGTCAAGATCTGGTTATCATTCTCGATGCGTCTACAAGTATTACAGCCAAGAATTATGCCTTGATGTTACAGTTTGTCAAAGACTTGCTTGGTAATTTTGATATCGACTCAGGTATACACTCAATATTATTATTTCATTCAATGTTCTCATTTTTTTTTATGATTAAAACTATTTTGTTAATTATTTTATAAGTGTTTAAGAAAAAAAATATTGTATCATTTTTAAAAAAAAATTATTTCATCATTTTAAAAAAAAATTGTCATTTTTAATAAAAAAAAAATACCGAGTAGTTTTGCAGATATGCTTTTGATGTCACTTCTTTAACACGAGGCGTTTGTTAAACCTTGTAGTCTAGCAAAACATGTACATGCGCCTTGATGAGTTAATATGCCTCTTGATAGCTAAAAGGCTTTTACATTATAGCAAAATTATTGTTTCTTAAATATTGTTTTCTCATTTTGTGAAAAACAGTTTCCCCTTTGCAAATTTATACTATGAACACGTTTTTCAAAACTTTGTTGTTATTATTTCTTTAGGTGTTGTAAGAGTGGGCGTGCTTATCTACAGTACCGAAGTGGAAATGCAGTTTCATCTTAACCAGTATAAAACACGTGATGAGATATTTGCTGCGGTGGACGCGATTCCCTACTTATACGGAAGTACAAACACTGCTGATGCTTTGGAGACCATGCATACTCAAATGTTTTCACGATCCAAGGGTGATAGAACTGACGTACCTAACACGTGTATTTTGGTTACTGATGGTGTATCAAAACTTAACTCTTGGAGAACTATTCCCGAAGCTGTGGTAAGTATTTCTGTATATCTTGGCTATTTTGACCTGAGTCTGGCTTTATGCAAGAATATATTACATGGCTCTTGCTTTGAATATATCAATTTCCGCAAGCAAATCGTGCAATATCCGTATTTCAGATTTGTTTTTGTATTACATCTCAAATGATGTCATCATCCCTTCTTTCAGGCTTTTATCACTGCACTGGCGGACTTAAACAGACCGCCGATAGGTGGCTTAAACTTATGGTTAGGTGGTTATCGCATACACACCACATATAAAACAAGAGAATGAACTTACTTTTGTGGAAATGTGTCCGTCAAGTGACAAAAAACATCAAAATATCGGCCATTGGCACCAATCTCCATGGAAAGTCTTACTTAAACCACCACTCTCCATGCTTTAGGTTATACCCCTTGAGTCCGCTGCTGTACTCTTTTTCAATAATTAAATTTCTATAGTGTATATTTAATTCTTAATTTTTGATAAATTCACGTTTTATAACTAATAAAAAATGATTTGTTTCCTTTACATTGATTTAGTCTGGATACTGTATGTATTGCTCATTTTCAACTTCATTTTCTGGTGATATATAATTGGATTCAATTACAAATAACTCGAGTCATTGGCTTCGCTGCAATCAACATTTTAAGAATGTTCTGTAGAAACGTCAGAATAAGCTAATGGTTTATCTTGTCAGTGGTTTGTGTGGTGTACATCGCTTTCAATTTCTTATTTTTTTCTTTCCAGTGAGAGTTCGGACCCACTAACGAACATTTTTTTATATTTAATAAACTTATGCTAAATGTAATGCTATATGAATGCATATCAATTATACAATGTGTCAAAACCAGTGTGGGTATCAATTGAGTTACAAGTTACGACGCTGAGACAACCTTATGTGCTTATATGATAGCTCTTGTCAGTCGGGCAACCCTCCCACACACTGACTAGCGAAAACAGTCATATTTCCTTCTCCTCCATACAAAACCTATGTACTTTCTCGATGAGATTTTTTCGCGTGGGCGCTAAATCTGTGTACCAAGTATGACAAATATCTTATGTGCTTTTTACACACTGAAACTTTTATAATTATATGCATCTCTGTATAATTAGACAAGCACGAAACATATTTGCTGAGCAAAATTAAAAAAATATAATTTTATTATATAGCAGAATGCGATTCGAACTCATTCATTCAGTTTTGAAGTACATGTACTCGTATTCATAGTAGCTTAGCCGACTCTTGATAAGACCATTCTTAACGCATGCTATATGGGTAAATACACCCCTATAACCTGGTTAACTCCAATGTTAAAAGTACAGTTTCGCCCGAGTGCTTGTAGTAGATCTATATACACAATGTGCATGTGTCAATTGTGTCAATTGTGTTTATGATTTTGTGCCACAAATGTACAATTGTAGATAAATAATTGAAACATATCAGGAAATATTACGTGACGGAAAAGTTCGTACATACCTCGTGTTATAACTCCAAAGGTACTAATATATCAATTGTTTTTGGTATCAGATGAACAGTATAATCCAATATCTTCACGTACATAATTTTTCACGTTTATCTTTACAGGCTGCCAGAGACAAGAATATACATGTTTACGCAGTGGGAATTGGTTTGGGCAGTACCAGAGAAATGAACGGTATTGCATCAGTCCCTGCCAGAGACAATAGCATTACTGTCAAAGAATTCGATCAACTGAAAGGGTTGGACAAGACGATATGTGCAGATATATGCCCAGGTAAGTTACAAACCCCTTGCTAGTGGGAACCTGGGTACTGATTTATCAAAGCATTTTCCGAAATCTTAAACTTACGATGTGATTTAAGGATATCCGGGTGTAATAAAGAATCTCCTTTTGAAGAGTTCTCAATTTCAGTATTTTAATGACAATTTGACTGATTTCCTATAGGTCATGGGTTCAACCCCCACTAGAGCCAAAATATTTTTATTCTTTTTTTCTTTATTTTTTATTTTTAAGACAATGTTTTGGCTTTTTGACATCACGTTTTAGTGTAATTTGGAGAAAAATATATTTTTTCTTTTTTTTCTTTAATTTTATAGGAGTAAAATATGTGGAATATAGACGAAAATCGGGTTACTATGGATTTCTGAAATGTATATTTTCAAAACCGCTCGGTAAAACCTTTCAAAATTTTGTCAAAACATTATACACACATTGAAGTTATTTTTGAAAAGTATTCAATGGTGCCAATTGTTTAGATAATATTTTATTGCCATTTATCTATAGGGTACTTACTGGCAATATGCGAAAAAACGCCTTACTTTCAAGGAGGGTAGGGTTACATTTTTATTTTTATCTACTTCATCATTAGACCAAATATCATTTTTACACTTTTGATTGAAGAAATAATCATTATCATTGAATTCAAACACACTCTTGTTTTTATTGTGTCATCTGTTGGAGACTTATTATATTTATCATGCAGATGACTCCATTTGTTTTTGCAATACGTTTTTACGCTAGGTGTAGGGAAATAAAAATAGAAATTACTCTCTTAAAAGACAATAAAAGTGTTTTAAAATTCACATGCAGTTGTCTTAAAGGGTATACAATAGAACAAAACCGTTTAAAACGCAGAGCTCAACATTTAAAAAAAAAGTTTTTACACCCGGACATCGTTAAGTTATTTATAATGCCGTTTCAACGAAAACAAATGTTAAATAGAGCTGTTATACTAACCAAGATTCAGTAAATGAATTCCTACAAACAATATCTTTCCCCGATGTACAGTTGTTAAATAATTAGACTGAATTTAAATTTGAACGTAAATTTACGATTTCGCAAGTACGTTGATAAAACGGTGCCCTGGCTCCGATCTTCCGAATCATCTCAAGTGGAAATCTCATCTCAAACTGAGTTTTTGTCCGAATTTGTCCGAGTCTTTAATAACGAAATCCAGTAAACTGTGTTTTGGAGCCTGCTCAATATCATTTAATAGGACATTGTATATGACTTTGATTAATTTACGTTCATTTGCTTCTAAGATTTTAAACCAACACTTTATAATATGAAACATTCTTTTGTTTTGCAAGTTCGTCTTCCCCATTCTCCATATATAAAGTCATTCTGAGTTTTAGACTTGACTCCAAGTGCGGAGTTGCACAATTGTATTCTTTTACATGATTTGCTACGGGTGTGTGAAGTTAGCTGTCCACTGTCCACTGTCCATTCTAGCTGTCCATTTATCAATTTGAATTAGAGAACTATCTCTAATTCATTTTTTGGACAACTGTCCACTGTCCATAATAACTGTCCACTCTAGTTGTCCACTCCAGTTGTCCACTCTGGCTATTCACTCTGGCTGTCCACTCTAGTTGTCCACTCTGGCTGTCCACTTAGGCTGTCCAGTCTAGTTGTCCACTCTGGCTGTCCACTCTAGATGTCCACTCTGGCTGTCCACTCTAGTTGTCCACTCTAGTTGTCCACTCTGGCTGTCCACTCTAGTTGTCCACTCTAGTTGTCAACTCTGGCTATCCACTCTGGCTGTCCACTCTGGCTGTCCACTCTAGTTGTCCACTGTGGCTGTCCACTCTGGCTGTCCACTCTGGCTGTCCTCCTGGCTGTCCACTCTGGTTGTCCACTCTGGCTGTCCACTCTAGTTGTCCACTCTAGTTGTCCACTTTGGCTATCCACTCTGGCTGTCCACTCTGGCTGTCCACTCTAGTTGTCCACTCCAGTTGTCCACTCTGGCTGTCCACTCGAGGTTTATAATCTGGTTGTCCACTCCGGCTGTCCACTCTGGCTGTCCACTCTAGTTGTCCACTCTGGCTGTCCACTTAGGCTGTCCAGTCTAGTTGTCCACTCTGGCTGTCCACTCTAGATGTCCACTCTGTCTGTCCACTCTAGTTGTCCACTCTAGTTGTCCACTCTGGCTGTCCACTCTGGCTGTCCTCCTGGCTGTCCACTCTGGTTGTCCACTCTGGCTGTCCACTCTAGTTGTCCACTCTAGTTGTCCACTTTGGCTATCCACTCTGGCTGTCCACTCTGGCTGTCCACTCTAGTTGTCCACTCCAGTTGTCCACTCTGGCTGTCCACTCGAGGTTTATAATCTGGTTGTCCACTCCGGCTGTCCACTCTGGCTGTCCACTCTAGTTGTCCACTCTGGCTGTCCACTTAGGCTGTCCAGTCTAGTTGTCCACTCTGGCTGTCCACTCTAGATGTCCACTCTGTCTGTCCACTCTAGTTGTCCACTCTAGTTGTCCACTCTGGCTGTCCACTCTAGTTGTCCACTCTAGTTGTCAACTCTGGCTATCCACTCTGGCTGTCCACTCTGGCTGTCCATTCTAGTTGTCCACTGTGGCTGTCCACTGTGGCTGTCCACTCTGGCTGTCCTCCTGGCTGTCCACTCTGGTTGTCCACTCTGGCTGTCCACTCTAGTTGTCCACTCTAGTTGTCCACTTTGGCTATCCACTCTGGCTGTCCACTCTGGCTGTCCACTCTAGTTGTCCACTCCAATTGTCCACTCTGGCTGTCCACTCGAGGTTTATAATCTGGTTTTGCACTCTGGCTGTCCACTCTGGCTGTCCACTCGAGTATTTATAATCTGGCTGTCCACTCTGGTTGTCCACTCTGGCTGTCCACTCTGGCTGTCCACTCTAGTTGTCCACTCCAGTTGTCCACTCTGGCTGTCCACTCGAGGTTTAAAATCGGGTGGTCCACTCCGGCTGTCCACTCTGGCTGTCCACTCGAGTATTTATAATCTGGCTGTCCACTCTGGTTGTCCACTCTGGCTGTCCACTCTGGCTGACCACTCTGGCTGTCCACTATAGTTGTCCACTGTGGCTGTCCACTCTGGTTGTCCACTCTGGCTGTCCACTCTGGCTGTCCACTCTAGTTGTCCACTCTAGTTGTCCACTCTAGTTGTCCAGTTTGGCTATCCACTCTGGCTGTCCACTCTGGCTGTCCACTCTAGTTGTCCACTCCAGTTGTCCACTCTGGCTGTCCACTCGAGGTTTATAATCTGGTTGTCCACTCCGGCTGTCCACTCTGGCTGTCTACTCGAGTATTTATAATCTGGCTGTCCACTCTGGTTGTCCACTCTAGTTGTCCACTCGAGATTTATAATCTGGTTGTCCACTCTGGCTGTCCACTCTGGCTGTCCACTCTGGCTGTCCACTCGAGGTTTATAATCTGGTTGTCCACTCTGGCTGTCCACTCTGGCTGTCCACTCGAGTATTTATAATCTGGCTGTCCACTCTGGTTGTCCACTCTGGTTGTCCAATCGAGGTTTATAATCTGGTTGTCCACTCTGGCTGTCCACTCTGTCTGTCCACTCTAGTTGTCCACTCTGGCTGTCCACTCTGGCTGTCCACTCTGGCTGTCCACTCTGGTTGTCCTCTCTGGCTGTCCACTCTGGCTGTCCACTCTTGTCGTCCACTGTGGCTGTCCACTCTGGCTGTCCACTCTAGTCGTCCACTCTGGCTGTCCACTCTGGCTGTCCACTCGAGGTTTATAATCGGGTGGTCCACTCCGGCTGTCCACTCTGGCTGTCCACTCGAGTATTTATAATCTGGCTGTCCACTCTGGTTGTCCACTCTGGCTGTCCACTCTGGCTGTCGACTCTGGCTGACCACTCTGGCTGTCCACTATAGTTGTCCACTGTGGCTGTCCACTCTGGCTGTCCACTCTGGCTGTCCTCCTGGCTGTCCACTCTGGCTGTCCACTCTAGTTGTCCACTCTAGTTGTCCAGTTTGGCTATCCACTCTGGCTGTCCACTCTGGCTGTCCACTCTAGTTGTCCACTCCAGTTGTCCACTCTGGCTGTCCACTCGAGGTTTATAATCTGGTTGTCCACTCCGGCTGTCCACTCTGGCTGTCCACTCGAGTATTTATAATCTGGCTGTCCACTCTGGTTGTCCACTCTGGTTGTCCACTCGAGGTTTATAATCTGGTTGTCCACTCTGGCTGTCCACTCTGGCTGTCCACTCTGGCTGTCCACTCGAGGTTTATAATCTGGTTGTCCACTCCGGCTGTCCACTCGAGTATTTATAATCTGGCTGTCCACTCTGGTTGTCCACTCTGGTTGTCCAATCGAGGTTTATAATCTGGTTGTCCACTCTGGCTGTCCACTCTGTCTGTCCACTCTAGTTGTCCACTCTGGCTGTCCACTCTGGCTGTCCACTCTGGCTGTCCACTCTGGTTGTCCTCTCTGGCTGTCCACTCTGGCTGTCCACTCTTGTCGTCCACTATGGCTGTCCACTCTGGCTGTCCACTGTAGTCGTCCACTCTGGCTGTCCACTCTGGCTGTTCACTCTGGCTGTCCACTCTGGCTGTCCACTCCAGTTGTCCACTCTAGTTGTCTACTCTGGCTGTTCACTCCAGTTGTCAACTCTGGCTGTCCACTCTGGCTGTCCACTCAGGCTGTCCACTCTGGTTGTCCACTCTGGTTGTTCACTCTGGCTTTCCACTCTGGTTGTCCACTCTAGTTGTCCACTCAGGCTGTCCACTCTGGCTGTCCACTCTGGCTGTCCACTCTAGTTGTCCACTCTGGTTGTCCACTCCGGCTGTCCACTCTAGTTGTCCACTCTAGTTGTCCACTCTGGCTATCCACTCTGGCTGACCACTGTGGCTGTCCACTCTAGTTGTCCACTGTGGCTGTCCACTCTGGCTGTCCACTCTGGCTGTCCTCCTGGCTGTCCACTCTGGTTGTCCACTCTGGCTGTCCACTCTAGATGTCCACTCTAGTTGTCCACTTTGGCTATCCACTCTGGCTGTCCACTCTGGCTGTCCACTCTAGTTGTCCACTCCAATTGTCCACTCTGGCTGTCCACTCGAGGTTTATAATCTGGTTTTCCACTCTGGCTGTCCACTCTGGCTGTCCACTCGAGTATTTATAATCTGGCTGTCCACTCTGGTTGTCCACTCTGGCTGTCCACTCTGGCTGTCCACTCTAGTTGTCCACTCCAGTTGTCCACTCTGGCTGTCCACTCGAGGTTTAAAATCGGGTGGTCCACTCCGGCTGTCCACTCTGGCTGTCCACTCGAGTATTTATAATCTGGCTGTCCACTCTGGTTGTCCACTCTGGCTGTCCACTCTGGCTGACCACTCTGGCTGTCCACTATAGTTGTCCACTGTGGCTGTCCACTCTGGCTGTCTACTCTGGCTGTCCACTCTGGCTGTCCACTCTAGTTGTCCACTCTAGTTGTCCACTCTAGTTGTCCAGTTTGGCTATCCACTCTGGCTGTCCACTCTGGCTGTCCACTCTAGTTGTCCACTCCAGTTGTCCACTCTGGCTGTCCACTCGAGGTTTATAATCTGGTTGTCCACTCCGGCTGTCCACTCTGGCTGTCTACTCGAGTATTTATAATCTGGCTGTCCACTCTGGTTGTCCACTCTGGTTGTCCACTCGAGGTTTATAATCTGGTTGTCCACTCTGGCTGTCCACTCTGGCTGTCCACTCTGGCTGTCCACTCGAGGTTTATAATCTGGTTGTCCACTCTGGCTGTCCACTCTGGCTGTCCACTCGAGTATTTATAATCTGGCTGTCCACTCTGGTTGTCCACTCTGGTTGTCCAATCGAGGTTTATAATCTGGTTGTCCACTCTGGCTGTCCACTCTGTCTGTCCACTCTAGTTGTCCACTCTGGCTGTCCACTCTGGCTGTCCACTCTGGCTGTCCACTCTGGTTGTCCTCTCTGGCTGTCCACTCTGGCTGTCCACTCTTGTCGTCCACTGTGGCTGTCCACTCTGGCTGTCCACTCTAGTCGTCCACTCTGGCTGTCCACTCTGGCTGTCCACTCGAGGTTTATAATCGGGTGGTCCACTCCGGCTGTCCACTCTGGCTGTCCACTCGAGTATTTATAATCTGGCTGTCCACTCTGGTTGTCCACTCTGGCTGTCCACTCTGGCTGTCCACTCTGGCTGACCACTCTGGCTGTCCACTATAGTTGTCCACTGTGGCTGTCCACTCTGGCTGTCCACTCTGGCTGTCCTCCTGGCTGTCCACTCTGGCTGTCCACTCTAGTTGTCCACTCTAGTTGTCCAGTTTGGCTATCCACTCTGGCTGTCCACTCTGGCTGTCCACTCTAGTTGTCCACTCCAGTTGTCCACTCTGGCTGTCCACTCGAGGTTTATAATCTGGTTGTCCACTCCGGCTGTCCACTCTGGCTGTCCACTCGAGTATTTATAATCTGGCTGTCCACTCTGGTTGTCCACTCTGGTTGTCCACTCGAGGTTTATAATCTGGTTGTCCACTCTGGCTGTCCACTCTGGCTGTCCACTCTGGCTGTCCACTCGAGGTTTATAATCTGGTTGTCCACTCCGGCTGTCCACTCGAGTATTTATAATCTGGCTGTCCACTCTGGTTGTCCACTCTGGTTGTCCAATCGAGGTTTATAATCTGGTTGTCCACTCTGGCTGTCCACTCTGTCTGTCCACTCTAGTTGTCCACTCTGGCTGTCCACTCTGGCTGTCCACTCTGGCTGTCCACTCTGGTTGTCCTCTCTGGCTGTCCACTCTGGCTGTCCACTCTTGTCGTCCACTATGGCTGTCCACTCTGGCTGTCCACTCTAGTCGTCCACTCTGGCTGTCCACTCTGGCTGTTCACTCTGGCTGTCCACTCTGGCTGTCCACTCCAGTTGTCCACTCTAGTTGTCTACTCTGGCTGTTCACTCCAGTTGTCAACTCTGGCTGTCCACTCTGGCTGTCCACTCAGGCTGTCCACTCTGGTTGTCCACTCTGGTTGTTCACTCTGGCTTTCCACTCTGGTTGTCCACTCTAGTTGTCCACTCAGGCTGTCCACTCTGGCTGTCCACTCTGGCTGTCCACTCTAGTTGTCCACTCTGGTTGTCCACTCCGGCTGTCCACTCTAGTTGTCCACTCTAGTTGTCCACTCTGGCTATCCACTCTGGCTGACCACTGTGGCTGTCCACTCTAGTTGTCCACTCTGGCTGTCCACTCTGGCTGTCCTCCTGGCTGTCCACTCTGGTTGTCCAATCTGGCTGTCCACTCTAGTTGTCCACTCTAGTTGTCCACTTTGGCTATCCACTCTGGTTGTCCACTCTGGCTGTCCACTCTAGTTGTCCACTCCAGTTGTCCACTCTGGCTGTCCACTCGAGGTTTATAATCTGGTTGTCCACTCCGGCTGTCCACTCTGGCTGTCCACTCGAGTATTTATAATCTGGCTGTCCACTCTGGTTGTCCACTCTGGCTGTCCACTCTGGCTGTCCACTCTAGTTGTCCACTCCAGTTGTCCACTCTGGCTATCCACTCTGGCTGTCCACTCTAGTTGTACACTCTAGTTGTCCACTCTGGCTGTCCACTTAGGCTGTCCAGTCTAGTTGTCCACTCTGGCTGTCCACTCTAGATGTCCACTCTGGCTGTCCTCTCTAGTTGTCCACTCTGGTTGTCCACTCTGGCTGTCCACTCTAGTTGTCCACTCTAGTTGTCCACTCTGGCTATCCACTCTGGCTGTCCACTGTGCCTGTCCACTCTAGTTGTCCACTGTGGCTGTCCACTCTGGCTGTCCTCCTGGCTGTCCACTCTGGTCGTCCACTCTGGCTGTCCACTCTAGTTGTCCACTCTTGTTGTCCACTTTGGCAATCCACTCTGGCTGTTCACTCTGGCTGTCCACTGTAGTTGTCCACTCCAGTTGTCCACTTTGTCTGTTCACTCGAGGTTTATAATCTGGTTGTCCACTCCGGCTGTCCACTCTGGCTGTCCACTCGAGTATTTATAATCTGGCTGTCCACTCTGGTTGTCCACTCTGGCTCTCCACTCTGGCTGACCACTCTAGTTGTCCACTGTGGTTGTCCACTCTGGCTGTCCACTCTGGTTGTCCACTCTGGCTGTCCACTCTAGTTGTCCACTCTAGTTGTCCACTTTGGCTATCCACTCTGGCTGTCCACTCTAGTTGTCCACTCCAGTTGTCCACTCTGGCTGTCCACTCGAGGTTTATAATCTGGTTGTCCACTCCGGCTGTCCACTCTGGCTGTCCACTCGAGTATTTATAATCTGGCTGACCACTCTGGTTGTCCACTCTGAATGTCCACTCTGGCTGTCCACTCTAGTTGTCCACTGTGGCTGTCCACTCTGGCTGTCCACTCTGGCTGTCCTCCTGGCTGTCCACTCTGGTTGTCCACTCTGGCTGTCCACTCTAGTTGTCCACTCTAGTTGTCCAGTTTGGCTATCCACTCTGGCTGTCCACTCTGGCTGTCCACTCTAGTTGTCCACTCCAGTTGTCCACTCTGGCTGCCACTCGAGGTTTATAATCTGGTTGTCCACTCCGGCTGTCCACTCTTGCTGTCCACTCGAGTATTTATAATCTGGCTGTCCACTCTGGTTGTCCACTCTGGTTGTCCACTCGAGGTTTATAATCTGGTTGTCCACTCTGGCTGTCCACTCTGGCTGTCCACTCTGGCTGTCCACTCTGGCTGTCCACTCGAGGTTTATAATCTGGTTGTCCACTCCGGCTGTCCACTCTGGCTGTCCACTCGAGTATTAATAATCTGGCTGTCCACTCTGGTTGTCCACTCTGGTTGTCCACTCGAGGTTTATAATCTGGCTGTCCACTCTGGCTGTGCACTCCAGTTGTCAACTCTGGCTGTCCACTCTGGCTGTCCACTCAGGCTGTCCACTCTGGTTGTCCACTCTGGTTGTTCACTCTGGCTTTCCACTCTGGTTGTCCACTCTAGTTGTCCACTCAGGCTGTCCACTCTGGCTGTCCACTCTGGCTGTCCACTCTAGTTGTCCACTCTGGTTGTCCACTCTGGCTGTCCACTCTAGTTGTCCACTCTAGTTGTCCACTCTGGCTATCCACTCTGGCTGTCAACTGTGGCTGTCCACTCTAGTTGTCCACTGTGGCTGTCTACTCTGGCTGTCCACTCTGGCTGTCCTCCTGGCTGTCCACTTTGGTTGTCCACTCTGGCTGTCCACTCTAGTTGTCCACTCTAGTTGTCCACTTTGGCTATCCACTCTGGCTGTCCACTCTGGCTGTCCACTCTAGTTGTCCACTCCAGTTGTCCACTCTGGCTGTCCACTCGAGGTTTATAATCTGGTTGTCCACACCGGCTGTCCACTCTGGCTGTCCACTCGAGTATTTATAATCTGGCTGTCCACTCTGGTTGTCCACTCTGGCTGTCCACTCTGGCTGTCCACTCTAGTTGTCCACTCCAGTTGTCCACTCTGGCTATCCACTCTGGCTGTCCACTCTAGTTGTCCACTCTAGTTGTCCACTCTGGCTGTCCACTTAGGCTGTCCAGTCTAGTTGTCCACTCTGGCTGTCCACTCTAGATGTCCACTCTGGCTGTCCACTCTAGTTGTCCACTCTGGTTGTCCACTCTGGCTGTCCACTCTAGTTGTCCACTCTAGTTGTCCACTCTGGCTATCCACTCTGGCTGTCCACTGTGGCTGTCCACTCTAGTTGTCCACTCTAGTTGTCCACTCTGGCTATCCACTCTGGCTGTCCTCCTGGCTGTCCACTCTGGTTGTCCACTCTGGCTGTCCACTCTAGTTGTCCAGTCTAGTTGTCCACTATAGCAATCCACTCTGGCTGTTCACTCTGGCTGTCCACTGTAGTTGTCCACTCAAGTTGTCCACTCTGGCTGTCCACTCGAGGTTTATAATCTGGTTGTCCACTCCGGCTGTCCACTCTTGCTGTCCACTCGAGTATTTATAATCTGGCTGTCCACTCTGGATGTCCACTCTGGCTGTCCACTCTGGCTGTCCACTCTAGTTGTCAACTGTGGCTGTCCACTCTGGCTGTCCACTCTGGCTGTCCTCCTGGCTGTCCACTCTGGTTGTCCACTCTGGCTGTCAACTCTAGTTGTCCACTTTAGTTGTCCACTTTGGCTATCCACTCTGGCTGTCCACTCTAGTTGTCCACTCCAGTTGTCCACTCTGGCTGTCCACTCGAGGTTTATAATCTGGTTGTCCACTCCGGCTGTCCACTCTGGCTGTCCACTCGAGTATTTATAATCTGACTGTCCACTCTGGTTGTCCACTCTGGCTGTCCACTCTGGCTGTCCACTCTAGTTGTCCACTGTGGCTGTCCACTGTGGCTGTCCACTCTGGCTGTCCTCCTGGCTGTCCACTCTGGTTGTCCACTCTGGCTGTCCACTCCAGTTGTCCAGTTTGGCTATCCACTCTGGCTGTCCACTCTGGCTGTCCACTCTAGTTGTCCACTCCAGTTGTCAACTCTGGCTGTCCACTCGAGGTTTATAATCTGGTTGTCCACTCCGGCTGTCCACTCTAGCTGTCCACTCGAGTATTTATAATCTGGCTGTCCACTCTGGTTGTCCACTCTGGTTGTCCACTCGAGGTTTATAATCTGGTTGTCCACTCTGGCTGTCCACTCTGGCTGTCCACTCTGGCTGTCCACTCGAGGTTTATTATCTGGTTGTCCACTCCGGCTGTCCACTCTGGCTGTCCACTCAAGTATTTATAATCTGGCTGTCCACTCTGGTTGTCCACTCTGGTTGTCCACTCAAGGTTTATAATCTGGTTGTCCACTCTGGCTGTCCACTCTGTCTGTCCACTCTAGTTGTCCACTCTGGCTGTCCACTCTGGCTGTCCACTCAGGATGTCCAGTCTAGTTGTCCACTCTGGCTGTCCACTCTGGCTGTCCACTCTGGTTGTCCTCTCTGGCTGTCCACTCTGGCTGTCCACTCTTGTCGTCCACTATGGCTGTTCACTCTGGCGGTTCACTCTAGTCGTCCACTCTGGCTGTCCACTCTGGCTGTCCACTCTGGCTGTCCACTCTGGCTGTCCACTCCAGTTGTCCACTCTAGTTGTCTACTCTGGCTGTTTACTCCAGTTGTCAACTCTGGCTGTCCACTCTGGCTGTCCACTCAGGCTGTCCACTCTGGTTGTCCACTCTGGCTGTCCACTCTGGCTGTCCACTCGAGGTTTATAATCTGGTTGTCGACTCCGGCTGTCCACTCTGGCTGTCCACTCGTGTATTTATAATCTGGCTGTCCACTCTGGTTGTCCACTCTGGTTGTCCATTCGAGGTTTATACTCTGGTTGTCCACTCTGGCTGTCCACTCTGGCTGTTTACTCCAGTTGTCCACTCTAGTTGTCTACTCTGGCTGTTCACTCCAGTTGTCAACTCTGGCTGTCCACTCTGGCTGTCCCCTTAGGCTGTCCACTCTGGTTGTCCACTCTGGTTGTCCACTCTGGCTGTCCACTCTGGTTGTCCACTCTGGCTTTCCACTTAGGCTGTCCAGTCTAGTTGTCCACTCTGGCTGTCCACTCTAGATGTCCACTCTGGCTGTCCACTCTATTTGTCCACTCTGGTTGTCCACTCTGGCTGTCCACTCTAGTTGTCCACTCTAGTTGTCCACTCTGGCTATCCACTCTGGCTGTCCACTGTGGCTGTCCACTCTAGTTGTCCACTCTAGTTGTCCACTCTGGCTATCCACTCTGGCTGTCCTCCTGGCTGTCCACTCTGGTTGTCCACTCTGGCAGTCCACTCTAGTTGTCCACTTTGGCTATCCACTCTGGCTGTCCACTCTAGTTGTCCACTCCAGTTGTCCACTCTGGCTGTCCACTTGAGGTTTATAATCTAGTTGTCCACTCCGGCTGTCCACTCTGGCTGTCCACTCGAGTATTAATAATCTGGCTGTCCACTCTGGTTGTCCACTCTGGCTGTCCACTCTGGCTGTCCACTCTAGTTGTCCACTCAAGTTGTCCACTCTGGCTATCCACTCTGGCTGTCCACTTTAGTTGTCCACTCTAGTTGTCCACTCTGGCTGTCCACTTAGGATGTCCAGTCTAGTTGTCCACTCTGGCTGTCCACACTAGATGTCCTCTCTGGCTGTCCACTCTAGTTGTCCACTCTGGTTGTCCACTCTGGCTGTCCACTCTAGTTGTCCACTCTAGTTGTCCACTCTGGCTATCCACTCTGGCTGTCCACTGTGGCTGTCCACTCTAGTTGTCCACTGTGGCTGTCCACTCTGGCTGTCCACTCTGGCTGTCCTCCTGGCTGTCCACTCTGGTTGTCAATACTGGCTGTCCACTCTAGTTGTCCACTCTAGTTGTCCACTTTGGCAATCCACTCTGGCTGTTCACTCTGGCTTTCCACTGTAGTTGTCCACTCCAGTTGTCCACTCTGGCTGTCCACTCGAGGTTTATAATCTGGTTGTCCACTCCGGCTGTCCACACTGGCTGTCCACTCGAGTATTTATAATCTGGCTGTCCACTCTGGTTGTCCACTCTGGCTGTCCACTCTGGCTGTCCACTGTGGCTGTCCACTCTGGCTGTCTACTCTGGCTGTCCTCCTGGCTGTCCACTCTGGTTGTCCACTCTGGCTGTCCACTCTAGTTGTCCACTCCAGTTGTCCACTCTGGCTGTCCACTCGAGGTTTATAATCTGGTTGTCCACTCCGGCTGTCCACTCTGGCTGTCCACTCTGGCTGTCCACTCGAGTATTTATAATCTGGCTGTCCACTCTGGTTGTCCACTCTGGCTGTCCACTCTGGCTGTCCACTCTAGTTGTCCACTCCAGTTGTCCACTCTGGCTATCCACTCTGGTTGTCCACTCTAGTTGTCCACTCAGGCTGTCCACTCTGGCTGTCCACTCTGGCTGTCCACTCTAGTTGTCCACTCTGGCTGTCCACTCTGGCTGTCCACTCTGGCTGTCCAGTCTGGCTGTCCACTCAGGCTGTCCACTCTGTTCTGCTGCCAATCCTAGGTGTACATTCTGGCTGCACATTCTGGCTGTCCGCTCGAGGTTTATAATCTGGTTGTCCACTCTGGCTGTCCACACGAGGTTTAAAATCTGGGTGTCCACCCTGGCTGTCCACTCTGGCTGTCCATCGGAGTCTTTTTAATCTGGCTGTTCACTCTGGCTGTCCACTCTAGTTGTCCACTCTAGTTGTCCACTCTGGCTGTCCACTCTGGTTGTCCACTCTGGCTGTCCAATCTATCTGTCCAATCTGGCTGTCCACGCGAGGTTTATAATCTGGTTGTCCACTCTGGCTGTCCACTCTGGCTGTCCACTCTGGCTGTCCACCCGAGTTTTTATAATCTGGTTGTCCACTCTGGTTGTCCACTCTGGTTGTCCACTCAAGGTTTGTAATCTGGTTGTACACTCTGGTTGTCCACTCTGGTTGTCCACTCTGGTTGTCCACTCGAAGTTTATAATCTGGTTGTCCACTCTGGCTGTCCACTCTGGCTGTCCACTCTGGCTGTCCACTCTGGCTGTCCACCCGAGTTTTTATAATCTGGTTGTCCACTCTGGTTGTCCACTCGAGGTTTATAATCTCGTTGTACACTCTGGTTGTCCACTCTGGTTGTCCACTCGAGGTTTATAATCTGGTTGTCCACTCTGGCTGTCCACTCTGGCTGTCCACCCGAGTATTTATAATCTGAGCGTCCACTCTGGCTATCCACTCTAGTTGTCCACTCTAGTTGTCCACTCTGGCTGTCCACTCTGGCTGTCCACTCTAGTTGTCCACTCTGGCTGTCCACTCTAGTTGTCCACTCTGGCTGTCCACTCTGGCTGTCCACTCAGGCTGTCCACTCTGTCATGCTGCCAATCCTAGGTGTACATTCTGGCTGCGGATTCTGGCTGTCCACTCGAGGTTTATAATCTGGTTGTCCACTCTGGCTGTCCACACGAGGTTTAAAATCTGGGTGTCCACCCTGGTTGTCCACTCTGGCTGTCCATCGGTGTCTTTTTAATCTGGCTGTTCACTCTGGCTGTCCAGTCTAGTTGTCCACTCTAGTTGTCCACTCTGGCTGTCCACTCTGGTTGTCCACTCTGGCTGTCCAATCTATCTGTCCAAACTGGCTGTCCACTCGAGGTTTATAATCTGGTTGTCCAATCTGGCTGTTCACTCTGGCTGTCCACTCTGGCTGTCCACCCGAGTTTTTATAATCTGGTTGTCCACTCTGGTTGTCCACTCGAGGTTTATAATCTGGTTGTACACTCTGGTTGTCCACTCTGGTTGTCCACTCGAGGTTTATAATCTGGTTGTCCACTCTGGCTGTCCACAGGAGGTTTAAAATCTGGGTGTCCACCCTGGCTGTCCACTCTGGCTGTCCATCGGAGTCTTTTTAATCTGGCTGTTCACTCTAGGTGTCCACTCTAGTTGTCCACTCTAGTTGTCCACTCTGGCTGTCCACTCTGGTTGGCCACTCTGGCTGTCCAATCTATCTGTCCAATCTGGCTGTCCACTCGAGGTTTATAATCTGGTTGTCCACTCTGGCTGTCCACTCTGGCTGTCCACTCTGGCTGTCAACCCGAGTATTTATAATCTGGTTGTCCACTCTGGTTGTCCATTCTGGATTTCCACTCTAGTTATCCACTCTAGTTGTCCACTCTGGCTGTCCACTATGGTTGTCCAATCTGGCTGTCCACTCTGGTTGTCCACTCTGGCTGTCCTCTCTGAACGTCCACTCTGGCTGTCCACTCTGGTTGCCACTCTAGTTGTCCACTCTGACTGTCCACTCTAGTTGTCCACTCTGACTGTCCACTCTAGTTGTCCACTCAGGCTGTCCACTCTGGCTGTCCACGCTGGCTGTCCACTCTGGCTGTCCGCTCTGGCTGTCCACTCTAGTTGTCCACTTTAGTTGTCCACTCTGGCTGTCCACTCTGACTGTCCACTCTAGTTGTCCACTCTGACTGTCCACTCTAGTTGTCCACTCTGGTTGTCCACTGTGGTTGTCCACTCTGACTGTCCACTCTAGTCGTCCACTCTAGCTGTCCACTATGGCTGTCCACTCTGGCTGTCCACACTGGCTGCGACTCTGGTTGTCCACTGTTGTTGTCCACTGTTGTTGTCCACTCTAGTTGTCCACTCTAGTTGTCTAGTCTGGCTGTCCACTCTGGCTGTCCACTCTGGCTGTCCACTCTGGCTGTCCACTCTGGTTGTCCACTCTGGCTGTCCACTCTAGTTGTTCACTCTAGTTGTCCACTCTGGCTGTCCACTCTAGTTGTCCACTCTGGCTGTCCACTCTGGCTGTCCACTCTTGCCGTCCACTCTGGCTGTCCACTCAGGCTGTCCACTCTAGTTGTCCACTCTGACTGTCCACTCTGGTTGTCCATTCTTGCTGTACACTCTAGTTGTCCGCTTTGGCCACCACCCGAGTATTTATAATTTGGCTGTCCACTCTAGTTGTCCTCTCTGGCTGTCCACTCTAGTTGTCCACTCTAGTTGTCCACTCTGACTGTCCACCCGAGTATTTATAATCTCTTTGTCCACTCTTGTTTTCCACTCTGGCTGTCCACTCTTGTTGTCCACTCTGGCTGTCAACTCTAGTTATCCGCTCTAGTTGTCCACTCTTGTTGTCCACTCTGGCTGTCCACTCTAGTTTTCCACCCTGGCTGTCCATTGGAGTATTTATAATCTGGTTGTCAATTCTGGCTGTCCACTCTGACTGTCCTCCTGAATGTCCACTCTGGTTGTCCACTCTGGCTGTCCACTCTAGTTGCCCACTCTAGTTGCCCACTCTGGCTGTCCACTCTGGCTGTCCACTCTTGTTGTCCAATCTGGTTGTCCACTCTGGCTGTCCACTCTAGTTGTCCACTCTAGTTGTCCACTCTGGCTGTCCACTCTAGTTGTCTACTCCGGCTGTCCACTCTGGCTGTCCACTCTGGCTGTCCACTCTGGTTGCCCCCTCTGGTTGTCCACTCTGGCTGTCCACTCTGGCTGTCCACTCTAGTTGTCCACTCTGGCTGTCCACTCGAGCTGTCCACTCTGGTTGTCCACTCTAGTTGTCCACTCTGGTTGTCCACTCTAGTTGTCCCGAGGAACCCCGATAATTCCCGTTGCCTCCAATTTATATCGAGAGTGCATCCCCGAATCAGTTGGACAAACGTTGAAACGTCAAGAATACATCAGGAATACTCCCTATGCCTACCAGTACCTCAAACTTCTCCCCGAAAATATCAGCGAATATGCATGGATTAAATCAAGTGACTGCGAATATTCCAACGAAACATTCCCGAAGGTTTGCAAAACATCGCCGATGTTTTGGGGAATCGGTGATGCCTAGTCTGAAATACCTCCCCAAGATCACAAAGTTACTAAAACACTATAGTACGACAGGGAACCAGACTACAGTGATGCCTTGTGGATAATGTTTTATCGCGGAAGTCGCCTCGATCATTCTCTGATGCTGTTCCGTCTTTTTACGTTTTTAAGATATGCGCACTTGAAGAAAATTTGTAAAGAACTTAATTTTTATCGGATTTCTTTCAAATTTTTACTAGGAGTAGCTTTTAAAATGTATTTCTTGGTCATATTTGCGAAATAGATTAACTCCTCCCCTGAAAATTTATAATAGGGACTTTTCTTGAAATTTCATTGAAAAACGTCGTGTAACTGCGTCACATTTGTCTTCATGCAGTGTGTGATATTTCACCTTTCAGAAGTCAATTTAACATCAATTGTTACGGGAAGATGTCATGTGTGTTCGCAAAATGAATAACTAACAAGATGTCATATTACATTTGAACGTGAGACGTCAAACATAGCTGTTGGTAATTGTTAAATAGTTTGTAAAATTCTGTAACTTTGCCATTTTTTGCGTTAAATATATAAAACTTCTATATAAAAATTCCTCCAGTTATTTTCATTTTCCCTGCAAAATATTGATATTTTGTACACTTTAAGAGAAATAATATGTCATCAAACTAGTAGTGAAAAAATGGTTGAGAAAACGCAATTTTAGAAAATACAACAATTTTATAAAAATACAAAAAAGTGTCACAAATTATTATTTAAGGTCAAGTGTTACGGTGAGATACCACATGTGTTCGCAAATAAATACGAACAAGATGGCATATTACATTTGAACGTGAGACGTCAAGCATGGCTATTGGTATTTGTTATATAGTTTGTTAAATTCTGTAACTTTGCCATTTTTTGCCATTTTTTGCGTAAAATATATAAAACTTCTTTATAAAAATTCCAGTAGTTATTTTAATTTTTCATTCAAAATATTGATATTTTGTACACATTAAGAAAAATAATATGACATCAAACTAGTAGTGAAAAACTGTTCGACAAAACGCAATTTTAGTAAATACGACAATTTCATAAAAATACAAAAATGTGTCACAAATCCTTTTGACGCGATAGTAAAATCCGCAAAAAAGTTTCATTCATAAATATTTTTTTATGATCGTCACTTTTCTCTTTTTCGGTATCCACACGGTATATCTATGATCATCATGCAAAGCATACACTAATTAAAATTAACTGAACTATATTTTTTTATGATTTTAAAAGTATTCTTGGTTTGCCACCCGGCGTGTCACAAAATAGAAAATGACGAATTTTTCGTATTTAGCGTCCGAGTGGTTTATCTTGATTCATTCATATTGGATGGTGCAACATAATTTCATAAAATAAAAATATACTGTTTCATTGATTGTTATACTTTCATCAAATCGTCGAAATTTCAAATAGCTAGGGTCATTAATTTTGACCTTGAAAGGTTATTTTCGGATGTAAGGCGTTTTGTAAACTTTTTCTAAAATGTTAAAATTCGAATCATTACTATAATTATTCATTATTATTTGAACTACGGTGTCATTAGATTTTCATGAATACTGCAACAAAACTATGATATTCATATTCCGTTTTCATGACAGATTTATCATGTAAAATTTCATAACTTTCCCAACATAAATGATATAATAGTACTATATTTTACATCAACATTTTAGCTTGTAAACTTTTACAAATTTACGCTCTAAACATGACGTCGGGCATAATTGACGCCCGCATGTTCGGACACAACGATACATATTTTTATTACACACCACACTGAAAACACACGTGTATGATATCAATATAGTTTATGCATGTTTTATGTTAAACATTATGTTTTGTGAATGAAATCTTATCAAAGGGATAAAATTTTAATACTTACACGTCAATAATATAAGAAATATTGAATTATTAAAATAATCTAGTTATCAATTACATGTCGCTCAAGACTTTCGCTAGCTTAGAATGAGAAGGTCGTAACTATTACTTGCTTTCGTATGAGACTGATTCATATTTGAAATCTACTTTACAGGGCGATCCTTATGAGCCTATTTCAATCAAAATTGGAATTTGTCATGTTGATCGAACCGATGTTGAAACAGCTTGATTTACCATAAGTTCGTAAAGTTTTTTTTTCTTGATTTCTCTAAATATCGATTTTGTAGTTAACGACCTTCTCATTCTAAGCCAGCACATTGTTTCTATGGAGTAATAAATCGTATAGAGGTTATTTACAAGTAATAAATGTAAGATAAAGGTTACTACTAAATTAAAGATCTTACTGTTGAAGAAAGAACCGTGAAACATTATTAAAACCGTTCTTTTTGTAAATACACACTACTTTTCCGACGTTCTTTATAAATTTATTTAATGAAATTACAAGTTATATTCGTATTATTTTCAGTATTATTATCGTTGATATATACTTGAACAATGTATTGGATTTAAGACGCATCACTTTAGTAATTTTGTCAAGACAACGCGATGAAAATGACTGATCGAATATTTTGACGTTACATTTTACGCTTTCCGTGTGACGCTTCCACGACGCAACACCGTGCGCGACGTCTATATGTACTTTGTTGATGCCACCAGATCTATTCCCGAACATCGGGAATGTCTCCTCGAGATATTCACGACATGAAGTCGTGAGAACATCGGGTAAAGTTCAAGACATGCATTGAACTATCCTGACGTGTTCGCGACATTATAAAATGTCTCAAATCTTCCCGATGCTTCGCCGATGCATCCGGGTGATTCCCTATGACATCGTGGTCCATCTAATTTCAATCGGAAGTACATCCCAGATGCAGTTGTTCGACGCGTAAGATCGGGAACACATCGGGAGTTCTCCTGGCGCCTCCCGATTCATCACGATTTCATGACTTCCCCGAAGCTTCCCCTAGACCATGTCCCGATTCCGATGAATGTTTATGAGAACATGTTCCTCTTAGAAAAGTCTAACTGAAATATATATTTTGATGAAATTCGCACAATATGAACAGTCTTGAATTGAAGTCGTACCTCGATGGAAACTGGCTGTTGACGAGCTAAATGACAGACACTGTACCAGAATAATTATTACTATGTTATCAAAATCGTACACTACTATATGGCGAGTGCATGCTGACTTTGCTGTAGCCACTAATGCTTTATCGTTAAGCAATCTCGTTTTCAATATCATATTATTGTAACTTGCATTAAGAGTCAATTCTAAGACACAACTATTCAAACTCATTATACACGTTAACTTAGTGTTTATCATTAGAATTTGAAATATAAATACCACTTTTGCCCGCCCTTTAGTAGATCTAGTAATACAATGCTGTTGTAATATAGTTTGCTTAATTTTTCTGTTTTATGTAAGTGGGTATATGTGATTGCTTGTGATTTCCTATGATTCTCTGTGATACACGCACTGTTATAGTGTGATACCTATTGTGATACATCGTTCCAATCAAGGATTTATCACAGGTAACAGTATCGTTGAAAAAGAAATTTTAAAAAATCAAATTGAAAAAAAACAAGAGCCGTCAGTGACGGGTGATGCTCCCCGTGGGATGTTTGTCACAGAAAAAATACTCCAGAATATGCAAAAGAGAGTTATGGTTCTTAGCCATTGAACTTTCCCACAATGAGATCTATTTACCTATGAAGTTTCAAATTGATATCTCTAATACTGTTGAGTTATGGCATAGACAGGAATTAGGTATGAAAAATTACAAAGGGGAATAACTAAAAAAATATGTAATGAACAGTCATGGTTCTTGTGCACTGCCATTCGATGGGATATATTCACCTATGAAGTTTCAAATTGATATCTCAAACACTATTGGAGTTATGGCCCGGACAAGAATTAAGTATGAATAAAGTATGAAAAATAACAATGGGCAATAACTCCAAAAACAGGTTATGTAGAGTTGCGGTTCTTGAGCACTGCACTTCTACTCATTGAGATCTATCCACCTATTAAGTTTCATGATGATAACTCACATACTTTTTGAGATAGGCTCCGGACAAAAACTTAGTATAAAAAGGGCAATAACTCCAAAAATAGGTTATGTAGAGTTGCGGTTCTTGAGCACTGCACTTCTACTCATTGAGATCTACCCACCTATGAAGTTTCATGATGATAACTCACATACTTTTTTTAGATAGGCTCCGGACAAAAATATTCGGTCGGAACGACGGAACGACGGACGGACGGACAACGCGGCAACTATATGCTCCCCCGAATTTTCGGGGAGCATAAAAATCTCGAAATTTAGATATTATATAGTAGATAATACCTAAATTTCGAGATTTTTTTTTTAATTTCAAGTTTTTTATTTCTTTTTCAACAATACTGTTACCTGTGGGATTAATACGAGCAGTATTTCAAATAAATTAGTTTACAAGTAACCTTTTCGTTCTTCATCATCGACTGTCAATGGTGTTTTGATTTTCCTCGTTAGACTGTAAGGAATAACAGACACACTGGAAATACATTGTACACTTAGCGTTTAGTGACTTTTATTATAAAATATATGGTACAGAAAATATCCACGATATTAGGAATTATGTTTCAGCATCCGGGATTCCTATCCGCTGTGTAGGCAGCATCTTAGACTTGTTGGGTCCCTGTTCCTACGACGCTGCACAATCATCTTATACACTCTGAAATAAGAAAGTGTACTACATAGAGCTATGTTTTAGAAATGACACTCCGCTCTACCCATCAGTTCATTGTCACTAGTTCCTACCATAAATAAGAAAACGCCGTATTTTTAAGTTTAGGCTATTTTATAGCTCCAGCCAATTAATTTTATGACAGACATAAAACAAAACTTCTAATAAATGACAAATGCGCATACGGACGTGCATATTTAGGCGAAACGGTCGATTTTAGCACATAGCACTAAGCTTTATCGTCCGAATTTGTTGGGAAATTCATCGACTCGATTCCTGTGACCAGCATTCCAAGATAACTACGAGGCTGTTGAAGAATCTACTTATATCAGAATGTGCAGAATAGAGTTGAGCAGGTTAATAGCTACATCTCAGTTTCCACAATTGCTTGATGAAACAGATATTGGCAAAACATACCTTTTTTGCGTGGCGGCCATCTTTTTTGTTTTGATAGAAACTAGTGCGATTCACCCCCGTGGTTTTCTTCAGTGAAGTTGAATATTACTTTTGAGTTTGGATGCCGATCTACAAACACTAGATGCAAATTGTTTTTCACAGTGTATTTCCTTCTTTGGCATTTTTAATGATATTTGCTTCTGAATGTGGATACTCTAATATGAAATTTAAATGGTTTTTCACTTGTTATTAGTCGTTGGGTCCGCATTCACAACAAAACAAAGGACGCATGCTGGTGAAAACCCTTTGGAATGTGATGTCTGTGGATCAATATCTTCAACTTAACATAATTTGACTTAACAGGAAAAAACAAACTGATGAAAAACCATTGTAGTGTGGTGTCTGTGGATCTATATCTTCAACTTAACTTAATTTGACTTGACAGGAAAAAACAAACTGGTGAAAAACCATTATATTGTGATGTCTGTGTATCTATATCTTCAACTTAACATAATTTGACTTAACAGGAAAAAACAAACTGATGAAAAACCATTGTAGTGTGGTGTCTGTGGATCTATATCTTCAACTTAACTTAATTTGACTTGACAGGAAAAAACAAACTGGTGAAAAACCATTATATTGTGATGTCTGTGTATCTATATCTTCAACTTAACATAATTTGACTTGACAGGAAAAAACAGACTGGTGAAAACCCATTTAAATGGCATGTGTACACGTATATGCATGCACAAACTAAGCTAACTTGGAATAACAGACAATAATGCATACTAGTGAAAAAACCACTTAAATTTCATGTTGGAGTATCCACATTCACAAGCAACCAACCATTAAAGTGTCACAGAAGAAAAGATAGTGTGAAAAACCATGTGTATGTAGTGTTTGTAGAACTACATTCAAACTCAAAAGAAATATTGAACTTTATGAAGAACACGTACTACTGAAAAACCATTTTAAAGTCCATGTATGTCGTTCCATATTTACAACCAAGCATATTACGATATGCCACAGAAGAATAACACTGATAAATAACCATTAAAATCGCAATTTTGTGGATATTCATTTACATTCAAATGGGACTTGGAAACACACTAAGGAATGCATACTGGTGAAAAACCACTTAATGTGATGTTTGCGGATCTCAATTTGTGAAAAAAACATATAGAAGTAGACGCAGAGTGGAAAGCTAGAGTGGACATCGAGTATGGACAGCCATAGTAGACAGCCAGAGTGGACAGCCAGAGCGGACAGATAGAGTGGACAACCAGAGTGGACAGCCAGATTGGACAGCCAGACTGACAACTAGAGTGGAAAGCCAGAGTGGACAGCCAATATGGACAGCCAGATTGGACAGCCAGAGTGGACAGCCAGAGTAGACAACTAGACAGGACAACTAGAGAGGACAGCCAGAGTGGACAGCCAGAGTGGACAGCCAATATGGACAGCCAGGGTGGACAGCCAGAGTGGACAGCCAGAGTGGACAGCCAGAGTGGACAGCCAGAGTGGACAACTAGAGTGGACAACTAGAGTGGACAGCCAGAGTGGACAACCAGAGTGGACAACCAGAGTGGACAGCCAGAGTGGACAACCAGAGTGGACAGCCAGAGTGGACAGCCAGAGTGGACAACTAGAGTGGACAACTAGAGTGGACAGCCAGAGTGGACAACCAGAGTGGACAACCAGAGTGGACAGCCAGAGTGAACAGCCAGAGTGGACAGCCAGAGTGGACAGTCAGAGTGGACGACCAGAGTGGATAGCCACAGTGGACAACCAAAGTGGACAACCAGAGTGGACAGACAGAGTGGACAGCCAGAGTGGACAGCCAAAGTGGACAACTAGAGTGGACAACTAGAGTGGACAACTAGAGTGGACAGCCAGAGTGGACAACCAGCGTAGACATTCAGAGAGGACAGGGTGGACAGCCAGAGTGGACAGCCAGAGTGGACAGCCAGAGTGGACAACTAGAGTGGACAACCAGAGTGTACAGCCAGGAGGACAACTAGAGTGGACAACCAGAGTGGACAGCCAGAGTAAACAGCCAGAGTGGACAGCCAGAGTGGACAGTCAGAGTGGACGACCAGAGTGGATAGCCACAGTGGACAACTAGAGAGGACAGGGTGGACAGCCAGAGTGGACAGCCAGAGTGGACAACTAGAGTGGACAACCAGAGTGTACAGCCAGGAGGACAACTAGAGTGGACAACCAGAGTGGACAGCCAGAGTGAACAGCCAGAGTGGACAGCCAGAGTGGACAGTCAGAGTGGACGACCAGAGTGGATAGCCACAGTGGACAACTAGGGTGGACAACCTGAGTGGACAACCAGAGTGGACAGACAGAGTGGACAGCCAGAGTGGACAGCCAAAGTGGACAACTAGAGTGGACAACTAGAGTGGACAGCCAGAGTGGACAACCAGCGTAGACATTCAGAGAGGACAGGGTGGACAGCCAGAGTGGACAGCCATAGTGGACAGCCAGAGTGGACAACTAGAGTGGACAACCAGAGTGTACAGCCAGGAGGACAACTAGAGTGGACAACCAGAGTGGACAGCCAGAGTGGACAACCAGAGTGGACAACCAGAGTGGACAACCAGAGTGGACAGCCTGAGTGGACAGCCAGTGTGGACAGCCAGAGTTGACAACTGGAGTGAACAGCCAGAGTAGACAACTAGAGTGGACAACTGGAGTGGACAGCCAGAGTGGACAGCCAGAGTGGACAGCCAGAGTGGACAGCCAGAGTGGACAGCCAGAGTGGACGACTAGAGTGGACAGCCAGAGTGGACAGCCATAGTTGACAACTAGAGTGGACAACTAGAGTGAACAGCCAGAGTGGACAACTAGAGCGGATAGCCAGAGTAGACAACTAGAGTGGACAACTAGAGTGGACAGCAAGATTATAAATACTCGGGTGGACAGCCAGAGTGGACAGCCAGAGTGGACAACCAGATTATAAATCTCGAGTGGACAGCAAGATTGGACACCCAGATTGGACAGCCAGAGTGGACAACCAGAGTGGACAGCCAGAGTGGACAACTAGAGTGGACAACCAGAGTGGACAACTAGAGTGGACAGCCAGAGTGGAGTGAACAACCAGATTATAAATATTCGGGTGGACAGCCAGAGTGGACAGCCAGAATGGACAACCAGATTATAAATCTCGTGTGGACAGCCAGAGTGGACAACCAGATTATAAACCTAGAGTGGACAGCCAGAATGCGTAGCCAGAATGTACATCTAGGATTGGCAGCATGACAGAGTGGACAGCCAGAGTGGACAACTAGAGTGGACAACTAGAGTGGACAGCCAGAGTGGACAACTAGAGTGGACAGCCAGAGTGGACAGCCAGAGTGGACAACTAGAGTGGACAACTTGAGTGTATAACCAGAGTGGACAGCCAGATTATAAATGCTCGGGTGGACAGCCAGAGTGGACAGCCAGAGTGGACAACCAGATTATATACCTCGAGTGGACAACCAGAGTGGACAACCAGAGTGTACAACTCGAGTGGACAACCAGAGTGGACAACCAGATTATAAAAACTCGGGTGGACAGCCAGAGTGGACAGCCAGAGTGGACAGCCAGAGTGGACAGCCAGAGTGGACAACCAGATTATAAACCTCGAGTGGACAGCCAGATTAGACAGAAAGATTGGACAGCCAGAGTGGACAACTAGAGTGGACAGCCAGAGTGGACATCTAGAGTGGACAACTAGAGTGGACACCCAGAGTGGACAGCCAGATTATAAAGACTCCGGTGGACAGCCAGAGTGGACAACCAGATTATAAACCTCGTGTGGACAGCCAGAGTGGACAACCAGATTATAAACCTCGAGTGGACAGCCAGAATGCGTAGCCAGAATGTACACATAGGATTGGCAGCATGACAGAGTGGACAGCTTGAGTGGACAGTCAGAGTGGACAGCCAAAGTGGACAACTAGAGAGGACAGCCAGAGTGGACAATTAGAGTGGAAAGCCAGAGTGGACAGCCAGAGTGGACAACTAGAGTGGACAACTTGAGTGTATAGCCAGAGTGGACAGCCAGATTATAGATACTCGGGTGGACAGCCAGAGTGGACAGCCAGAGTGGACAACCAGATTATAAACCTCCAGTGGACAACAGGAGTGGACAACCAGAGTGTACAACTCGAGTGGACAACCAGAGTGGACAACCAGATTATAAAAACTCGGGTAGACAGCCAGAGTGGACAGCCAGAGTGGACAGCCAGAGTGGACAACCAGATTATAAACCTCGAGTGGACAGCCAGATTGGACAGAAAGATTAGACAGCCAGAGTGGACAACCAGAGTGGACAGCCAGAGTGCACAACTAGAGTGGACAACTAGAGTGGACAGCCAGAGTGGACAGCCAGATTAAAAAGACTCCGGTGGACAGCCAGAGTGGACAGCCAGAGTGGAAAACCAGATAATAAACCTCAAGTTGACAACCAGAGTGGACAACCAGAGTGGACAGCCAGATTATAAATACTCGAGTGGACAGCCACAGTGGACAACTAGAGTGGACAGCCACAGTGGACAGCCAGAGTGGACAGCCGGAGTGGACAACTAGAGTGGACAACTAGAGTGGACAGCCAGAGTGGACAACTAGAGTGGACAGCTAGAGTAAAAAACTAGAGTGGACAACTAGAGTGGACAGCCAGATTACAAATACTCGGGTGAGCAGCCTGAGTGGACAGCCAGAGTGGACAACCAGATTATAAACCTCGAGTGGACAGCCAGATTGGACACCCAGATTGGACAGCCAGAGTGGACAGCCAGAGTGGACAACTAGAGTGGACAACCAGAGTGGACAACTAGAGTGGACAGCCAGAGTGGAGTGAACAACCAGATTATAAATATTCGGGTGGACAGCCAGAGTGGACAGCCAGAGTGGACAGCCAGAGTGGACAGCCAGAGTGGACAACAAGAGTGGACAACTAGAGTGGACAGCCAGAGTGGACAACCAGAGTGGACAACTAGAGTGGACAGCCAGAGTGGAGTGAACAACCAGATTATAAATATTCGGGTGGACAGCCAGAGTGGACAGCCAGAGTGGACAGCCAGAGTGGACAGGCAGAGTGGACAACAAGAGTGGACAACTAGAGTGGACAGCCAGAGTGGACGACTAGAGTGGACAGCCAGAGTGGACAGCCAGAGTGGACGACAAGAGTGGACAGCCAGAGTGGACAGCCAGAGTGGACAACCAGAGTGGACAGCCAGAGTGGACAGCAAGAGTTGACAACTAGACTGGACAGCCTGAGTGGACAGCCAGAGTGGACAGCCAGAGTGGACAACTAGAGTGGACAGCCAGAGTGGACAGCCAGAGTGGACAGCCGGAGTGGACAACCAGATTATAAACCTCGATTGGACAACTATAGTGGACAACCAGAGTGGACAGCCAGATTATAAATACTCGAGTGGACAGCCAGAGTGGACAGCCGGAGTGGACAACCAGATTATAAACCTCGAGTGGACAGCCAGAGTGGACAACTGGAGTGGACAACTACAATGGACAGCCAGAGTGGACAGCCACAGTGGACAACAAGAGTGAACAACTAGAGGTGACAGCCAGAGTGGACGACAAGAGTGGACAGCCAGAGTGGACAGCCAGAGTGGACGACAAGAGTGGTCAGCCAGACAGGACAGCCAGAGTGGACAACCAGAGTGGACAGCCAGAGTGGACAGCCAGAGTGGACAACTAGACTGGACAGCCTGAGTGGACAGCCAGAGTGGACAACCAGATTATAAACCTCGAGTGGACAAACAGAGTGGACAACCAGAGTGGACAGCCAGATTATAAATACTCGAGTGGACAGCCAGAGTGGACAGCCGGAGTGGACAACCAGATTATAAACCTCGAGTGGACAGCCAGAGTGGACAGCCAGAGTGGACAGCCAGAGTGGACAACCAGATTATAAACCTCGAGTGGACAACCAGAGTGGACAACCAGAGTGGACAGCCAGATTATAAATACTCGAGTGGACAGCCAGAGTGGACAGCCGGAGTGGACAACCAGATTATAAACCTCGAGTGGACAGCCAGAGTGGACAGCCAGAATGGACAACTAGAGTGGACAACTAGAGAGGACAGCCAGAGTGGATAGCCAGAGTGGACAACTGGAGTGGACAACTAGAGTGGACAGCCAGAGTGGACAGCCAGAGTGGATAGCCAAACTGGACAACTAGAGTGGACAACTAGAGTGGAGTGAACAACCAGATTATAAATATTCGGGTGGACAGCCAGAGTGGACAGCCAGAGTGGACAGCCAGAGTGGACAGCCAGAGTGGACAACAAGAGTGGACAACTAGAGTGGACAGCCAGAGTGGACGACTAGAGTGGACAGCCAGAGTGGACAGCCAGAGTAGACGACAAGAGTGGACAGCCAGAGTGGACAGCCAGAGTGGACAACCAGAGTGGACAGCCAGAGTGGACAGCAAGAGTTGACAACTAGACTGGACAGCCTGAGTGGACAGCCAGAGTGGACAGCCAGAGTGGACAACTAGAGTGGACAGCCAGAGTGGACAGCCAGAGTGGACAGCCGGAGTGGACAACCAGATTATAAACCTCGATTGCACAACCATAGTGGACAACCAGAGTGGACAGCCAGATTATAAATACTCGAGTGGACAGCCAGAGTGGACAGCCGGAGTGGACAATCAGATTATAAACCTCGAGTGGACAGCCAGAGTGGACAACTGGAGTGGACAACTACAATGGACAGCCAGAGTGGACAGCCACAGTGGACAACAAGAGTGAACAACGAGAGTGGACAGCCAGAGTGGACGACTAGAGTGGACAGCCAGAGTGGACAGCCAGAGTGGACGACAAGAGTGGTCAGCCAGACTGGACAGCCAGAGTGGACAACCAGAGTGGACAGCCAGAGTGGACAGCCAGAGTGGACAACTAGACTGGACAGCCTGAGTGGACAGCCAGAGTGGACAACCAGATTATAAACCTCGAGTGGACAAACAGAGTGGACAACCAGAGTGGACAGCCAGATTATAAATACTCGAGTGGACAGCCAGAGTGGACAGCCGGAGTGGACAACCAGATTATAAACCTCGAGTGGACAGCCAGAGTGGACAGCCAGAGTGGACAGCCAGAGTGGACAGCCAGAGTGGACAACCAGATTATAAACCTCGAGTGGACAACCAGAGTGCACAACCAGAGTGGACAGCCAGATTATAAATACACGAGTGGACAGCCAGAGTGGACAGCCGGAGTGGACAACCAGATTATAAACCTCGAGTGGACAGCCAGAGTGGACAGCCAGAATGGACAACTAGAGTGGTCAACTAGAGAGGACAGCCAGAGTGGATAGCCAGAGTGGACAACAGGAGTGGACAACTAGAGTGGACAGCCAGAGTGGACAGCCAGAGTGGATAGCCAAACTGGACAACTAGAGTGGACAACTAGAGTGGACAGCCAGAGTGGACAACCAGAGTGGACAGCCAGGAGGACAGCCAGAGTGGACAGCCAGAGTGGACAGCCACAGTGGACAACTAGAGTGAACAGCCAGAGTGGACAGCCAGAGTGGAAACCAGAGTGGACAACCAGAGTGGACAGTCAGATTATAAATACTCGAGTGGACAGCCAGAGTGGACAGCCGGAGTGGACAACCTGATTATAAACCTCGAGTGGACAGCCAGAGTGGACAACTGGAGTGGACAACTAGAGTGGACAGCCAGAGTGGATAGCCAAAGTGGACAACTAGAGTGGACGACTAGAGTGGACAGACAGAGTGGACAACCAGAGTGGACAGCCAGGAGGACAGCCAGAGTGGACAGCCAGAGTGGACAGCCACAGTGGACAACTAAAGTGGACAGCCAGAGTGGACAGCCAGAGTGGACAACCAGAGTGGACAGCCAGATTATGAATACTCGAGTGGACAGCCAGAGTGGACAGCCGGAGTGGACAACCAGATTATAAACCTCGAGTGGACAGCCAGAGTGGACAACTGGAGTGGACAACTACAGTGGACAGCCAGAGTGAACAGCCAGAGTGGATTGCCAAAGTGGACAACTAGAGTGGACAACTAGAGTGGACAGCCAGAGTGGACAACCATAGTGGACAGCCAGGAGGACAGCCAGAGTGGACAGCCAGAGTGGACAGCCACAGTGGACAACTAGAGTGGACAGCCACAGTGGATAGCCAGAGTGGATAGCCAGAGTGGACAACTAGAGTGGACAACTAGAGTGGACAGCCAGAGTGGACAACCAGAGTGGACATCTAGAGTGGACAGCCAGAGTGGACAACTAGACTGGACAGCCTAAGTGGACAACCAGAGTGGACAACTAGAGTGGACAACTAGAGTGGACAGCCAGAGTGGATAGCCAGAGTGGACAACTGGAGTGGACAACTAGAGTGGACAGCCAGAGTGGACAGCCAGAGTGGACAACCAGAGTGGACAGCCAGATTATAAATACTCGAGTGGACAGCCAGAGTGGACAGCCGGAGTGGACAACCAGATTATAAACCTCGAGTGGACAGCCAGAGTGGACAACTGGAGTGGACAACTAGAGTGGACAGCCAGAGTGGACAGCCAGAGTGGACAACCAGAGTGGACAGCCAGATTATAAATACTCGAGTGGACAGCCAGAGTGGACAGCCGGAGTGGACAACCAGATTATAAACCTCGAGTGGACAGCCAGAGTGGACAACTGGAGTGGACAACTAGAGTGGACAGCCAGAGTGGACAGCCAGAGTGGATAGCCAAAGTGGACAACTAGGGTGGACAACTAGAGTGGACAGCCAGAGTGGACAACCAGAGTGGACAGCCAGGAGGACAGCCAGAGTGGACAGCCAGAGTGGACAGCCGCAGTGGACAACTAGAGTGGACAGCCAGAGTGGACAGCCAGAGTGGACAACCAGAGTGGACAGCCAGATTATAAATACTCGAGTGGACAGCCAGAGTGGACAGCAGGAGTGGACAACCAGATTATAAACCTCGAGTGGACAGCCAGAGTGGACAACTGGAGTGGACAACTACAGTGGACAGCCAGAGTAAACAGCCAGAGTGGATTGCCAAAGTGGACAACTAGAGTGGACAACTAGAGTGGACAGCCAGAGTGGACAACCAGAGTGGACAGCCAGGAGGACAGCCAGAGTGGACAGCCAGAGTGGACAGCCACAGTGGACAACTACAGTGGACAGCCACAGTGGGCAGCCAGAGTGGATAGCCAGAGTGGACAACTAACGTGGACAACTAGAGTGGACAGCCAGAGTGGACAACCAGAGTGGACAACTAGAGTGGACAGCCAGAGTGGACATCTAGAGTGGACAACAAGAGTGGACAACTAGACTGGACAGCCTAAGTGGACAGCCAGAGTGGACAACTAGAGTGGACAACTAGAGTGGACAGCCAGAGTGGACACCCAGAGTGGACAGCCAGGAGGACAGCCAGAGTGGACAGCCACAGTGGACAACTAGAGTGGACAGCCACAGTGGACAGCCAGAGTGGATAGCCAGAGTGGACAACTAGAGTGGACAACTAGAGTGGACAGCCAGAGTGGACAACCAGAGTGGACAACTAGAGTGGACAGCCAGAGTGGACAGCCAGAGTGGACAGCCTGAGTGGACAACTAGAGTGGACAACCAGAGTGGACAGCCAGAGTGGACAACCAGAGTGGACAACCAGAGTGGACAGCCTGAGTGGACAGCCAGAGTGGACAGCCAGAGTTGACAACTGGAGTGAACAGCCAGAGTAAACAACTAGAGTGGACAACTGGAGTGGACAGCCAGAGTGGACAGCCAGAGTGGACAGCCAGAGTGGACAGCCAGAGTGGACGACTAGAGTGGACAGCCAGAGTGGACAGCCATAGTGGACGACAAGAGTGGACAGCCAGAGTGGACAGCCAGAGAGGACAACCAGAGTGGACAGCCAGAGTGGACAGCCAGAGTGGACAACTAGACTGGACATCCTGAGTGGACAGCCAGAGTGGACAATTAGAGTGGACAGATAGAGTGGACAGCCAGAGTGGACGGCCAGAGTGGACAACCAGATTATAAACCTCGAGTGGACAACCAGAGTGGACAACCAGAGTGGACAGCCATATTATAAATACTCGAGTGGACAGCCAGAGTGGACAGCCAGAGTGGAAAACCAGATTATAAACCTCGAGTGGACAGCCAGAGTGGACAGCCAGAGTGGACAACCAGATTATAAACCTCGAGTGGACAACCAGAGTGGACAACCAGAGTGGACAGCCAGATTATAAATACTCGAGTGGACAGCCAGCGTGGACAGCCGGAGTTGTCAACCAGATTATAAACCTCGAGTGGACAGCCAGAGTGGACAACTGGAGTGGACAACTAGAGTGGACAGCCAGAGTGGACAGCCAGAGTGGATAGCCAAACTGGACAACTAAAGTGGACAACTAGAGTGGACAACCAGAGTGGACAACCAGAGTGGACAGCCAGAAGGACAGCCAGAGTTGACAGCCAGAGTGGACAGCCACAGTGGACAACTAGAGTGGACAGCCAGAGTGGACAGCCAGAGTGGACAACCAGAGTGGACAGCCAGATTATAAATACTCGAGTGGACAGCCAGAGTGGACAGCCGGAGTGGACAACCAGATTATAAACCTCGAGTGGACAGCCAGAGTGGACAACTGGAGTGGACAACTAGAGTGGACAGCCAGAGTGGACAGCCGGAGTGGACAACCAGAGTGGACAGCCAGATTATAAATACTCGAGTGGACAGCCAGAGTGGACAGCCGGAGTGGAAAACCAGATTATAAACCTCGAGTGGACAGCCAGAGTGGACAACTGGAGTGGACAACTAGAGTGGACAGCCAGAGTGGATAGCCAAAGTGGACAACTAGAGTGGACAACTAGAGTGGACAGCCAGAGTGGACAGCCAGAGTGGATAGCCAGAGTGGACAAATAGAGTGGACAACTAGAGTGGACAGCCAGAGTGGACAACCAGAGTGGACAACTAGAGTGGACAGCCAGAGTGGACAGCCAGAGTGGACAGCCTGAGTGGACAACTAGAGTGGACAACCAGAGTGGACAGCCAGAGTGGACAACCAGAGTGGACAACCAGAGTGGACAGCCTGAGTGGACAGCCAGAGTGGACAGCCAGAGTTGACAACTGGAGTGAACAGCCAGAGTGGACAGCCAGAGTTGACAACTGGAGTGAACAGCCAGAGTAGACAACTAGAGTGGACAACTGGAGTGGACAGCCAGAGTGGACAGCCAGAGTGGACAGCCAGAGTGGACAGCCAGAGTGGACAGCCAGAGTGGACAGCCAGAGTGGACGACTAGTGTGGACAGCCAGAGTGGACAGCCATAGTGGACGACAAGAGTGGACAGCCAGAGTGGACAGCCAGAGAGGACAACCAGAGTGGACAGCCAGAGTGGACAGCCAGAGTGGACAACTAGACTGGACATCCTGAGTGGACAGCCAGAGTGGACAGCCAGAGTGGACAACTAGAGTGGACAGCCAGAGTGGACAGCCAGAGTGGAAAACCAGATTATAAACCTCGAGTGGACAACCAGAGTGGACAACCAGAGTGGACAGCCAGATTATAAATACTCGAGTGGACAGCCAGAGTGGACAGCCGGAGTGGACAACCAGATTATATACCTCGAGTGGACAGCCAGAGTGGACAGCCAGAGTGGACAGCCAGAGTGGACAACCAGATTATAAACCTCGAGTGGACAACCAGAGTGGACAACCAGAGTGGACAGCCAGATTATAAATACTCAAGTGGACAGGCAGAGTGGACAGCCGGAGTGGAAAACCAGATTATAAACCTCGAGTGGACAGCCAGAGTGGACAACTGGAGTGGACAACTAGAGTGGACAGCCAGAGTGGACAGCCAGAGTGGATAGCCAATCTGGACAACTAGAGTGGACAACAAGAGTGGACAGTCAGAGTGGACAACCAGAGTGGACAGCCAGGAGGACAGCCAGAGTGGACAGACAGAGTGGACAGCCACAGTGGACAACTAGAGTGGACAGCCAGAGTGGACAGCCAGAGTGGACAACCAGAGTGGACAGCCAGATTATAAATACTCGAGTGGACAGCCAGAGTGGACAGCCGGAGTGGACAACCAGATTATAAACCACGAGTGGACAGCCGGAGTGGACAACTGGAGTGGACAACTAGAGTGGACAGCCCGAGTGGACAGCCAAAAAGGACAACCAGAGTGGACAGCCAGATTATAAATACTCGAGTGGACAGCCAGAGTGAACAGCCGGAGTGGACAACCAGATTATAAACCTCGAGTAGACAGCCAGAGTGGACAACTGGAGTGGACAACTAGAGTGGACAGCCAGAGTGAACAGCCAGAGTAGATAGCCAAAGTGGACAACTAGAGTGGACAACTAGACTGGACAGCCAGAGTGGACAACCAGAGTGGACAGCCAGGAGGACAGCCAGACTGGACAGCCAGAGTGGACAGCCACAGTGGACAACTAGAGTGGACAGCCACAGTGGACAGCCAGAGTGGATAGCCAGAGTGGACAACTAGAGTGGACAACTAGAGTGGACAGTCAGAGTGGACAACCAGAGTGGACAACTAGAGTGGACAGCCAGAGTGGACAGCCAGAGTGGACAGCCTGAGTGGACAACTAGAGTGGACAACCAGAGTGGACAGCCAGAGTGGACAACCAGAGTGGACAACCAGAGTGGACAGCCTGAGTGGACAGCCAGTGTAGACAGCCAGAGTTGACAACTGGAGTGAACAGCCAGAGTAGACAACTAGAGTGGACAACTGGAGTGGACAGCCAGAGTGGACAGCCAGAGTTGACAGCCAGAGTGGACGACTAGAGTGGACAGCCAGAGTGGACAGCCATAGTGGACGACAAGAGTGGACAGCCAGAGTGGACAGCCAGAGAGGACAACCAGATTGGACAGCCAGAGTGGACAGCCAGAGTGGACAACTAGACTGGACATCCTGAGTGGACAGCCAGAGTGGACAGCCAGAGTGGACAACTAGAGTGGATAGCCAGAGTGGACAGCCAGAGTGGACAACCAGATTATAAACCTCGAGTGGACAACCAGAGTGGACAACCAGAGTGGACAGCCAGATTATAAATACTCGAGTGGACAGCCAGAGTGGACAGCCGGAGTGGACAACCAGATTATAAACCTCGAGTGGACAGCCAGATTGGACAACTGGAGTGGACAACTAGAGTGGACAGCCAGAGTGAATAGCCAAAGTGGACAACTAGAGTGGACAACTAGACTGGACAGCCAGAGTGGACAACCAGAGTGGACAGCCAGGAGGACAGCCAGAGTGGACAGCCAGAGTGGACAGCCACAGTGGACAACTAGAGTGGACAGCCACAGTGGACAGCCAGAGTGGATAGCCAGAGTGGACAACTAGAGTGGACAACTAGAGTGGACAGTCAGAGTGGACAACCAGAGTGGACAACTAGAGTGGACAGCCAGAGTGGACAGCCAGAGTGGACAGCCTGAGTGGACAACTAGAGTGGACAACCAGAGTGGACAGCCAGAGTGGAAAACCAGAGTGGACAACCAGAGTGGACAGCCTGAGTGGACAGCCAGTGTGGACAGCCAGAGTTGACAACTGGAGTGAACAGCCAGAGTAGACAACTAGAGTGGACAACTGGAGTGGACAGCCATAGTGGACAGCCAGAGTGGACAGCCAGAGTGGACGACTAGAGTGGACAGCCAGAGTGGACAGCCATAGTGGACGACAAGAGTGGACAGCCAGAGTGGACAGCCAGAGAGGACAACCAGAGTGGACAGCCAGAGTGGACAACTAGACTGGACATCCTGAGTGGACAGCCAGAGTGGACAGCCAGAGTGGACAACTAGAGTGGACATCCAGAGTGGACAGCCAGAGTGGACAACCAGATTATAAACCTCGAGTGGACAACCAGAGTGGACAACCAGAGTGGACAGCCAGATTATAAATACTCGAATGGACAGCCAGAGTGGACAGCCGGACTGGACAACCAGATTATAAACCTCGAGTGAACAGCCAGAGTGGACAGCCAGAGTGGACAGCCAGAGTGGACATCCAGATTATAAACCTCGAGTGGACAACCAGAGTGGACAACCAGAGTGGACAGCCAGATTATAAATACTCGAGTGGACAGCCAGAGTGGACAGCCGGAGTGGACAACCAGATTATAAACCTCGAGTGGACAGCCAGAGTGGACAACTGGAGTGGACAACTAGAGTGGACAGCCAGAGTGGACAGCCAGAGTGGATAGCCAAACTGGACAACTAGAGTGGACAACTAGAGTGGACGGCCAGAGTAGACAACCAGAGTGGACAGCCAGGAGGACAGCCAGAGTGGACAGCCAGAGTGGACAGCCACAGTGGACAACTAGAGTGGAAAGCCAGAATGGACAGCGAGAGTGGACAACCAGAGTGGACAGCCAGATTATAAATACTCGAGTGGACAGCCAGAGTGGACAGCCGGACTGGACAACCAGATTATAAACCTCGAGTGAACAGCCAGAGTGTACAGCCAGAGTGGACAGCCAGAGTGGACAACCAGATTATAAACCTCGAGTGGACAACCAGAGTGGACAACCAGAGTGGACAGCCAGATTATAAATACTCGAGTGGACAGCCAGAGTGGACAGCCGGAGTGGACAACCAGATTATAAACCTCGAGTGGACAGCCAGAGTGGACAACTGGAGTGGACAACTAGAGTGGACAGCCAGAGTGGACAGCCAGAGTGGATAGCCAAACTGGACAACTAGAGTGGACAACTAGAGTGGACGGCCAGAGTGGACAACCAGAGTGGACAGCCAGAGTGGACAGCCAGAGTGGACAGCCACAGTGGACAACTAGAGTGGAAAGCCAGAGTGGACAGCCAGAGTGGACATACAGAGTGGACAGCCAGATTATAAATACTCGAGTGGACAGCCAGAGTGGACAGCCGGAGTGGACAACCAGATTATAAACCCCGAGTGGACAGCCAGAGTGGACAACTGGAGTGGACAACTAGAGTGGACAGCCAGATAGGACAGCCAGAGTGGATAGCCAAAGTGGACAACTAGAGTGGACAACTAGAGTGGACAGCCAGAGTGGACAACCAGAGTGGACAGCCAGGAGGACAGCCAGAGTGGACAGCCAGAGTGGACAGCCACAGTGGACAACTAGAGTGGACAGCCACAGTGGACAGCCAGAGTGGATAGCCAGAGTGGACAACTAGAGTGGACAACTAGAGTGGACAGCCAGAGTGGACAACCAGAGTGGACAACTAGAGTGTACAGCCAGAGTGGACATCTAGAGTGGACAGCCAGAGTGGACAACTAGACTGGACAGCCTAAGTGGACAGCCAGAGTGGACAACTAGAGTGGACAACTAGAGTGGACAGCCAGAGTGGATAGCCAGAGTGGACAACTGGAGTGGACAACTAGAGTGGACAGCCAGAGTGGACAGCCAGAGTGGACAACCAGAGTGGACAGCCAGATTATAAATACTCGAGTGGACAGCCAGAGTGGACAGCCGGAGTGGACAACCAGATTATAAACCTCGAGTGGACAGCCAGATTGGGCAACTGGAGTGGACAACTAGAGTGGACAGCCAGAGTGGACAGCCAGAGTGGATAGCCAAAGTGGACAACTAGAGCGGACAACTAGAGCGGAAAACTAGAGTGGACAGCCAGAGTGGACAAACAGAGTGGACAGCGAGGAGGACAGCCAGAGTGGACAGCCAGAGTGGACAGCCACAGTGGACAACTAGAGTGGACAGCCAGAGTGGACAGCCGGAGTGGACAACCAGAGTCGACAGCCAGATTATAAATACTCGAGTGGACAGCCAGAGTGGACAGCCGGAGTGGACAACCAGATTATAAACCTCGAGTGGACAGCCAGAGTGGGCAACTGGAGTGGACAACTACAGTGGACAGCCAGAGTGAACAGCCAGAGTGGATTGCCAAAGTGGACAACTAGAGTGGACAACTAGAGTGGACAGCCAGAGTGGACAACCAGAGTGGACAGCCAGATTATAAATACTCGAGTGGAAAGCCAGAGTGGACAGCCGGAGTGGACAACCAGATTATAAACCTCGAGTGGACAGCCAGAGTGGACAACTGGAGTGGACAACTAGAGTGGACAGCCAGAGTGGACAGCCAGAGTGGATAGCCAAAGTGGACAACTAGAGTGGACAACTAGAGTGGACAGCCAGAGTGGACAACCAGAGTGGACAGCCAGGAGGACAGCCAGAGTGGACAGCCACAGTGGACAACTAGAGTGGACAGCCACAGTGGACAGCCAGAGTGGATATCCAGAGTGGAACACTAGAGTGGACAAGTAGAGTGGACAGCCAGAGTGGACAACCAGAGTGTACAACTAGAGTTGACAGCCAGAGTGGACAGCCAGAGTGGACAGCCTGAGTGGACAACTAGAGTGGACAACCAGAGTGGACAGCCAGAGTGGACAACCAGAGTGGACAACCAGAGTGGACAGCCTGAGTGGACAGCCAGAGTGGACAGCCAGAGTTGACAACTGGAGTGAACAGCCAGAGTAGACAACTAGAGTGGTCAACTGGAGTGGACATCCAGAGTGGACAGCCAGAGTGGATAGCCAGAGTGGACAGCCAGAGTGGACAGCCAGAGTGGACAACTAGACTGGACAGCCTAAGTGGACAGCCAGAGTGGACAACTAGAGTGGACAACTAGAGTGGACAACTAGAGTGGACAGCCAGAGTGGATAGCCAGAGAGGACAGCCAGAGTGGATAGCCAAAGTGGACAACTAGAGTGGACAACTAGAGTGGACAGCCAGAGTGGACAACCAGAGTGGACAGCCAGGAGGACAGCCAGAGTGGACAGCTAGAGTGGACAGCCACAGTGGACAACTAGAGTGGACAGCCACAGTGGACAGCCAGAGTGGATAGCCAGAGTGGACAACTAGAGTGGACAACTAGAGTGGACAGCCAGAGTGGACAACCAGAGTGGACAACTTAGGTGGACAGCCAGAGTGGACAACTGGAGTGGACAACTACAGTGGACAGCCAGAGTGAACAGCCAGAGTGGATTGCCAAAGTGGACAACTAGAGTGGACAACTAGAGTGGACAGCCAGAGTGGACAACCAGAGTGGACAGCCAGGAGGACAGCCAGAGTGGACAGCCAGAGTGGACAGCCACAGTGGACAACTAGAGTGGACAGCCACAGTGGATAGCCAGAGTGGATAGCCAGAGTGGACAACTACAGTGGACAACTAGAGTGGACAGCCAGAGTGGACAACCAGAGTGGACATCTAGAGTGGACAGCCAGAGTGGACAACTAGACTGGACAGCCTAAGTGGACAGCCAGAGTGGACAACTAGAGTGGACAACTAGAGTGGACAGCCAGAGTGGATAGCCAGAGTGGACAACTGGAGTGGACAACTAGAGTGGACAGCCAGAGTGGACAGCCAGAGTGGACAACCAGAGTGGACAGCCAGATTATAAATACTCGAGTGGAAAGCCAGAGTGGACAGCCGGAGTGGACAACCAGATTATAAACCTCGAGTGGACAGCCAGAGTGGACAACTGGAGTGGACAACTAGAGTGGACAGCCAGAGTGGACAGCCAGAGTGGATAGCCAAAGTGGACAACTAGAGTGGACAACTAGAGTGGACAGCCAGAGTGGACAACCAGAGTGGACAGCCAGGAGGACAGCCAGAGTGGACAGCCACAGTGGACAGCCACAGTGGACAACTAGAGTGGACAGCCACAGTGGACAGCCAGAGTGGATATCCAGAGTGGAACACTAGAGTGGACAAGTAGAGTGGACAGCCAGAGTGGACAACCAGAGTGGACAACTAGAGTTGACAGCCAGAGTGGACAGCCAGAGTGGACAGCCTGAGTGGACAACTAGAGTGGACAACCAGAGTGGACAGCCAGAGTGGACAACCAGAGTGGACAACCAGAGTGGACAGCCTGAGTGGACAGCCAGAGTGGACAGCCAGAGTTGACAACTGGAGTGAACAGCCAGAGTAGACAACTAGAGTGGTCAACTGGAGTGGACAGCCAGAGTGGACAGCCAGAGTGGATAGCCAGAGTGGACAGCCAGAGTGGACAGCCAGAGTGGACAACTAGACTGGACAGCCTAAGTGGACAGCCAGAGTGGACAACTAGAGTGGACAACTAGAGTGGACAACTAGAGTGGACAGCCAGAGTGGATAGCCAGAGAGGACAGCCAGAGTGGATAGCCAAAGTAGACAACTAGAGTGGACAACTAGAGTGGACAGCCAGAGTGGACAACCAGAGTGGACAGCCAGGAGGACAGCCAGAGTGGACAGCTAGAGTGGACAGCCACAGTGGACAACTAGAGTGGACAGCCACAGTGGACAGCCAGAGTGGATAGCCAGAGTGGACAACTAGAGTGGACAACTAGAGTGGACAGCCAGAGTGGACAACCAGAGTGGACAACTTAGGTGGACAGCCAGAGTGGACATCTATAGTGGACAGCCAGTGTGGTCAACTAGACTGGACAGCCTAAGTGGACAGCCAGAGTGGACAACTAGAGTGGACAACTAGAGTGGACAGCCAGAGTGGATAGCCAGAGTGGACAACTGGAGTGGACAACTAGAGTGGACAGTTATTATGGACAGTGGACAGTTGTCCAAAAAATGAATTAGAGATAGTTCTCTAATTCAAATTGATAAATGGACAGCTAGAATGGACAGTGGACAGTGGACAGCTAACTTCACACACCCATTTGCTACGTGAAAACCGCAAACTGGGATTCCGTGATTTACCATTCTTATTAAACGAGTTGATAAAACAATCTGACACGAGGCTCTGCCGTTTGTCATATTGTTTTTGTTAACGAGTTTAATAAAAATGGTAAGGAACGAGCACGAATTTATCATATAACCTTAGTAAACGCTTAATATCTTTGAAAAATGATGATGCATGCTGCATATGTCCATGAGGTTTCAAACAAAATTTAGTGGTACTTAGAGCGTGACGCACGGACTTCGTGGATGGCTAACGGATCGATTCAAGGCGTGGATTGGATTACGTTACATCACCTTGAACCAACCAACCAATCACCGTCAAGCTAATTTGCATATTTCTGTAACGGGCTGGGAGTGCATTACGATATTTCCGGCATGGCCACACTGCAGGTTATGCGATAAACCATTATTTTAGTTTTGGCAATGTTAACTTTAAGTTTCCATTCACTGCAGTATTCGTATAGAATATGGAGTCCCTAGGTGATTGAGCCATGATAACTATGTCGTCTGCATACATGCCTGCAATGGTTTTATACATGGTTGTAGTGGTATTGTACATGCCTGGGGTTGTTTTATACATGGTTGTAGTGGTAATGAACATGACTGTAGTTGTACACTCATTAAATGTTATAAGTACACCAACACAGTACATAGCGTTACGTGCAAATAGTCGGTCGATCGACATGTCAAATGGTTTTCCAACGGGTGGACCTAGGATTCCAAAATTTTAAGTGGATATTATTCAGCCTCCACATACGGACCGACTCAATTTCAAGGTCATTTGGATCAAAGGTCAAACTAACCATGACCTTTGAACACAAATCAATCATTGGTCCACACCATAAGAAATATAGGATCTTAGATCGTAAAACTTTACAGAGAGGTTGCTAATCATTAGATGTAGGCTCCTACCAATTTTGAGGTCGACAGGTCAACGGTCAATGTCGTAATGACCTTAGCTACACTAAGCTATTTACTGCCATGAGTCGTGTATGTTTCAATAACCTCTCTTGTACGGTCTGTTATCGTAATTCTTTCGGAATTGTGTTTTCCTGGTATGGGTATTGATGGACAATGTGTATGTAACATTTTGAGACTTCGTGCGAAAATTACTTGTTTCGCACGTGCATTTTGTATAATTTCAAAATTCACGGTTCACTGCTCGCTGCGATCAAATTACAATCATCGAATTATTGGATATTGCTGCTATACTACTCGCATGAAGACATGCAAAAAATGAACATGATATCATGTATAATAAAAAAGCTATACGCATTACATGTTGGTGTACTTATAACATTTAACAAGTGTATTGTACGAGAGGTGTTCAACTTATTTATGAACAGAAAATGAACATCGATATGTTGTTACTCTAACAATGAAATTGAATAAAAACTTTTATATTGTGTAAAGTAGTGTTTCAAGAAGTATATATAACAATTGTAAATTACCAATACGTTACGGTTAAATTAGAAACCACCAAATAGATTTGCTCTATAGCTCAATGTAAATTGGCCATAGTAGGCCCCAATTTTCAACTTTTTTTAGTCTATGGCCACCTGGACCACATATATCATTGTAAAGAGGGGCATTTAAGCTTCAAAATAATGCAATAAAAAAGGGGGGTCATGTATCTTCTAAGAAAGTTTTTGTCCTTTAAACAAGGTCTATCCGTTTTTACGCATGTCCGGATTTATGAGTTCTGGGTTTTACCCTAGTCTACTTTCACTTTGGTATCAAGAACAAAATAGTGGAATAATACAAATATTACAGTTTTACTACACCACATGCATACACTTAAACGAATTTCTAATTGGCCACCCTAAAAAATGTTACATCATATGATAAATTATATCAATAAATCTTAGGCTGTGTTATTTGTTCATTCCACACACTTACTTATCTATTTCTGGAAAGAAATTGCGTATTCATATGCAAAACCATCCATGCGTAACGGTTAGTGCGAAATTGCTTTTTTGCACGTTGGCCTCGTGCAAAGCTTGGAATAGTATCGTATTTGGTATAAATTTGTTCCCTGTAGATCGACTTTTCTTTAAACACTATAATTTGGGAAAATGAGCCATGTGGAACGCGCTCATGACGTCAGATGCATGCATATATTGAACGAATTTCTGATTGGCCACGTGTTTTTATAAATTAGTTTTAAAAAATGCTTTTAGAAGAATATAAATAATCGAAACCCCGATACTGTCCAATTTTGTCGATAGAAAATATGTTTCTCGCAGTAATTCGAGCTAAACCCCACGTTATTATAAATATCGCTTTTTACAAAAAGACGTTTTGACGTACATGTCTGGATTTTGGTGCTGGTACTCGTCATTCTAACGGCCTCAGCGCGCCCCGTATTACTTATTCTCGTCAGTATTAATACCTTTCATTAAGCCAATCGTCAGATAATACATTTTGACTGATTTCAAAAATCAAACATGTCGGGCACGTGAACCACGTGCACGTTAGCCATTTTGCACTTACTGTTTCGCATGGATGATTTTATACATGCATGCGTGATTTATTTCTTGTACTCGATAGATAAGTGCATGGAATGAAAATAACCACAATTTTAGAAATATTGACTGAATATATCGCATAATATAATATTTCATTGGGTGGCCAATTAGAAATTCGTTTAAGTGTATTTACCAACCATTTAAACTCAATTTCATCATTCAACTCCACATTTGTCAAGAAATATCTCCATTTACAGGCAAACCAAAGTTTTTTTAAGGACTACTTGAGTGTATCACCACTTGGTCCGCGGAGGCATTTAGTGGTCCTTTACCTTAAGACAGCCTAGTTTTACTTATTAAAGTATTTTTTGCACTTTTTTCAATACTACTATGTATATGCAGCACACAACAATCAATTCTAGACAAATTGTGCATTAATTCTAGAAAAAATGACAAACACGCATATGCGCCTTTAAGGAGAAATTTGGCCAGCACCTGCAAAATATTATGAATAGTGATTTTAAATTGGGTTGTATTTGTGAAAAACTGTTTCACTGAACACTAATCATGCTTTAGATGCCTAATAATGTGTGTATTCTTCATATTTAGTCACAATTACCACTGTCTGACACTAAAATAAGGTCAATTTTGGCAAAAAAATGTCAATTTTACAAGAAAAAAATCTGAAATTTTCTAGATTTTCATGATAAAAATCCAAATTTTCACTTTTTTAGACAATTTAAACAGATAAAAGTGGTCAAAACCCTATCTGGGATGCATTTCCATACATTTGAATGCAAAAAAATGAAAACATGAATTTAATAGAATTTTGCCCTTCTATACACACACATCATTGTATCTGTATGCATGTTTTATTTCAGTTATTCTGTAATAAAATATTTTTTCCAAATAGATTGGGAGTAAATCACTGCTGAGAATGACAACAATATTGACTACGTAGACATCGGATTTTCTGTCAAGTACAAAAATAATAAATAAATAAATTTTAAAGTGTCAATGACACATGTACGAGGGTTGTCCCAGATAGCGTATAATTCTTGATTTATTTACTCCAACATGACGATACAGTTGTGAAATTTTGTATGTGCATTTCTACAACAATGCCACGTTTATTTGACGAATTTATTTTATATCAGAATACGTCGTATTCGATACATGGATGCATTTGTAACCCATGGTATCGGTTTACGGTTTACGGTCCAACACGAAAAAAGTACCATGTATCACAAAAATGAATTTAAATATTTAGTAGCAATAATACTTAAGTAGTTTTAGAAGAATCGAGCCAAGAAATATATAATAATAATTGTCATGTTTTGGCGAGTTTTTATACATTGATTCATATTATAGCATAAAAACGGTGATTTCGCTCATACTTAAACAGGGCAAAAAGGTACGTTATTGTAAAGATTCTCGCGCGCACGCGCTGTTGGTGTTCAGTTTTAAGTATGCTCATTTCAGGACCCAGCCGACGAAAATAAATGATTTACAGCGTTATATGAACTGTAATTCACATTCTAATTGTAACTGCTAATCAATTTTCTATAACAGTAAAAAAATAAACGTAAACAAACCCCAATGTCACTGTTTTCTTGGTGTTTGCCGATACCGGAAGTCGACGCTCATAACAAAAACTTGTGTGTGACGTAAAGCTTGCTAAGCGACGTCGCGTTTGTTTTCCGGACGTCGCCCAAAATGTCCCACCAAAGTGTCATAATTTTAAAAACACACTCATAAAGTGTTGTTTTTATGCTATAATAGCGTTTACGCAAGCTGTTTCGTGCTATTACATCTGCAGAGTCACCCACGACGGGCTTGGGCACCAACCGTCCCTCGGGACTCTGCAGATTTAATAGCACGAAAAAGCATGCGTTAACCCTACAGTGATGATGTTATATTTGGCGGGAAAATGAAGTAACATAGCAACGTTGTTGGCGCTACAATATGCAATCAAAGCGCCGATGGCACTTAAGAACAGGGATTGTTCCTGTCGTCAGAAAAATACTTTTCCAGTCACAACGCATATGAGGGCATATGCCATCCAAACGTCATATGTATGTTCCAGCATCTAGTTAATACATTATTTCCACTACAGCCTTTACTACTCGCAGTATTTAAACGTTGAGCGTTTATCACTGACCGGATGGTAACCTAGCTTACATAACATAATACAATCGCTGTCTCGATAATATTTATCAAGCTTCCTGCGATAAAGTCATCACCGTCGATAGCCACATTTATCTATTTTAGCACCGAAGTCTTGTTTGGTTTACAGGTAAATAACCACTAAATGCCTACGCGGGCCAAATTCAGATACAGTCAAATAGTCCGTTTAAAAACTTTAAAGCGACTGGAAATGGGGGTATGTCTTGACAAATCAGCATCAGAATCATGAAATTGGTGTTAAAAGCTTTGTATGCATGTATGTGATGTAGTGAAATGGTTTTATTTAGAAATATTTTGTATTCTGGCTTAAATATGAAAGTGAAAGTAAGGTTGGGGCTAACGGACAGAGAGTAAATCCGTACATGTGAGAAAATCTGTTCACCGCGTTTGACGAACCAAATTTTTCTTATATAATACATGACCCCCTACTTTTTTTTCATTTTCTTCAAGCTGGATGCTATTTCTATTGATTAAAAGATTTTGAGAGGGCCCCATGGACAAAAAGTTGACATTTTTTTTGGCTGACCAAGGTCACTTTACATTGAGTTAAAGAACAACTCTTTTTGGTGGTTTGTGACCTACAGATAGCTAATAAGGATGGTACATAAGTGGCGTATATTCAACGTAATTGTAACGGGTTTCAAATATGAATCAAAGTACTGAAAGTACTGACAGGCTGGCGAACTGCTAAGGAACAATAGCTTTTCAAGTAATATAACATCAAGTGGTTTTCTAAGTCGAAAGACAGGTAGTTACTGGACTTAACAAAAAATAAAAAAAATATAAAAAATAAAAATATAAAAATTTGGAGCCGCCGTGATTCGATCGCTGGACCTTAGTATCTGAAAATTACTAAGCGAGTTGCTCATCCACTCGACCACGATCTCGTTGGAGAACGTTGACCTTAATAATTTAACATAATAAAATCATTGATGCGCGCGCTATATCGCGTTCGTAACGCGTAGTAATAATTATCAACGCCTTTAAACACCTTTTCTTTTAATTTCCTTCCATTTCAAGAAGAAACTAATATATTACAATCGAACAGAATAAATAAAACAAGGAAACTTGAATGTTCTTATCTTGCAAAACTGATTAACGAGGAGGAACTATTTGCATTAAGTGTATAGATTCTGTGTTGTCAGTTTCGGGAGTAAATTCATCTTAGTGGATTTCATTTTTTAGGATTGTAATAGTCTGGCGCGAAATCGCCAGCCTAAAAATCAATTAACACATTTAGCATATAAACGTTCGACCAATGTTGTCGAACAGGCTAGCGAACTGTATTTCTCTCAAACAGTCTCAAACAGTCTGTGAATCTAGCTTTTACCACGTTATGTAATTAAGGATATCCGGGTCTAATAAAAAATCTCCTCTTGAAGAGTTCACAATTTCAGTAATTTTATGACAAAATGACAGATTTTCTGTAGGTCGTGGGTTCAACCCCCACTAGAGCCAAAATATTTTTTTTCTTTTTTATTTTATTTTTAGAAATAAGACAATGTTTTGGCTTCGTAACATCACTTTATAGTGTAATTTGGAGAAAAATATTTTTTTTCTTTTTTTTTCTTTAATTTTATAGGAATTTATATGTGGTAAACAGATGAAAATCGGGTTACTAAGTTTCAGAAATGTATATTTTCAAAACCGCTCGGTAAAACCTTTTGAATTTTTGTTAAAACATTACGCACACATTGAAGTTATGTTTGAAAAAAATTCAATGGTGCCAATTGTTTAGATCATATTTTATTGCCATTTATCTATAGGGTACTTATTGGCAATATGCAAAAAAATGCCTTAATTTCGAGGAGGGTGGGGTTACATTTTTATTTTTATCTACTTCATTATTAGACCAAACATCATTTTTACACTTTTGATTGAAGAAATAATCATTATCATTAATTTTAAACACACTTTTGTTTTTATTGTGTTATCTGTTGGAGATTTATTTTATTTGTCATGCGGTTGCCTCCATTTGTTTGTGCAGTACGTTCTTACGCTGGGTGTAGGAAAATTAAAATCGCAATTACTCTCTTAAATGACAATACATGTGTTTTAAAATTCACATGCAGTTGTCTTAATGGGTATGCAATAGAATAAAACTATTTAAAATGCATTCCTCAACATTTAAAAAAAAAGTTTTTACACCCGGACATCGTTAATGTCCATAGAACTCGCTGTATGGTATCTTTATCGCTGACCGTCAGCTTCCATTGCTTACGCAACATTATAAACACCGTCTCGGCTATAGATTGAATGGTTCCCGTACTTCAAAGCGGATCGCGGTACCAGTCTCACCGAGGTCATCCCCGAGAAAAGCAACATGAAATACATGCATATGCCTGTGTGAGGTACCTCAGAAAATAAGACATGACTACATTGTATAATTATCCAGCTGTGAAAGGTACCTCAGACATTCAGACATGACTGTATCTGGCTGTGATAGGTACCCCAGACACACAGAAATGACTTATCTGGCTGTAATAGGTACCCCAGGCACCTAGAAATAACTGTATCTGAATGTGGTAGGTACCTCAGACACCACAAAATGACTGTATCTGGCTGTGATAGGTACCTCAGACACACCGAAATGACTGTATCTGGCTGAGATAGGTACCCAGACACCCAGAAATGACTGTATCTGGCTGTGATAGGTACCCCAGACACCCAGAAATTACTGTATCTGGCTGAGATAGGTACCCCAGACACCCACAAATGACTGTATCTGGCCGTTAAAGATACCCCAGACACCAAAAAATGACTGTATCTGGCTGTGATAGGTACCCCAGACACCCAGAAATGACTGTATCTGAATGAGATAGGTACCTCAGACACACCGAAATGGCTGTATCTGGCTGTGATAGGTAACTCAGTCACCGCAGATAGCAAACACTGGCTGTATCTGGCTGAGGTAGGTATCTCTAAGAACAGGAAATGGTTATATCCAGCTGTGGTAGGTAACTCAGTCGCCCAGAAATGACCATCTCGTGCATATGTAGGTACATCAGAAGCATAAAAATGGCTATAGCAGGCTGTGATATGTACCTCAGACACCTAAAAACGACCATCTCGTACTTAGGTAGATACCTCAAAAGCATAGAAACGGCTGTATATGGCTGTGGTAAGTACGTCAGAAACCCATTACTGGCTATGTACGGTTTTGATCAGCACCTTAACAACCAAATATTAGCTGTATCCAACTGTTGCGGGTAAATTGGAGACCGAGTAATGGCTGTATCTTGCTGTTGAAGGTACCTGAAGAAACCCAGACATCGCTTAATTTAGCTGTGGTGGGTACCTCAAAATCACAGTCAGTACTGTACCTAAGAAACCCAGAAATTGCTGTCTCAAGCTGAGGTAGGTACCTCAGAAATATAGAAAGTGTTGTATCTGGTTGGGGTAGGTCTAGCAAAACCCAGATACTCTTAGTATTGCTGTATCTGGTTGTGACAGGCACCTCAAAGGGTCAGAAAAGGCTGTAGCCGACTGTGGTGCATACCACAGAAAGTCTGAAATTTCTGTATCTAGATATGGTAGGAACCACAGAGAGTACGTGGCAATACCGAGGGTATTTGGTACCACAGAAACCCAACTACATGTACACGTATTTGTGTTTTATCTACTCTTTTAAACCATTTACTAGTAACCAGAAAATAAAATAACCCAAAAGTAGGTACACCATAGAGCCAGAAATACAAATACACATGCACTAAGTGTTTTATGCAGGGATATACGCCAGTGAAGATTTTATTTAGCAGTGTCGAGTACCTCAATGAGCTATACATTGTTCACATAGTAACCTGTATGATCAGACAAGGCTGTATTGGGCTGCTTTATGAATCTCAAAGGCTTTGTTAGGTGCCTATCAAGTTTGATTGTCATGACAAACTTTCATATGAAGCGTCGTGCGGTGCAGGTTTCAAATATGTATGATAGTATCACTCTCTTAATGTTGTTTACAGTACTTACGATCTTCTCGTTTTAAGCAAGCAATTATTGTGATGACACAAAATTAATTCAAGAAACATTTGAAAAAATACTATTTTGCAAATTGTGTTCACCACATTCGTGTTGAAGTGACTTTAAGATGCTTTCAGATATAGCATAACACAAAAATAATCGTTGAATGTTATTCAAGTATAAAATTTCATAAAAAGCATTTGTTTCTTAATGTCAATACGAATTCCATTGTAGGGGGTCATTTTACCCCACTCACTTCACTACAAATTATGCTGCAACATTTCATTACAATACCATATTAAGTGATTTAAATATTCAAGGATGTGTATTACTATCATAACAACAGTTTAGAATGATCGCTGGATAAAAATACTTCATGTATACGAATTATAATAAACGCCAATGTATAAGTTACCGTTTGCGTCATATTTTCGTCATAAAAGTAAAAAAAAATAAAACAATTAATTTCATGCTTATCGGTGGTTTACGGCGGAATAACGGTGGATTATTCCCCGATAATTTCACTGTCCATAATTTCACAGTTCATAATTTCACGCAAACGGACTACGTTTTTAAAACAAATTTACCCACCGCCAAATATAAAATAATAAGCATTTTCTCTGGTTTTCTTAATCTTTAATAAATAACAGAACATTATATGTACTTATACTCCGTCATGCCCACTGACTCCATTGATGAAGTGTACATTATTTCTGTAAATGTACACTTTTGTGAGACATTTTCTCAGAAAATGATTGGTCAATTTAAGCTTCAAACTATTTCAGATTTGCATAACCACATACACAGTTAAATAAATGTCACTGCTGATAGCCTGAAGACTAAAACTTGTAAAAACACACAACGAGGGATTAACATGACTGTGCTACTGTAAACTAATCAAATTTGCAGCATTATATTTTATTTAGTGTCTTTTGTGAAACTTAATAATAAAACAAAGAAATGTAGCGTTAATGTTTTAGATTATATTTTTTAGTCTTGGTTTAACTTAATACTAAAACAAAATAATCAAATTCATCTACACTTCAACAATAATAGGACAATGGCTAATCCTTTAATATTGCTGTCCACAATGTTGGGAGCAGAATCCATCAAAATTGAATGATTTTACGTTATACTCCGATACGCCCTGTGACTCCATACATAAAGTATACATTATTTTCGTAAGTGTACACTTTTGGAGTTGTAAGAAAGTTGTTTGTACAAAACATTTACTCAGAAAATAATTGGTCAATCATGACAAATCCGCTTATAACCACATGAACAGTTAAATAAATGACATACTGTAAAATCAATAATATTCGAGGGGGATTTAATTTCGTGAATTTTGTGGATGATTTTAACCATGAAAATCCTTTAATTATGTTGAACTTTCCACGAAATGGTCTTTTTCACCAAATCCTCAAATTTTGTCATATTGAAATTAAATTATTTTTACTCCGACGTCAAAAACATGTAGCTAGAAAATTGTAAATCCATCCAAAGATAGTGCAATATTAGACTGTACTACTGTAAAACCATCTAATTTGTGGCGTTTTACTCGAATCAATAGTGTAGATAACTAAATCATGAATTCCAATATTCTTAATTAATTTAGGCCAGAACAAATTTAAAGAAATTGCTTATTGTTTTGTAAACCGCAAAATGTGGAGCAAAATTTATATTTTTGTAATGACCAAGAAAAGTAGAAAGTAATTATAGCAATTGAAGCAAAGTTAAAGAATATTCATGCCAAGCAAAATTTATTTTCTTATTATTCCCACGAAAAGCAGTGCTTTAACAGTATTTTTTAAAGTATTTGTAACAATTTAAGCGAATTCAAGATTTAGCTGTAAAAAATAATTATGCAATTAATTACATGTACAAGAAACCAGAATATATACAGAGTACAAAATTTAATACACTTAAACGAATTTCTAATTGGCCACCCTAAAAAATATTATATCATCTGATAAATTATATAAATAAATCTTAGGCTGTGTTATTTGTTCATTACACGCACTTACTTATCTATTTCTGGAAAGAAATGGCGTATTCCTATACAAAATCATCCATGCGTAACGGTTGGTGCGAAATTACTTTTTTGCACGTTGGCCTCGTGCACAGCTTGGAATAGTATCGTATTTGGTATAAATTTGTTCCCTGTAGATCGACATTTCTTTAAACACTATAATTTGTGAAAATGAGCCATGTGGAACGCGCTCATGACGTCAGATGCATGCATACATTGAACGAATTTCTGATTGGCCACGTGTTTTTATAAATACGTTTTTACAAAAATGCTTTTAGAAGAATACAATTAAACGAAACCCTGATACTGTCCAATGTTATTGATAGAAAATATGTTTCTCGCAGTAATTCGAGCTAAACACCACCTTATTATAAATATCGCTTTTTACAAAAAGACGTTTTGACGTACATGTCTGGATTTTGGTGCAGGTACTCGTCATTCTAACGGCCTCAGCGCGCCCCGTATTACTTATTCTCGTTAGTATTAATACCTTTCATTAAGCCAATCAATAGAGAATACATTTTGACTAAATTCAAAAATCAAACATGGCGGGCACGTGAACCACGTGCACGTAAGCCATTTTGCACTTACTGTTCCGCATGGATGATTTTATACATGCATACGTAATTTTTTTCTTGAAATCGATAGATAAGTGCATGGAATGATAATAACCACAATTTTAGAAATATTGACGGAATATATCGCATAATATAATATTTCATTGGGTGGCCAATTAGAAATTCGTTTAAGTGTAGTTACTATATTTGTCTATCAGGTGAACTTTATTCTATATATTAATACGACTGCGAGCGTCAACATGGGTAAAATGAATATAACCTTGTTATGTGTATCAGAAATAAAACAATACGAATATTTTCATAGAAATATGACAAATTTCTACCTTTGTGCACTAAGTCCTTTATCAATGTGTATTATAAGCACTTATAAGGTGTATAAACACATTGACATTTGTGAATTTTAATCAAAAGCTAATTAAACATATGAATGGACATTTTTGGACAGTTTACTTAATCCCTTTGGTACATTATAGGCCAAGCATATTTTTACATTAGAACTATATTTTCTATGCTGCGAACGATGCTCTGTTCATGGATTGTGCAAGGAACTTTTAGATAACCATTGTCTCTCTGAAGATCATTTTGCTTTTTGTCGGAGTATAAGTCAGATACAGAACTTATTATCGCTCAAAAGTGTCTTCTTACAAGTGTTATTGTACAGTTTTGGAAGGACGAACAACAAATTATCCTCGGCTTCGCCTCGGACAATTATGTTGTTTGTCCTTCCGAAACTGTACAATAACGCTTGTAAGAAGACACTTTTGAACGAAAACTTGTACTGTATCTAATACTTATTAGCTATCAGGAGGAATACAGCAATCCTATAAACAATGTATAAAAAATATACATTGTGCAACCGACAAGAATCCTGAATTATTATTATACAATGATCGAAAGCAGTTATAACTTTCATGAGCACACGAGATGCCACTTAAAATCACTCGAATACAACATTATATCAAATTATGTAGCACTATGAAAATGAATGTTTAAATTAGAACAAGTGTCAATTCATTACGGCGCTATTATAATACCAACATTGTTTTAATATCTATAAAATAAAACACACTGCCTTAACATCAACTGAGCACTTTTAGATATATATAAGATTCGGCTAACATGATCCTGTTTGAAAATAAACATTAATTTTATAAATAATTCCATGACAATCTTCTATTTAAAAAAAACAAATGAAGACAAATGCTATATACCTTTGTGCATCAAGCCTTAATCCATGAATGTGGAAAATAATTGCTAGTGTAATCTTAGCTTTTATATGTTGTATTAATAGTTTCTTGATTTTTACTCAATCTATATGACAGTTAATCCCTCAGGTGTGTTAAGGAAATTTGCTGCTGTCAGTTTTACGGTATTATTGAGGTCACGTGACACGCCGCCGTAAAATCAAAATGCGTCTTTAAATTCGTTGATTTTAGCTATAACTTTTCAACACTATAGACAATTAACAAATTAGTAAAGATCACTTTAAAAATCCGTTTTATTATTCGTTTTTATTCGTGTTACATTTTTCGACATGATGACTCGACCGCATGCAAGGCTTTGCACTGCATTTAGCCCTAACCAAGCGTCTGATGAGATGGCTCCTGTGATTGTTCTGCCCGTGACAAAAAAACACACATACGTCTATGCACGTAGTAAAGATGGGAGATTTGCGAGTGTTGGATGCACAAACAATTGTAACCAGTTAGGTTTGTATGGATTATTATTACTAGTATATCGTATTACCGACGGAATAATGAATTGTCATGTATTTTCGCGGCATTGGCGTGTCTCGTATGTCCGTGGTTCTCATACGTCCGTGGTATGTGAAATTAACAGTCGTGCGCGTCACATACACGAATTGCACCTGTTAATAAGTGTTCTATCATTTATCTTACATAATTTCATCGAAAAGTTCCAAAAATTGGATGAACAAATTATGCAGCAGTCAGTTGCATCCACGCCCCCCCCCCGTGGATAGCTGGGAAAATTTTTACCTTCCAGCTCCCAAACTGGCTGAGGAAATGTTGGGATTTTTTTCTCCTAACCAATACCCTGGGGAAAACATTCCGTTACAATACAGCAAGGGAAATAACAGTTATTTTACCATCGGCTGTCCCCGTCAGGGCTGTATAGGGTGGGGGGGTTGGTTAAAAACCATAAGTAAAAATCATATTCCAACCCTGGGACTGGGGGAGCCGTCGATGCAACTGACTGGTGCATTGCAACTGGTTAAATTATAGCTTACGTTACATTACATGCTGTAGTTTGCAACATATGTCATAACATTTGACCATATAGGGGACCTTGTATATAGACAAAGAAGTCCAGGATTCTTTGGGCCTCTTTGATGTAGAGAAGTGTGCTTCATGTGGGGCTAGATCCCATTATGCTCAGTGATCATTGACTAGCTTGCATGATGCTCTATTGATTTGAATTTTTAAACACTAGCCACTCAGTCATCTGCAATATCAATTGTATTTAATATAAATTTCTTTTACAGAGATTTAAAGCTCATCATTATGTCTGGTTGTTTTTGATGATGAAGAAGTGTTTATATGGTGTCATGATGCTGTGAATAAGTTTCGTTTCATAGAGGTGGAAAACTTGAGCCAGGTATACTTACAAACTGCTATGATAATTACAGAATTGGTAATGTAATAAAATATATTTAGCTAGAAATAATTAATAATTTCCCCGACCCTGGTAAATTTCTTGCTATTTGCACAAGCTACATACAACTGGCAATTGATTGAAACCAGTAGAGCATCAGACTGGTTTACATTTAAATAAAGTTATAAATAAATCTAACAATTTTTATTATACTACAGAATAATACAGATCACTTTAGTTGATAGATTTATTGGTATTATGATGTTTAACTATTTTTTTTTCAGTTTCAAATGTTAACATTATTAATGTTGATTGTTGGGTCTTTATATGTCTTTACTATTAACTTAATTTTCTTTCAGGTACCATTCTCAAATGACAAATCAATGCAAGCTTATCTCATCATAGCGGCGGTATACATTATATATGTGAATTCTCAGGTATATATACATGTATGATACCAGTACTGGTATATGTTTATTAATAAGTTTCTTATTTGTTATTAAAATAACCATGAATTTATTAAGCCATTAATTTAAATGAGACAAGTAGGTGGAATGTTGCACAGAGGTTAGCACTCTTGACTACCTGACCAGAGGTCTCTGGTTTGAATCTTTGCTGGGTCACTGGATATTTCAGAAAATCTTATAAGTGTTTGACTGTGTTTCTGACCGAGGAAGAATTGATCTGGTTGTAAACCCAGAGGTAGTATCCACTGTATTGTGTTAATCTGTGCTATACACTGGGTATGTTAAAGAACCCAGGAGTGTATTCTGAAGGAGAGAGGTCAGCTCACCTATATTCCATGCATCACTCAGCTCATTGGCCAATTAGGCAGGAATAAATTAAATAACCAAGCCATATGACAGGCTCAAACATACACAGGGAAAAAGACATGTCTATTGATTTTTTCCGATGAAATAAATTTATAGAAATGTTCATGTAAAATAAAATTTTAAAAATTGCAAACAATCTTTATTATATTTTCATGAAACATACTCAAATCAGACATATTAAATGTTATACAATCATATGCCTTCATTTTCTTTTTCAGTGCTCAAGAACTGATAATGGTGAATAAGATACATTTCTTCTGTGAAATTGGTTTGGTGTGAAGATGTAAAAATACTGTACGCCAGATTATTCCAAATCAAGGAATAAATGTTATGGAATATTAGTTTACACAAATTTTCCTCAGCTCATATTGCTTATGTGTTTGATGATATTGTTTAGACTTGTCTTATCATTCTGTACATTGGTTGACCGATATTTATTGTGGTATTTTGAGAATGGTATACAATGAAATAGTCATTTAAAACGTTTAATACCTTTGTGAATGTAGGAATCAAAGGATAAAACTGTCTAGCATACATTTTAACGCGCATACAGAAGAGTGACTGATTGAACAACAGTATAGATATAGTTACAAACTAGTGTATTAAGTAAAATGTGGCATAACATCAACATCTCTCTTAGAACTTTTTATCTTTTAAATAATACAGCATAGACAGTGATGTGAAGTATTACAATGTATTACTGTAAATTATTTCATGCTTACCGGTGGTTTACGGCGGAATAACGGTGGATTATTCCCCGATAATTTCACTGTTCATAATTTCACAGTTCATAATTTCACGGCAAACGGGCTATTTTTTAAAAATCAAATTTCCTCACCGTCAAAATAAAATAATAAGCATTTTCACTTGCTCTCTTAATCTTTAACAAATAACACAACATTATATGTACATAAATGTAAAACAAATGGACGAAATTGAAGCCATTGCAGAAGAACTATTTGATTGCAACTCGACGTATGCATGGCGGGAAAACGACGTCACGCAAAACATTTCAGGTATATAGTGGAGTATTTCCATCATTTAAGCTATTTGAAGCATGAAATAAATTGAATATTAGTATTTTACCGTGTATGATCGCTGATAATTCACCGAGTGAACAGCTGACTTATATTTTCACTCGTGGCTACAAATATCCTCTATTTATTTAAATCTCCATTTTTTGCATGATTGACATCATTTGTACCTTTCAGCATGTTTTTGATAAAAACAATGTCCGTAACAAGTTAATGTTTTTTGCATGATTTGTATATTATTACATGTTTTCTACAAGAAAACCGGATAAAACATGATATAAGACACATGTAGTACTTACAGTAAGCTCAATATGTTACAGTATAATTTGCAGTTTTTTCGTCATTTTTTGTCATAAAAGCAATTGTTTTTTTTAAATATATGTAAAAACTTTTTGCATGGTTTGTATCTTTCAACATGTTTTCTCTAAGAAAACCACATGTTGTAAGACTCATGTGGAACTTACAGTATGCTCAATATGGTACAGTGGTGATATTTGAAAAACTGGCGGCCATCTTGTTCGCCATCTCAGATATCTCAGCGTTGTAAAGGCAGATTTTTAAAGAAATGGGTTTTCATGAATCGGACACAATAAGCTTTCAATAGATAACAATTATAGGTTTGAACAAGAATTGTAAATAACAGCCCTCGGCTCTAGGACTAATGTTTCCAATGGTATTGTACATGGCTATAGTGGCATTATACATGGTTCCAATAATATTGTACATGTCTTAAGTGGCATTGTATCTGGCTGTAGCGATATTGTACATGGTTCCTGTGGTATTGTACATGACTGTAGTAGTATTGTACCTGGATTAAGTGATATTGTACATGACTATAGTTTATTGTACGAGGGTAATTAAAAATACGTAAGAAATCAGGTTCTACCGATAATGAATTGAGTGCGTATATTTATCACGAAAAATATATGCTATACAGTGTTACACTATGTTATTTGTTCTTTTTTTGTAAGTTTAATCTGGCGATGTAAATTGGTCATTATACAGACGGATTGATGACAGAGTTGTACATTGAGAATCATTGTGAGCATTGAGAAGATGTTATGATGATACCAAACCTGATGACGTCAACAATGACGTCGGGATTTGCCCCGTGGTCACTACAGGTGCCATGCATTAAACAAACTCCTCTTTTTACTATCGGTCCTATTTCTATGAAACTTATAATTATTGATTTATCTGAAAAAATAAGCTAGCATATTGTTTTTGTCTACGTTTGTTTTAATGCCCCTCGTACATGGGTCCAGTGGTATTGTACATGACTGTTGTAGTATTGTACATGACTAATCTGGTAATGTACACGGGTATAGTGGTATTGTACATGGCAGTATTTGTATTGTACATGTATTTAGTGGTTTGTACATGGCTTTTGTGGTATTGTATGTGAGTGTAGTGGTATTGTACATGACTGTAGTGGTATTGTACATGACTGTAGTGGTATTGTACATGACTGTAGTGGTATTGTACATGACTGTAGTGGTATTGTACATGACTGTAGTGGTATTGTACATGACTGTAGTGGTATTGTACATGACTGTAGTGGTATTGTACATGACTGTAGTGGTATTGTACATGACTGTAGTGGTATTGTACATGACTGTAGTGGTTTTGTACATGGCTATAGTGGTTTTGTTCATGGCTATAGTGGTATAGACCCTTTTCACCGTTACTAAAATTGCCCTATGCATATCATTATCTTGACCACATGTTCAGCTGGAGGTAAAACACCGACTGATAAGCCATATTATACCTACCGGTATGTAGTTTGTATGAGAAGATCTATATTTTGTGTTGATTGTTAGTGTTTAATGGCAGATTTAATGGATTTTGAGGCTTTGATCTTTCTGATTACGCAAGGAAGTTACCTTCTAATGATTTAGCAGGGTATTTGGACAAACTGTCAGTTTAATATGGGACTTTACCTGACCCCTTCAATTTAAGTGATTCTATGTGGGTAGATAATGTGAAACTTTGGCCTGATGTGTCACACTTCGACATCTGTCATTACTTTGCAGAAAGTGCAAGTTACTATTCCAAGTCTGACATTAAGTGTTATAAGTCACTAGATGGGTACCAATACTTTGTATGTGGACATGTACAATGGGTCATGTTCCAAGTCCCGAAGGTGAGCGACATGGTGTTACTCAAAGCATATGTGTTTCCAAGCCAGCGACAGGGATCCAACACTAAAAATCCACGGCCGGTCAGCATTTCATCACCTGGTATAAGGTTTAACATGTACCCAGATTATAGGGTGATCTGTTTATCTGACACCCGTCCTTCCCAACCCTGGGAAATGAACTTAACTTACCCAGAAGGTGATATAGATATTAAGTATTTAGCAGTAAGATTCAGATGCCGTTCAGTAGATATGTCAAAGCAGTCAATGCAAGATATAACTTTATTATATTCCGGTTTGAAACACTCTGGAATGGTTAACGTAGCCACACCTCGATCATGCCACACAATAAGGGAACTTAGCATTTGCACCAAGTCATTCTATATCCTTGACATGCTTGCATCCGAAATTTAAAATTTATATGCTAGATCCCTATTTGACAAACCAAGTCTGATTTTGGTTAAAACTTACAGTAAATGGCCCTTAAGCGTTATAGATTAAAATAGTCTTTCTTTTGATGCATGATTCAATTAGATCGAATATCCAACAGAACAAAATTGACGATATTATAATATGCCTGTATTAAAGAATACGTTTGACCCAGGTAGGCCTTGAAATGTAAACCTTAAATTTAGCATACAGTAGTAAATTAATCAATTAGTCCTGTGATCTAATCATTAAAATGAAGAATTATGCATTCATACTTTGAATCTTATAAAAATATAACACACTGATGTAGTCATATAATGAACCACTTGCACTAGTTATACCGATGCGTTAAATACTGATTCTAAAATAGATAAATGGCAGTGGGGAACTGGCCATGTGTTTGTCTTTCTGAAACCACATGCTTGTAGATTATTATAATGAATTAATAGATAAAATCAAATACAAGCTTCTAATGTGCTAACTATCACATTACCGTAGTTGATCTTACAACACAACATTTCAGGAAGCTTTCAAGTATGACGACTGTTTGCTAGTAGATTTAGGTTGTTTTAATTGAAAATGTGAATACTATACTATGAACACGGAATAAAATTAATAATTAATAAATAAAAAGATTCGTGTAAATGCAGTATAAATGCAAACACACCTTTTATGAAATTTATATTTGATCTACAAACACGAGAAGTATATGTCCATGAAGTTTGCTCTGAATGAGTTAGTCTTTATGAAGTCAGTTAATGTTTTTAAACCATGCTTCTTTTAAACCATTCCTAAATATCTGATGTGGAGGAGAGAAGCATGGTTTAAAAACATTAACTGACTTCATAAAGACTAACTCATTCAGAAATATCAGATATTTAGGAATTATATGCAATGCTATATTCCCTTTTCTTTATTCTGGCGAGTTCACACAACCAACAATGCAACAGCGTATGTACCATATTGTTGCAAATACTACCACGTGTATACTGAATTTACTACTGGGGGCTTATCACCAGCGGATGCTTTCTGTCTTCACTTAATAATTCATGAGCTTATCAGTCAGGTGGAAATTTGGTGAAAGGGGTCTATTGTTCACGACTGTAGTGGCATTGTACATTTATTTAGTGGTATTGTACATGGCTATATAGGTATTGTACATGGTTGTAGTCGTATTGTACATCGCTAAAGGGGTATTGTACATGTCTGTAGTAGTATTGTACATGGATATTGTGGTATTGTACATGGCTATTGTGGTATTGTATATGGCTATTGTGGTATTGTATATGTCTATTGTGGTAGTGTACATGACTGTAGCAGTACTGAACATAGTGGTATTGTACATGTCTATAATGGTATTGTTCATGGCTTTTGTGGTATTGTACATGACTATAGTGGTATTGTACATGACTATAGTGGTATTGTACATGACTATAGTGGTATTGTACATGACTGTAGTGGTATTGTACATGACTATAGTGGTATTGTACATGACTATAGTGGTATTGTACATGACTGTAGTGGTATTGTACATGACTATAGTGGTACTGTACATGACTATAGTGGTATTGTACATGACTATAGTGGTATTGTACATGACTATAGTGGTATTGTACATGACTGTAGTGGTATTGTACACGGCTATAGTGGTATTGTACACGGCTATAGTGGTATTGTACATGACTATAGTGGTATTGTACATGACTATAGTGGTATTGTACATGACTATAGTGGTATTGTACATGACTGTAGTGGTATTGTACATGACTATAGTGGTATTGTACACGGCTATAGTGGTATTGTACATGAATGTAGTGGTATAGTACATGTATTTAATGGTATTGTATATGGCTATTGTGGTATTGTACAGTACATTTTTGTACATGACTATACATGTAGTAGTATTGTTGATGGTTGTAGTGGTAATGTACAGGGCGACATGTATTGGTATTGTACATGTATTTAGGGATAATGCGCATGGCTATAGTGGTATTGTACACGCTTAATGATGTATTTTCAGGGTTTCAGTGGTATTGTACATAATTGCTGTGGTATTGTTCAGGGTTTCAGTGGCATTGTACATAATTGCTGTGGTATTGTTCAGGGTTTCAGTGGCATTGTACATAATTGCTGTGGTATTGTTTAGGGTTTCAGTGGTAATTTTCATGATTGTAGAAGTATTGTTAAGGACTTCAGTGGCATTGTGCATGGTTGCTGTGGTATTGTTAAGGGTTTCAGTGGTATTGTACATGATTGTAGCGGTATTGTTCAGGACTTCAGTGGCATTGTACATGGTTATAGTGGTATTGTACATGGTTATAGTGGTATTGTACATGGTTATAGTGGTATTGTACATGGTTATAGTGGTATTGTACATGGTTATAGTGGTATTGTACATGGTTATAGTGGTATTGTACATGGTTATAGTGGTATTGTACATGGTTATAGTGGTATTGTACATGGTTATAGTGGTATTGTATAGGGTTATAGTGGTATTGTATAGGGTTATAGTGGTATTGTACAGGGTCATAGTGGTATTGTACATGGTTATAGTGGTAGTGTACAGGGTTATAGTGGTATTGTACATGATTGTAGTGGTATTGTTAAGGGTTATAGTGGTATTGTACATGCTTGTTGTGGTATTGTTCAGGGTTTCAGTGGTATTTTAATTACTTGTTTTTGTATTTTATGGGGTTTCATTTGTAGAGTTCATGGATGGTGTGGTATTGTACAGGGTTGAAGTGGTATTGTACATGACTTCAGTGGTATTTTGCACGACAGTAGTGCTATTTTACTTGACTATAGTGATAGTTTACGTGACTATTGTTCTTTCTACATGCTTGTTATGATATGACACATGGCTTTAATGGTATTGTACATATTGGAATGATATTGTATATATAGGGTTGTAGTGGTATTAAACAGGGTTGTAGTGGTATTGTACATGGCTATAGTGGTATTGTACAGGGTTATAGTGGTATTGTACATGATGTAGTGGTATTGTACGGGGTTATAGTGGTATTGTACATGGTTATTGTGGTATTGTACAGGGTTATAGTGGTATTGTACAGGGTTGTATTAGTATTGTACAGAGTAATAGTGGTATTGTACAGGGCTGTAGTGGTATTGTACAGGGTTATAGTGGTATTGTACAGGGTTATAGTGGTATTGTACATGGTTATAGTGGTATTGTACATGGTTATAGTGGTATTGTACAGGGTTATAGTGGTATTGTACAGGGCTATAGTGGTATTGTACAGGGTTATAGTGGTATTGTACAGGGTTGTAGTGGTATTGTACAGGGTTATAGTGGTATCGTACAGGGTTATAGTGGTATTGTACATGGTTATAGTGGTATTGTACATGGTTATAGTGGTATTGTACAGGGTTATAGTGGTATTGTACAGGGTTGTAGTGGTATTGTATAGGGTTATAGTGGTATTAAACATGGGTATAGTGGTATTGTACAGGGTTATAGTGGTATTGTACATGGTTATAGTGGTATTGTACATGGTTATAGTGGTATTGTACAGGGTTATAGTGGTATTGTACATGGTTATAGTGGTATTGTACAGGGTTGTAGTGGTATTGTATAGGGTTATAGTGGTATTAAACATGGGTATAGTGGTATTGTACATGGTTATAGTGGTATTGTATAGGGTTATAGTGGTATTAAACATGGGTATAGTGGTATTGTACAGGGTTATAGTGGTATTGTACAGGGTTATAGTGGTATTGTACATGGTTATAGTGGTATTGTACATGGTTATAGTGGTATTGTACATGGTTATAGTGGTATTGTACAGGGTTATAGTGGTATTGGACAGGGTTATAGTGGTATTGTACAGGGTTATAGTGGTATTGTACAGGGTTATAATGGTATTGTACAGGGCTGTAGTGGTATTGTACATTGTTGTAGTTGTATTGTACAGGGTTATAGTGGTATTGTACATGGTAATAGTGATATTGTACAGGGTTATAGTGGTATTGTACAGGGTTATAGTGGTATTGTACAGGGTCATAGTGGTATTGTACATGGTTGTAGTGGTATTGTACAGGGTTATAGTGGTATTGTACAGGGTTATAGTGGTATTGTACATGGTTATAGTGGTATTGTACAGGGCTGTAGTGGTATTGTACAGGGTTATAGTGGTATTGTACAGGGTTGTAGTGGTATTGTACAGGGTTATAGTGGTATCGTACAGGGTTATAGTGGTATTGTACATGGTTATAGTGGTATTGTACATGGTTATAGTGGTATTGTACAGGGTTATAGTGGTATTGTACAGGGTTGTAGTGGTATTGTATAGGGTTATAGTGGTATTAAACATGGGTATAGTGGTATTGTACAGGGTTATAGTGGTATTGTACATGGTTATAGTGGTATTGTACATGGTTATAGTGGTATTGTACAGGGTTATAGTGGTATTGTACATGGTTATAGTGGTATTGTACAGGGTTGTAGTGGTATTGTATAGGGTTATAGTGGTATTAAACATGGGTATAGTGGTATTGTACATGGTTATAGTGGTATTGTATAGGGTTATAGTGGTATTAAACATGGGTATAGTGGTATTGTACAGGGTTATAGTGGTATTGTACAGGGTTATAGTGGTATTGTACATGGTTATAGTGGTATTGTACATGGTTATAGTGGTATTGTACATGGTTATAGTGGTATTGTACAGGGTTATAGTGGTATTGGACAGGGTTATAGTGGTATTGTACAGGGTTATAGTGGTATTGTACAGGGTTATAATGGTATTGTACAGGGCTGTAGTGGTATTGTACATTGTTGTAGTTGTATTGTACAGGGTTATAGTGGTATTGTACATGGTAATAGTGATATTGTACAGGGTTATAGTGGTATTGTACAGGGTTATAGTGGTATTGTACAGGGTCATAGTGGTATTGTACATGGTTGTAGTGGTATTGTACAGGGTTATAGTGGTATTGTACAGGGTTATAGTGGTATTGTACATGGTTATAGTGGTATTGTACAGGGCTGTAGTGGTATTGTACAGGGTTATAGTGGTATTGTATATGGTTATAGTGGTATTGTACAGGGCTGTCGTGGTATTGTATAGGGTTATAGTGGTATTGTACAGGGATGAAGTGGTATTGTACAGGGTTATAGTGGTATTATACAGGGTTATAGTGGTATTGTACAGGGATGTAGTGGTATTGTACAGGGTTATAGTGGTATTGTACAGGGTTATAGTGGTATTGTACAGGGTTATAGTGGTATTGTACAGGGTTATAGTGGTATTATACATGGTTGTAGTGGTATTGTATATGGTTATAGTGGTATTGTACAGGGATGTAGTGGTATTGTACAGGGTTATAGTGGTATTATACAGGGTTATAGTGGTATTATACAGGGTTATAGTGGTATTGTACAGGGTTATATTGGTATTGTACAGGGTTATAGTGGTATTGTACATGGTTATAGTGGTATTGTACATGGTTATAGTGGTATTGTACAGGGATGTAGTGGTATTGTACAGGGTTATAGTGGTATTGTACATGGTTATAGTGGTATTGTACATGGTTGTAGTGGTATTGTACAGGGTTATAGTGGTATTGTACAGGGCTGTAGTGGTATTGTACATGGCTGTAGTGGTATTGTACAGGGTTGTAGTGGTATTGTACATGGTTATAGTGGTATTGTACAGGGATGTAGTGGTATTGTACATGGTTATAGTGGTATTGTACATGGTTATAGTGGTATTGTACATGGTTATAGTGGTATTGTACATGGTTATAGTGGTATTGTACATGGTTATAGTGGTATTGTACATGGTTATAGTGGTATTGTACATGGTTATAGTGGTATTGTACATGGTTATAGTGGTATTGTACATGGTTATAGTGGTATTGTACAGGGTTGTAGTGGTATTGTACATGGTTATAGTGGTATTGTACAGGGTTATAGTGGTATTGTACATGGTTGTAGTGGTATTGTACAGGGTTATAATGGTATTGTACATATTGGAATGATATTGTATATATAGGGTTATAGTGGTATTGTACAGGGTTATAGTGGTATTGTACAGGGTTATAGTGGTATTGTACAGGGTTATAGTGGTATTGTACATGGTTATAGTGGTATTGTACAGGGTTATAGTGGTAGTGTACAGTGTTACAGTGGTATTGTACAGGGTTATAGTGGTATTGTACAGGGTTATAGTGGTATTGTACATGGTTATAGTGGTATTGTACATGATTTAGTGGTATTGTACAGGGTTATAGTGGTATTGTACAAGGTTATAGTGGTATTGTACAGGGTTATGGTGGTATTGTACAGGGTTATAGTGGTATTGTACAGGGTTATAGTGGTATTGTACATGGTTGTAGTGGTATTGTACAGGGTTATAGTGGTATTGTACAAGGTTATAGTGGTATTGTACAGGGTTATAGTGGTATTGTACATATTGGAATGATATTGTATATATAGGGTTATAGTGGTATTGTACAGGGTTATAGTGGTATTGTACAGGGTTATAGTGGTATTGTACATGGTTGTAGTGGTATTGTACAGGGTTATAGTGGTATTGCACATGGTTATAGTGGTATTGTACATGGTTATAGTGGTATTGTACATGGTTATAGTGGTATTAAACAGGGTTATAGTGGTATTAAACAGGGTTATAGTGGTATTGTACAGGGTTATAGTGGTATTGTACAGGGTTATAGTGGTATTGTACAGGGTTATAGTGGTATTGTACAGGGTTATAGTGGTATTGTACATGGTTATAGTGGTATTGTACAGGGTTATAATGGTATTGTACATATTGGAATGATATTGTATATATAGGGTTATAGTGGTATTGTACAGGGTTATAGTGGTATTGTACAGGGTTATAGTGGTATTAAACAGGGTTATAGTGGTATTAAACAGGGTTATAGTGGTATTGTACAGGGTTGTAGTGGTATTGTACATGGTTATAGTGGTATTGTACAGGGTTATAATGGTATTGTACATATTTGAATGATATTGTATATATAGGGTTGTAGTGGTATTGTACAAGGTTATAGTGGTATTGTACAGGGTCATAGTGGTATTGTACAGGGTTATAGTGGTATTATACAGGGTTATAGTGGTATTGTACATGGTTATAGTGGTATTGTACAGGGTTGTAGTGGTATTGTACAGGGTTATAGTGGTATTGTACATGGTTATAGTGGTATTGTACAGGGTTATAGTGGTATTGTACATGATTATAGTGGTATTGTACATGGTTATAGTGGTATTGTACAGGGCTATAGTGGTATTGTACAGGGTTATAGTGGTATTGTACATGGTTGTAGTGGTATTGTACAGGGTTGTAGTGGTATTGTACAGGGTTATAGTGGTATTGTACAGGGTTATAGTGGTATTGTACAGGGTTATAGTGATATTGTATAGGGTTATAGTGGTATTGTACAGGGCTGTAGTGGTATTGTACAGGGTTATAGTGATATTGTACAGGGTTATAGTGGTATTGTACATGGTTATAGTGGTATTGTACAGGGTAATAGTGGTATTGTACAGGGTTGTAGTTTTATTGTACAGGGTTATAGTGGTATTGTACAGGGTTATATTGGTATTGTACAGGGTTATAGTGGTATTGTACATGGTTATAGTGGTATTGTACATGGTTATATTGGTATTGTACAGGGTTATAGTGGTATTGTGCAGGGTTATAGTGGTATTGTACAGGGTTATAGTGGTATTGTACAGGGTTGTAGTGGTATTGTAGATTAGCGCGGTGGAATTGTACATGGCTGTAGTTTATGGCGCAAAAAGTTGAAATTTGATCTTTTGAAATACAAACCTGGACGTTATGGCATTAGTAAAGTTGTCTGCCACATTTATGTGCTAGTGCAAGATTTTGAATGTTGCATATACTACTTTTAAAGTTCCGGACCTGTATACAGTGGATATTTGTGACATTTTGTGGCGTTAAAATGATTTAAATGATTACCCCGGCATACATTAATATTTATGTTGTTTTGGTATCTGAATTCGTCGGGATACTATTTTATCACCAAAGCATGATCTATTTTAATTTCTGAGAACTGTGACGAAATATGTTAAACAAAATTCATGTCCATTACATAGAGGATATTTGTATTTTTCCGTGTATGATCGGCTGATAATTCACCGAGTGAGCAGCTGATGTAATATTTTCACGAGTGGCGTAGCCACGAGTGAAAATATAAGTCAGCTGCTCACGAGGTGAATTATCAAACGATCATACACAGTAAAATACAAATATTCTATTTATTTCATGCTTCAAATAGCTTAAATGATGGAAATACTCCACTATATATCTGAAATGTTTTGCGTGACGTCGTTTTCCCGCCATGCACGCGTCGAGTTGCAATCAAATAGTTCTTCTGCAATGGCTTCAATTTCGTCCATTTGTTTTACATTTATGTATATATAATGTTGTGTTATTTGTTAAAGATTAAGAGAGCAAGTGAAAATGCTTATTATTTTATTTTTGACGGCGAGGAAATTTGATTTTTAAAAATAGCCCGTTTGCCGTGAAATTATGAACTTTGAAATTATGAACAGTGAAATTATCGGGGAATAATCCACCGTTATTCCGCCGTAAACCACCGGTAAACATGAAATAAAGAACTACAATTTCCCTTGAACTTTGCAAAAATGCAATAGTTGAAGAATAAGCTTGAAATTTGAAAGAAGAATAAAAAACACCTACAAACTATCAAACTTGTCAATTGTTGGCCTTTTTGGTCCCTATTTTAACAATTATATGAAAAATTTCTCTTTTTGTATTCCCTTCAATGAACACTACTTTTTATGTATCGTGTTAGTGTTTAATGTTTGCTTTTATAGGAAAATTTAGAAAATGTGACCATATTTTGAAATCTAGGACAATTTACAGATTTTGGCGGGAAGTTTGGCGGCCATATGGGATAAGTGTTGAGATTTAGATATGATAATATTTTCAAAATACTCTTTAAACCTTTATGTAGTGGATATTTGTTTTCCATGAATTGAGCTAAAATAATTTTACCGGCATGCACTACTAAGATGTTCCGGTATCTGAATTTTGATATATCGGATACTACACAATGTAATTTCTCATACATTACTAGTACTATTGCGACAAAATGCATTTCACTGTTTTTCACATACAAGTATATCAATATAAGAGCTTTTTCATGAGAGTGCATCGTATCAAAAGGGCAAATAATATGAGAAATATGACGAAATCCCTCATTTTTGCATGAGTAGGCTATTAAATAATTTTATAAAACGAGCTACAAAAGCTCAGAATTCATAGGGCTACAAAAGCTCAAAATTCATATAAGGATTCCCCTTTTTGTTTCTATGTTTCCTAAAGTCACCTCTATTGAAAGGAATACAGTTGTGGTGATTTGCAATGCATTTGGCAAAACGCCAAGGGTTGAAACTTGGTAGAAGTTAAAAAAAAGTGTTAAAAATATCGATATTTGGCTGGATTTTGGCCCCTATTTTAAGAATTATATTAAATATTCCACTTTTTGCATTTTCTTAAATGAACATAACTATATATGTGTTGTTTAAGTGATTCCAATGTTGCTTTTATGGTAAAGTTTAGAAAATGTTACTATATTTTGAAATATAGGACAATTGTCAAATTTTGTAGGGAAATTTGGCGACCATCTTGGATTTTAGGGGAAGGCCACACTTTTTTGCCAACAAGCGAAAATGCAAACTTTAGACATTGCACTTGAAGAAAATTGAAAAAAAAAACAGGGTATATGTTTGGCACATTTTTCTTCATTCCGACTAGACTAAAATTAATAGTCCTGCATAATAATGTTCATATTGTGTATAACAAGCATACTATATTATCACCACAAAATTATTAAAGTACACATTTTGTAAAATGATCAACTAAATAAAGCATTTTAACACTCATGACATGTATAGTATACTACATTTTGTAAACACAGCATTCAGAATAGTAAGGTTCCTGTATATATGATAGTTTCTTTATCGTGAATAACAAGCACATATAGTAACATCATCATATATCAATGGCTTAGAATGAGAAGGTCGTAACTACAAAATCAATATTTTGAGAAAACAAGCAAAAATTGTTTGAAAATTGCGCTTTACTTATGGTAAAACAAACTGTTTCAACTTCAGTTTGGTCAACATGACAAGTTCCGATTTTCATACAAATAGGATCATAAGAAACCCCTTATGATGTATATTTCAAATATGCATTAGTCTTATAAGGTCGTAAGTACTAGTTACGACCTTCTAATTCTAAGCCATCGATATAAGAATTAAAGTACATATACAGGGTGATAAAAATTTCGTAGACACTTTATGTTGCTCAATAAATCCAAAACCATTCAACATTCAGTTTTAAAACTTTGTAGGAATGTAGAACAATACATTGTCTTCATGTTGTGTGAATTAAATGCTATTACCCGTATCTTAAAGTGTATAGAGCTATATTCCAACAGTCATTCAATGTCAAAACAATTACTTGCATCGTTTTTGTATGATACTAGACTACCTTAATTGCAAATTAAAACCTTGGATGGGTTCTGTGTGCTTTTATTCGATCATCGAAAATAGCCGATTCTTATAGTTTCATAGGGTGTTCTAGAACACTTTCGTATGAAAATGGACAGTTCGCATGTCAAATAAATCACAGAGACAGTTTCTGTTAAAACTGAAGTGAAAAATGATCTAATGGATATGAAAGCATAATTGTTTTTCAGTTTTTGAAACTTTTTTGAAAAAATTCTTCCAATATATAGCTCTATTCACTAAATCTGCGCGTGACGTCTTGACGTCATCCTTGGTGATTCTGTAAACATCAATTAAACACGCACATTTATCGAAAGGTGGTGGTGTTGAAAAAATATGAATTTCTTCACAAGTGCTTGTGTTTTATACTGTGTTGCTGGTTATATCCAGCATTATCGGTGATTCTTGCAGTTTGATTGTTAAGGGAAATGCTAAATATGGGAAAGAGTGTAGCGATTCGGGAGGCACGTTCTCTGGGCGTCCTAACGGCATCTGAGCAAGGGGGTATACGATAACTTACAACATTAAATATAAGCGAGGTAAATATATCAGTAATGTTGTAAAAGCACCGACAGATGCTAGAAACGAATTAAGTCATGTTGTTGAATGAAGTTACTTGCACAAAGACGCAGAAATGGTCTTTTCTAAAATAAAAACCACCCACCCGTATGACTGTGAGACAGTATAAGAAAAAACTGGCCTTTGCTCGAAAATATAAGAACCGTTTTGCAAATGACTTGACGTAAATCTTCTTCTAAGGCAAATGTATTCAATATTTGTTCCATGAGCTAAACAAACAAAATTATTTAGTATGGGGATCTTCGGAAGATAACATTCCATAAGTGATCGACGCTAATAAGAGTTCAAAACGCTGGTTTTGGGGAGCAATTGACATATGTGGCCTCAAAAAGTTCAATATCATTTCTGTTGGTAAAATCGTTACATCTCCCTATAGTGAGGACTAATACTTATGAATCACGGCTAAAACTTCCCTGGCCAGATGAGGTTATCATGGAGATATTACAATCATGCGTCTCATCCGGTACCAAAATTGGACTGATTTAGTGCAGGATGTTGCCTGTTGCGTACCCCTGCCAGTACCCGGTTATACATTTATGATAATGTTTACCACCAAAAACCCAAAGAAGAAAGACTAGGCAACTCAGTCGACCTAAATAAAATTGAAAACCTCGTGAGTATAATGGACTCTCACATTTGCAAAGATCGAGTACCTCACATGTCAGATCCACTTGAATAAGATAAAAATAATCAAATGAGGTACGTTGATGCTCCAGAGTGAGCCCTGTACTTTAATGGGAAGAAGAAGAAGGAGGTCATTGTAGTTACTATTGTGTCAGAAAAATGTTAATTGAAAATAAAATAACAGATAAAATAAGAATGTCTACGAACTTTTTTAACACACTGTACATTGTAAAATGGTCAGCGGAATAACGCGTCCCTTCTTTTGAGATATGCTCAAAGCAGAAACTTTACTAATTTTCTAGGATGTGATTGTATTCCATTGTTGAGTGTATTATCAATATCCAAATCACTGTTTTCAAATAAGTCAGAGAATGAATTCTGACGTAGTTCATTATACATAGTATCGTTTTGTCATGTTTAACTCGCAGTTCTCGCATATTCAGTCTCGAAGATACGATATGTTCGTAGTTTGGGTATATTTTGAATATTCATTGACCATATATCAGAGTAGTGATTAACAAGGGAGGTTCGTGCATGTGGTAGACTTATAGTTGACGTATCGTCAAAATGATAAGAAAATCCAAGCGTTGTCGTTTAATTTCACATGACCAGTTGTTACTCAGTTTGTTACTCAGTCCATGTTAAAAGCTTTCTTGGTGATACGATTATCGTTCATCACGACTAGTCTGTTCCACATACGTAACATGTTTCCCCAGCGCCTTTATATACATGCTTGGTAGCCATCCGGTGTCACCAGTCATCTCGAGAACTGGTGTAAATCGATGAACTCCTAAGAAATACCTCATTGGTCGATTCTGAATATTGTCAACTTGTTAATAGTTTTTTAATCCCAATACTGAGGAGCAGTAGTCAAGAAATGGCACCACACAAGACGTATATAGTTTGTCATATGATTTGAATTCAATATAGTTTATATAGTGAGTTTTGTTTTTATACCACCAAGTGCACGACCAGCCGCCTTTCCAAGTGAATCACGGCTGGGTGAGAAATCTTTCTTTTCGTGAAAGATAATCCCTAGGTACTTGTACGTGGATACAGTTTCTAGTGCATTATTTCCGATCTTAAATTGGAATTCACTTCATTGTGTATGCTTATTACTAAAATGGATACATTTCGGTTTATTAGAATTGATCAGCATCTCAATCGTTTTTACCAACTATTTTTACCACAATATTATCTGCGTACATATGAGTATTGAGATCATTATGTTGTCTACCGGTATTCCAAAGCCAAGGTTATTGATTTCTTGAGCGAGATCGTTAGAGAAGATAGCAAATAGTGTCGGTGATTAGTAACAACCTTGTTTTACACCAATGAGTGTGGAGGACGATTGTCCTACGGTGCAATTTTGTGACGCATTGACCGTTTAATGCAACGCAAGTTATTACGAGCCTCTCGTATAGCGGAAATACTGGTACATAATGCGCTATTGTATTAGAGGTAGATCTACTGCTCACAGTTATATTATTCTAAACCAGAGAGTTATGACTAAATACATTTCTTTTTAGCTCTTACTATGATAACACCAGGGGATGATGATGAAGTGAACATTATAGAAAATACAACAGAAACGTTTATCTGTGAGATAACAAGTAATCATTCAACAGCAGTTATTGAGTGGTACATTGACCCTGGAACACCATTAGATCTTACTGATGATGTGCACATTTTAACTAATATTTCCCAAAGTGATACGTTCCGCATAGATAACATGACTTCTGTCGACAGTACTCTAACGTTTTCACCAGACAGATCATACACTGACAAGAGGCTTTACTGTACCATACCACCCAGGACATTTTCAGAGGGTCATATGATGTCTCGAATGAAACCACGGCTAAATATCTTATGTAAGTCTTATTTGAGCCAGTGTTCAGGAAAACTTGTATTTTGGATTTTTTAAATTTTTAATTACTATTACTACATGTGGGATGCGGACAAATATATACTGGACATATTCACACTGCTCATTTGATCAAGGTAGACAAACCCCAACAATGTATTTTGCAGGATGAGCAAAAACTCCCAATTATTCCTTTTGTTTGAATCCCAATAACAATGATTATGTATCCTTGTATTTTCATGTCATTACTAAACTAAAGGCAAGGTAAGGTAAGGTTGTTTTAATGTGCAATAGGTAATATTATAAAACAATTACTTTACATAGTAAGGGTTGTCCTACACTCACCACATGTTACATAATTCATAGTAAGGGTTGTCGTACACTCAACACATGTTACATAATTCATAGTAAGGGTTCTCTTACACTCTACACATGTTACATAATTCATAGTCAGGGTTGTCTTACACTCACCACATGTTACATAATTCATTGTAAGGGGTGTCTTACACTCAACACATGTTACATAATTCATAGTAAGGGTTGTCCTACACTCACCACATGATACATAATTCATAGTAAGGGTTGTCGTACACTCAACACATGTTACATAATTCATAGTAAGGGTTGTCGTACACTCAACACATGTTACATAATTCATTGTAGGGGTTGTCGTACACTCACCACATGTTACATAATTCATAGTAAGGGTTGTCTTACACTCTACACATGTTACATAATTCATAGTAAGGGTTGTCCTACACTCAACACATGATACATAATTCATAGTAAGGGTTGTCGTACACTCAACACATGTTACATAATTCATAGTAAGGGTTGTCGTACACTCAACACATGTTACATAATTCATAGTAAGGGTTGTCGTACACTCAACACATGTTACATAATTCATAGTAAGGGTTGTCGTACACTCAACACATGTTACATAATTCATTGTAGGGGTTGTCGTACACTCACCGCATGCTACATAATTCATAGTAAGGGTTGTCCTACACTCACCGCATGTTACATAATTCATAGTAAGGGTTGTCCTACGCTCATCACATGTTACATAATTCATAGTAAAAGTTGTCCTACACTCACCACATGTTACATAATTCATAGTAAGGGTTGTCTTACACTCACTACATGTTACATAATACATAGTAAGGGTTGTCCTACACTCACTACATGTTACATAATACATAGTAAGTGTTGTCCTACACTCACTACATATTACATAATTCACAGTAAGGGTTGTCCTACACTCACTACATGTAACATAATACATAGTAAGTGTTGTCCTACACTCACTACATGTTACATAATACATAGTAAGGGTTGTCCTACACTCAACACATGTTACATAATTCATAGTAAGGGTTGTCCTACACTCACCACATGTTACATAAGGCATAGAAAGGGTTGTCTTACACTCAACACATGTTACATAATTCATTGTAGGGGTTGTCCTACACTCACCACATGTTACATAATTCATAGTAAGGGTTGCCGTACACTCACTACATGTTACATAATTCATAGTAAGGGTTGTCCTACACTCAACACATGGTACATAATTCATAGTAAGGGTTGTCCTACACTCACCACATGTTACATAATTCATAGTAAGGGTTGTCCTACACTCACCACGTGTTACATAATTCATAGTAAAGGTTGTCGTACACTCACTACATGTTACATAATTCATAGTAAGGGTTGTCGTACACTCAACACATGTTACATAATTCATAGTAAGGGTTGTCTTACACTCACCACATGTTACATAATTCATAGTAAGGGTTGTCGTACACTCACTACATGTTACATAATTCATAGTAAGGGTTGTCCTACACTCAACACATGGTACATACTTCATAGTAAGGGTTGTCCTACACTCACCACATGTTACATAATTCATAGTAAGGGTTGTCTTACACTCACCACATGTTACATAATTCATAGTAAGGGTTGTCTTACACTCAACACATGTTACATAATTCATAGTAAGGGTTGTCTTACACTCACCACATGTTACATAATTCATAGTAAGGGTTGTCCTACACTCACCACATGTTACATAATTCATAGTAAGGGTTGTCGTACACTCAACACATGTTACATAATTCATAGTAAGGGTTGTCTTACACTCACTACATGTTACATAATTCATAGTAAGGGTTGTCCTACACTCACCACATGTTACATAGTTCATAGTAAGGGTTGTCGTACACTCAACACATGCTACATAATTCATAGTAAGGGTTGCCTAACACTCAACACATGTTACATAATTCATAGTAAGGGTTGCCTAACACTCAATACATGTTACATAATTCATTGTAGGGGCTGTCCTACACTCACCACATGTTACATAATTCATAGTAGGGGTTGTCCTACACTCAACACATGATACATAATGCATAGTAAGGGTTGTCTTACACTCAACACATGTTACATAATTCATAGTAAGGGTTGTCTTACACTCACCACATGTTACATAATGCATAGTAAGGGTTGTCCTACACTCACCACATGTTACATAATGCATAGTAAGGATTGTCTTACACTCAACACATGTTACATAATTCATAGTAAGGGTTGTCTTACACTCACCACAAGTTACATAATTCATAGTAAGGGTTGTCCTACACTCACCACATGTTACATAATTCACAGTAAGGGTTGTCACTCACTACATGTTACATAATTCATAGTAAGGGTTGTCTTACACTCACCACATGTTACATAATTCATAGTAAGGGTTGTCCTACACTCCCCACATGTTACATAATTCACAGTAAGGGTTGTCACTCACTACATGTTACATAATGCATAGTAAGGGTTGTCTTACACTCAACACATGTTACATAATTCATAGTAAGGGTTGTCTTACACTCACCACATGTTACATAATGCATAGTAAGGGTTGTCCTACACTCACCACATGTTACATAATGCATAGTAAGGATTGTCTTACACTCAACACATGTTACATAATTCATAGTAAGGGTTGTCTTACACTCACCACAAGTTACATAATTCATAGTAAGGGTTGTCCTACACTCACCACATGTTACATAATTCATAGTAAGGGTTGTCCTACACTCACCACATGTTACATAATACACAGTAAGGGTTGTCACTCACCACATGTTACATAATTCATAGTAAGGGTTGTCTTACACTCACCACATGTTACATAATTCATAGTAAGGGGTGTCCTACACTCACCACATGTTACATAATTCATAGTAAGTGTTGTCCTACACTCACCACATGTTACATAATTCATAGTAAAGGTTGTCCTATACTCACCACATGTTACATAATTCATAGTAAGGGTTGTCCTACACTCACTACATGTTACATAATTCATAGTAAGGGTTGTCTTACACTCACTACATGTTACATAATTCATAGTAAGGGTTGTCTTACACTCACTACATGTTACATAATTCATAGTAAGGGTTGTCTTACACTCACCACATGTTACATAATTCATAGTAAGGGTTGTCTTACACTCAACACGTGTTACATAATTCATAGTAAGGGTTGTCCTATACTCACCACATGTTGCATAATTCATAGTAAGGGTTGTCCTACACTCACCACATGTTAAATTATTCAAAGTAAGGGTTGTCCTACACTCTACACATGTTACATAATTCATAGTAAGGGTTGTCCTACACTCACCACATGTTACATAATTCATAGTAAGGGTTGTCTTACACTCACCACATGTTGCATAATTCATAGTAAGGGTTGTCTTACACTCACTACATGTTACATAATTCATTGTAGGGGTTGTCCTATACTCACCACATGTTGCATAATTCATAGTAAGGGTTGTCTTACACTCACCACATGTTACATAATTCATAGTAAGGGTTGTCTTACACTCACTACATGTTACATAATTCATTGTAGGGGTTGTCCTATACTCACCACATGTTACATAATTCATAGTAAGGGTTGTCTTACACTCAACGCATGTTACATAATTCATAGTAAGGGTTGCCCTACACTCACCACATGTTACATCATTCATAGTAAGGGTTGTCCTACACTCACCACATGTTACATAATTCATAGTAAGGTTTGTCTTTCACTCACTACATGTTACATAATTCATAGTAAGGGTTGTCTTACACTCACTACATGTTACATAATTCACAGTAAGGGTTGTCCTACACTCACCACATGTTACATAATTCATAGTAAGGGTTGTCCTACACTCACCGCATGTTACATAATTCATAGTAAGGGTTGTCCTACACTCACCACATGTTACATAATTCATAGTAAAGGTTGTCCTACACTCACCACATGTTACATAATTCATAGTAAGGGTTGTCTTACACTCACCACATGTTACATAATTCATAGTAAGGGTTGTCTTACACTCACTACATGTTACATAATTCATAGTAAGGGTTGTCTTACACTCACTACATGTTACATAATTCATAGTAAGGGTTGTCCTACACTCACTACATGTTACATAATTCATAGTAAGGGTTGTCTTACACTCACCACATGTTACATAATTCATAGTAAAGGTTGTCCTACACTCACCAGATGTTACATAATTCATAGTAAGGGTTGTCTTACACTCACCACATGTTACATAATTCATAGTAAGGGTTGTCCTACACTCACCACATGTTACATAATTCATAGTAAGGGTTGTCCAACACTCACCACATGTTACATAATTCATAGTAAGGGTTGTCTTACACTCAACACATGTTACATAATTCATAGTAAGGGTTGTCTTACACTCACCACATGTTACATAATTCATAGTAAGGGTTGTCCTACACTCAACACATGTTACATAATTTATAGTAAGGGTTGTCTTACACTCACCACATGTTGCATAATTCATTGTAGGGGTTGTCCTACACTCACCACATGTTACATAATTCATAGTAAGGGTTGTCTTACACTCACCACATGTTGCATAATTCATAGTAAGGGTTGTCCTACACTCACCACATGTTACATAATTCATAGTAAGGGTTGTCCAACACTCACCACATGTTACATAATTCATAGTAAGGGTTGTCTTACACTCACCACATGTTGCATAATTCATAGTAAGGGTTGTCCTACACTCACCACATGTTACATAATTCATAGTAAGGGTTGTCCAACACTCACCACATGTTACATAATTCATAGTAAGGGTTGTCTTACACTCACCACATGTTACATAATTCATAGTAAGGGTTGTCCTACACTCACCACATGTTACATAATTCATTGTAGGGGTTGTCTTACACTCACCACATGTTACATAATTCATAGTAAGGGTTGTCCTACACTCACCACATGTTACATAATTCATAGTAAGGGTTGTCCTACACTCACCACATGTTACATAATTCATAGTAAGGGTTGTCCTACACTCACCACATGTTACATAATTCATAGTAAGGGTTGTCCTACACTCACCACATGTTACATAATTCATAGTAAGGGTTGTCTTACACTCACCACATGTTACATAATTCATAGTAAGGGTTGTCTTACACTCAACACATGTTACATAATTCATAGTAAGGGTTGTCCTACACTCACCACATGTTACATAATTCATTGTAGGGGTTGTCTTACACTCACCACATGTTACATAATTCATAGTAAGGGTTGTCTTACACTCACCACATGTTACATAATTCACAGTAAGGGTTGTCTTACACTCACCACATGTTACATAATTCACAGTAAGGGTTGCCCTACACTCACTACATGTTACATAATTCATAGTAAGGGTTGTCTTACACTCACTACATGTTACATAATTCATAGTAAGGGTTGTCTTACACTCAACACATGTTACATAATTCATAGTAAGGGTTGTCTTACACTCACTACATGTTACATAATTCATAGTAAGGGTTGTCTTACACTCACCATATGTTACATAATTCATAGTAAGTGTTGTCCTATACTCAACACATGTTACATAATTCATAGTAAGGGTTGTCTTACACTCACTACATGTTACATAATTCATAGTAAGGGTTGTCTTACACTCACCATATGTTACATAATTCATAGTAAGTGTTGTCCTATACTCACCACATGTTACATAATTCACAGTTAGGGTTGTCCTACACTCTACACATGTTACATAATTCATAGTAAGGGTTGTCGTACACTCACTACATGTTACATAATTCATAGTAAGGGTTGTCCTACACTCACTACATGTTACATAATTCATAGTAAGGGTTGTCCTACACTCACTACATGTTACATAATTCATTGTAGGGGTTGTCTTACACCCACCACATGTTACATAATTCATAGTAAGGGTTGTCTTACACTCACCACATGTTACATAATTCATAGTAAGGGTTGTCCTACGCTCACCACATGTTACATAATTCATAGTAAGGGTTGTCCTACACTCACCACATGTTACATAATGCATAGTAAGGGTTGTCTTACACTCACCACATGTTACATAATTCATAGTAAGGGTTGTCTTACACTCACTACATGTTACATAATTCATAGTAAGGGTTGTCTTACACTCAACACATGCTACATAATTCATAGTAAGGGTTGCCCTACACTCACCACATGTTACATAATTCATAGTAAGGGTTGTCCTACACTCACCACATGTTACATAATGCATAGTAAGGGTTGCCCTACACTCACCACATGTTACATAATTCATGGTAAGGGTTGTCTTACACTAACCACATGTTACATAATTCATAGTAAGGGTTGTCGTACACTCAACACATGTTACATAATTCATAGTAAGGGTTGTCGTACACTCACTACATGTTACATAATTCATAGTAAGGGTTGTCCTACACTCAACACATGTTACATAATTCATAGTAAGGGTTGTCTTACACTCACTACATGTTACATAATTCATAGTAAGGGTTGTCGTACACTCACTACATGTTACATAATTCATAGTAAGGGTTGTCGTACACTCACCACATGTTACATAATTCATAGTAAGTGTTGTCGTACACTCACCACATGTTACATAATTCATAGTAAGGGTTGTATTACACTCACAACATGTTACATAATTCATAGTAAGGGTTGTCCTTCACTCACCACATGTTACATAATTCATAGTAAGGGTTGTCGTACACTCAACACATGTTACATAATTCATAGTAAGGGTTGTCTTACACTCTACACATGTTACATAATTCATAGTAAGGGTTGTCGTACACTCACCACATGTTACATAATTCATAGTAAGGTTTGTCTTTCACTCACCACATGTTACATAATTCATAGTAAGGGTTGTCTTACACTCTACACATGTTACATAATTCATAGTAAGGGTCGTCTTACACTCACCACATGTTACATAATTCATTGTAGGGGTTGTCTTACACTCAACACATGTTACATAATTCATAGTAAGGGTTGTCCTACACTCACCACATGATACATAATTCATAGTAAGGGTTGTCGTTCACTCAACACATGTTACATAATTCATAGTAAGGGTTGTCGTACACTCAACACATGTTACATAATTCATTGTAGGGGTTGTCGTACACTCACCACATGTTACATAATTCATAGTAAGGGTTGTCTTACACTCTACACATGTTACATAATTCATAGTAAGGGTTGTCTTACACTCTACACATGTTACATAATTCATAGTAAGGGTTGTCCTACACTCAACACATGTTACATAATTCATAGTAAGGGTTGTCGTACACTCAACACATGTTACATAATTCATAGTAAGGGTTGTCGTACACTCAACACATGTTACATAATTCATAGTAAGGGTTGTCGTACACTCAACACATGTTACATAATTCATAGTAAGGGTTGTCGTACACTCAACACATGTTACATAATTCATAGTAAGGGTTGTCGTACACTCAACACATGTTACATAATTCATGGTAAGGGTTGTCGTACACTCACCACATGTTACATAATTCATAGTAAGGGTTGTCTTACACTCACCACATGTTACATAATTCATAGTAAGGGTTGTAGTACACTCAACACATGTTACATAATTCATAGTAAGGGTTGTCTTACACTCACCACATGTTACATAATTCATAGTAAGGGTTGTCCTACACTCACCACATGTTACATAATTCATAGTTAGGGTTGTCCTACACTCACCACATGTTACATAATTCACAGTAAGGGTTGTCTTACACTCACCACATGTTACATAATGCATAGTAAGGGTTGTCCTTCACTCAACACATGTTTTATTATTTAAAGTAAGGTTTGTCCTACACTACCACGTGTTTCATTATTTAAAGTAAGGGTTTTCCTACACTCTCCACAAGTTTCATGGTTTTTCAAAAAGCATTCTGATAAGAAAAAAGACATATATATTGCTACAATTTTACAGTATTTTCTACATACGAAATTGAGGTGCATTTTTCTAGTATAGTGCATTCGTCATATATGTAGGAACATGTACATGTATGTGTTAAATAAAGCGTTTAATATGTATAGTTTGCAAACTTACTGGCATTTACATCCCATTTTTCATGCGTTTTGGCCCATTTTGACAATTATTTATATCACTTTGAGAAATATACATGGCTAGACTTACGTAACATTGACATAATGTCGATTATTGCAGATCGACCTATAGTAGAACACTTGGATGCCATTTCCATAGCTGAAGGGTCACCACTCACAGTGGACTGCTCGTTTACTGAAGGAGTTCCTGCAGAAACAACAATAAAATGGATCAGAGATATCGATACCAAAATATGGCACAGCAGACGATTACATATTGAATCCGTTGAAAGGTCAGATGCTGGAGTATATACATGTACTGCATCTAACATAATGGTACCAAGCAGGGGTACTCAATCTTATCGTGGAACAGATGTGAAACATTTCATCCTTACTGTACAGTGTACGTATTATATACGCTTATTATAAAACATGCTGACAATCGTCATACGACGTACACTATGGAGAATCTACGAATATATTACTGTATGATTGCCTCAAGAAAAGCTGAATGCATGCATTCATAGATCCAGGGTCCGAATTCACAAAACATCATAAGATAGATATTTTTATCGCATAAATACATCAGCATCCACGTGAGAACAAATTACGAACAAATTACGAAAAAATGTTCTCCAAAGCGCAGCATAAAAATGTGTGACGTCACAAATGTTTCGACGCGGAAACCTACCGTACGTCGCCAGCTTTAATTCGTTATTTGTGACATTGTTTTGAACAGGTAATCAGGGTAATATCATATGCAAAAGATGGCGTGATTACCATAGTTATCGAGTGCAAACAACATCAGAAATAACAAATTCAAGTTGATGATGTTACGATGATGACGTAAGTAAAGATATTTTGTGAATATTCTGACCGGGGACCAGTCTAATCTGCGTGTACCATTCTGATCACCTCGGTTTTTATCCAATGGAAAATACCTCTGACATAACAAGGCGACATTTTGAACTACTTTCAGTCACATGATTCAAAAATGGCAGCTCTCCCAGTTACGTTAATACAACATGTACACGTCCATACGGCAACAAATATATTTTAAAGTTTAAACTTGAGAAAGAGAACGACAGCTGCTTAATACTAGAATTGAAAACAAGAATACAATTATAATTGTATAAACTAGGAAAGAACGCTACGAAATAAAAGTTCGCGAGGTGTATTTACCGGAGACAAACGGAAATGGCCGAGCTTTTACGATTGGACGAGGTGATCAGAATGGTTCATGACGTCATCACAATGTCCGACATTGTTGTTTTGTCGTGACGTCAGTGAACAAACGTGATGTTACGCACAGATGATAAAAAGGCAACTAAATAGTCCCAACTTATATTCCCTTTTTAAAGCAGATGTAGTGACTCGATAAATAGAATAATAGCTCAGTGCCGTGAGTAAAAGTTTATCTGGCTCGGCTGCGGAAACTATCGGAGTGAGTAGGCTCACCCGATAAATTCCTCCGCCTTGCCATATTAACTTACTCATCCACGGCACAAACCTATTATTCTCTCTTATAAACACTATGTACTATTTGTAGTTGGAGCAAGTGTTACATCATTTTACATCGATGGATTTGAAGGAAATGATACAGTAACGGTTAATGGTACTGATCGTGAGCATGTCTTGTTCAAATGTAGAGCGTCAGGGAATCCATCAGCAAATATCACTTTGACTGGTGAAAGTTATTATCAAAAGAATGTAATACGGACTTTGAAGACTGTAACAGCAAACAGTTTGGAGTATCCTATGTACACGAACCACAGTTCGTGTGTTTATAATGGGAACTACTCTTGCATGGCTGAAAATGTGCACAACAATTATACGTCGTCAATGGAAACTGTCGAACTAATTGTAAAATGTAAGTTTCAATTTTAACTTCTGAACGTTCACTTTTCTTACTTTTCCTGTGATGTGTTTGCTATTAATTAATTAATTAATTAATTGGCGATGATATTGAACTTCAGACTAACTATAAACACTTGTTAAGATTTTTACTGAAGTGTTCATTACACATCTATATATATATTATTTTATTTTAATTGAGAGAACAAAATTATGTGACACAAGGCGAACTTAGTCGAGTCCTGGCTGCGTTTTATTTGGTCTCATGCAATAACGGCTACATGTATTCTATAATTTCTTTGTGAAATTGGGTCATCCTGCATTTTTCGGCGGGGACTTGGACTTTTTATTGTTTCTTTGGCTTAACTGCGTTGGCATTGCTCAATGTAGTTGTGTTGTGGTGTTTCTGATTTCTGTGCTCGGCTGGTTGGGTTGAGTGCTACCTTCCCTGTCTGATTTCATCATACTCTTTAAGCAGAATGTTATCTTTGCAGGTTTATTTCCAGTTAAGAGCATCGACTGGTATGGAAGATGTGAGATACATGAAGCATTTACATTTACGTTTACTGCGATAGGTTATCCGCCTCCAATGTTTGTTTGGAAGAAATTGATTAACGGTGATTGGAACCCCCTTGAGAATGATAACAATACTAAAATTACATCGGATGATAGGCAGTCTAATCTAACCATACACAGCGTGACACCAGATGACTTTGGAGAGTATCTTGTTGTTGTTACCAATGATGTTGGTCGCTATGAACCACGCTTTTATCTTGATTTATACGGTAAGACTAGGCAGGCCTAGAAGATCTAAGTACAAAATCGATATCTTGAGAAAACAAGAAAAAACTTTCTGAAATTTACTCTTTATGGTAGGGGAACAAATGCCAGTTTAGGCCTCTTTTTTGGAGTTACCTTACCATTCATTTTAACAAGCTGATGCATACCTTAAAATGTTCCTAAATATTTGTGCTTTATAACAAGGGAATCTTTTTACCATTCTCAAGGTGGCGTTTTGAGAAATCCAAGATGGCGTCCAAGATGTCCCCAAATAAGTAAAATTCACCTTTGGTCCAATTATGGCCTCTGGGACATTGGCTATGACATTTATTATGGGAATAAGTCATTTTTATAATAGAATGTATGTTGTTCTTTTCATCTTAGGTGATTTTGGTGGAACGTTGTGGTGATTTATTTTTTCATCGTATGTATCGACCAAATAAAGGCAAAACTAGGGGGTAGGGTAGGATTTTTAACCACCCAGGAATATTTTTACCAAATATATAGCATTTCTGTTGTTAAGTGTGTGCCATATAGTTGGGGGAATATAATGTTTTACAAATATACAAAATAAAAGTACTTTCATTTCAGATTTTCTTAAAATCTGAAAAGTGTTTATATTTTACCTTGATACATATTTGAGCCACTAAACCATAAATTGTTCCATCTTGGATTTCTCAAAATGCCACCACGTGACTGGGAAAAATGTCATGGATCGTAAAGCACAATCATGTAGAAACATTTAAGGTATGACACAGCTTGTTAAAATGAATGGTAGGGTTCAACTATTTTTACCTGAAATTGTCCCCCTACCATTACTTATGGAATACAAGATTTTACAATTTCATTTTGGTCAACATGACAAGTTCCGATTTTCATGACAAAAGACTCACAAAAAGCACATTGTAATGCTAATTTTAAATATGTAAAATTAATTAATTAACAGACACAGTTGTTGAATACAGCGTATAACAGTGATTAACTACGATAAAGAGCTGAATGAAACAACATCAGTTCTTAAGACAGTAAGCAATGAACTGTGTGTGGCAACCAAAGATTACTTGCTGTTAACCCAGGAGTTAACTGGTTGGTAACACATGAGCACTGTTTAGTTACACAGGAACACTGTTTGGTAACACATGAGCACTGGTTGGTAACACATGATCACTGTTTGGTTACACAGGAACACTGGTTGGTTACACAGGAACACTGGTTGGTAACACATGAGCACTGTTTGGTTACACAGGAACACTGTTTGGTTACACAGGAACACTGGTTGGTAACACATGAGCACTGTTTAGTTACACAGGAACACTGTTTGGTAAGGCAGGAACACTGGTTGGTAACACATGATCACTGTTTGGTAACACATGAACACTGTTTGGTAATACATGATCACTGGTTGGTAACACATGATCACTGGTTGGTTACACAGGAACACTGGTTGGTAACACATGATCACTGGTTGGTAATACATGAACACTGTTTGGTAACACATGAACACTGTTTGGTAATACATGATCACTGGTTGGTAACACATGATCACTGGTTGGTAACACATGATCACTGGTTGGTAATACATGAACACTGGTTGGTAATACATGATCACTGGTTGGTAACACATGATCACTGGTTGGTTACACATGAACACTGGTTGGTAACACATGATCACTGGTTGGTTACACAGGAACACTGGTTGGTAATACATGAACACTGGTTGGTAACACATGATCACTGGTTGGTTACACATGAACACTGGTTGGTAACACATGAACACTGGTTGGTAACACATGATCACTGGTTGGTAACACAGGAACACTGGTTGGTAACACATGATCACTGTTTGGCTACACATGAACACTGTTTGGCTACACAGGAACACTGTTTAGTTACACAGGAACACTGGTTGGTAATACATGATCACTGTTTGGTTACACATGAACACTGTTTGGTTACACAGGAACACTGTTTAGTTACACAGGAACACAGGTTGGTAACACATGATCACTGGTTGGTAACACATGAACACTGTTTAGTTACACATGATCACTGGTTGGTAACACATGATCACTGGTTGGTAACACAGGAACACTGGTTTGTAACACAGGAACACTGTTTGGTTACACAGGAACACTGGTTGGTAATACATGATCACTGGTTGGTAACACATGATCACTGGTTGGTAACATATGATCACTGGTTGGTACCATATGATCACTGGTTGGTAACACATGATCACTGGTTGGTTACACATGATCACTTGTTGGTAACACAGGAACACTGGTTGGTAACACATGATCACTGGTTGGTTACACATGATCACTGGTTGGTAACATATGATCACTTGTTGGTAACACATGATCACTGGTTGGTTACACATGATCACTGGTTGGTAACACATGATCACTGGTTGGTTACACATGATCACTGGTTGGTAACACATGATCACTGGTTGGTAACACACGATCACTGGTTGGTAACACAGGAACACTGGTTGGTAACACATGATCACTGTTTGGTTACACATGATCACTGGTTGGTTACACATGATCACTGGTTGGTAACATATGATCACTGGTTGGTAATACATGATCACTGGTTGGTAACACATGATCACTGGTTGGTTACACATGATCACTGGTTGGTAACACATGATCACTGGTTGGTAATACATGATCACTGTTTGGTAACACATGATCACTGGTTGGTAACACATGATCACTGGTTGGTAATACATGATCACTGGTTGGTAACACATGATCACTGGTTGGTAATACATGAACACTGGTTGGTTACACATGAACACTGGTTGGTAACACATGATCACTGGTTGGTAACACATGATCACTGGTTGGTAATACATGATCACTGGTTGGTAACACATGATCACTGGTTGGTTACACATGATCACTGTTTGGTAACACATGAACACTGGTTGGTTACACATGATCACTTGTTGGTAACACATGATCACTGGTTGGTTACACATGAACACTGGTTGGTAACACATGATCACTGGTTGGTAACACAGGAACACTGGTTGGTTACACAGGATCACTGTTTGGTAACACATGAACACTGGTTAATAACACAGGAACACTGGTTGGTAACACATGATCACTGGTTGGTAACACATGATCACTGGTTGGTAACACATCAGCACTGGTTGGTTACACAGGAACACTGGTTGGTAACACAGGAACGCTGGTTGGTTACACAGGAACACTGGTTGGTAACACATGACCACTGGTTGGTAACATATGATCACTGGTTGGTAACACATGAACACTGGTTGGTTACACAGGAACACTTGTTGGTAACACATGATCACTGTTTGGCTACACAGGAACACTGGTTGTTACACATGAACACTGGTTGGTACCACATGACCACTGGTTGATAACACATGATCACTTGTTGGTAACACAGGAACACTGGTTGGTAACACATGATCACTGGTTGGTAACACATGAACACTGTTTAGTTACACAGGAACACTGGTTGGTTACACAGGAACACTGGTTGGTAACACATGATCACTGGTTGGTAACACAGGAACGCTGGTTTGTAACACATGATCACTGGTTGGTAACACATGAACACTGTTTAGTTACACAGGAACACTGGTTGGTTACACATGAACACTGATTGGTAACACATGATCACTGGTTGGTAACACATGATCACTGGTAGGTAACACTGGAACACTGTTTAGTTACACAGGAACACTGGTTGGTAATACATGATCACTGTTTGGCTACACATGAACACTGTTTGGCTACACAGGAACACTGTTTAGTTACACAGGAACACTGGTTAGTAACACAGGAACACTGGTTTGTTACACAGGAACACTGGTTGGTAACACATGAACACTGGTTGGTAACACATGATCACTGGTTCGTAACACATGATCACTGGTTGGTTACACATGATCACTGGTTGGTAACACATGCTCACTGGTTGGTAACACATGATCACTGTTTGGTTACACAGAAACACTGGTTGGCTACACAGGAACACTGGTTGGTTACACAGGTTACACAGGAACACTGGTTGGTAACACAGGAACACTGGTTGGTAACACATGATCACTGGTTCGTAACACATGATCACTGGTTGGTTACACATGATCACTGGTTGGTAACACATGATCACTGGTTGGTAACACATGATCACTGTTTGGTTACACAGAAACACTGGTTGGCTACACAGGTTACACAGGAACACTGGTTGGTTACACAGGTTACACAGGAACACTGGTTGGTAACACAGGAACACTGGTTGGTAACACATGATCACTGGTTCGTAACACATGATCACTGGTTGGTTACACATGATCACTGGTTGGTAACACATGATCACTGGTTGGTAACACATGATCACTGTTTGGTTACACAGAAACACTGGTTGGCTACACAGGAACACTGGTTGGTTACACAGGTTACACAGGAACACTGGTTGGTAACACAGGAACACTGGTTGGTAACACAGGAACACTGGTTGGTTACACAGGAACACTGGTTGGTTACACATGATCACTGGTTGGTAACACATGATCACTGGTTGGTAACACATGATCACTACTGGTTGGTAACACATGATCACTGGTTGGTAACACATGATCACTGGTTGGTAACACATGATCACTGGTTGGTTACACATGAACACTGGTTGGTAACACATGATCACTGGTTGGTTACAGATGAGCACTGGTTGGTTACACAGGAGCACTGGTTGGTTACACAGGAACACTGGTTGGTAACACAGGAACGCTGGTTGGTAACACATGAACGCTGGTTGGTATGGCAGGAACACTGTTTGGTTACACATGAACACTGGTTGGTAACACATGAACACTGTTTGGTTATACAGGAACACAGGTTGGTAAGGCAGGAACACTGATTGGTAACACATGATCACTGGTTGGTAACACATGAGCACTGGTTGGTAACACATGAGCACTGTTTGGTTACACAGGAACACTGGTTGGTAATACATGATCACTGGTTGGTAACACAGGAACGCTGGTTGGTTACACAGGAACGCAGGTTGGTAAGGCAGCAACACTGGTTGGTAAGGCAGGAACACTGGTTGGTAACACATGATCGCTGGTTTGTAACACATGATCACTGTTTGGTTACACAGGAACACTGGTTGGTAACACATGATCACTGTTTGGTTACACAGGAACACTGGTTGGTAACACATGATCACTGGTTTGTAACACATGAGCACTGTTTGGTTACACATTCTCACTGTTTGGTTACACAGGAACACTAGTTGGTAAAAGATGATCACTGGTTGGTTACATAGGCACACTGGTTGGTATGGCAGGAACACTGGTTGGTATGGCAGGAACACTGTTTGGTTACACAGGAACACTGGTTGGTAACACATGAACACTGGTTGGTTATACATGAACATTGGTTGGTAACACATGATCACTGTTTGGTAACACATGATCACTGTTTGGTAACACATGAACACTGGTTGGTAACACATGATCACTGTTTGGTTACACATGATCACTGGTTGGTAACACATGATCACTGGTTGGTAATACATGAACACTGTTTGGTTACACAGGAACACTGGTTGGTAATACATGATCACTGGTTGGTAACACATGATCACTGGTTTGTAACACATGAACACTGTTTGATTATACAGGAACACAGGTTGGTAACACATAAACACTGGTTGGTAACACATGATCACTGGTTGGTAACACATGAACACTGTTTGGCTACACAGGAACACTGGTTGGTAACACATGATCACTGGTTTGTAACACATGAAGACTGTTTGGTTATACAGGAACACAGGTTGGTAAGGCATGAACACTGATTGGTAACACATGATCACTGGTTGGTAAGGCAGGAACACTGATTGGTAACACATGATCACTGGTTGGTAACACATGAGCACTGTTTGGTTACACAGGAACACTGGTTGGTAACACATGATCATTGGTTTGTAACACATGAACACTGTTTGGTTATACAGGAACACAGGTTGGTAAGGCGGGAACACTGATTGGTAACCCATGATCACTGGTTGGTAACACATGAGCACTGTTTGGTTACACAGGAACACTGGTTGGTAAGGCAGGAACACTGGTTGGTAACACATGATCACTGGTTGGTAACACATGATCACTGGTTGGTAACACATGATCACTGGTTGGTTACACATGAACACTGGTTGGTAACACATGATCACTGGTTGGTTACACATGAGCACTGGTTGGTTACACAGGAACACTGGTTGGTTACACAGGAACACTGGTTGGTAATATATGATCACTGGTTGGTAACACAGGAACGCTGGTTGGTAACACATGAACGCTGGTTGGTATGGCAGGAACACTGTTTGGTTACACATGAACACTGGTTGGTAACACATGAACACTGTTTGGTTATACAGGAACACAGGTTGGTAAGGCAGGAACACTGATTGGTAACACATGATCACTGGTTGGTAACACATGAGCACTGGTTGGTTACACAGGAACACTGGTTGGTAATACATGATCACTGGTTGGTTACACAGGAACACTGGTTGGTAATACATGATCACTGGTTGGTAACACAGGAACGCTGGTTGGTAACACAGGAATGCAGGTTGGTAAGGCAGGAACACTGGTTGGTAAGGCAGGAACACTGGTTGGTAACACATGATCACTGGTTTGTAACACATGAGCACTGGTTGGTTACAAATGATCACTGGTTTGTAACACATGAGCACTGTTTGGTTACACATGAGCACTGTTTGGTTACACAGGAACACTGGTTGGTAAAACATGATCACTGGTTGGTTACATAGGAACACTGGTTGGTATGGCAGGAACACTGGTTGGTATGGCAGGAACACTGTTTGGTTACACAGGAACACTGGTTGGTAACACATGAGCACTGGTTGGTTACACAGGAACACTGGTTGGTAACACATGAACACTGTTTGGTTACACAGGAACACTGGTTGGTAACACATGATCACTGGTTGGTAACACATGAACACTGTTTTGTTACACAGGAACACTGGTTGGTAACACATGATCACTGGTTGGTAATACATGAACACTGTTTGGTTACACAGGAACACTGGTTGGTAATACATGATCACTGGTTGGTAACACATGATCACTGGTTTGTAACACATGAACACTGTTTGGTTATACAGGAACACAGGTTGGTAACACATGAACACTGGTTGGTAACACATGATCACTGGTTGGTAACACGTGAACACTGTTTGGCTACACAAGAACACTGGTTGGTAACACATGATCACTTGTTTGTAACACATAAACACTGTTTGATTATACAGGAACACAGGTTGGTAAGGCATGAACACTGATTGGTAACACATGATCACTGGTTGGTAACACATGAGCACTGTTTGGTTACACATGAACACTGGTTGGTAACACAGGAACACTGGTTGGTAACACATGATCATTGGTTTGTTACGCATGAACACTGGTTGGTAATACATGAACACTGGTTGGTTACACAGGAACACTGGTTGGTTACACATGATCACTGGTTGGTAATACATGATCACTGGTTGGTAATACATGATCACTGGTTGGTAATACATGATCACTGGTTGGTAAGGCAGGAACACTGGTTGGTAACACATGATCACTGGTTGGTAACACATGATCACTGGTTGGTAATACATGAACACTGGTTGGTTACACAGGAACACTGGTTGGTTACACATGATCACTGGTTGGTAATACATGATCACTGGTTGGTAATACATGATCACAGGTTGGTAACACCGGAACACTGGTTGGTAATACATGATCACTGGTTGGTTATACATGATCACTGGATGGTAACACAGGAACACTGGTTGGTAACATATGATCACTGGTTGGTAATACATGATCACTGGTTGGTTACACATGATCACTGGTTGGTATCATATGATCACTGTTTGGTAAGGCAGGAACACTGGTTGGTTACACATGATCACTGGTTGGTAACACATGAACACTGGTTGGTAACACATGATCACTGGTTGGTAACACATGATCACTGGTTGGTAATACATGATCACTGGTTGGTAACACATGATCACTGGTTGGTAATTCATGAACACTGGTTGGTAACACATGATCACTGGTTGGTTACACAGGAACACTGGTTGGTAACACATGATCACTTGTTGGTAACACAGGAACACTGGTTGGTTACACATGATCACTGGTTGGTTACACATGAACACTGGTTGGTTACACAGGAACACTTGTTGGTAACACATGATCACTGGTTGGTAACACATGATCACTGGTTGGTTACACAGGAACACTGGTTGGTAACACATGATCACTGGTTGGTAATACATGATCACTAGTTGGTAACACATGAGCACTGTTTGGTTACACAGGAACACTGGTTGGTTACACATGATCACTGGTTGGTAACACATGATCACTGGTTGGTAACACATGAGCACTGTTTGGTTACACATAATCACTGGTTGGTAACACATGAGCACTGTTTGGTTACACATGATCACTGGTTGGTAATACATGATCACTGGTTGGTAACACATGATCACTGTTTGGTTACACAGGAACACTGGTTGGTAATACATGATCACTGGTTGGTTACACATGAGCACTGTTTGGTTACACAGGAACACTGGTTGGTAATACATGATCACTGGTTGGTTACACATGAGCACTGTTTGGTTACACAGGAACACTGATTGGCTACACATGATCACTGGTTGGTTACACAGGAACACTGGTTGGTTACACAGGAACACTGGTTGGTAACACAGGAACACTGGTTGGTTACACAGGAACACTGGTTGGTTACACAGGAACACTGGTTGGTAACACAGGAACACTGGTTGGTAACACAGGAACGCTGGTTGGCAACACATGATCACTGTTTGGTTACACAGGAACACTGGTTGGTTACACAGGAACACTGGTTGGTAACACAGGAACGCTGGTTGGTAACACATGATCACTGGTTGGTTACACAGGAACACTGGTTGGTAACACAGGAACACTGGTTGGTAACACATGATCACTGGTTGGTAACACATGATCACTGGTTGGTAATACATGAGCACTGTTTGGTTACACAGGAACACTGGTTGGTTACACAGGAACACTGGTTGGTTACACAGGAACACAGGTTGGTAACACATGATCACTGGTTGGTTACACATGAACACTGGTTGGTAACACTGGAACACTGTTTGGTTACACAGGATCACTGGTTGGTAACACAGGAACACTGGTTGGTAACACATGATCACTGGTTGGTTACACATGATCACTGGTTGGTAACACATGATCACTGGTTGGTAACACATGATCACTGGTTGGTAACACATGAACAGTGTTTGGTAACACATGAACACTGTTTGGTTACACATGAACACGGTTTGGTTACACAGGAACACTGGTTGGTAACACATAATCACTGGTTGGTAACACAGGAACACTGGTTGGTAACACATGATCACTGGTTGGTAATACATGAACACTGTTTGGTATCACACGATCACTGGTTGGTAACACAGGAACACTGGTTGGTAACACACGATCACTGGTTGGTTACACATGATCACTGGTTGGTTACACAGGAACACTGGTTGGTTACACAGGAACACTGGTTAGTAACACAGGAACACTGGTTGGTAACACAGGAACGCTGGATGGTTACACAGGAACACTGGTTGGTAACACGTGATCACTGGTTGGTAACACATGAGCACTGTTTGGTTACACAGAAACACTGGTTGGTAAGGAAGGAACACTGGTTGGTAACACATGTTCACTAGTTGGTAATTCTAGAGCATAGGTGTATTTTAATCGCAATAAGTCATACAAGTTGAATTGTATAGTATCCTGTAAATTCATATAGTGATTTTGACGCTTACGCGATGGATATGTAGGCTTATATTTCTCTGTGATTTTTCCTTTAAGCTGGCCAAGAAGGAACATCCATTATAGCAGAAACTTCTACTAGTTGGCATTTGATAACGGTTGGAGTCGGAGTGGCAGTTGGTCTTGTAGTACTAGTCACAATCATAGTATTGGTACGGCAACACCGTTTACATCATGGTACGTAATCAGTTGACCAATTAAATTACCAAAACACAAATGCATTTTATTAACCCCCCAAATCCACGGGCCTATTTTGGGCCTTTTTTGTTATACTACGTTGAGTGCCACGTGCCTATTTTGGGCCTATTTTGTATGGTCATAAGGAATTGGCATCATTACATATTAGCATCGTTTGAAAGGGCGAATTATTCTTCGAAGTATGCGTGTTTTTTCACTTCATCTTAACACGGCATATCGTTACATAGGCATAAACTATAACAATACGAATGATCTATATAGTTTCATTATCTACTGCTGAAATTTTGGTATCATTCCATCGAACAGCTAGCAAATAAATGAGCTTTTTGCAATACAAGTGTACTCACCAGACGTGTTTTTCTACAAAACGTTTGGTGACGTCATGCCAATTACTTTCAATCATGCTCGACGTAATTAATGATTTATTGGCCTAAATATTATTCAATTGTATGCCGTAAATGACATGCCTCCATTCAATTTCAGTAATACATTGTATCTCTTTATAACGAACATTATCGGTGGGCAAAATAACACTCAGAAAGGCTCAATCATTACGTTTCCAGATATCAATAGTTTGAATAAATACATCACACATCCTGTGTCATATTTTTTTCAAAACTACGTGTACCGGGTTGGAAGTTCACTGTGATCAAAAAAGTCAATAATTATAAATAACAACGAAATATTAAACACTTTCCATGTATATGTAGTGCTACGTTTTGATAACGAGAGCCTAACATAATCAAACAATTAGTAACTTTATCCCAACGCACGTAGGCTTAGATCCATTAATTATCATATAAATAACTGCCCCTACTGAAGCTGTTAGTTGCGAGTTTGTATTGTGAACGACAGCAAATAGGTGTGACACTTCCTCAGTATAAATTTGAAATAATGCGGTTTATATTTGCCCACAAAAGAACTACACATGTACTGTGCCCAAAGCGATTGGTTTTTTTGGTGCACTTTGTTTCTTTGCGAGCACGATCTAAGATTCGTGCTCAACAATTAATAGGAAGTGATCAGTTTTAACTCTAAGAAGGATCCAATACACATTTGCCGATTAATGATGCTACCCGGTGAAGGGTTAGACTTGGTAGTAACAGTAGCCATTCCGGTAACGATAGCAAGTGTTAGTCAATGTCGCTCAACGATCGCTTTAGCACTATACTAGATACCGAGAGTCCCCCCCCTTCACGACTTGCCTTTGTTCAACATACACTGGTGAGGGTCCCTAGTGTTCGCTTCAGATTTGGACCTTTTACCAAACGCTGTCCTTAGCTAGCAATCATGGTCTTAAAGTACCCCTGTGGTTTCGACCAGCATTTGATGAATGTTAGAGTCGGTCCTGATGGCTGGAATTTATACATGTACGGCTATATCTAAGGCATGCGCTGCAAATGTTTAAGGATATTTCTCGATTGCGGGGCGCGATCTTAGACCTACGTCGAATGCTCGTCATATTCGATAAAAAATACTTAAATCAAAATGTAGAGTGTAGCGGATCATTGAACAAATAACAATGCCCAGGAGTTGTAATAGTTGGTAATCAATTTGATTCCCCGCTTGCTTAGGAGAAAACCCTTGCTTGCAGACATACGAGTTTAAATCGACATGGTGAGTAAGTCCCGTGCTAATAAACACATTTTAATCTACTGACACAAATTTAACTTTCTGTGCAGAAAATGCACGTAATATTCTTTTTGGGTTTTGAACTTATTACATCAAATTTAAAGGATTCTGAAAAATCACGATTGCGTTTCAGGACATATATCACGTATCATGTCGCTACAAAATTAGTTCAAGTCACCAAGGATAAATTGTATCGGAACATGGAATTCATAGTTCGTTCCCCTGATACTACATTTTTGTTTTTGTGTGTCTAGAGTTTTATTTTCAACGGACACCCGCCACAGTCGGAAGTACGTAGATATATGTTTTATTCATCTCATAATGACCGAAGACGTTTGACTTCGAGTGAAGTGACAGTTGTGTGAAAAAAGGCATTCATGTTGCGATACCTTACTACCATATATTTCCGAATTAAAGCATTGATTCTGTCACGCACCCGGTTGAGTTTACAGCATATATTCATGCGCATGTGATACTACATACAGGCAGTTCATCTATAACTAGATGTGCAATGAACACTGAAGATCACTATAAGAACAGACAATGTGTCCGGGTCGAGATTCGAACAAGTAACATCTCTAACCATAGTCAAGAGCAAAACCCACTCGACTACGATGCAGCCATATCACCATGCTGGGTGCTTTATTAACTGTTCGTTCATTTCCTTGCAAGATACAAAAAGAGACACACGCACTAAAACACCATAAATATGCTGCACCATGAGTTAATAGTGTAGTTTCCGTTTTATGTGTTTTGTCCTTTTTGTTTTGTGTAATTTCCCAATACGTATAGTTGATTCAAAGATCTCTGTCACAACCGCGTAAACAAACATTCACCCCGGTCGATTATTACAGGTTTCTCAGGATTAAATTTTACCATCATAAATACACTTATATGATTACAACTCTACCGGTCCTATAGCATAGCGGTTATACTTACTGCATTTAGCTATTAAGAGATGGAACATTTTGGCGGTTATGACAGACATCTTTGAATCGACAATATAAACGTTTTACAATCATGTCGACTCATTGAAAGGGAGGTCGGTTGTAGTACTAACTCGAAAAAGTCGCACACTGGGTAGAACAGTGCACCACACTCAGTGCATCGCTACGTGAAGGGTCAAATAGTTACACTATTTGTGTAAAAGCACTATTTTGTGTAACAAATATTTGCATTGTAAACATCTACTGCAATCACCAATCGTAATTTGTGTCAAAATAGTAGCCGTATTTAATTGAAACTGATATAATTATGTTGACATTCGTAGAGGGGATTCAATGACGCTGTTTTTACTAGTACTAGTCTGTTTATTATTTGTATACATTAATCTTTTCTATGCTTGAATGTAACGCCGTTTCATGTGTGTGAAGTTAGCAGCCAGTTGCCAGTTGCCAGTTGCCAATTCAACTTTTTGAATCGGCAACTGGCAACTGTCAGCTAACTTCACAACCCAGCAGCCGATTCGTCGATTTCAAAAGTTGAATCGGCAACTGGCAACTGTCAGCCAGCTGACGATTCAAATTTCACTGTAGACTCGAATTGGCAACTGACAACTGTCAGCCAGCTGACGATTCAAATCTTTCGGGGAAAATCGAATTGGCAACTGGCAACTGTCAGCCAGCTGACGATTCAAATTTCACTGTAGACTCGAATTGGCAACTGGCAACTGTCAGCCAGCTGACGATTCAAATCTTTCGGGAAAATCGAATTGGCAACTGGCAACTGTCAGCCAGCTGACGATTCAAATTTCACTGTAGACTCGAATTGGCAACTGGCAACTGTCAGCCAGCTGACGATTCAAATTTCACTGTAGACACGAATTGGCAACTGGCAACTGTCAGCCAGCTGACGATTCAAATCTCTCGGGAAAATCGAATTGGCAACTGGCAACTGTCAGCCAGCTGACGATTCAAATTTCACTGTAGACTCGAATTGGCAACTGGCAACTGTCAGCCAGCTGACGATTCAAATCTTTCGGGTAAATCGAATTGGCAACTGGCAACTGTCAGCCAGCTGACAATTCAGATTTCACTGTAAAATCGAATTGGCAATTGGAAACTGTCAGCCAGCTGACGATTCAGATTTCACTGTAAAATCGAATTGGCAACTGGCAACTGTCAGCCAGATGACGATTCAAATTTCAATGTAAAATCGAATTGGCAACTGGCAACTGTCAGCCAGCTGACGATTCAGATTTCACTGTAAAATCGAATTGGCAACTGGCAACTGTCAGCCAGCTGACGATTCAAATTTCAATGTAAAATCGAATTGGCAACTGGCAACTGTCAGCCAGCTGACGATTCAGATTTCACTGTAAAATCGAATTGGCAACTGGCAACTGTCAGCCAGCTGACGATTCAAATTTCACTGTAAAATCGAATTGGCAACTGGCAACTGTCAGCCAGCTGACAATTCGAAAAAAATATTTTTTTGTGAAAAATCGAATTGGCAACTGGCAACTGTCAGCCAGCTGACAATTCGAAAAAAAAATATTTTTTTGTGAAAAATCGAATTGGCAACTGGCAACTGTCAGCCAGCTGACAATTCGAAAAAAATATTTTTTTGTGAAAAATCGAATTGGCAACTGGCAACTGTCAGCCAGCTGACAATTCGAAAAAAAATATTTTTTTGTGAAAAATCGAATTGGCAACTGGCAACTGTCAGCCAGCTGACAATTCGAAAAAAAATATTTTTTTGTGAAAAATCGAATTGGCACCTGGCAACTGTCAGCCAGCTGACAATTCGAAAAAAAAATATTTTTTTGTGAAAAATCGAATTGGCAACTGGCAACTGTCAGCCAGCTGACAATTCGAAAAAAATATTTTTTTGTGAAAAATCGAATTGGCAACTGGCAACTGTCAGCCAGCTGACAATTCGAAAAAAATATTTTTTTGTGAAAAATCGAATTGGCAACTGGCAACTGTCAGCCAGCTGACAATTCGAAAAAAAATATTTTTTTGTGAAAAATCGAATTGGCAACTGGCAACTGTCAGCCAGCTGACAATTCGAAAAAAAATATTTTTTTGTGAAAAATCGAATTGGCAACTGGCAACTGTCAGCCAGCTGACAATTCGAAAAAAATATTTTTTTGTGAAAAATCGAATTGGCAACTGGCAACTGTCAGCCAGCTGACAATTCGAAAAAAAATTTTTTTGTGAAAAATCGAATTGGCAACTGGCAACTGTCAGCCAGCTGACAATTCGAAAAAAATATTTTTTTTGTGAAAAATCGAATTGGCAACTGGCAACTGTCAGCCAGCTGACAATTCGAAAAAAAAATTTTTTTTAGAAAATCGAATTGGCAACTGGCAACTGTCAGCCAGCTGACAATTCGAAAAAAAATATTTTTTTGTGAAAAATCGAATTGGCAACTGGCAACTGTCAGCCAGCTGACAATTCGAAAAAAAATATTTTTTTGTGAAAAATCGAATTGGCAACTGGCAACTGTCAGCCAGCTGGCAATTCGAAAAAAAAATATTTTTTTGTGAAAAATCGAATTGGCAACTGGCAACTGTCAGCCAGCTGACAATTCGAAAAAAAATATTTTTTTTGTGAAAAATCGAATTGGCAACTGGCAACTGTCAGCCAGCTGACAATTCGAAAAAAAAATTTTTTTTAGAAAATCGAATTGGCAACTGGCAACTGTCAGCCAGCTGACAATTCGAAAAAAAATATTTTTTTGTGAAAAATCGAATTGGCAACTGGCAACTGTCAGCCAGCTGACAATTCGAAAAAAAATATTTTTTCGTGAAAAATCGAATTGGCAACTGGCAACTGTCAGCCAGCTGACAATTCGAAAAAAAAATATTTTTTTGTGAAAAATCGAATTGGCAACTGGCAACTGTCAGCCAGCTGACAATTCGAAAAAAAAAATTTTTTGTGAAAAATCGAATTGGCAACTGGCAACTGTCAGCCAGCTGACAATTCGAAAAAAAATATTTTTTTGTGAAAAATCGAATTGGCAACTGGCAACTGTCAGCCGGCTGACAATTCGAAAAAAAATATTTTTTTGTGAAAAATCGAATTGGCAACTGGCAACTGTCAGCCAGCTGACAATTCGAAAAAAAAATATTTTTTTGTGAAAAATCGAATTGGCAACTGGCAACTGTCAGCCAGCTGACAATTCGAAAAAAATATTTTTTTGTGAAAAATCGAATTGGCAACTGGCAACTGTCAGCCAGCTGACAATTCGAAAAAAAATATTTTTTTGTGAAAAATCGAATTGGCAACTGGCAACTGTCAGCCAGCTGACAATTCGAAAAAAAATATTTTTTTGTGAAAAATCGAATTGGCAACTGGCAACTGTCAGCCAGCTGACAATTCGAAAAAAAAATATTTTTTTGTGAAAAATCGAATTGGCAACTGGCAACTGTCAGCCAGCTGACAATTCGAAAAAAATATTTTTTTGTGAAAAATCGAATTGGCAACTGGCAACTGTCAGCCAGCTGACAATTCGAAAAAAAAATTTTTTGTGAAAAATCGAATTGGCAACTGGCAACTGTCAGCCAGCTGACAATTCGAAAAAAATATTTTTTTTGTGAAAAATCGAATTGGCAACTGGCAACTGTCAGCCAGCTGACAATTCGAAAAAAAATATTTTTTTGTGAAAAATCGAATTGGCAACTGGCAACTGTCAGCCAGCTGACAATTCGAAAAAAAATATTTTTTTGTGAAAAATCGAATTGGCAACTGGCAACTGTCAGCCAGCTGGCAATTCGAAAAAAAAATATTTTTTTGTGAAAAATCGAATTGGCAACTGGCAACTGTCAGCCAGCTGACAATTCGAAAAAAAATATTTTTTTTGTGAAAAATCGAATTGGCAACTGGCAACTGTCAGCCAGCTGACAATTCGAAAAAAAAATTTTTTTTAGAAAATCGAATTGGCAACTGGCAACTGTCAGCCAGCTGACAATTCGAAAAAAAATATTTTTTTGTGAAAAATCGAATTGGCAACTGGCAACTGTCAGCCAGCTGACAATTCGAAAAAAAATATTTTTTCGTGAAAAATCGAATTGGCAACTGGCAACTGTCAGCCAGCTGACAATTCGAAAAAAAAATATTTTTTTGTGAAAAATCGAATTGGCAACTGGCAACTGTCAGCCAGCTGACAATTCGAAAAAAATATTTTTTGTGAAAAATCGAATTGGCAACTGGCAACTGTCAGCCAGCTGACAATTCGAAAAAAAAATTTTTTTGTGAAAAATCGAATTGGCAACTGGCAACTGTCAGCCAGCTGACAATTCGAAAAAAAATATTTTTTTGTGAAAAATCGAATTGGCAACTGGCAACTGTCAGCCGGCTGACAATTCGAAAAAAAATATTTTTTTGTGAAAAATCGAATTGGCAACTGGCAACTGTCAGCCAGCTGACAATTCGAAAAAAAAATTTTTTGTGAAAAATCGAATTGGCAACTGGCAACTGTCAGCCAGCTGACAATTCGAAAAAAATATTTTTTTTGTGAAAAATCGAATTGGCAACTGGCAACTGTCAGCCAGCTGACAATTCGAAAAAAAATGTTTTTTTCAGAAAATCGAATTGGCAACTGGCAACTGTCAGCCAGCTGACAATTCGAAAAAAAATATTTTTTTGTGAAAAATCGAATTGGCAACTGGCAACTGTCAGCCAGCTGACAATTCGAAAAAAAAATTTTTTTTGTGAAAAATCGAATTGGCAACTGGCAACTGTCAGCCAGCTGACAATTCGAAAAAAAATTTTTTTTCAGAAAAATCGAATTGGCAACTGGCAACTGTCAGCCAGCTGACAATTCGAAAAAAAAATATTTTTTTGTGAAAAATCGAATTGGCAACTGGCAACTGTCAGCCAGCTGACAATTCGAAAAAAAAAATTTTTTTCAGAAAATCGAATTGGCAACTGGCAACTGTCAGCCAGCTGACAATTCGAAAAAAATAATTTTTGTGAAAAATCGAATTGGCAACTGGCAACTGTCAGCCAGCTGACAATTCGAAAAATGGGAAAAATCGAATTGGCAACTGGCAACTGTCAGCCAGCTGACAATTCGAAATAAAAAATTGTGAAAAATCAAATTGGCAACTGGCAACTGCCAGCCAGCTGACAATTCAAATGTTACTGTAGAATCGAATTGGCATCTGGCTACTGGCGGCCAGCATCCGATTCAAATTTTACTCCAAAATCGAATTGGCAACTGGCAATTCGAATTTCACTGTTGATACTCCCAGCTACTTTGGTCTGGAAAAAGCTCCAGTGAAGCTACCTATGATCTCCGTGGTCTCAGCATAATAGGTCATTATTAGCAACACCATGTAATTCATACCAATAAAATGACTATTTAAAAGTGTGCAGGGGCGTAGCTGGGCATACGCAAATACGCAAGATACGTACGCAGTTGGAATAAAGTAATGTAAAAAGAAATAAATAGCAATGCCTAGCCCGGGTGAGGCATGTTTAACATGTGATGATATGTGATTTATATATACAACTCTATCTGCCTGTGTTCGAACAATCGACTCCCTTCCAATGCAAACGCTCAAATCACCCGACCACAGGCGAGGTATAGATAATCAACAAGTGCGGTTTCAGTGCATGAACCTGTCGGGTATGTACACTTTCTATCACATGGACTGATCACTAGGTACATGGGAATATACATGATAGGCCTACATTTCGCTATCTCCAGTACCGGGTAGATTCAAGCATGTCATTTAAACATAAATCAGCGGGAATCATTTCTTTTATACAGCAATGATACATGCCGGAGTCGGAGAAACACATATGAAAGCGCTCTCGTGTCTACAATGGGATTGCCTACAATATCATACGTATAATTATATATCAGTACAAATTAAAATTCTATGACCATATAGAGCAAGGACATGTATTAAACAATTACCTAAAACCGATACAAACGCATCCATAGTTATACGCAGTGCAACCTATGCATATTTGGCAACTCTAGTATGAGCATTATCATATATTGCAGAAGTTGTCTCTCACTATAATATTATCTCTTACCTACATACAGCAACAGTATCTGAATGACCAACAATATGAGTGTTTCCGATTAGTTGTCGTCCGAGCGGTGTTACTGTATATAATATAATGAGCTAGTACAAACTTTATCTTGTAATTATTTCTAGAATGCAACAGCTACGTGATAACATACGAGGGTAATTCAATATATAATGCAAACTATCATATAAATTTTTTGATACAATATCTATCTTTTAAATAATGTCATAATCATCCAAAGTAACTTTCCTTGAGTTCAATGACCAACGTTCATCCTTTCGGTCATTATTTTATTTCCGTTGCTAGGCAACTACGTACATACACTCATAACTGCACGGACACGGTCTAGTCAACCTAATGTGAAGTGGCATGTCGAATTCCCAGGTAATCGTGGTATCATTTTCGACCGGTGATATGGTATCTACATAACACATATCACTACAAGTTTGCGTATAAAGTTTTTTCTTTCTATATTTAAGCCCTAAATTAAGCTTGCGATGAGTTCGGTGCGACGTTCGGACGGCTCTGACGTCAAAAATATACGACATTCAGTGAACGGAACCCGGTTACATGTGTACTCTGTTCTGCAATTTCAAATTAAATTAGCCAAAACTACTGCCAATTCCATGGGCTATCTCTACGTATGTTGATATTTTGTCTAGTTTCAATTGTTTTCTCAATGTTTCGATAAGACATGGGGGCCATTGCACACATTTTCAGTTTCACACACTAGTAGCCCTTAACTCTATATTTGTCGTTTGTATTTTCATTCAACAGTAGCGCCATTTTAGGATAATTATTGTTGCTGGCATTTTGAAACATGTCTCTTGTAAGGTAGTACAATATCCATTGAGTTTTTTTTGCATGATCACTTGATTAAATGTTTACTACTTTTTAGATGTGACGTTACCGCGTCCATGACGTTCCAAGTTATATCGAATGAGGTCGTGCGCTGGTGCCGCCATCGACGTTAGATGTCCTTAAAAGGTTCTATCAAATAGGAATTGTCCTATATTATAATCATGCAAAGTTTCATTTTATTATCTTGACTGGATTTAGAGATAATTGTTAGTATGCATTGTATATTGAATGACCCTCGTAGATAGATAGCTAGCTTTTATTCAGAAAAGGTCGTTAGCCTATCATTCTACAAACATATATATACATATATAAACTTCATAGAATCCATCATTGTGTATGATACGGAATCTGGTTAGTGCCATATGCATTATCGTGCCTCGCATCAAGAGGGCGAGGGGCGAGAATTGCGCGACACGAGGCGACACGCGAAAATCGGGCGACACACGAAGCGAGGCGCGATATTCAAACACGAGTTCTCGCTCTGTCGCAGTATCAAAACCACGCTATTTCGCGGTAAAATATCGTGTCTCGCTTGGTGTATCGCGCGATTTTCGCATGTTGCTTCGTGTTTCGCATGATATCACATCGCGAGCACTGAGTCACATATGCAATCACAAGAATGGACAGGTCTGCATCCTATCAAGATTCGGTACTATTCATACACTTTGCGACCATCTATGATGTGGTAACAAGGCAAAACGGACGAGCGCGTGCAAAAATGACAACAACACACAATCTACCAGACTCCCATTCGGATGACTAAGGAATGCCCGGATAGACACTTCAGAGCAACGGAATAACTCGGACGAGAGACACGGATAATCTCGGATCAACACAGTATGTACCTGCGTATTCCGTGTAACCACCATGCAAGGTCTGGGGACAATCGCACCTCTGCTGTCTTGCTCATTGATAGGCTGGATCTGATATATGCCCAGAACACGTCGGGGTACGGACGACTCCAGTTAGTCAATGCAGATACACCGATGAACTTCATGTTCACATTCGTCGCAAGATTGTTCGTATAACGTCAGAAGATGAGATGTAGGTGACTAGAGTTTTGTTGGCGTAGATATCCATGTGCATTTACGTGCTAAATACGTTTTTTAAAATTGCACATTCAGCCAATTTATAAATACGCAAATCATGCATTAATTATTCAGTCATTAACATATATATTGTTTGATAATAGACTTGGGTATCAAAAATATGAGATTCGTTGGACTTTTGAGTTAGTGTAAATATTGATTTTGAATCACTATAAAACAGTGAAAATGGTCTTAATTCTAAGGTGGTTGGATTATTGAGGTTGTCCTAATGCAAAGTTTAATTGAACGTGATTGAATTGTTTCAATGTATTATTATGACATTTATGATTATTATTATTTCTAATAATATTTTAATGTTTTCAAAATATCCAATGTATATACTAAATACAAAATGTAGATTAAATCTGTTGATAAGTTCGTAATACATTTAATTCTACCACAATATACTAACAACCTCGCATCTCTTAAGAGTTACAAACAATAAGCCCCCCCCCCCCCCCATCCACGAGACGATCAGCAAGATAGCCAGTCGAGTACCGTCAGAGTCGACACGGAAAGACGGGCCGGTGTATAGGTAGCCCATCACTCAGCTAGCCAGCTATCCAAACCGTTAAATAGCGAACACATGCGTCGCGAAAAAAACACATGACCGGTAGGCAGTGGCGCAATTTGGCGTACCGTCTCGGTTGGCTAGCTAGCTAGTCGTTAAGTAGCGAGCACATGCATCACAAAATAAACTCAGTCGGCAGTCGGACGTACAGTCAATTGAACCATCAAAACCTCACGACAGAAACCCGAACGGTACATGTGTTAGGATGGAAGCCGATGACAGTTCAATCTGGTCGGCAAGTGGTTTGCCCGGGGTAGGGACGTTGTGTCCATATCTGAGCGCGGCTTTTGAGCTGCCCGGTGCGAGGGTTGGATAAGAATAAAAACCCCACTGAGAAAGCTGACTGTCGAAGCTAGGTTTATAGACCAGGGCGATGGCAGATTTTTCACATCCAAGCTAACATGTTGAACAAACAGGCATGTGAAAAGATTTCAAACACACCCACAACTGGTCTAATCCAAGCTATTTGTGAAATTGTTTCCCCCGAGGTGTAGCTTTGGAGGGTTTGATAGAAGGGAAATTCCGCTAATAAAAACGCTTGCAGACAATAGGCCGTTAGACGCGCAGTGACCTTTTTTTTTCAAAGAAATGCTAACCAGTTGAGTTTGATGCCAAATGATGGTGAACAGGAAGAGCTTTCCAACGCACCCAAACTTGGCCGGATCGGAACTTAGGTAAAAATGTTGTTCCCGGGATGTAATTTTGGAGGGTTTGGTAGAAGGGAAATCCCACCGATAAAGCCGCCTGCAAAGCCCGGTCGTTAGACGCACTGTGGCATTTTTTAAAGGCAAGCTAGCCAGTTGAGTTTAGTGTTAAATAAACGAGTATGGGAAGAGCTTTCTATTGCAAACAAACTTGTTAGGATCGGAGCTCATGTGAAAAAGTTTTCCCCGGGGTGAAAATTTGGACGGCTTGGTAGAAGGGAAATCCCGCCTATAAATCCGCCTGCAAAGCTCGATCGTTAGACGCGCTGTGGCATTTTTTTTTCAAAAGCAAGCTAGCCAGTTGAGTTTAGTGTTCAATGAACGAGCATTGAAAGCTTTCTAACGCACCCAAACTTGGCCAGTTCAGAGCTCATAGGAAAAAGTTTTCCCCGAGGGGAAATTTTGAAGGGCTTGGTAGAAGGTAAGTCCCGCCGATAAACAGCCTTCAGAAGCTCGGCCGTTAGACGCTCGATGACAGTTTTTGTTCAAAGGTAAGCTAGTCGGTTGAGTTAGGTGTTAAATGAACGAGCACGGAATGAGCTTTCAAACGCACCCAAACTTGTAGGGATCGGAATTTACGTGAGAAAGTTTTCCCCGGGGTGAAAATTTAGACGGCTTGGTAGAAGGGAAATCACGCCTATAAAGCCGCCTGCAAAACTCGGTCGATAGACGCGCTGTGCATTTTTTCAAAAAGCAAGCTAGCCAGTTGAGTTTAGTGTACAATGAACGAGCATGGAAAGAGCTTTCTAACGCACCCAAACTCGGCCGATTCGGAGCTCATGGGAAAAAGTTTTCCCCGAGGTGAAATTTTGAAGGGCTTGGTAGAAGGGAAATCCCGCCGATAAACAACCTTCAGAGGCTCGCTCGTTAGACGCTCGATGACAGTTTTTGTTCAAAGGCAAGCTAGCCGGCTGAGTTTGGTGTTATATGAACGAGCACGGAAAGAGCTTTCCAACGCACCCAAACTTGTAGGGATCGGAAATCATGTGAAAAAGTTTTCCCCGGTGTGAAAATTTGGACGGCTTGGTAGAAGGGAAATCACGCCGAAAAGCCGCCTGCAAAGCTCGGTCGGTAGACGCGCTGTGGCATTTTTTCATAAAGCAAGCTAGCCAGTTGAGTTTAGTGTTCAATGAAAGAGCATGGAAAGAGCTTTCTAACGCACCCAAACTCGGCCGATTCGGAGCTCATAGGAATAAGTTTTCCCCGATGTGAAATTTTGAAGGACTTGATAGGAGGGAAATCCCGCCGATAAACAGCCTTCAGAGGCTCGCTCGTTAGACGCTCGATGACCGTTTTTGTTCAAAGGCAAGCTAGCCGGTTGAGTTTTGTGTTATATGAACGAGCACGGAAAAGGCTTTCTAACGCACCCAAACTTGTAGGGATCGGAATTTATGTGAAAAAGTTTTCCCCGGTGTGAAAATTTGGACGGCTTGGCAGAAGGGAAATCACGCCGAAAAGCCGCCTGCAAAGCTCGGTCGATAGACGCGCTGTGGCATTTTTTTCAAAAAGCAAGCTAGCCAGTTGCGTTTAGTGTTCAATGAACGAGCATGGAAAGAGCTTTCTAACGCACCCAAACTTGACCGGTTCGGAGCTCATGAGAAGAATTTTTCCCCGAGGTGAAAGTTTGAAGGGCTTGGTAGAAGGGAAATCCTGCCGATAAACAACCTCCAGAAGATCGGCCTTTAGACGCTGGATGACAGTTTTTGTTCAAAGGCAAGCTAGCCGGTTGAGTTTGGTGTTAAATGAACGAGCACGAAAAGAGCTTCCCAACGCACCAAAACTTGCTAGTATCGGAGCTCATGGGAAAAAGTTTTCCCCGGGGTGAAATTTTGAAGGGCTTGGTAGAAGGGAAATCCCGCCGATAAAGCCGCCTACTGAAAATCGGCAGTTTCAAACTTCAAACATCATCTTTATGACGGTATAATTTCATTTTAATTCTTCGTTTTTATTATTAATGTCAAGGCTTTTAAAGGGCTTTTAAAGGGTCTGTAGACTGGTCCGTGACGGCATTTCCAAATGCCTCGGCCATATTCACTTCCTCTACTCGACCGTCCCTCCACTGTCACTCACTGAGATAATTTTAATATCATTTCGTCCGTGCGTTTGAGTGGGTATCCGACCTAACTAGAAAATGGTATTCGCAACGGTCCAGTCCAACCAGGGATACCTGACAGTGACGTCATGTTGTATTTACTATCAAATGTCGTCTGCAAAAATTGGGATTATCAGTATAATTCTTTACCTTTAATCTGCATGAAATCGTGGCCGAGAGGATAACGGTGCGGTAGTAGTAGATTTCTAATTAAAACGTGTCGAGTTCGAACCCTTTCAGCTTTTTTTTTTTTGCGATCGCATACAAGTGTACTTGAATGCTGCTTGAGTATAAAGCACCTTGGTCATTTCACTCAACTTCAAATGACTTAATTTATCAGCGAAGAACAAGTTTTAAATTATAGTAGGTATCGAGTCTTTGAAGAACTAAGAGAAACCAACAACTATCCTGAACGAGTTTTCAATTACACGAATTCCACGGGTTAAATTTAACAAGAATAGGGCAAAATCTTTATTTTCAAAATGAATATCTTATCAAATCATCCAATGGTATACATTTTTCGTTTATAATACAAGAAAAAAAAGTTATAGTTTAATGCCTATCACAAGCTTTGAACTTAGATCGCCTGAGTGAGAGTCAACAGATACATCCACAGAACCATGCATTGCTCGAAATTTATGAATTGGTATAGACATACTTCTATATAATATGATCCCCGATCTTTTTTGGGATATACCCTGCTTATTTATAGATTGTTTACGAAATGACGTAACTGTCAAAATCATTGGTCGGATAGTAAGTGTTATTGTATTTTCAAAATAAATAAACCAACGAACCCTTTTGAAAGAATGTTTTGAAACCATCAATGCAGATTTTGTAATATACATTTTGTAATCCTAAAGTATATTTTTGAACAAATAAAGTTAAGTTGCAGTACAGTCTGAAATACGTGGAATTTAAATATAGTAGTTTCACTGCGATGTTAATAAATTGCATGCTGCATCGTATTCGTGTAAATAATACATGTATAAGGAACATGAATACGGAAATGCATGTATATTTATATATTGATTTTAATAATTGCTTTTTAATCCCGTGAATATAACTGAAATAGTTTTATTAAAATAAAAACGTGGTCATCTGTAACACAAACATGTATGCTATTTACTATGCTGCAATAACTAATGTGCAAGAATGTCGCCTGGATATCCTAGTGGTAGATTGCTCACGTGTGTGGGTACGGGTTCGATCTCATGTCACGCCATACCAAAGATTAGATATAAATGGTAATAAATATTGCACATACAAGACGTTCAGGCAAAAACTTGGAATTCTTCTATTTTTTGTTAATCGATACAATTTTGACGATATCAGGAATTGTGTGTCGAGAATGATTGAAATGAATTGTAAAAAATTGCCTTGCAATCAACTTAAAATAAATTAGTACATGCATAATCTATATGCACACTTGGTATGTATCTAATAATTTTATACACCATGGTCGCTCTCAAAATGATATTCTAGGAAGTATGGCGTTCAAGCGACCTGGCTTTCCTGCGTTGTATCTGTAGTAAGTTGCTCACAAAATGACACGGGACAGTGAGCTGCTGATAAAAAACATTAACCGAGCTCATATGATTTCTATATTATTAATCTGAAACTACCTGCCCAGCGGTCTGTGGAATTCATATTGATATGATACTATTGGGCCTGCTTCCACAACAATACTGGATTATGGCACGGTATCATTTAAAACTCGTGTGCATTGTCATACATTTAATTTAATGTTTATTTTATTATTGTCAAGATAATTAGCATGCGTTTAATTAACGCTACATATTACTACATCTAAGTTTAAACTTATTTTAATATCTTATGATCATTATTATTAGTGTGTATTCAAACTAAGGTCTTATTTGTTTGAGTTCAAATAATTAAAATCAAAATTAAAATTTGACTTTGTTAATATCATGCAAATGCACCGAATCCCCCAAAACCGATTTAATAATTAAACATGTATTGTTTACACTATCTTACTATCTTACCATATATTATAACGGCCACCCACTCGAGAAAGTGGAGGTCGATCATTGCATGTGACTACCAAATCTCCACTCGACCGTCACTACGGCTACACTTGAGGCTCCCTTAGGTTAGGGTGAGTCAAGTTGGAGTGGAGGAACGACATGTGATAACGGCCAAAAGAAAGCTGATGCCTTCAACTCGGATCATAACCAGACGTGAGTATTTTTCGGGAAGGTGCGTACACACAGTAAGTTTTGATGTATACATCTTGACCTATAAGTCAAGATGTTATTTGTAGTTAGGTGAAGGACGCCTCTGTCGTGCATTTTCTCAGGATGTACGCCTTCGTTGTTACGTAGTGGCAAAGCGTACATCCTCGACTTACTGTGTGTATAGCTTGGCTATTTTGACCTGAGCCTGACCTTTATGCAAGGATATATTACAAGGTTCTTGCTTTGAATATATCAATTTCCGCAAGCAAATCGTGCGATATCGGTATTTCAAATTTGTGTTTGTATTAAATCTCGAGCGTCTTCATGATACTCCCCGATTATGAAAACATACAATCAGTGTCGACTGTTAAATTATGCTAATCAAAAGATCAGGCTTGCGTCAAATTGGCCAAGCTATAAGCACCTTAAGGTCACTACGAACATTTGAAAACGTAGGTTTGAAATACGGAGGATATGAGTCAACGTACACCATACGCCCTGGTCGTGAGTGATTGAGTTCATTGTAGGTTGCGCACATTACAAGTGAGTTTTACGTGTTTATAAAGTTCTAACAGCCTACGATCTCCGTGCTATGGCCATGTTATCTATTTGTACAAACTGCTCCCATGCGTTGTCCTTACGAATTAAGGTGGCAGAAAAAGGCTCGCAATTGCGGGGATGAATAGGTTGGCCGAACGCTGGCCGAATGCTACAAACGTCATGTCTGCGTAATCACAAATGCCTACTGACTCGGATTCACGTAGTTACACGTCCGTTGGGTTGTGACTGTCGCTTATTTTTCCAAACAAAGAATTGATATTCCTCCAGTTACAGTACTTTCAAAGTCAATTGAGAATCGTTGGTCAACATCGAGTCGTCTGTCAGGTAAACTTTGTTTATCTAGCTTTAGCTGGGTATACATCATGTATCTGAGTTAACGGTAATTCCCGCTATTCTTTCGAATGGGGTAGTTCCCTCATTAGTATTATTTATTGAATCGACTACTAGTGGTAGAGGAACAAATGCCAGTTTAGGCCTCTATTTTTGGAGTTACCCTACCATTCAATACGGTACTTTTAGGAATTTGATTAATTTATTTTTAGTTTTTAGTGCCATTCTCAAGCCTTTTTTGCGAACTTTTAAAATTGGCAATCTCGCTAATGTTTGGGTTTATAATAATCACAACATTTATTAATCACGGGTGGTCAAATAGTAAGAATACATGTAATAATTGAAAATTCGCAATATATACAATCGGGTATAAACATATGCATTTTCTAGGGTCGAATCTGCATACACATCAATGTGATAGCTATCGCACAATATTGAAAACAAGCTATTATTCGAACAAGAGAAATAAAGTTACAACAAGCCTCAAAATCATGTTTGTTGTTGAGTTTCCAATTTATCTGATATAACAGTGAACTTTTAATTGTCAGCTGAGGTCAGTTGCCAATTCGATTCTACGGAAAAATTTGAATTGTCAGCTGGCTGACTGACAGCTGCCAGTTGCCAATTCGATTTTTCTGAAAAAAATATTTTTTTTCGAATTGTCAGCTGGCTGACAGTTGCCAGTTGCCAATTCGATTTTTCACAAAAAAATATTTTTTTCGAATTGTCAGCTGGCTGACAGTTGCCAGTTGCCAATTCGATTTTCTGAAGAAAATATTTTTTTTCGAATTGTCAGCTGGCTGACAGTTGCCAGTTGCCAATTCGATTTTATGAAAAAAAAAATATTTTTTTTCGAATTGTCAGCTGGCTGACAGTTGCCAGTTGCCAATTCGATTGTTTTTCACCAAAAATATTTTTTTCGAATTGTCAGCTGGCTGACAGTTGCCAGTTGCCAATTCGATTTTTCACCAAAAAAATTTTTTTTTTCGAATTGTCAGCTGGCTGACAGTTGCCAGTTGCCAATTCGATTTTTCACCAAAAAATTTTTTTTTCGAATTGTCAGCTAGCTCACAGTTGCCAGTTGCCAATTCGATTTTTCACAAAAAAATTTTTTTTTTCGAATTGTCAGCTGGCTGACAGTTGCCAGTTGCCAATTCGATTTTCTGAAGAAAATTTTTTTTTTCGAATTGTCAGCTGGCTGACAGTTGCCAGTTGCCAATTCGATTTTTCACAAAAAAATTATTTTTTTTCGAATTGTCAGCTGGCTGACAGTTGCCAATTCGATTTTTCACAAAAAAAATTTTTTTTTCGAATTGTCAGCTAGCTGACAGTTGCCAGTTGCCAATTCGATTTTTCAGAAAAAAAATTTTTTTTTTCGAATTGTCAGCTGGCTGACATTTGCCAGTTGCCAATTCGATTTTCTGGAAAAAAATTTTTTTTTTCGAATTGTCAGCTGGCTGACAGTTGCCAGTTGCCAATTCGATTTTTCACGAAAAAATATTTTTTTTCGAATTGTCAGCTGGCTGACAGTTGCCAGTTGCCAATTCGATTTTCTGAAGAAATTTTTTTTTTCGAATTGTCAGCTGGCTGACAGTTGCCAGTTGCCAATTCGATTTTTCACAAAAAAAAAATTTTTTTTCGAATTGTCAGCTGGCTGACAGTTGCCAGTTGCCAATTCGATTTTCTGAAGAAAAATTTTTTTTTCGAATTGTCAGCTGGCTGACAGTTGCCAGTTGCCAATTCGATTTTTCACCAAAAAAAATATTTTTTTCGAATTGTCAGCTGGCTGACAGTTGCCAGTTGCCAATTCGATTTTCTGAAGAAAATATTTTTTTTCGAATTGTCAGCTGGCTGACAGTTGCCAGTTGCCAATTCGATTTTTCACAAAAAAAATTTTTTTTTCGAATTGTCAGCTGGCTGACAGTTGCCAGTTGCCAATTCGATTTTCTGGAAAAAAATTTTTTTTTTCGAATTGTCAGCTGGCTGACAGTTGCCAGTTGCCAATTCGATTTTTCACAAAAAAATATTTTTTTTCGAATTGTCAGCTGGCTGACAGTTGCCAGTTGCCAATTTGATTTTTCACAATTTTTTATTTCGAATTGTCAGCTGGCTGACAGTTGCCAGTTGCCAATTCGATTTTTCACAAAAAAAATTTTTTTTTCGAATTGTCAGCTGGCTGACAGTTGCCAGTTGCCAATTCGATTTTTCACAAAAAAATTATTTCTTCGAATTGTCAGCTGGCTGACAGTTGCAAGTTGCCAATTCGATTTTTCACCAAAAAATTTTTTTTTTCGAATTGTCAGCTGGCTGACAGTTGCCAGTTGCCAATTCGATTTTTCACCAAAAAATTTTTTTTTTCGAATTGTCAGCTGGCTGACAGTTGCCAGTTGCCAATTCGATTTTTCACAAAAAAAAATTTTTTTTCGAATTGTCAGCTGGCTGACAGTTGCCAGTTGCCAATTCGATTTTCTGGAAAAAAAATTCTTTTTCGAATTGTCAGCTGGCTGACAGTTGCCAGTTGCCAATTCGACTTTACAGTGAAATCTGAATCGTCAGCTGGCTGACAGTTGCCAGTTGCCAATTCGATTTTACATTGAAATTTGAATCGTCAGCTGGCTGACAGTTGCCAGTTGCCAATTCGATTTTCCCGAAAGATTTGAATCGTCAGCTGGCTGACAGTTGCCAGTTGCCAATTCGATTTTCCCGAGAGATTTGAAGCGTCAGCTGGCTGACAGTTGCCAGTTGCCAATTCGAGTCTACAGTGAAATTTGAATCGTCAGCTGGCTGACAGTTGCCAGTTGCCAATTCGATTTTCCCGAAAGATTTGAATCGTCAGCTGGCTGACAGTTGCCAGTTGCCAATTCGAGTCTACAGTGAAATTTGAATCGTCAGCTGGCTGACAGTTGCCAGTTGCCAATTCGATTTTCCCGAAAGATTTGAATCGTCAGCTGGCTGACAGTTGCCAGTTGCCAATTCGATTTTCCCGAGAGATTTGAATCGTCAGCTGGCTGACAGTTGCCAGTTGCCAATTCGAGTCTACAGTGAAATTTGAATCGTCAGCTGGCTGACAGTTGCCAGTTGCCAATTCGATTTTCCCGAGAGATTTGAATCGTCAGCTGGCTGACAGTTGCCAGTTGCCAATTCGAGTCTACAGTGAAATTTGAATCGTCAGCTGGCTGACAGTTGCCAGTTGCCGATTCAACTTTCGAAATCGACGAATCGGCTGCTGGGTTGTGAAGTTAGCTGACAGTTGCCAGTTGCCGATTCAAAAAGTTGAATTGGCAACTGGCAACTGGCAACTGGCTGCTAACTTCACGCACATCGCCGTTTCTTAACATACTAGTACGTAGTTGTATTCGGCGGCAGATTCACCTAACCAGTGACTTCTTGCGCTGCAATCCACTACATTACCAGTAATAACAATCAGCTTACCATTCTACAAGCAACAATTAACATTTCGACATGAATGTGGAGAAAAACGACATTGGTGTTAACTTATCATTGAATGGTATGACTTGCCACAACTAGAAACGAGTCTTAAAATTCCAGCTCACTATAACCACTGGATCGCGGCATGTAGGACAGTATGAACCCAACCTCTTTGTATAATAATTAAATAATGTAAATTAATGTTACAACACATAATTTAGAGAATAGTTCATAGCGGTTTAGTTCCGTGATAGTTTTATAATATTTTTAATTGATATTTGGTTAGCGAATTTTTTACGCAAGGACGCGCGTAAAATGATATTTTAGGTATAAATTGACGCGATCTCCTCGATTTAATAGTGTTTGATCAAATTAAATTACCTGAAATTAGGTATTACGAGAAGCTGTTAGAAGGACCCCTGTCTTTTTGGGGAATATCGTTTTTTTGATCAGACCAAAAACACAAGCACCGTGTTCCCACCTCCCGGCCTTTTAAATGGGTTATCTAGACATACACTATCGTCTTTTTTACGGCCTGGACGTAGCACATTGGTATAAAATATCAATAAAAGCTATGCGTATTCATCTAAAATACGCGCCTGTTTGCAGCTTCATGGAAACAGTGTTTCAGCGCGTAAATGGAAAAATACGCTCAATGGAAACCCGGCTTTAATTCGTGCACACTACGGTTTCTTCTACGTAACTGTAGATGAAATTGTTGGTAATATACTATTTCATATAAGGTCGATTGTGAAACAAGTTTTCCCAACTTATATTAATCACTCTCGGCACCTCATTCCTGATGTTATCCATCGCCACGAGGGTATGAGAAACGAGAAGCCGGTTTTCCTTATATGCTGAGCGTCTAGCAAGGGAATTTCTGGTACCATTTTTATTTCGTCTTTGGTATGACGCGGCCTGGTCTCGAACCCGGGACCTCCCGCACTCGAAGCGTACGCTCAACAACAAGGCTATCGAGGACCAAAGAGTTGGTTGTCTTAGAATTAAACCAAACGTCTCAATACCAGTAACGTGTTTCTTATCATAATGCATCAACATGTCATACAAAAATATGGTATACAAATGTATATATTAATTGCTACATTTTTGTATTGTTCTCTTTTTATGAAGGTACAGTTGGACAAGCTAATAGAGTGAGCTCCTTTGGCATGGTTTCAGGGCGTCTGGTAGGCCAGGCGAATGTCAATACCGGGGGAATGGTTCCAGGGCGACTACCTGTAGACGCCGGTACTTAAAGCATTTACTTCTTTCGATTTAACTTGATATCAAAGTGTTTTACAGTTAAGCTTCGTTATAACGAGCATCGATATTACGAGTACCCTGTCTATCTCGAGCAAGTTTCAACGTCCTCGAGATAACGATATTTTACTAAATACGAATACCTTAATAAATATCGAAATGTTTCAAACAACAATTATGCAAATCTATATTTTTACATTATGTTTGTTACAATTCAAGTCGATTAAATATGTATAGGTTTTATCCTTCCAGGCTTAACATTTAAACTGTTTGGGGAAACGGCTAAACAATAACAAACTTTTGATATAGAGTACTTTAATGCACTAATCATGCGCGTACTTATGAAAGTCCTAAAGACTTTTCCGTACATAATTGTTTTAACACAGTTTCATGTATGTATTTAATACTAAAATTAATTGTTGCTTTTGTTACAGGCCAGGTTCCGGGTAGGGTGTAGTCTGTACCAGCGTCGAACATGAAAGACATTCTTGTTCTTACCACAGGCTGTTTTAAAAACAGCAAAATATGGAATTAAAAATGTATTAGTATGTGTACCAATGTATAAATTATCGAAAGTGTCTGTTTATCAATAAATTTTCGAAAAAGATATCCAACATAGAAAACAACGAAAAAACGGCAAACACAGATACCATTTAGTTTGTAATAAAACTTGATCTTGTTATTTAATGGTATTGCTACTAACACTTAACTGGTCCCGCAGCCTCATTTCCGATTCAATCTGCTAATCTTTTGGAGTAGGACACGTGGAACCAGTCTACCTAACACACTCATCGGGGGTTGTGCGTGGTATAACACACTCATCATAGGCAGAAGTGCCGGGTTGTGCGTGGTATAACACATTCACCATAGGCAGAAGTGCTGGGTTGTGCGTGGTATAACACACTCATCATAGGCAGAAGTGCCGGGTTGTGCGTGGTATAACACATTCACCATAGGCAGAAGTGCTGGGTTGTGCGTGGTATAACACACTCACCATAGGCAGAAGTGCTGGGTTGTGCGTGGTATAACACACTCACCATAGGCAGAAGTGCTGGGTTGTGCGTGGTATAACACACTCATCATAGGCAGAAGTGCTGGGTTGTGCGTGGTATAACACATTCACCATAGGCAGAAGTGCTGGGTTGTGCGTGGTATAACACACTCACCATATGCAGAAGTGCTGGGTTGTGCGTGGTATAACACATTCACCATATGCAGAAGTGCTGGGTTGTGCGTGGTATAACACATTCACCATAGGCAGAAGTGCTGGGTTGTGCGTGGTATAACACACTCACCATAGGCAGAAGTGCTGGGTTGTGCGTGGTATAACACATTCACCATAGGCAGAAGTGCTGGGTTGTGCGTGGTATAATGTTCCTAGGTGTTTGGAGATGCGGGGACATTTATTGCCTAAATTTATTGAACTTTTGAAATATGATAATAAGACAATCCAAAGAAACCTATCTATTTTTCAACAGAAAAGTTTTGAAATAAGACGTTAGACAATCATGGATGTTTTTAATTAGTACTGTTGTATATTCCAACTAAGAACTCTCTCCCACTTTGTAAATATGTATATTTTGTTGATTGTATAATTATAATATGAGTGTATGTATTCAAAATGCACTATTAATACCAATATATGTTTATGTCCAGTAGACTCTAATAATGTGATAATTGATAGAATTATTTTTGAAAGATTTAAAATCCAATTACTTTTCCATATTTGTGGTAGTCCGAACAATATTCTAGAAATAATTTATATGTACACTTAAACGAATTTCTAATTGGCCACCCAATGAAATATCATATTATGCGATATATTCAGTCAATATTTCTAAAATTGTGGTTATTTTCATTCCATGCACTTATCAATCGATTTCAAGAAATAAATCACGCATGCATGTATAAAATCACCCATGCGGAACAGTTAGTACAAAATGGCTAACGTGCATGTGGTTCACGTGCCTGACATGTTTGATTTTTGAAATCAGTCAAAATGTATTCTTTGTCGATTGGCGTAATGAAAGGTATAAATACTGACGAGAATAAGTAATACGGGGCGCGCTGAGGTCGTTAGAATGACGTGTATCAGCACCAAACTCCGGACATGAACGTTAAAACGTCTTTTTGTAAAAAGCGATATTTATAATAACGTGGCGTTTAGCTCGAATTACTGCGAGAAATATATTTTCTATCAATAAAATTGGACAGTATCCAGGTTTTGGATTATTTATATTCTTCTAAAAGCATTTTTTAAACCAATTTATAAAAACACGTGGCCAATCAGAAATTCGTTCAATGTATGCATGCATCTGACGTCATGAGCGTGTTCCACATGGCTCATTTTCACAAATTATAGTGTTTAAAGAAAAGTCGATCTACAGGGAACAAATTCTTACCAAATACGATACTTTTCCAAGCTGTGCACGAGGTCAACGTGCAAAAAAGCAATTTCGCACTAACCGTTACGTATGGATGATTTTGTATATAAATACGCCAATTTTTTCCAGAACTAGATAAGCAAATGTGTGAAATTAACAAATAACACAGCCTAATATTTATTCATATAATTTATCAGATGATATCATATTTTTTTAGGGTGGCCAATTAGAAATTCGTGTATGTATTATTACTAACTGAAAACAACTTATCTATGCATAATTTTAATACATATCACCATTTACCATTGTTATTTATGTAAAATTGTAATGTATATATATGTAGAATGACAGGCATGTATGCCTTTTTTAGCTCACCTAACCACAAAGTGGTCATGGTGAGGTTTTGTTATACCGAGATGTCCGTCGTCCGTCGTGTGGCGTGCGGCGTGCGTCGTGCGGCGTGCAGCGTGCGTCGTGCGTCGTTCGTCCGTCAACAATTTCTTCAAACGACTTCTCCTCCTAAACCGCTTGGCCAAATTTGATAAAACTTAACAGGAATGTTCCTTGGGTGGACCTCTACCAAAGTTGTTAAAAAATTTCCGGTCCGTAGCATAACTAGGTCACACAGGCTAAAAATAGATTTTCAAAAAGGAAACTTCAAAAATCTTCTTCTCTGAAACCGTAAAGCCTAGAGCTTTCATATTTGGTATGTAGCATCACCTTGGGGTCATCTACAAAGATTGTTCAAATTATGTCCCTGTGTTCAAAATTGGCCCCGCCCCGGGGCCCTTAGTTTTACATAGAGTTATATAGGGAAAACCTTAAAAAATCTTCTCCTCCGAAATCGCTTGGCCCAGGGCTTTCATATTTGGTATGCAGACTCAGCTAGAGGTCCTCTACAAAGATTGTTAAAATTATTCCCCTCAGATCAAAATTGGCCCCGCCCTGGCTGGGGTCACCATTTTACTTAGACTTATATAGGGAAAACATATAAAAATCTTCTTGTCTAAAGCTACAATGCCTAGAGCTTTGATATTTGGTATGTAGCATCATCTAGTGGTCCCCTACCAAGATTGTGCAAATTATGCCCCTGGGGTCAAAATTGGCCCAGCCCCGGGGTCACCGTTTTACATAGACTTATATAGGGAAAACATATAAAAATCTTCTTGTCTAAAAGTACACTGCATAGAGCTTTGATATTTGGTATGTAGCATCATATAGTGGTCCTCTACCAAGATTTTTCAAATTATGCCCCTGGGGTCAAAATTGGCCCCACCCGGGGGGTCACCATTTTACATAGACTTATAAAGGGAAAACATATTAATATCTTCTTGCCTAAAACTACACTGCCTAGAGTTTTGATAATTGGTATGTAGCATCATTTGTGGTTTTCTACCAAGATGTTCAAATTATTCCTTTGGGTGAAAACTGTGCAGGGTTTCATGTATAATCAGCCTCAGGTGAGCGATATTGGGCCATCATGGCCCTCTTGTCTTGAATAAACTATACTATTTATTCGTCGAAAACACTTACTTATTGTGTTTTACATTTGCATTGAAGCATCTGCAAGTTTTCATACTTTTGTTTTACGCTAAAATTGACAAAGGGATATGATAAGTTCTTTTTTTTAAATCGTCATGCCAATTTTATTATTGATGCAACATTAAACGTTTGAATAACTGTCTAAATGCGTGTACGATTTATTTTACTCTGTTCATGCTTCTATTTAAGGACATATCATTCGGTTTTTATGTTTAGCGCCGTCGCGCACCTAGGTTTTGATTATCAATTTTCGAAAAAAAATCATTTGAAAAAACTAAATATTTTCATGCTTTAGATCCAGATTTTTTGCTAGTTGTACAGCTCTGCGCAATACAGAAATTACCTTCTCTGCACAGTAAAGTGCAATGTGTACGTTTTGCTCTTCGCAGTACTGTAGTACTGTAGTCAAAAGCCAAATCGTTCAAACGCATTTTGAGGTAAAGGTGGGCTGGTGAAAATGCTGACATATTTTAAATGGCTCCAATGGAATATTCAAGACAAAACTATCTTACATGATTATGTTTCCAGTCACTTAAACCAATCAACTTCTTTTAACATTCCTCATGTTTCCCAAGAATTTGTATCCAAAAAACTCAAAGCATTCGACTCAAGCAAATCAACAGGACTAGACGGATTGTGAGCTAGGTTTCTTAAAATGAGTGTTAATATTATATCTGGACCCCTAACATATATGTTTAATTAGTGTATTTCAAAATCATGTTTCCCATCAGTTTTCAAGACTGCTAAAGTTATTCCAATTTTTAAGAAGGAATCTAAATCTGACCGGAACAATTACCGCCCCATGTATATTCTTCCAGTGCTATCTAAGATCTAAGAAAAGCATGTGAGTGATACTTTAAAAGTTTAAAAGAATACCTTGAAAGCCACTCTCTTATTCATAAAACCCAATCTGGATTTCGTTCAAATCACTCATGTGAAACGGCTCTCACTTCTGTTGTAGACTCCTGATTTGATGCTATTAACGAAAACCACCTTGTTTTTTTAGATCTTACTGAGGCATTTGATCTGATTAATCTCTCTCTTTAACTTGAAAAAATGGCAGAATAACGTGAATATTTCCCTCAGTTCTCGGAACTGGAATAAGTAATATTTCACTGAACGTTGCCAACAAGTGTCTATACAAGGAAAGTTATCAACTTCACGTGAAATAACATCAGGATTGCCCCGGGGCTCTGTCCTTGGGTCCATTCAATTCATTCTTTAGTATTTACATTAAAAATTTGCCATTGCACTTACACAATTCTTCTGCAGAGATGTTTGCAGATGATACTACTATCACTGCAGTTGGGTCATGTTTACATATTGTTTGTGAAACCCTACAGACTAGTTTGAATACAGTGTCATAGAAACGCAATGATACCAAATCCTCAAAAGATTAAAGCAATGGTGATCTCTCACATTCAAACAGTAGTTATAGACTTGCCTTTAAAAGTGATGAACATAAACTTCTACTGAATGATCATAGCATTGATTTTACAGAAGTTGAAAAAAAATATTAGGAGTCTATGTTGATCACAAGCTAAGTTGGAATACTGAAGTTGAACTTATTCTTAAAAAAATGTAATTCACTTTTATACCTGCTTTTAAGAATTAAGCAATTTCTTTCTACATATATGAGAAAAAAATTCAATGCCTATATTTTGCCACATCTTGATTACTGCTGCACGATCTGGGGTAACTTTAGTGATACAATGACTAATAAACTGTACAAATTTCAGAAAAGAGCAGCATCATCTACAAAAAGGCAATTTTTGTATATAAACCTCAATATTTTTTCCGAATGCATGTCAACCCTGTTTAAAGAATCAGACAACATATCTAAATGATCACACTCAAACCACGCACTGCATTTCCCAAAACCACGTCTGGAATTTTGTAGAAAATCACTAGCTTATTCAGGATCAGTTATATGGAATAATATTCCATTGAATATTCGCCAGTCAAATTCTCTAATTGCCTTCAAAAGGTCATACATATCATGGTTTTACTCTGATGGACAAACTTAATTGTGTAGCAGGAATGGTTATTTTCGTCTGCTATATTGTTAAACCTGTAACCTTTTATGATTAACCAATACTTTTATTATTGGCCTTAAATTGTATAACTGACTTACACAATTGTTTCTTTGTTTAACCCAGGTTATAACCCAGATGAACAACCCGGTGAGAGGTTGTTTGTAGCAACGTTAAATGTCGCATCGACGCTAAATGTCGCACTTGACGTTAAATGTCGCAAGGCTGACGCTAAATGTCGCAACCGACGCTAAATGTCGCAATTCCCCCTGACGCTAAATGTCGCATCTGTGACGTTAAATGTCGCAACAAACTAGCCTGACGTTAAATGTCGCAACACTAACGCTAAATGTCGCAATCCTTTATATACACTATTTTGTAGTATTACTGTTCTAGTTTTGGTCCAGACGTATCCACAGTTATTAGGGGTTTACTCAAAGGGGTTCGACACTTAAGCCTGCAGTGATTAAAAACTTTAAAAACATTTTTTTTTTACTTCTACTGTGTATATTGTATGAAATATAGACATTAGAAATTAATAAAAAAAACTTGCAAACAGTTTTTAATTACTGCAGGTTTATGTGTCGAACCCCTTTAGGTTTACCGGATGAACCATATTTTACTCGTTATACCCGGTTCAGTGAACTCTCGTACAACCGTAACAACACTGGATCGGCAAGACGAACCGTGGTGAACCGTGATACTGTAATCAAACTGGCAAAAGAGGCCTGTTTTAAGCCTTGTCGAGTCATCAGGAGATACCGGGAGGAATGGTCAATATTTCAACAGAATCGAAATATGGAGTCAAAACTGGGTTACAACCGGGGTTACACCTTAGCTGTACCGCGATGTTGCATTCCGGTACATGTATCAGTACGGATTATCTCGGTGTATCCCGGTTCTGAGCTGACAGCAGAGACCTATTATCACTGTGCCGGTTTGGCATTCCCGGTTTGTCCCGTTGTATGAACCTTTGAGACATCGTGAACTTCTTAGTCGTTTTAGGCTAACCTTGACGAACTGTGTTGATCCGACCGTATGACAGCGTACAGTATGGGTTCGATATCCACTTCATGTGCAAACCAAGTCTGGTATTTTTTATTTTATGTATTTATTACCTGCGAGCCTTGAGCGAGCAGGTATATTGGATTGCCTTAAGTAAAAAGGCAGGGAAGAACCTAGTATATACCCGAAGTATGGTTATATACGGTAATGCTCGGTAGAACCCCGTTTCGTTACGGTTGATACATAAATATACTCGTTTCATCACGACCAAGGTGTGTGAAGTTGCAGTTACCGAATATTTGTGGAACAATGCCAAATACAGTAAATAATTATGTAAATCGTAGTTGAAATTCTGTTCAAATCAGTTTACTAGTATTTGTACTACGAAAAGTTGTATTCAACCCCACACGATGAGTTACTTAGAGGATAATGCACGGCTGATTAGGGCGGGGTCTACATAATCGGCCCGCAGGAAGCATAATGGCCCGAGTAGCTTTAGTCCGAGGATGATTATCAGTCGGAGCAGTCCGTACGGCGTTTTTACGGGATGATTCATAAGATTGTCCGAGGTGTCCCGATTGGGTGATTATGCGAACCGAGGCCCGATTGTCAGGACCCCGCCCTCTACACCGCGTATTTAAGGTTAATACACGACGATGCCGTGCAGGGAGGCGATAATCCGCCTGGAAAATGAATAATCACATCGAGGGCTTCAGTCACCCTGATTTTCAAAACAGATAAAAATGTTGTTACTCTCCCCATTCATTGAGTCTCTGTAGATCTACCACTGTTACAAAAATGTGTTACAGTGGTGTTAGAAATTGCTCTCACCTTGAAGCGTCTATCAGTGTACGAACGGTGTCTATCAACGTCAAACTACTTTTTCTGTGACCTGACATGTATTCACTTATTAGCTCATATCTCCGCGATCTGTGAACAATTTAAACCAACAGAACACATACCATTTAAAGCAAATCGGCATATAAATAACCTTTAGTCATTTACATACATAAATCAGAAAATATATGGCCTGGGTTAACATAGATGCATACATAGTTACATCAAAGTTTCGTACATATAAAACAAAATCAAACGTGTGAATCTTACGATGCAGCTATTATTGACAGGAAATATAAGCTTGGAAATATAGAATATATAAGCTGTTGACACACTTTGTCTTACATATAAGCAGGGAGTTTAGATACGTATATTTATAGAACAGGACCTGATATAAGATTGTCTGAAAAGATAATAATGGAGTTGCCAACATGACTTACATTTTGATCAAATGATGTGTTTCAATACATCGTTTGGATTCGAACCTAGGGCCTGCCTATCTCTAGGTAAATACTCTACCCAGCTGCTCTACCATTCACATAGCATTCTATCAGCCAGCGATGGCGAAACTATATAGAGTGTTGGTTTATTATTGAATTTCAGGAACCGGTTGAGTTCATCATAAACTGGGTCAGTTTGGTCTCGTTGGTAAAATACTGAGGACACTCAAGTCTTCATACGATGATTTAACATGCTTAGTCAAGTATAATGGAGGAATATCCAAGCCAATTCGCATACGGAAATCAGTTCGCCAGGGCGGCGTTTTATCCACCTTCTACTATCTTCTATACGTTGATCAACTGTTACGGAACCTCGAAAATAGCAACAGTGGATGCAAAGTATTGACCACCAAGGCCGGTAATCCTGCAAACGCAGATGACATTAGTCTAATAGCTCTGTCACCTCTGAATCTACAAAAAATGATGGACATTGTTTATCGATACTGCAAAACGTGGAAAATAGACATAAACGTAACCAAATCAGAGATTATTGTTTTCTCTAAAAAAAGGGATCTACCCAACGTAGCAGCTATGTACGGACAGAACATCATTACACAGACTAACAACGCGATCCATCTGGGTGTCCGTCATGATTCAAACCTAAAATGTAATCTGAGGATAGAGGAACGTTGCCAAAAGGGGAAAAATGCGTTATTTGCAATGACTGCACAAGGTGTTCACCCATTCGGTTTAAACCCTTTAATATCATGTGATCTATATGTTAAGATAATTATGCCAATAATATTATATGCCTGTGAACTATGGAATAATGTGACTAAATCTGATATCAATATTGTTAACAAAACGCAGCACTTTATTGTAAAGAAGATACAGGGTTTACATGTTCGTACCAGATCTGATATGTGTGAAGCTATGTTAGGACTAAATAAGCTGTATTCATATGTCATAATCAGAAAATTACTATTTTTGCACCAAATTTTAAGTCTAAATACAAAATGCGTGACCAGAAATATATTTTTACGAAGATATTTTCAGTTTATTCAGGATAGAAACGTTAAAATGGGATTTATTCCCGATATCTGTAATATACTGTGCTCTCTCGACTTAAGACATTTTGTCAATGATTATCTGATAAGCCCGGATTCATTACCGCCCAGGGCACAATGGAAAACCACTGTAAAACAACTGGTATTGAAACGTGAAACTTCATTGTGGTCTGAAAGAATCATGTCTGACGGAGACTTCACTCATTTCAGACAGATCCATCCATCTATTTCAAAATCAATTGTGTACAAAGTGTTAGATAAGAACTCATATAAACACATCAGGCTGCTAATATCTAAGTTATGGTGCAAAATACCAAACACCAATATTCAACAATGCAATAAATGTACCTTAGTAACTAACAATATGAATGTTCACTGCGTATATGACTGTATTGAAAATCAACATGAACGATGGGATTTCTTTTGTGACGTCAGTGAAATTGATGTCAGCCTTGCCAACGAACTGTTTAATAAGACTCCCGAATATTTTTATCTCTCACTCCTAGGAGCAGAGATTATCTCATCAGATGATTATGTGACTGTGAGAAATGTATTTCTAAAACGTGCATACACATATATCTACCACTGTTTAAAAGACTGATTACTACATGTAGATATAGTTGGCGTATACTGTCAATAGTGTCACACTGACAATATATAATGCACCCACACCTGTGGATTAAGAATGTGTTTCATATTTTGATACATGTACATGTACTATGTTATACATAGTTTATATGACTTCTATATTATGTATATAATGCTGTAATACACCATGTAAATATTTACCTGTATATATATATATATATCACATATCACCAAATATGGTGGAAATAAAGATATTGACGTACTTTACGTAATCATAATAAACACAGAACGTCAAATGACGCCATTTGCATAGGCCAAACATTAGGACTTCTTTCGTAAGTAAGGTTCAAGGAAGTATCGTCATTTCCGACTATTTTCTGCTACTTTTGAATCGTGTATACTATACAGATTAAGAGGGGGTCTCTAAAAAACATAAATTGTGTTATAACTTATCTATATTGAACTTTTAATACACCAAAATGATTAATATTGTTAAACATGAAATCGTCAACGACTCTTCTGTTATGTGTGATGAGTATAATACTATTTCTCTTACCCACCCATCCACACGCTCATACACACACGAACCAGCCAGCAATAAATTGTTACGGTCTGGACGGACTGGGGTAATTTAACCGTCACGGTGTAGGCCCTGGTAAAGAAAGCAACCAAATCGAAATGATCCGGGCCGTTTTCCCAACGATAGTAGTTACGTTCTCAATAGCGATGTTCCTCTGGTGTAACCACATGCCGGACGGGACATAAAGATCAGACTAAATGCATGATGTACGTTGTTAGGACATATCTAATGCAATCATTACAGTCGGTTTTGTGTTATGATAAATCAGATACTACATAATATTATGTTAGTTGAGGAGGTGTTTTCCTCTGATTATAACATATATTTAGCCAGGCCGTTATAACGTAACTGGCCCTAACGTTACGTTACGTAAAATGGCGCGTAAGTGACGTCGCTATAATTTGATTCCAAGATGAAGAACGAATAACACGTTTCTAAAGCAAAAGGAAACACGAAAATAGAAACAAAACATACTATGTGTGGTTTGGGAATTTAAAACCTTGACCTAGAATTAAAATATGTATTATAAACGACATTAATACACTGGTTACTATATATAGTAACAAAAATAAGTATTTTTGAGGCTGATTATGGCCATCACGTGATTGATTATCGCCTATCCGCCCGGTCCGCAATCTCATTATCATAATTGGACCGGTTAAACGAGCGCACGTTACGTTATCCATGTTAACATGAAGTCACGTTGGAGCCAAAATGACGTTACGTTGCTCTTATGCAAGATTTCTTTGCCAATTTTATTCACACTAAGTGCATTTTATTGGTTACAAGATTATTATATATCTACATCAGTAATATCTACGTTATTTGTTCTTCATAGATATTCTGAAATCGAACAATTGTATTAAATACTTTAATACACTTTAGAGCCTGGCCGGAAGTTGATAATCCGCCCGGTATGAATAATCACCCTCGGGCTGAAGCCCTCGATGTGATTATTCATTTTCCGGGCGGATTATCGCCTCCCTGCCCGGCTGTGTCGTGTATTAACCTCTAATTAATACACTTGTTACTATATATAGTAACAAAAATGAGCCTATCTGTGGCTGATTATGACCATCACGTGATTGATTATCGGATATCCGTCCGGTCCGCAATCTCATAATCATAATCGGACCGGTTGAACGGGCGCACGTTACGTTATCCATGTTAACATGACGTCACGTTGGAACAAAAAATGACAATACGTTGCTTATTTGCAAGATTTCTTTGCCAATTTTATTTACTCTTAGCGCATTTTCAAAAAAGGCTTGGTTACAACCTTATTGTTTATCTCAATCAGTAATATTTACGTTAGTTGTTATCCATAGATATTATGAAATCGAACAATTTAATTAAAGTCTTGAATACACTTCAGAGCCTGGCCAGGAGTTGATAGTCCGCCTGGAATGAATAATCGCCCTCGGGCTGAAGCACACGAGGTGATTACTGATTTTCCGGTCGGAGTATCGCCTCCCTGATCGGCTGTTTAGTGTCATGATTAACCTCTAAATACACGGTGTAGAGGGCGGGTCCTGATAATCGGCCCTCGGTTCGCATTATCACCCAATCGGAAAACTTCGGACAATCTTATGAATCATCCCGTAAAAATGCCGCACGGACCGTTCCGATTGATAACGACCCTCGGGCTAAAGCCACTCGGGCCATTATGCTTCCTGCGGGCTGATTATCTAGACCCCGCCCTAATCAGCCGTGCCTTATCCTCTAAGTAACTCTTCGTGTGGGTTTGATTACTACTTTTTGTAAATACAAATAAACTGATTTGAACAGAATTTCAACTACGATTTACATAATTATTTACTGTATTTGGCATTGTTCGACAAATACTCGGTAACTGCAACTTCACACACCTTGGTCGTGATGAAACGAGTATAATTATGTATCATCCGTAACGAAACGGGGTTCTACCGAGCATTACCGTATATAACCATAATTCGGGTATATACTAGGTTCTTCCCTGCCTTTTTACTTAAGGCAATCCAATATACCTGCTCGCTCAAGGCTCGCAGGTAATAAATACATAAAATAAAAAATACCAGACTTGGTTTGCACATGAAGTGGATATCGAACCCATACTGTACGCTGTCATACGGTCGGATCAACACAGTTCGTCAAGGTTAGCCTAAAACGACTAAGAAGTTCACGATGTCTCAAAGGTTCATACAACGGGACAAACCGGGAATGCCAAACCGGCACAGTGATAATAGGTCTCTGCTGTCAGCTCAGAACCGGGATACACCGAGATAATCCGTACTGATACATGTACCGGAATGCAACATCGCGGTACAGCTAAGGTGTAACCCCGGTTGTAACCCAGTTTTGACTCCATATTTCGATTCTGTTGAAATATTGACCATTCCTCCCGGTATCTCCTGATGACTCGACAAGGCTTAAAACAGGCCTCTTTTGCCAGTTTGATTACAGTATCACGGTTCACCACGGTTCGTCTTGCCGATCCAGTGTTGTTACGGTTGTACGAGAGTTCACTGAACCGGGTATAACGAGTAAAATATGGTTCATCCGGTAAACCTAAAGGGGGTCGACACATAAACCTGCAGTAATTAAAAACTGTTTGCAAGTTTTTTTTATTAATTTCTAATGTCTATATTTCATACAATATACACAGTAGAAGTAAAAAAATAAAAAAAAATTTAAAGTTTTTAATCACTGCAGGCTTAAGTGTCGAACCCCTTTGAGTAAACCCCTAATAACTGTGGATACGTCTGAACCAAAACTAGAACAGTAATACTACAAAATAGTGTATATAAAGGATTGCGACATTTAGCGTTAGTGTTGCGACATTTAACGTCAGGCTAGTTTGTTGCGACATTTAACGTCACAGATGCGACATTTAGCGTCAGGGGGAATTGCGACATTTAGCGTCGGTTGCGACATTTAGCGTCAGCCTTGCGACATTTAACGTCAAGTGCGACATTTAGCGTCGATGCGACATTTAACGTTGCTACATTGTTCATCTAACTTACTAACCCGCGCACGTGCACAAGTTGTTCATGTCAACTTAAGGTGCGTAAGCACAGTAAGTTTTGATGTATACATCTTAACTCATAAGTCAAGATGTACTGTGTAGTTACGTGAAGTACGCCTCTACCACACATTTTCTAGAGATGTACGCCTTCGTTGTAACCAAGTGGTATGAGGGAAATGTATGGGCATGATATACACGTGGCAAAGCGTACATCTTCGACGTATACACCAAAATTCACTGTGTGTACGCACCTTTACTAACCCGCGCACGTGCGCCAGTTGTTCCAACCCGTGCGAGTATAGAACTCTACTAGCTGACATATATAAACATATGCATGAGATGTTTACATAAATGATGAAAAGATACCGGGACTGGATTCATGTTCAATACAGAGCCGTCGATCATTGAAAATAAAATAAAACATTTTCGATAGACAAAATATCAAGCCAAACCCGTTGTTATAGCCCATCCTTGAAAGAAAACCACCTGTCAATAAAAACTTAACTAAACTAAAATTATTTGCTGTTCCATAGGTTGTGTTTATAGACCGTTTAACTTGATGCTTGCGATCGAAGTATAATTATACTAAATTAAAGGTTTTTTTCAGACATGTGTTAGTTCACCAGACTGTACAGTGCCAACCTCGCTCTCAAGGTCATGACTACAAAATCAATATTTTGAGAAAACAAGAAAAACTGCCTGACGATGACTCTTTGCTTATAGTAAAACAAGCTTTTTAAACTTCAGTTTGGTCAACATGACAACTTCCGATTTTCATGAAAATAGGCTCATAAGAAGCGCCTTATGATGTAGATTACACATATGCATTAATCTTATAAGGTCGTAAGTTCTCATTCTAAACCAGCCATATCTAGTCGCTCCTCAGCTGTTGTAGATGGGATATCTAGTCGTTAATATGCAATTTTAAAAACAATACGATTTTATCTGGACGCATGCAGACACTGTAAAAATCCTCCCTGTTGGACGTCTATTTGAGTGGCTTTATATGCTCATCCCTGTATCAAACTCGCATTCGAATCGATCTTTTTATCCCACATCATGACATGTGCATTGTTTTACACAATTGTGTAAGTCAGTTATTGACTTTGTATTTCGGTATTCCTTAATATAAACAACTCGCGCGCGTGAAACTTAAACACCTCGAACGCTTCGCGTTCTCGGTGTTCACGTTTTCACGCGCGCGAGTTGTTCATATTAAGGAATACCTCGTACTCGGTCAATAACCATTACATACAGTAGTAGTATTGTGATGTGTTAATCTTTATGTAAGACTACCATTATGCTATCATGAAACATAGTCATGTTCGATGCCTTACTTTTAGATATGTCATGATTATCATGTGAATTTGGTGTTTCCCATGATACATGGTGCATAATTTGGTTTTGGCAGGAACTTTCCATATATTTAAGACGTAATGTGTCTATAACGTTTACCTGCCGTGCGTTCATTAACGAAAACGCTCGCCAACGTTCGCGAACAATACGTGAGTTCGCGTTAATGAACGATAAGTTCGCCACGAACATGTTAGCCAATCGCGAACGACTTTTACCCATAGCTCGCCTAGCGTCGCCAAGCAAACAAAGATGGCGGATAGATAAATATTTGATTTAATTTATTATGATCTTAGCGATTTAAACCTTAATTGTAGATTGTATGTGTTTTGCATTTGTGATACAGTGTGGATACCAAAGCTGAATAAATAGAACACGAAAGAAGTATTACTGAGTTCCTATTTTTCAATCTACGGCTGAAAATCTAATAGAACAAGTTAGGCCATTAAATCGTCTATCTCCGCCATCTTGAAATTGTTTGCGGCGAACGATTATAATCGTTCAATAAGTAGTTCGCATGACGAACTAATTCTCGCGGCGAACGTTTTCGTTAATGAACGTAAGGCTGTTTATATTTGACTGGTCATTTTATCCCCATTTAATTACTTTAAGATTTAAAAACGCGACACTGGGATAGGTCGATTTGTATCAGAAATATGACATAATGTATTTTAATATCATACATGGTCTTGCAGATCAACATAATGTTGACATTTCGATACCCAAATATTTGAAATCGGATAAGAAATAATGGAATTATTATATGAAAAGGACATTAGCTCAGAAAATGAAAGTCACAGATTTATTGAGAAAATTGGATTAACGCTCAATATAACGTACCTGTATTGATGCCGAATATATTTGTAAGAATGGCGAAACACAATTTTAATGATAGCATATGTAAAGTAGATGACTTATCACATGATTACAATATCAATACATTGTATAACAAAATAAAGTAACGGAACTGCTTCGCATTTAGCTGAAGACAATATCGCTTTGGTAAATAACTCTACGCTAACAATTACCAATTGACAAAAAAGTGTGACTTTCGTTTTCTGGAGTGAAGTCTTTATTATGCATTATGTTATTCAATACAGATCGGATTTTTATAATTGAGGTACCAAAATGTCGACATTAAATTCACCCTTGCCATGGTATATAATAAGTTAAGAAATATTTTGTTTTCCATGATGAATCGGCATAACCCCCACTGTCGCGTTTTTAAATCCGTTAAGTATATTTTCTGATAGGTCATATTCATTTTATTCCAAAACTTCACAATTAAACTGTACAATAAGTTGCAACTTCTCATTTTGTAATACTGTAAATCATTTAGATCACTATATCAATATATAATTATAAAGTTTACCGTAAATTAAATTGAATAGATGTAGCATTTTGTCTGTTTTATATTTGATAATTAGATTTAGATAGCCTCAATAATAGACCCACCCTTGAGACCTTGACATTGTAAGGTCTCTATATTGAGTTGGTCTCAAAATTGAGGTGATCTAACATAAGAGTAAACAGTCAGTTGATACTGATATGCAACAACAAAGTCTCTTTTATAAGAGTTCTCAAATCACTTTCATGGGCGTAGGAGCAGGGGGGCAGGCCCCCACCCCCCAATGTCTGGAGAGGGGGGGGCAACATATCTCCCCCCCCCCACAATTATTCATACGAAAGGTACATTGAGCGGCAATAAAAACGCAACGTTTTTTAAACTTGAATATTTTCGTATTTCGTCATCTTATAAACTTGAAATTTTGTATGATGACTTCGATTTATATAATCTACAGAATTCAGCTTTTTCTATGAAAATACTTTAATAATCACTCGTCCATAGCGGAATAGCCTTAAACTGCATATTTCCGCGTGCTGATGGGTGGCTAGCGATTTGCTCGCATATTGTGCAAGCATTTTGAAGAATATGGATGAATAAGTCGGAAAAACAAAATAACTAGAAGAAAACATGGTGCATATGTCAAAGGAAAACTCCGAAAAATCGGTCGTTATGCTCAAGTGTGGGGTATACGTACTAAAAATAAACGTTTCGTTGATTTAAAGTCCTGAAGTCATTATTTCATTCATTTAACACAAGTTTGAATACATATACACCTGTTAAGAAAGATAAACATGCATTAGAAATCATAGGATGTAAGAAAAATGTTCAAGTCAAGTGCGATAACTCTTGGATAATTATCCTCACTTTTTAAAATTAATCACCAAACTTTTACACTAAATTGTATAACTGGATATTATTGAACTAGTCTACATGCTCAGGTTATGATGTTCATTAATAGCTTCCTAGCTTCTCAGGAGTAAGACAAGGGGAGAATTTATCCCCAATCCTATTTTCCATGTACCTAAATGATCTAGAATCTGCTTTAACCAGAGACGATAATGGTATCGCAATAGACCTATCAACGGACGAGGCTGTTCATTTCTTTAAGATGTTAGTTCTACTTTACGCAGATGATACAGTTATAATTGGTGAAAACAAAGCCTCTTTTCAAGCATGTCTCAATAATTTCTATGCATATTGTGAGCGCTGGAAGTTAAAAATAAATTTCTCAAAAACAAAGACTATAGTTTTCGGAACGAACAAGCCGTCTTTATTTAAGTTCAATATAAATGATCAAGAAATAGAAACCATAACCGAATATAAGTACCTAGGTGTCATATTTTCAAGTTCCGGATCTTTTCTCAAATGTAGACAACACGTAGTCCAACAAGCAAATAAGGCAATGCACTTGCTGTATAACCGGATAAACAACCTTGATCTACCGCTTGATTTGCAACTTAAATTGTTTGACCATACCATCGTACCTATCTTAACATACGGCAGTGATATATGGGGTTATGAATCTCTCGACATTATTGAACAATGTCATGTTAACTTTTTACGAAAAATAACTAAGACCAGAAAAAGTACCCCTAAATATATGCTATATGGTGAGTTAGGTCGATATCCAATCGAAATTTTAATTAAAACACGAATGATTAACTTCTGGAATAAGCTTATTTTATCTAAAGATTCTAAAATCTCTTTTATCTGTTACCAACACATGCTAAGATCACCACACACTTTTAAATGGCTATCATCTATTAAAAGTATTTTAGACTCAACCGGGAATACCCATGTTTGGCTAAATCAAAGAACCGTCCAAGTTAACTACATACACAAACTCGTTAAACAAACCCTGATAGACCAATTTAACCAAACTTGGCACGCTAGCCTTCGGAATTCCAGTAAAGGTGAAATTTATAGTTCGTTCAAGGAAAACCTAGAATTTGAGAAATATCTCGTCATTTTACCATCACATATCAGATTACGTCTACTTCACTTTCGCACGGCGAATCACAGACCCCCAATTGAATGCGGTCGATGGGCTAACTCTTTCATACCTGTAGATCAAAGAAAGTGCATCCTTTGCAATTTAGTCGAGCGACGGGGAGACGAATTCCACTACCTATTAATCTGTCCGTATTTCAATGAAAAACGTAGACAACTTTTACCAAGCCGATTCAATTACAGACCAAGCTTGCTCAAATTTAAGCAGCTTCTAACCGTAAACGATACATTGACATTAAAAAATCTCAGTTCTTACGTTAATTTTGTCATGAATTTCTTTTTGAGAAATGTTTATATCCAATTACATCAATAAAACTTGCTTTTACTCTATGACCAGCTGTATCTGTTTTGTTCCTTATTAAATGTTCTCTAACAAGTCGTCGTATTGTACAACTTTACATGTAAAAAATGTTACTTACTGTTTTTGTATTATCATCCAAATGTATACGTGCGTACAGCCACATTTCAATTAATTATATAAACTATTAGGTCTCCACCAGCACTATGTTTTGTTTTATTAAACCACGTGTAGTCTAAAATCGTGTTTTGTTCCAAATGAGTAAACACCCATTGATGAATCTACCTGTACATTTTCCATTATTCGTTTTGATTGAGTAAACACTCACTGTACATATGTCATTCATGTTTAACTCTGCCTTGTGTATAGATTGTAAATTTGTTTTGTTTTTCATCCGTATTCATTAATTTGTTGTAATATTTACTACACGTTTGTTTAAATGTATTTTTCCGTCCATTATTACTGTTACTATGTAAGTGTTTCATCCATGTTAATACTGTCATTTGTACCCGTCGTTAAAGACTTCTGCTAAATTTAATAATCTAATTTGTGTATATACACCATGTATACTTGTCATAAAACCAAATTTGTAACATATTCCATCAACAGCTGCTTTCCCCACCCGCTTATAAACAATTATTAGAATCTACATTACTTTTAACATAAAATGTTGTTGTTTTCTTGAAATATGTTCTCTCCTGTTGAAAATCCTTATTACATATCACACCGCCATTATCCATGTATATCATTTCTGTATATATTTAATGCACTTGTCATTACTATGTAATCTGTGCTGAAAATAAAGGATATGTTCTGTTAAAAAAAAAAATATTTAGACGTAAATTGTGTTTTCAAAATTAAGCACGCAATTCAAAAGCGCATTTTTTCTTCATTCAGTGCAATAATCAGTCTTATGAGAATACCTATAGCGTCCATGCAATTTATTTTCTGTAACAAATGGGGATACTTTCACCATCCATGGGACAAATATAATAGAATAATATTAATCTCAAAACGAGCAGTTTCGAATATGCGTTTATAGAGCCGCTAAATTTGAAGCAGTGGTATAAAGAAACTAGCATGTTCATTATTTACTCAATTTATTACTCCACGATTATCCCCCTTTGACCATAAGAAATACACCAAGGCTCTAATATACATAGAGCAAGCTTTACTATTTTAATGGATGTGCGCGAAATAGTGCACAGGCCCCTTAACAGTACCCGAACTTCACATAGCCCTTCTGCAACAACGGCATAGCATCCCACAAGCATGCCATGAACGTTTCATACGATTAATACGTCGTAGGTGTACACGATGCATCGGTCCAGACGATGGTTTTAAAAGATTAAAAATTGTGACTTTCTGTTTTATACTGACCCCAAAACAACTGGAACAAAACTATGTTGCTAAACAACCTTATCTGATTCGAAGTGATATTCATGTGTCACTTGCATATATCTATTTTATGACAAAATTTCGCGATGCTTACACACTTATTAAATGTGTTATGCTATACTATGAAAGTGTTGCGTTTTCATTGCCGCTCAGTGTATAATTTACGACCTAATATATCTCGTTATAGGCAATTTGCCTTCAGTTCTTGGTGAAAACGTATAAAAAAATTGGCTCGCTTCGCTCGCAAAATAACTTCATTTATGCAAAAAATACACTCGTCACATAAATTGTATTCTAAACGTCCCCCAACCCTCCGACTTTGAGAGGTTGTCAATTATATACTGAGTACATCTAGAAACGCAACACTGGGGTTACTTTTTTATATTTGACAACCAAACTGTATTTACTTGATGATTTTTTTTCGTTTTTTTTTCGTTTTCAACTATTCAGTTACCTGTGACTGTAACATTGCTTTTATAAAGTGCTATCGCTGTCATTGAACAGTGATTGTGTGTATAGTGCGGCTAAAAAGTAACGAAACACAAATAAGTAAAATCCTAATTTTTCAGAATCTAAGTGTTCTAAGTAAAAAGTTGAAATATTGATTAATTATTGATTGATTACATACATGACGTCCAACAAGTTGTTTGGAAGTGTATGGATTGGTTGTGAACTTTGCCTAGATATGTTACATGTGGAGTTACTGCTCCTGTCGGAGAGTTGTTTCACATGGATGCATTGGATATGGATGGATGTAAACGGTGCCAACGTGCTAATAGAGTGTCTCCATATGAAACATTGTCGGTTTATGATAATTTAGCCGAAGTGAAACCTCCTATTCGACGTTCCCGTCATAGGCATCCGAATCGCCTGATATTGCCCATGTTCGGACAATCTAGAACCTAGAACTTTTCTTTTGTAATTTTCTTTCTATTGGCTAATCTTACAAAGGATTCGAACAAATTTACACCAAAATTTATCATGCCTAAATGATGCACGTGGAATTCGTGCGTTTCGGGATTTTCTTGACGCACGGGAGTTGCGTAACCCGATCGATAAAATTTGGACATTAGCCAAGTTTCTGCACGACTATACAATATTATTACACAAAATTAAAAGATGTATGAACAATGAAAGTAAGAAAAAATCAACGATGAAAACGTTGCGTTTCTAGATGTACTGAGCATATACATATATAAAGCCTTTGAAACAAACGTTAAAATCACATCAAGCTTCAATCTCAAAATCGAGCAATTAAAATTTTGTGCAAGCACTGTAATGTAAGAACTGTATTTAGGTCCTTTATTAATACCAAATAAGGTATCTCTGAACGCCTAGAATGCACCAGATTGATCCATTGTATAAGAAAATTTTCCCGGACCCCAACCCCGTATACTTGAACTGATTAACTTCCAATTACTGCGCAATTACTAAACCAAATAACCGCAGAACCATAAACTCACAGTTATTATATACACTTAAACGAATTTCTAATTGGCCACCCAATGAAATATTATATTATGCGATACTGAGAGTATATTCAATATTTCTAAAATTGTGGTTATTTTTATTCCATGCACTGTTCTATCGATTTCAAGAAATAAATTACGCATGTATGTATAAAATCATCCATGCGGAACAGTTAGTGCAAAATGGCTTACGTGTACGTGGTTCACGTGCCTGACATGTTTGATTTTTGAAATTAGTCAAGATGTATTCTCTGTCGATGTACGTCAAAACGCCATTTTGAATAAAGCGATATTTATAATAACGTGGGGTTTAGCTCGAATTACTGCGAGAAACATATTTTATATCAATAAAATTGGACAGTATCGGGGTTTTGATTATTTGTATTCTTCTAAAAGCATTTTTGTAAAAGCTAATTTATAAAAACACTTGGCCAATTAGAAATTCGTTCAATGTATGCATGTACGAGTGTATTTTTGTGTAAAGAATGTCTGTTGACATATTTTGAATTGATGCAGTTACTTTACGAGCGAAGCGAGCAAAAAATGTTTTATCATAATTTGCCAAATGTTTGCCCCCCCCCCCCACAATGTTGAAGACGCTCCTACGCCCATGACTTTATCTCTGACTATAGTTCAGCGGAATAATCAACTGGTTACACGAACACACCTGGTCCAAAAAACCACGATAGAACCTGGGTTGACACGGCTCCTGTTACAATTTAAATGTATCCCATGGTATCCGATATTTGTAAATAATTTGACTGTATTTCTGTATATATTTGATTTTGTGTTGAATTACCAATGTATAGATGAATTTTTCTGACCTGTCGCACGTCACCTTTTAGAACATAACTTCATAAGTAAACATAACAGCCTTACATGTATTGTGCCTGAAATAAAGTGTTAAATTCTAATCACTAGGAGGGAATTTACTGTTGTTTATTGAACTCCTATACCCTTTTAATCTCATCCATCCAAATAATATGCAGAGGCAAAATACATTGCGACATGTTGAAAAATCCACCTATAATACTTTTATATTGTGTTGTTATACTTCAGACTGTTTATTGCTTATGGCATACTTTTTTTTGTAAACATGTTTGTCATAGAGGCTCACAGGGAAGACTGGGCTTGCCCAACTGTGTTGGACTAATTTAAGGCCAACCAGAGTTACTTCCCTTGACGTATAAAAAAATATAATAACTGGTGCAAACAATGCCTAAAAAATTATTGTCCAATGTTTATTTTTCAACTGGTTCGTGAAAACATATTAACAAAGATTAAAATCCATTTTGCGAGCGTAGCGAGCATGAAAAATTCACATTTAATTCTTTTTTACCAAGATCTAAAGGCTAATTGCATATTAATTAAGAGACTATTTTTAGACACACAAAAAACGTTTTGAGAACATCTGTGGTATAATTATACCGAAGTTAGAAAATGCAGTAGTTGTATTACCAAAACAACTTCACTTTAAAATCAGTCATTTCGTGGAGGACTAAATTTCGAGGATTTCGTGGGTCACCTTCAACTTCAACAAATCCCATCGAACACTAATTTTGACCCTTGTATTTATTATGTGAAATGATTACCAAAATAACAAAATTTTGTCCCATCAAAATTATACCGTGTCCCGTTAGGGCCATCGCGGCCTATATGTAAACCACAGCACGAAAGTCGATAGTGCGATAGTGAAAAGTCGAAAATACGATGATGAAAACAAGATGGTACGATAATGGAAACTCGAAATGTCGATAGTACTATTGACTTTTCACCATTGTATTATCGTTGCTTCGTACTTTCGACTTTTCACTATCATACTATCGAGTTTTCACTATCATACTATATCGAGTTTTCACTATCATACTATCGAGTTTTCACTATCGTACTATCGACTTTTCACTATCATACTATCGAGTTTTCACTATCATACTATCGACTTTTCACTATCATACTATCGAGTTTTCACTATCGTACTATCGACTTTTCACTATCGTACTATCGACTTTTCACTATCATACTATCGAGTTTTCACTATCATACTATCGACTTTTCACTATCATACTATCGAGTTTTCACTATCGTACTATCGACTTTTCACTATCATACTATCGAGTTTTCACTATCATACTATCGACTTTTCACGATCATACTATCGAGTTTTCACTATCGTACTTTCGACTTTTCACTATCATACTATCGAGTTTTAACTATCGTACTATCGACTTTTCACTATAGAGTTTCGTGTTTTTAAAAGTCAATAGCACGATAGTGAAATGTCGATAGTACGATAGTAAACAGCCGATAGTACGATAGTAAAATATATGAGCCATTTTTTTTATGAAAATCGTAACTAGTCATGTTGACCAAACTGAAGTTGAAAAAGCTTGTTTTACTATAAGTAAAGAGTGATTGTCAGACAGTTTTTTTCCTGTTTTCTCAAACTATTGATTTTGTAGTTACGACCTGCTCATTCTAAGCCAGCAATATATGTTTGTCTCTTTGCTATACGTTGCCTTGAGTCTTATGAGAAATATGGTATCTCACTGATGTTATGATGGGCACCAATCTTGGTTACGACCATTGGAGTCTTGTTGCCAGGTAACCAAAGAAGACAACTTGTGGGCACGCGTTCACGCTGTTATTAAAACAAAACATTACGTTGCTATTGAAACATAAAGTTATATGTGTCATTTTCAAACGCATTATTGATTTCGTAATACCTAGATCTATATCGATCAGATAAACATGATTCTAGCTGAATTGTTACACCAACATAGAAAATATATAACAATGACAAACAATTTAGCACTATCAAATGGTCAAAGGGGGAGAACTTGTGTAGACCAGCTGTGAATTTAAGCACTATCAAATGGTCAAAGGGGGAGAACTCGTGTAGATTAACTGTGAATTTTAGCATTATCAAATGGTTAAAGAGGGAGAACTCATGTAGACCAACTGCGAATTTAGCACTATCAAATGGTCAAAGGGGGGAGAACTCATGTAGACCAACTGCGAATTTAGCACTATCAAATGGTTAAAGGGGGAGAACTCATGTAGACCAACTGCGAATTTAGCATTATCAAATGGTTAAAGGGGGAGAACTCATGTAGACCAACTGCGATTTAGCATTATCAAATGGTTAAAGGGGGAGAACTCATGTAGACCAACTGCGAATTTAGCACTATCAAATGGTTAAAGGGGGAGAACTCGTGAAGACCAACTGCGAATTTAGCATTATCAAATGGTTAAAGGGGGAGAACTCATGTAGACCAACTGCGAATTTTAGCACTATCAAATGGTCAAAGGGGGAGAACTTGTGTAGACCAACTGTGAATTTAAGCATTATCTAAAAGGTCTATTAGTATCTAAGTAGCACAAATTTTGGCAATTATACATGGGCGTAGGAGTGTCTTCAACATTGGGGGGGCCAAACATTTGGCAACTTAGGGTAAAAAATTTTTTTTGCTCCCTTCGCTCGCAAAGTAACTACATCATCTCATAATATGACATTACCCATTCTTTACACAAAAATACAATAGTACATAAATTGTACTATTAGACGTATACACCCCTCCAGGATGTGTATAATAACTGTGAGTTTATGGTTCTATGGTTATTTGGTTTAGTAATTACATAGTAATTGGAAGTTAATCAGTTCAAGTATACAGGGGGGGTCCGGGGGCATCCCTCGGGAAAATTTTCTGAACAATGGATCAATCTGGTGCATTCTAGGCGTTCAGAGATACCTTATTTGGTATTACAAAAGGACCTAATTACAGGGAATTTAAGTTCTTACATTACAGTGCTTGCACAAAATTTTAATTGCTCGATTTTGAGATTGAAGCTTAATGTGATTTTAACGTTTGTTTCAAAGGCTTTATATATAATTGACAACCTCTCAAAGTCGTATAGGAGGGTAGGGGGACGTTTAGAGTACAATTTATGTGACGAGTGTATTTAATGCAAACGATGGGTATTGACATATTTTCATAAAAGGAAGTTGTTTTGGGAGCGAAGCGAGCAAAAAAAATTTTAATACGTTTTCACCAAGAACTGAAGGCAAATTGCCTACAACGAGATATATTAGGTCGTAAATTATACTTTTCGTCTGAATTATTGGGGGGGGGCCAAATGATATGTTGGCCCCCCCTCTCCAGACATTGGGGGGGCCTGGCCCCCCCTGCTCCTACGCCCATGTTATATTGATATCAAATGGTCGAAGGGGAGAACTCCTGTTTACCAACTTAGAATATTTAGCAATATCATATGGTTAAAGGGGAAGAATTCCTGAAGACTGACTAAATGTCAATTTAAGCAAGATCAAATAGTTAAAGAGGCGTTCCCTATAACTTTGATTGTTTAAATCGATTCAGAAATATTATACATTAAATGAGAATCATAATTGCTTAAACTCCTCAAATTCTCAACAAAAACCTCCCACCAATTACCAACAAAAATGAAAATATATTTCCGTAACGAGCCAAAATAGTCACGAGTTGTTTCCCTTTGACCACATAATAATAAAACGCTGGAAGCGTTAAATTATTATTGGTGATTTGACCATATTTTTGACATTATAGAGACATATTTGAGCACACTTTCTTCTGACAAATTAGGATAATTAATAGTGCTTTGAACATTTAGCTCAATACATGTGATAGTAGAGCAAATATGCTTGTTATAGGGAATGCCTCTTTAAAGGGAAAGAACACATGAATATCTAAGTAGTGCGAATTTTGGCAATATCAAATGGTCAAACTCATGTAGACAAACTGAGAATTTTAGCAATATCAAATGATTAAAGGGGAAGCACTCATGAAGACTAACTGAGAAATTTAGCTATCTGTAAAATGATGCATTTAGAGCAAGTTAATTAAGTTTTTAAGATCTAACACTGAGATGTAAGAAAATATACAGATTTTGGTGGCCCAAAGACCAACAGCTTATGCAGAATTTTGCAACTTTTACCATAAAATTGTTATGTATTGTTTTGCTGTGTTTTGTTCTACTTACAGCAATTATTGAGATCACATTAAAAAAATTCTTTCAACAATCTGAATTCTATTCAAACTACAGTAACATCATGTTTAGTATGTTCAGTAGTCAAAGGGACCTGCTGCATTCTATGAGATAGTTGTCCTCCATAAAAACCACCGGTCTCAGACCACCAGACCAGTGTGTTAGTTTCTGGCCCTGTGTATTGTTTAATTTAGCCTGGTGACATAATTTTAACATGAGAGTGTTTAAGTGTAAGCTCTATGCAGAGGTATCTAAATAATCTGGTAAGAAAAGTGATCAAGCTTGCAATGCTCTAGTTGGTTGAAACCATACCCATCCCAACCCCGGTACATGTCAGGGACTTTTATAAATTTGGGTTAAAATCCCTGCCTCCCCCAAGACCTGATACAGATAGTGAAAACCCTGCAAATTACCCTGTGAACTAGTCACTCCTTTATTATCCGCTATTTTTTTAATGTAACAAAAGCCCAACATTCACATGGCAGCGCCGGAATATTGAGAAGGTAAAAATACGGGCTGTTCTTCCGCCTTCCCCGGGGTTGCAACTTACATGGGAGCCTTGTTTTCAATTGACTGGTGCATAACGCATGTTGTTTTCTTAGGTTACTTACTGACCAACCATTCGAGCATTCTATCAACCACATTGGCAACATAATGATAATTATGTATCATAATAATATGATTATGATAGTGCAGTGGGATATTATCATGGCAAGGGTGTGGAAATTCAGGACAAGTATGTGGGCAAGCCAGACATAGCAATTCCACACTCCTGATGTCAGCTGAGCAACACACAAATGTAAACAATACATTTTCAACTCCAATGTTATCTTAAAATATCTTTAATACATAGAATCAACTTCTACTGGCATGCACCCTTTAAATCCGAACGTCCTTTAATTTTATCCAGACGGTCTCAAAAAACGCTTTATTGCGGCCAATAATTGTAATCATCCGTTGTCAATCATTAAGAGGCTTGGTTTTTGACAATACTACAAAGTTACAATAATTTAACTTAAATGTTTAACAAGAAAAGCCGCATTTATTTTCGTTTGCACTCGCAAAGCTTGTTTACATGCAGGGAAAGTCGCAAATTTCTGAACTGTGCATGCGCAATATTACTGAATGGCCCGAAATGTAATCTACGGCCCATGTGCTAATAAGAGGTAAGCTGATAAGTTGTTCGTTATCAGTTTAACTATGTCATGAAAATATTGCTTCAATAATTACTTGCCGAGATTCAAAACGTCTTACGTCAGTTTGTATAAAAAATACCCGCTACTAAAAGGGTAGGTTTTTATTTTACAGAGGCCAAGTTGATATCAATTTTTTAAGATTCAAAGGGAGAAAACCCCTACAAATTATGTATAGTGAATTCATAAGTGCTTTCCCTTTAAAAATGAATTTAAGTTTTAACCCCATTTTGTAATAAAATGTAAATAAAAATCGTAGCATCACGCTGTCCGGAATATAGGATCTGTTAGGCTTGAAAAATAGGTGATGAAGTGACCCCTCAATAGGCCCCATAACACTCACTTGACTACGTTTTAGAAATAAACAAATTAACTCTACAGTTCAGAGACGAACCTAGCTTGGTTCATGTAAAATTTCAAGAACTAGATTTACACATTTTTCGAGTATTCTTTAAAAATATGCCAAAAGTGTCCGGAACTAGGATGCTTGCCAGTACAATTACATTTTATATATTAGATGCCAATAGACCTAATTTTCTTCTGTTTAACTCAGCATGTTGTTTGTTTCTAGTACTTTCCATGGAAAAACTGAAAGAAGTCAAACTCAATTTAGCACTTTTTAGTTTTATTGAATGAATAATTAAATGAAACTCTGTTCTGATTATCAGATTGAAAGCATTAACATGTTAGACTTGGCATCAACCTAGCGGCCCATGCAATCTTCGTGAATCAGCTATACAATTTATTGGCGACGACCTACAAGCTTCCCATGCAAAAATGGGCTATGTAATTTCTCCAGCAATTTTTGTTCAATTTTTTCTACTGCAGCAAGTGTTAAGATTAAAGTATTATGTTTTAAGATGCTGTAAACATTTAATCCATACACAGGCATAAGATTATACTGTCCAAAATCGCTGGCTGCTAAAGCAATGTTTTCTGGCATGAAATCTGTATCATCAATAAAAAGGGCTGAAAACCCCCAAAATCGAGTGTCAATGAGGTCTTGTAGATAACTGGAATCATCTGTTGGTATCTCTAATGAGTCGACAATATGCAGGTCGTTCTGTGCATATTTCACAGATAAAGCAACTGTCAATCCAAGAATACGATCCGATTCTGGCAACATGTAAAACTTTGAATAAGGTCCACGTTCCGCTTGAGCTTTGCCACCATTTTTCCACATTGGAGCACGAATACTTCCAGCACGATGTCGGCCAGTTTTTTTCTGCGGCCAGGGTTTTCTACCACCTCCACGCACTTCAGCCCTAGTTGGCTCCCAAGCATAGTTTATGTACCTATACAAATGTTGCCATTTCACGTTCCTGTGGAGCATGTCAAGACGTGGAGGAACACTAAATATGTCCGGATGTAAGTCTATAATACCAAGCTTCTGTGACTGAATTGTGTCAAGATTTTCAAGCCAGGCTTGTTTGGGTTCAACGAAGGGATTTGGAAAGTCTATTTTCCTTGAAGTAACGAGTGGCAGAGGAGGTCGTTCGGTGATACTGTTAGAAACATCTTCACTACGTTTGTTGACATTCGTTGAAGATATTGACCGTCCATGATTCGCCACGTATCTGAAAGAATTCGCCAAAACACTTGCAAATCTTTTCGACAACATCGTGCGGTAACAAATTCGACCTTCACCGGTTACACAAATATGTTTAAACGAAATATTTAGTAAATCATCTTAATAATTCAAATTATTTTAAATGATTTAGATAAGTTAAATGTATATCTAAATATTAATATCAAGTATATTTGTAGATAACAACCTGTTTTCATTCAAATGTTCCATTTCATCATTTTATTTTCAAAAATATTTTCGTTAAAATTTGATCACGCAAAGGTGAAGGTCAGTTTTGACATTCAGCGCTTTCCGTAATTTGTTCTTTATTTTTGTTCATTTTTAGTGATGGATCGGTGTGTTTTCAACATTTTTAACTCCAGTATTTATTTGAGTTTGTTTGACTTGTATAATTCACGAAATTATGTTCGTTATAAAGATCTGTATGCCTTTTTGATGTTGGATTCGTTCTTAATATTTTCGTACTCTTTCTATCGCACCGACACCGGTCATATTATATAGATGAATCAGGCGCACTTAAGTATATTGGTATTATCCTTCCTGTTCCAATATAGATGTTTCCCATCATATTTAAATATCGTGCTAAAGAAGCAGAAACAAGCACTTAATTGCCCGGTTATATGTAAGAACTTAAATACAGTAATTAATTCTCTGTATTTCGGTCCTTTTTTAATACCAAATAAGGTATCTCAGAATGCCTAGAATGCACCAGATTGATCTATTGTTTAGGAAATTTTCCAGGGGGAATGCACCCGGACCCCCTTATAATTGAACTGATTAACTTCCTGTTACCACATAGATGTGGGGCAATCTGCTAGGAAATTTTTTACCTTTATCTCCATCGCAGATGTGAACTAAAGTGTCATATATGTGGAAGTAGCGCCAATCAAATTTTTGTCGCCACTTGAAAAGGTGAATGAAAAGTTGTAAATACCATGAAATATATAGCATGTCCACGAAGATCAACCCTTTTTCTCGTTATCTGCACCAAAAACATCCATAAAACACTCAGCGGTTCGTTTGTCCGACAATTTTAACACGACAATGTCGCACTTTTAAATTCCACTACACAGCTATTTGTTGTTGATATGCAAATCGCATTCCCCTATCGACCAATCAGAATACTCGATGGAATGAGTTTCTAGAACAATGGAGGATGCTGGGAGATCTTCGGCACAATTTGGTTTTCACAGTGATGTACACTGGTACGCGTGAAACCAATTACACTGAGCTCGCTCAGGTGAAACTAAAAACGAAAAATTAACGAAGATTTGTTGACAAATCGAGCTGATTTTTCTTGTAAACTGATAGTTAATGACTTATGAACAGAATACGATAAGTTAAATGAATTTTACTGCTCGCTTAGCGATTTGCACAACGTTAGCATATGAATTACACACGTGTTGCGCTCATCTATACGGGCGGTATACGCGTACCAGATACTCACAGTTATGTTTACATTGGATTTTCGGAAATTACACGTGCCGATTTATTTATCGATTTATTGATTATAAGGACCAATATTAACAGGTATTCTGTGCCATTCGTTTATTTTTATTATATTTTACATGCTCAATGCTGAAAATGGCTCTTATTTGGCATAAAAGACAGAATTCATGAAACTCAAAAACTGATCAGTAAAGCGCATAATGGGTCTTGACTTAGAAGTGGATACTCTAAGTCGAGATTGTTTGACTAGTTATCACATAATTACTAAACCAAATTACCACAGAACAATAAACTCAAAGTTATTGTATAGATATGGGAGGGTTGTGGACGTTTAAGAGTACAATTTATGCAGGAGTAAATATTTTTGTGCAAAGAATTTGTGTTGACATAATATATGTTGACATAATGAAGTTGCCTTGCGACCGAAGCGAGCAAAATTTTTTTTACACTGGTTGCTAAATGCTTGCCCCCCAATGTTGAAAACGCTCCTACGCCCATGAGAGTTTGTAGTATATTGATATCTTGTACATGTATGTATGCCATTTTAATTTTTCAGTGTTGTATAAAAGTGAAAAAGCATGAATCTTCAGATTTGAGGGAGAATTGAAACAAGATGTCGTACAGGAAATATTATGGTGTTTTTAAAAAGCTTGCCGCTACAGGACTGGCAGTGGGTTCTGGAGCTGTGGTATGGACGTACGTGAGCAAACCAAAGGTGAGTGGACACAGTCTGATTGTCTTCGACAAGTAATTGTAATTATTAATTTGGACCAGACATGGGTTAATCGATTAAAGTAATCATCATGATCAGTGATTCATTTTGAAAATTGATTTAATGAGTCCATGGGACTCACATATTTCAAAACAATGAGTCCCAACTAAATTTAACGAGTCCCATAAAGATATATAGGTAAATCACTGTCACGGTAATATTATGTTTTAAGGTTTTAAAACTTTCTGTTTTTGCTGCTCTTGTCAATAGAACTCAATAGTGTCTGTTTAATTAAATGTCTTATAGAATGAGATGTCCTTTTGCAACAAAATCTCCAAACTCTAGTGCAGAAAGTTTTACTGTCATGAGCTTATCTAAATTATCATCAGTCAGGTGGTAATTACATTTGGAAAGGGTCTTGTTTGTAGGGCCTACAGAAAATCTTCATTTATAAACAACAGGATATGATCAGATGATGCTGAAGTAATTGCAAACTTAGCTAAAAATCAACGGATCTTTATCAAAATGTGAACAAACGGTCGGAGCTCTCGACCAGTTAATCGTTAATTTCAGACGACTTTAACATTTATATAATTCAGAATCGTCGCCAGCGTGTGTAAAAATGATGTTAACATTCTTTAATTACAATCAAGTTTAGTAATTTTCTTCGAACCCATTCTATATGCGCACGTCCGAAATTAGACTTTGTTTATTCTCCGAAAAGTATGACCAGTCAGTTAAAACGCTTAATCCGATTGGTTTATCTCCATAAAACGACCAATGGAATTGTGTGTTATAAACACAACGGCCGGAAACGGTGTCGACATAAATTTATTCCTTGTGGACCCGATAATTTTCAAACTTCGCCCTTTCGTCCTCAGAATTTTATTGCGTCCGGCGGACGCGCAATTAATTTATCTTTGCATCCCAACGAAAATCTATGCGTCAGGGACGCAGGACGCACATCAAAATGAATCACTGCATGATTGATAATCGATTACTTTTTTGCATTAATCATCATTAATCAGTAATCATGGATTTTTCTGATTAATGATTAATAATTTAATCGATTATTGAAGAAAAAAGGCAGTAATCATAATTACTTTATGATTACTTTAGGTTGAATATGTATTATTCAACTTTATACAATTATCATATAATATGAGACTGACCAACACAAATAAATTAACAGGATGCAAATTAAAATGTAATATATTAAGTGCATCTACTTGAAATTATCAGTTATAAATAAACTAAGTAAGTTTTTTACTAAATTGATTTTATGTACATAGAAGTTATTTGCAAGTAAGTTGAAGTAAGAAATTTCAAAAACTTCATAATATCAATCTGCATTTTAAGTAAAATAATATGGCTATACTAGCAATGTTTGTTGTCTATAACTGTTATTTATAGTTTACCCTACTTCTTTGTCCAATCAAAAGCCAGGGATTTTCAAATTTTGGGACCACTTATTCATTTATTTATTGCAATGGGCATAATAACTATTTAGTAAATGTGTTTATTAGGACAAGTTTGCTCTTATTGTTCAAGTAATGCATACATATTTTGGGTATTGTTTAGCCCTTGAAAAATCTGTTTTCAAAATTATATTTGTACAAGTTTAAGTTATTACTTGGACACTGAGTAGAACTTTCATACTTGTATTTTAGCCTGTAAATTTCTTATACTTAAAAGTTGTTAGGAAACTAGTTAGAACACTTGAAGTAAAAAAATATATGTTACTCTGATTAAATTGCACTTTTTGCAGGAGTAGACACTAACTATATTGGTCACTGGTCTGATAGAAAATAAGTATAAAATTTGTAACAGAAACAGCTTCTTCAAGACTTTCACAGGTCCTTCTTTATTTTCACTAGTCTCAGTTATTATGAATCACTTTGCAAATTTATACGAATTTCGATTCCAGGAAACCAGATTACGCTCTGAATTATTTTTATTCTGCAGCATTCAAATATTACTTTGTGATTTTCACGACTTGGTCCATAAATCCTGTTTTAATAGTATTTAAAGTAACATTGTATTAGTTGAATGATCATACTAAGATAAAGATCATCCCCCATTATCAATGTTACATGATTTTAACTTAATTAACATGATTTCATTCCGTTCAAATTTTCCAAAGTAATCGTTAATCATTCGATTACTTCAATTGATGATTAATAATTTAATCGATTAACAGTAATTTGATTGAATAATCGATTATCCAAAAATGTCTAAATAATCGATCAAAAATCGACTTAGATTACTTTTCAAAGTAATCAAACCCATGTCTGATTTGGACAAGTAATGTCTGCAGTAATTGTATTTTTAAAAGGAAAACATTTTAATTTTGATGATTGCAGCTAAAAGTTTCAAATTCTAAATTTGCAGGCTAACAAGTGTAACAGGGATTTTTCAAATGGGGCTAAACACCTAGTTAATAGTATTTACTTTGATATTAAAGTAAGAAGGATTTTTAGCTCACCTTGTGATCTTGCTAGAGTTCTAGGGACTGAATTATTATCAATAACAATTCGATTATTCTCCCCCCCCCCATCACTATCTCTTCAGGTAAAACATGTGACCTTTGCCATTTCTGACTATTGGGCTGTCATGGGGTCTTAAATGTTTAACAGACATGTATTGTATATTGTAGTCGCTGAATGCAGCGGTAAATCAGAGTGATGAACAAATGTATAGATGGGCACCATTACCAAGCAGGGAACAACATCTAGACAATTTGAAGGAAGTCGAGTATGATGTCCTGGTTATAGGGGGCGGAGCTACAGGATGTGGTGTAGCTTTAGATTCTACAAGTAGAGGTGAGTGAATGGTGATAGGGGGCGGAGCTACAGGATGTGGTGTAGCTTTAGATTCTACAAGTAGAGGTGAGTGAATGGTGATAGGGGGCGGAGCTACAGGATGTGGTGTAGCTTTAGATTCTACAAGTAGAGGTGAGTGAATGGTGATAGGGGGCGGAGCTACAGGATGTGGTGTAGCTTTAGAATCTACAAGTAGACTAAGGTGAGTGAATGGTGATAGGGGGCGGAGCTACAGGATGTGGTGTAGCTATAGATTCTACAAGTAGAGGTGGGTGAATGGTGATAGGGGGCAGAGCTACAGGATGTGGTGTAGCGTTAGATTCTACAAGTAGAGGTGAGTGAATGGTGATAGGGGGCGGAGCTACAGGATGTGGTGTAGCGTTAGATTCTACAAGTAGAGGTGAGTGAATGGTGATAGGGGGCGGAGCTACAGGATGTGGTGTAGCAATAGATTCTACAAGTAGAGGTGAGTGAATGGTGATAGGGGGCGGAGCTACAGGATGTGGTGTAGCTTTAGAATCTACAAGTAGACTAAGGTGAGTGAATGGTGATAGGGGGCGGAGCTACAGGATGTGGTGTAGCTTTAGATTCTACAAGTAGACTAAGGTGAGTGAATGGTGATAGGGGGCGGAGCTACAGGATGTGGTGTAGCGTTAGATTCTACAAGTAGAGGTGGGTGAATGGTGATAGGGGGCAGAGCTACAGGATGTGGTGTAGCTTTAGAATCTACAAGTAGAGGTAGGTGAATGGTGATAGGGGGCGGAGCTACAGGATGTGGTGTAGCTTTAGAATCTACAAGTGGAGGTGAGTGAATGGTGATAGGGGGCGGAGCTACAGGATGTGGTGTAGCGTTAGATTCTACAAGTGGAGGTGAGTGAATGGTGATAGGGGGCGGAGCTACAGGATGTGGTGTAGCGTTAGATTCTACAAGTAGAGGTGAGTGAATGTTGATAGGGGGCGGAGCTACAGGATGTGGTGTAGCTTTAGAATCTACAAGTGGAGGTGAGTGAATGGTGATAGGGGGCGGAGCTACAGGATGTGGTGTAGCGTTAGATTCTACAAGTGGAGGTGAGTGAATGGTGATAGGGGGCGGAGCTACAGGATGTGGTGTAGCGTTAGAATCTACAAGTAGAGGTGAGTGAATGTTGATAGGGGGCGGAGCTACAGGATGTGGTGTAGCTTTAGAATCTACAAGTAGAGGTGAGTGAATGGTGATAGGGGGCGGAGCTACAGGATGTGGTGTAGCTTTAGAATCTACAAGTAGAGGTGAGTGAATGGTGATAGGGGGCGGAGCTACAGGATGTGGTGAAGCGTTAGAATCTACAAGTAGAGGTGAGTGAATGGTGATAGGGGGCGGAGCTACAGGATGTGGTGTAGCTTTAGATTCTACAAGTAGAGGTAGGTGAATGGTGATAGGGGGCAGAGCTACAGGATGTGGTGTAGCGTTAGATTCTACAAGTGGAGGTGAGTGAATGGTGATAGGGGGTGGAGCTACAGGATGTGTTGTAGCGTTAGATTCTACAAGTGGAGGTGAGTGAATGGTGATAGGGGGCGGAGCTACAGGATGTGGTGTAGCGTTAGATTCTACAAGTAGAGGTGAGTGAATGGTGATAGGGGGCGGAGCTACAGGATGTGGTGTAGCTTTAGAATCTACAAGTAGAGGTGAGTGAATGGTGATAGGGGGCGGAGCTACAGGATGTGGTGTAGCGTTACATTCTACAAGTGGAGGTGAGTGAATGGTGATAGGGGGCGGAGCTACAGGATGTGGTGTAGCGTTAGAATCTACAAGTAGAGGTGAGTGAATGTTGATAGGGGGCGGAGCTACAGGATGTGGTGTAGCTTTAGAATCTACAAGTAGAGGTGAGTGAATGGTGATAGGGGGCGGAGCTACAGGATGTGGTGTAGCTTTAGAATCTACAAGTAGAGGTGAGTGAATGGTGATAGGGGGCGGAGCTACAGGATGTGGTGAAGCGTTAGAATCTACAAGTAGAGGTGAGTGAATGGTGATAGGGGGCGGAGCTACAGGATGTGGTGTAGCTTTAGATTCTACAAGTAGAGGTGGGTGAATGGTGATAGGGGGCGGAGCTACAGGATGTGGTGTAGCTTTAGATTCTACAAGTAGAGGTGGGTGAATGGTGATAGGGGGCAGAGCTACAGGATGTGGTGTAGCGTTAGATTCTACAAGTGGAGGTGGGTGAATGGTGATAGGGGGCGGAGCTACAGGATGTGGTGTAGCGTTAGATTCTACAAGTAGAGGTGGGTGAATGGTGATAGGGGGCAGAGCTACAGGATGTGGTGTAGCGTTAGGTTCTACAAGTGGAGGTGAGTGAATGGTGATAGGGGGTGGAGCTACAGGATGTGGTGTAGCGTTAGATTCTACAAGTGGAGGTGAGTGAATGGTGATAGGGGGCGGAGCTACAGGATGTGGTGTAGCGTTAGATTCTACAAGTAGAGGTGAGTGAATGGTGATAGGGGGCGGAGCTACAGGATGTGGTGTAGCTTTAGAATGTACAAGTAGAGGTGAGTGAATGGTGATAGGGGGCGGAGCTACAGGATGTGGTGTAGCGTTAGATTCTACAAGTGGAGGTGAGTGAATGGTGATAGGGGGCGGAGCTACAGGATGTGGTGTAGTGTTAGAATCTACAAGTAGAGGTGAGTGAATGGTGATAGGGGGCGGAGCTACAGGATGTGGTGAAGCGTTAGAATCTACAAGTAGAGGTGAGTGAATGGTGATAGGGGGCGGAGCTACAGGATGTGGTGTAGCTTTAGATTCTACAAGTAGAGGTGAGTGAATGGTGATAGGGGGCGGGGCTACAGGATGTGGTGTAGCGTTAGATTCTACAAGTAGAGGTGAGTGAATGGTGATAGGGGGCGGAGCTACAGGATGTGGTGTAGCGTTAGATTCTACAAGTAGAGGTGGGTGAATGTTGATAGGGGGCGGGGCTACAGGATGTGGTGTAGCGTTAGATTCTACAAGTAGAGGTGGGTGAATGTTGATAGGGGGCGGGGCTACAGGATGTGGTGTAGCGTTAGATTCTACAAGTAGAGGTGAGTGAATGGTGATAGGGGGCGGGGCTACAGGATGTGGTGTAGCGTTAGATTCTACAAGTAGAGGTGAGTGAATGGTGATAGGGGGCGGAGCTACAGGATGTGGTGTAGCGTTAGATTCTACAAGTAGAGGTGGGTGAATGTTGATAGGGGGCGGGGCTACAGGATGTGGTGTAGCGTTAGATTCTACAAGTAGAGGTGAGTGAATGGTGATAGGGGGCGGGGCTACAGGATGTGGTGTAGCGTTAGATTCTACAAGTAGAGGTGGGTGAATGGTGATAGGGGGTGGAGCTACAGGATGTGGTGTAGCGTTAGATTCTACAAGTAGAGGTGGGTGAATGGTGATAGGGGGTGGAGCTACAGGATGTGGTGTAGCGTTAGATTCTACAAGTAGAGGTGAGTGAATGGTGATAGGGGGCGGAGCTACAGGATGTGGTGTAGCTTTAGATTCTACAAGTAGAGGTGAGTGAATGGTGATAGGGGGCAAGTTACAGGTAATGATAATAAACAACAGGGGTTCCAATCATTCAGGAATTAGCTGAAAATCTGGGTATGCTGCTCTAAATAGTTAGAAAGTAAAAGTTTTTTGATGAAAATATTCAAATCATTGACCATTTGCAAATTCATCAGCTGAAGAAAAGTGTTTAAAAAATAATTAAGATGTAGGGCTTTGTTTCATTGGCATTCAACATGGACTAAATGCATCATATAATTGAGGATTTGACATTATGCATTAACTAAATCTTTGTTTATTTCAGGTTTGAAGACGGCGATGGTAGAAATGTATGATTTCGGTTCTGGTACATCAAGTCGTAGCACAAAACTGATCCACGGTGGTGTGAGATATTTACAGAAAGCTGTGTTTAATCTAGATATTGAACAGGTAATCACTTAACAACTGTTAGCTCTCTGTTGATAATCTCCATAACAACGTTGATTTCTCTTGAGGTGGGTAGTAAGTTTACATAATTCTCATTTCTAAAAAAACTGTAGTGAGGGGCGATGTTGGTCGGTAGCAAAACAGACAGATAGTATTGTACTGTAGTTGTTGTTTTTAAAAATTTGTCTGAAAAGTGAAAACCTATTGATTGGCCCGTTTAGAATTAGGCCTGGTACTTATCGGGCTTGTGTCTAATTTCAGGTTTTTGATTCCTGAAATTTCCCCCTTTGTTTATAGTCCAGTCATTTTAACTTTTAACCTCAAACTAATTGCAAAACATACAGTTTTGTGTTTATATGGTGCGTAAAGCTATCCTTAGCAATGTACAAAATGTCCTAATTGAATATTCGTTGGACTTTTTGAGTTATTTACAAATGTATTGAATTGTCACATGTTTTCGCGATATTTGTCACTTTTGATGTAAATAAATCTTGACTTGTACAGTAACTTATTTTTACATCGTGCTTAGAGGTTGCAATTTTGGTCTGATTTTTATGAAACTTGGCAGCAATAATCATCGGAAGCTTATCTAGGTAAAATAAAATTTTGAGTTAACCGGAGCCAAAATCTAGGTCACTAGGTCAAAACATAGAAAAAACAAGATATAGTCACCAGGGGTCGCAATTTCGACCTTACACTTGTGAAGTTTAGTCACAATGATCACCTTACAAAAATCAAGGTCATGTATGAAATTGGATTAACCTGAGTTAAAAACTAGGTCACTAGGCCAAATTATAGAACAAATCTTTAGAAGGCGCCCTTTTTACCTAATCTTTATGAAACCATGTCACATGGATCATGAAGACAAGATGTAGGTCAAATTCAATATTTACTTATCATGAGTTAAAACTAGGTCACTAGGTCAAATAATAGACAAACCTTCATGCGCCAAAAAGTCGCATCAATTATTTTCACCTATTGACCTAATTTTAACCCAAATTATTCAATAACGTACTTGTCTTAGATGTTTTGAGATGAGCATTGTGACCAAGTTGCATAAATATTAGACCAAAATTGTGAATTTTGTACCTACACAACGTTTGCCTACTTTTTGACCCCGGATGACCCAATTTATAACTTTGACCTAGATTTTGTTGATATTATTATTGTGACCAAGTTTCATAAATATAAGGTCAACATTATGACCTCTAGCGACTACACAAGGTTTTGCTACAATTTGACCCAGTGACCTAGTTTTTGACCCTTGATCATCCATTTTCTACATTGGCCTAAATTTTGTTCAGATGATCACTCTGACCAAGTTTCATAATCATAAAGTCAAAATTGTGAATACAAATGCAATTGTGGACGAACAGACAAAGAGAACAATCACTATTTCTCCCGAATCGATAGATTCGTGTACATTTTGTATGTTGTCATTATTGTATACAGTCCAAACACAAATATCCTTTTTCCAGTAGACACTCATGTATACAACACATGATATGTGTAAATTTGTAACAAATTGGATTAATATTAAAGAAATGAATAAAAACTTTGTTTCCCCTTCCAAGTGCTATTTTGAGTCATTTTGTCGACATTTGAATTGGAAGTATACCAACACATAGACTGGCATATATATGAAAAGTAAATTGTCTGATGATAAAATCAATATTTGTTGTAAAGGTTGTATCTTTCAGAAAATATAAGCTTTAAGGTGCAATCAGTAAATATTTAACGACTTACACGGGAATTATTAGAACTTATAATTCCCATGTAGTATGAAATAAGGAAAATGCTGAAATTGCTACCAAAAGTGACCTTAAACATGTCGGTTTTTAGCTCACCTGTCACATAGTGACAAGGTGAGCTTTTGTGATCACTCTTCGTCCGTCGTCCGTCCGTCGTCGTCGTCCGTCAACAATTGGCTTGTGTACACTCTAGAGGCAACAGTTTTGAGCCAAACTTGATCAGAATGTTGTACTCTATGAAATCTAGGCCAAGTTCGAAACTGGGTCATGTGGGGTCAAAATCTAGGTCACTAGGTCAAATCTTAGACAAATCTTGTGTACACTCTAGATGTCACCAATTTGTTCCAATCTTCATGAAACTGGGACAGAATGTTGTCCTCCATAAAATCTAGGACAAGTTTGGAACTGGGTCATGCGGGGTCAAAAACTAGGTCACTAGGTCAAATCTTATAAAAACCTTGTGTACACTCTAGAGGTCACCAATTTTGATCGTATCTTCATGAAACTTGGTCAGAATGTTGTTCTACATGGAATCTAGACCAAGTTTGAAACTGGTTCATGCCGGGTCAAAAACTAGGTCACTAGGTCAAATCTTAGAAAAACCTTGTTTTCACCCCAGAGGTCGTGGTTTTGATCCAATCATCATGACACTTGACCAGAATGTTGTTCTCAATGAAATCTAGGACAAGTTTGGAACTGGGTCATGCGGGGTCAAAAACTAGGTCACTAGGTCAAATCTTATAAAAACCTTGTGTACACTCTAGAGGTCACCAATTTCATCCAATCTTCATGAAACTTGGTCAGAATGTTGTATTCTATGAAATCTAGGCCAAGTTCGAAACTGGGCCATGTGGGGTCAAAATCTAGGTCACTAGGTCAAATCTTAGACAAATCTTGTGTACACTCTAGATGTCACAAATTTGTTCCAATCTTCATGAAACTTGGACAGAATGTTGTCATCCATGAAATCTAGGAAAAGTTTGGAACTGGGTCATGCGGGGTTAAGAACTAGGTCACTAGGTCAAATCTTATAAAAACCTTGTGTACATGTTAGAGGTCACCAATTTCATCCAATCTTCATGAAACTTGGTAAGAATGTTGTTCTGCATGAAATCTAGGCCAAGTTCGAAACTGGGTCATGCCAGGTTAAGAACTAGGTCACTAGGTCAAATCTTAGAAAAACCTTGTGTTCACTCCAGAGGTCGTGGTTTTGATCGTATCTTCATGAAACTTGGTCAGAATGTGTTCTCTATGGAATCTAGACCAGAAATATTCGAAAATGACTGTCCGGTAAAATCTTCTGAATGTAAATTATATACGTAGTCACGAGGCAGAAAATAACTTTCCCTTCAATTTACGACCTCCCGGACTCAAGGCACTTTTTAAACAAGATATCAATTTTGATGTGCACTCGGAGCACACGCTCTAAAATAACCATTTATTTACTGATTTACCAGAACGAACCTTCAATATCCACAAAAATGGATGGTTCAAGTTGGTATATATAGTCACTCATAATTAAATGATATACTGTGGACTTTGAATTTTGTGCATAATTAGCTTTAAAGGGAGGTAATTATTAATGATAACTACACTTCACGCATTTCGTCTTTTTGTGCTGATTAAAACGATTGGTTCCAATTCCATTGCGGATTAAATTGAATGTTTGAAACTGGGTCATGTTGGGTCAAAAACTAGGTAACTAGGTCAAATTTTAGAAAAACCTAGTGTTCACACTAGAGGTCACAATTTTGATCGTATCTTCATGAAATATGGTCAGAATGTTGTTTTCTATATAATCTAGGCGGAGTTCAAAACTGGGTCATATGGGGTCAAAAACTAGGTCACTAGGTCAAATCTTAGAAAAACCTAGTGTTCACACCAGAGGTCACAATTTTGATCGTATCTTCATGAAATATGGTCAGAATGTAAGTTGTAATGATACCTAGACCAATGTGCTACAGGTGAGCGCCCTAGGGCCTTTCAGGCCCTCTTGTTTTGTATTTTCCCCCACTGAACATGCATATTTGACGTTTTGTCTGTAGTTGATAATAGTCTGTAGATGATGAAAATGCAAAGAAACTCTGTTTTGCAATTTGTTTGAGGTTGACCATATTTTTTAGCTTCAATGACTGGACTATTATATTGAAAAGAGGAATTTCAGGCTTCGTAATTGGAATTTTCAGGCTTTAGAATGATTGCTTAATATTAATAAATTTGTGACAAAATTTATTTCTCATTCATATATTTCAGTACCGAATGGTTAAAGAAGCATTGGCTGAACGAGCAAACCTGATAGAAATAGCTCCACATCTAGCCTACTCATTCCCCATCATGTTACCTGTATATAAGTAAGTACATGATACAGAGAGTTTAAGGGGACAGTGTGACCATTAGGGGACTCACTAGGGCTTAATCTCAAGGGCCATTTTGATAAGTTTTATTTTTTTAATTTCTCCATTTGCTACAGACAAATACATTTCGATATCTTAAGTTTAAAGAAAACAAAGAAAAAAAGAAACTGCTACTTAGACTATCAGGCTGCCATTGAGCATTCATGTTTTACAGACTTCTTTTTGCTATATTGATAGCAATACAATAAAAGTGATACTCATATATAATTCAGATACTGGCAGGTTCCCTATTATTGGGCCGGGATCAAGGCGTATGATTTTGTGGCGGGGAAACAGAGACTCAAACCTAGCTACTTCCTGTCCAAGAAGAAAGCTCTAGAAATATTCCCTATGTTAAAGAAGGAGAAACTAGTTGGTGCCCTCGTGTATTATGATGGTGAGTATTTGATGTTAAGTTAAAACAAGTTACCAATTTTCTAGGGCTCTTTTCAGCTGTTAGGCTGCTCAAGCACCCTTTGACATTTCAACTTCCCCTGGTCATTGGGCTACATATGGAAACCTACACTCGTGTCTCCCTGGGGAGACTATTTCTCTCCTCTGGTGCGGCGCCCAGGAATAGACACTGCCCTCACAGGTACCATTTTACACCATGGTGGAGTGGAGCATGTGGGTCTTGCTCAGAGAAATTAACCAGTGGTCCAGAGGAGGGTCGAACCTGGTGTGCACTGTCACTTTATTCACATCCTCTGTACCAGGTTTCTAATTATTCTCAACCCTTTGTTCCTTGCATATACGAGGGTTGTCCCAGAATACCGTATAATCATGTTATATCTTGAAAACTATCAAGTACTGTACGCCCAAATTATAATTAACTTTTAGAGAAATTATTTCTTGTCTTACTAGCCAAATTTCATTATAAATCTTTCAAAAAAATGCAGCTTGTGTACATCTGATGAGTACCAGGTGACGCTATGCGATCCACAGACTGTCAACTCTTGCCAATGACGTCCTGCTACCTTAGTTTTCCAAAGAATTTCCATTCGCAGACTTCACTATTTAAAAATTAAACATTATATACCGAAATTGTTATCAACTATTTGTAAATATATTTCTTTACAAACTGTCAAATATTCATTAAATGTTTTTAAAAATGGACAGCTTGAGCTGACATTTTGTGGGGATAGTGTTGGAAACGATCTGACATAAGTTTTTGTTCCGATCGGTCCGTCTGATGACCTTCGTTTCACTTCCCTTCTGTGCCAAGCAAAACGTCTGAGAATCTTAAAAACAATTGCCAAATTGCCCTGATGTATTGTGCTGTGGATTTGACATCATTTATTGTTCCTCCAAAAGTATTCTATCTCTCGGCACATCTATTTCATTTACATTAATTTTCTGATTTCAAACAGATGCATTATGGGTCACCAGGTGCAGATCATTGGGTGCTATATTAAGATAATATTGGTAAATCTCTAAACCTTTTACTCCATTGAAATATTGATGTGCCCATTTATCTCATTTCCAATTAACTCCCTGCTTAAAGGTAAGGTCACATTCTAAAGGTTGAAAAAAAGGCTTTATAACAAATGTTTAACTGTAACATAATTTGTTTCTATTTTGAGGTCAACATGATGATGCTAGAATGAACGTGTCCCTGGCAATATCTGCTGCACGTCGGGGTGGCACTGTAGCTAACTATACACAAGTTATAGAATTACATAGAACTACAGACGCTGATGGCAACACCAGGGTTTGTGGAGCAAAATTAAAAGACAGATTAACGGGTTTGCTATAATTATGATTTACCGGTATCTATTGGTTGTACTGTAAAATCATTTAATTTCTTTGTGACAAAATTTTGTGGTTTTGGTAAAAAAGACCGTTTCAATGAGACATTAAATTGTGGATTTTGCAGTTCAGGTAATAAATACAAGGGTCAAAATAATTTTCGATGGGATTTGATTTCGGTGTTGACAGTAAACTACCAAATCCACAAAGTTTACCCCACCCCCTCGAAATTTAATGGTTTTACAGTAAACTTGATCTGCTTTGATTATCTAGTAGCTTGGATTTCATCTTGATTGTGACAGGTGCTAGTAGTAGCTTGGATTTCATCTTGATTGTGACAGGTGCTAGTAGTAGCTTGGATTTCATCTTGATTGTGACAGGTGCTAGTAGTAGCTTGGATTTCATCTTGATTGTGACAGGTGCTAGTAGTAGCTTGGATTTCATCTTGATTGTGACAGGTGCTAGTAGTAGCTTGGATTTCATCTTGATTGTGACAGGTGCTAGTAGTAGCTTGGATTTCATCTTGATTGTGACAGGTGCTAGTAGTAGCTTGGATTTCATCTTGATTGTGACAGGTGCTAGTAGTAGCTTGGATTTCATCTTGATTGTGACAGGTGCTAGTAGTAGCTTGGATTTCATCTTGATTGTGACAGGTGCTAGTAGTAGCTTGGATTTCATCTTGATTGTGACAGGTGCTAGTAGTAGCTTGGATTTCATCTTGATTGTGACAGGTGCTAGTAGTAGCTTGGATTTCATCTTGATTGTGACAGGTGCTAGTAGTAGCTTGGATTTCATCTTGATTGTGACAGGTGCTAGTAGTAGCTTGGATTTCATCTTGATTGTGACAGGTGCTAGTAGTAGCTTGGATTTCATCTTGATTGTGACAGGTGCTAGTAGTAGCTTGGATTTCATCTTGATTGTGACAGGTGCTAGTAGTAGCTTGGATTTCATCTTGATTGTGACAGGTGCTAGTAGTAGCTTGGATTTCATCTTGATTGTGACAGGTGCTAGTAGTAGCTTGGATTTCATCTTGATTGTGACAGGTGCTAGTAGTAGCTTGGATTTCATCTTGATTGTGACAGGTGCTAGTAGTAGCTTGGATTTCATCTTGATTGTGACAGGTGCTAGTAGTAGCTTGGATTTCATCTTGATTGTGACAGGTGCTAGTAGTAGCTTGGATTTCATCTTGATTGTGACAGGTGCTAGTAGTAGCTTGGATTTCATCTTGATTGTGACAGGTGCTAGTAGTAGCTTGGATTTCATCTTGATTGTGACAGGTGCTAGTAGTAGCTTGGATTTCATCTTGATTGTGACAGGTGCTAGTAGTAGCTTGGATTTCATCTTGATTGTGACAGGTGCTAGTAGTAGCTTGGATTTCATCTTGATTGTGACAGGTGCTAGTAGTAGCTTGGATTTCATCTTGATTGTGACAGGTGCTAGTAGTAGCTTGGATTTCATCTTGATTGTGACAGGTACTAGTAGTAAACATCCCTTACTTGTCTCGCACCAAAGATAACTGTTAGTTCCAGATAACAACAGGTACTATCTATGTGTCTGGAATCAGTCAATTGTCAGTTCACATTGTGCTTTTAATTTCTATGAAATGATTTTTGGCTGACCCCCTCTAAAATTTCTTCAACCCATGTTCATTTGTTGAAAACTTGGCTGTAAGGGATGCGCTTGTTATACATTGAATAGAAACTTTTGAATTTTTTTAGAAAAGTTGACGTTCTGGGTTGTGGGTTAATTTCCCTAAGTAAAGTTAACATTCTAGGGGTCATAATGTTAAAATTTAACATTGTTTAATGTTATCTTAATGAGCGTATGTTTTCCAGGTAAGGAGTTCAATGTGAAAGCTAAATGTGTGATCAATGCTACCGGACCATATACAGATTCTATACGTACCATGGGTAGTCCAGAAACACAGAAAATATGTTCACCAAGTTCTGGGGTCCACGTCGTGTTACCCGATTACTACAGGTAAGTACAACATTTTATAGTGATTCATAACCAGGATAATGTTTAAAAAAGGTTTTTAGATTGGCAATTTGGTTGGGCGAGCGTCCACTTTTTGTTTCTGTTGGATAAGTTTAGTTAGGAATGAGATATCATGATGACACTTGCTGTGTTCGTAGATTATGAGGAAAGGTTGTTTGGGATTGAAAATTGGGCTGCTTAGGTCAAGGTCACCATTACCAAAAGTTAAAAACTAGAAAAACTATTTCCGCTCCATAACTTCAGTTGCCAATGAGATATTTTGATGAAATTTGCTGTGAAGGTAGCTTATGTGAAAATCTGCTTGGGATAGCAGGCATGGCTGGTAGGGTCAAGCTCAGCGTTTCAACAGCATGTATACACTACCAAATTATGTTTGGCTTGCATGAAAATATGATTTTTCGTTGGATTTCCACATCTTGTATTGCTTTGTTGTCTTAGAAATAACATGTGTTAATAACACATCATATGTGAACCATCATAAACATTTAAAACTTGGACAGATATTATGAATGAACCGTGTATGTATATTTGATTACAGCCCTAAGAGTATGGGATTGTTGGATCCATCTACTAGTGATGGTAGAGTGATATTCTTCTTACCATGGCAAAATGTAACACTTGCAGGTATGTATATCAGCAGTCCTATAATTCCGGTATAATCAGGAAAGAATAATATTTCATGCACAAAATAGAAGTTATTTGATGAAAAAATTCAAAGAATTGACAAAGTTATGGTCATTTGAAGTTCCACAATCTGTATTTAAACAATAAAACAGTGTTTGAAGCTTTGTTAAGGTGTAGGAAAGTGTGCTTATGGCTCCCGAAACATACAACTTGCCTTCAGGATTGGACATTATGCCTGGTGTATACAACATTATGTATCGACTTAACACTGATACATAACAGGCTTGTCAAGATCTAGAAATTTAGATTTTACCTTTGACCAAGAAACTGATGAAAAATAATCAGGAGTTCTACAACCCCGGGTTTATATATTTTGTGAAAAAAAATAATGAAAGAATTAAAAAGTTATGGTGATTTGAAGTTTCAAATGATGAATTTTAACTATAGAGCAATGTTTGAAACAAAGTTTCGGTTGGGGGGGGGGGTGTGCTAATGGCATCTGAAATAGGCTTGCATCAGTCTAGTTTTCAGAATTAGGCGTTATGCCTCTGTTGCACGCCTGTTATGTACATGGGTGAAAGTTTTCGGGCATATGTCTGAACTTTAGGGTTTTGAGTGAATCAAGATGTCTGTTTTTCTTTATTTTCCCTATATAAAATAAAATTGTCAATTTTTGAGAATTTCAGGTTTTTCAAAATTTCTTACTTTCACCCATGAATGTATGACACACTGTGGGCTTTGCATAATTAACCATAAAGGGAGGTAATCATGAATGATAAGTACAAGTCTTTGTTATATATATAGCCATGCTCATATAATAGTTATATAAATCTATACGACCAGGTACCACAGATAATGCTTGTATAAATCTATACGACCAGGTACCGCAAATAATGCTTGTATAAATCTATACGACCAGGTACCACAGATAATGCTTGTATAAATCTATACAACCAGGTACCACAGATAATGCTTGTATAAATCTATACAACCAGGTACCGCAAATAATGCTTGTATAAATCTATACAACCAGGTACCGCAAATAATGCTTGTATAAATCTATACGACCAGGTACCGCAAATAATGCTTGTATAAATCTATACGACCAGGTACCGCAAATAATGCTTGTATAAATCTATACAACCAGGTACCGCAAATAATGCTTGTATAAATCTATACGACCAGGTACCGCAAATAATGCTTGTATAAATCTATACGACCAGGTACCGCAAATAATGCTTGTATAAATCTATACGACCAGGTACCGCAAATAATGCTTGTATAAATCTATACGACCAGGTACCACAGATAATGCTTGTGATTTAACTTTTCAACCTGCACCCACTGAAAAAGAAATCCAATTTATACTGAATGAAGTAAGGAATTATCTCCATCCTGATGTAGAAGGTAAGTACTGTATTATACTATCATGTTTATTTTAGCTTCACTTTATCTATTTGTGTATTGAGATTTGCCCATTATTGAGGCAATACATTTAACTGGGCTTTTTTTTCCGTTTTATAAGAGGCCGAAATAAGGCTACTTTACAATTTGAAGGAGGGCTGTTCACAATTCCAAAATGCCAGTTTCACAAACCACATTAATGCCACTTTCACAAGTGAAACCGCTTGCCCAGGCCCAAAATTTTCTACGATTTGAAATTGACAAAACCAGAGTAGCTGAAACATTCAATAATAAAATATATCAAACCTTTATTAATTTTCTTTACAAAATAAAGGGAAAAATTAGTTGTAAATTGCTTTTCACCAATTTATTAAAGTCAATATCGCGCTTGCTCTTTCACAATTCAAAAGCTAAACAACCCTTGCATTTCACAATTTTAAGAAAAAACGCACTTTACGTTTCACAAATCTAACAGGCTAGAGCTTCTTCACAATTTTGGCAAAAAAAAGCCCTGCATTTTTTCCACTTTAGTATGCAAGGCATTCCACAAGCTTTTGAATCTGAAGGGGCATTTCGATACACGTGACTAAATTTTACCAATTTATAGGCAAAATACAGGTGATTTTAAGAAGAAATGTCTCTTTAATCCAAGTTCTTGAGGGTCATTATGTGAGTATACGATTAAAACCCCTTTCCGAGTGACATGGAACTTCTCGTACGCTACAAGGAATTGCTGTAATACTGTAAACCTAGAAACTTTTGCAGATACTAACTTTCGCGTTTTGCCGATCGTCGGCATATTCGCGGCTACAAACTTTGGGGTTTTTAAGTCTCCCGCAAACTCCGCAAAAACTAAGTCGCATAGTGACAAAACTATTGATGTAATAACCTGTTACATACATTGCTCGTTTAGTATATAATTGCTTCTTAATTATAGTTCTCGCCTTTGTTTAACCATCTCAAATTCTTTTTGATGTCGATAGTTACCTATTGTATTGTTTAAAAATGCAAACTACGCTGATCATGTTTTCACAGTTTTATTAACACTATCAGTCCTTCGGTATTATGACATAATAAACAACGCTATTTTCACACATGCACCTAGTATATTGAGTGTATTGTTTAACACGTTAAAAACAAAACAAATTAAAGCGTTTTCATTCTTGTACCGTGATCATAAATGGCTTTTATTCAGAATAGACTACTAACCTATTATTCCATAATTTGACAAATAGCTCTTGTAATAGGGTTTTGTAAACGTCGTACCAAAATTGTTAATTCCTATCAAAAACGAGAAATTTTCGCGTTTTTCTTGTCCTGGACATGTTCGCGGCTATTTACTTTCGCGGATTTTAACAATTGGCGAAGACCACGAACTTAAATCGCGCAAAATAATTTCTAGGTTTACAGTAATCAGGACATTTTCTAGGACTTATCAAGTTATAGTTTCACTTTGTTACAGGTGAGCAAATTGCAATTGTATGTTCTAATGATTATGCTATAAACTACCTTCTTTGGAATTATAAGTCATGACAAATTACCTCCCATGTTTTGACTTGTCTGCCCATTCGATGGATATATAAAAAGACCACCAGAGCCAGTATATAACTTTTTTGCAGACTTTTGTCACTTTTTGGAATCGAGTATACAATCTCTGGTTACAGATGAGGAGTCCCTACCAACTCAACCATCTGGGCTGTTATAAAATGATTGTTAAAATTAAACCTCACTTTATAAATATTCCTTATAGGGGATCACAATATATATCGCTGGCTTAGAATGAGATGGTCGTAAGTACAAAATCAATATTTTGAGAAAACAAGAAAAAACTTTATGAAATTGATTCTTTACTTCAGGAAAAACAAGCTTTTGCTACTTCATTTTGGTCAACATGACAAGTTCTGATTTTCATGAACATAGGCTCTCAAAAAGTGTCTTATGATGCAGATTTAAAAAATGTATCGGTCCTATAAGGTCGTAAGTAGTAGTAACTACCTTCTCATTCTAAGCCAGTGTTATGTTGCTCAATCAATAGAATACTCGACATTTCCACCCTATTTGGTCTTTTTTCAAGAGATATCACTGGCACTCGACTCTCACGTTATGATGTTTATGTATATTACAGTAAGACGAGGAGACGTGTTATCTGCATGGTGTGGTATACGTCCACTAGTGTGCGATCCTAACAAGTCTGATACACAATCTATAGCCAGAAATCATATAATAGAAGTATCTAAAGATAAACTCATTACTATAGCTGGTAAGTAATGGAAACATATTCCGGTCACGCCAAAAATAGAATATTGTTTGTTTTCCCATTCCTACCTACCTGAGTAAAAATTCTCCTACCCAGTCAACTTTTTTGACCGTCTGAAAAAAAATTCATATGAATTGTGCCTCACATTCATGTGGCATACGTAATGTTGCATACATATACCGGGACCATGGCCAGGTGGTTAAGGCGTCCATCTCGGATGTAGACAGCTTGACTGCCTTTAAGTCGGGTTTTTGTGCACTTTCGTTGTCTTGTTTCATTGTATATCACATTAGTCACACATTGTTCTATCTATAGGTGGTAAATGGACAACATATCGTCATATGGCAGAGGAGACAATAGATCGTGCAGTAAAGGAATGTAACCTTGAAGCAAGCACAGAATGTAGAACTAAAGGTTTATTACTGGATGGAGCACATGGCTGGTCACCTACACTCTTCATACGTCTCGTACAAGATTACGGTCTTGAGAACGAGGTAATTACACACGCTCCTTCAATTCCAGAAATTGTTTGATGAAAAAAAGTCAAAGAATTGGCAAATTTAACTTATGGTCATTTGAAGTACCACAATCAGAATTTTAACAATTAAACAATGTTTGAAACATCGTTAAAGTGTAGGAATCTGTGCTAATTGTGTCCGAAACAGACTTGTGTCTTGTTTTCATGTTTGGGCATTATGCCTCAGCACAACCCCTGTTAATTGCAACACCCTTTTGTAGCTGCAAATATTTGCCGTAGTTTAGAGCCCATGGAACTGTTTATACATTAGCCTCATTTCTAGCAGTTTTATAGTGGTTTCCCTTGTTAGAACTTGAAAATTTGTTTTCATATTAAGTTAGCTACACAAAATAGAAATGTTATTATTGTAATTGTTGCCAAGTTGGAAATAATTTTTTTTAAATTACAGCACCTTTTATGCATGTATTACATTTGTCTAGAAATTTATTTATAAACATTGCTTGATACATTTTGCATTTTGACTTTCTATTGATTCTAGGTTGCCCAGCACTTGGCACGTACATATGGGGATAAGGCTTTGAAAGTTGCTAAAATGGCGACATTAACCGGGAAACGATGGCCGGTGGTCGGTAGAAGATTACACGAAGAATTCCCGTACTTGGAGGCTGAGGTTTGTTGGTCATCATATTATGATCATGTGATCTAATAGTATAATATTACAGAGTCATGTGATTTGTATTAAAGATAAAAATACTACTCTTTACTATATTTAGTTGTACTCCCCTTGTGAAGAAACCGTCATATTGGTTTTGAGTGGGTTAATTATTCTACCTGTTACTTGGTAGACCAAATACACTCTTGATAATGTGAAGTATGAATACACAAGACCAGTCCATTACCATAACAACCCTAAAGGATTGTACATTTAATAGGGATGTGAAGATACACTCACTTCATGATATAATATGTACTGATTTGTGCCCTTTACTTTCTTATGGTTTGGTATACTGTTACATCACTAACCTTCAATCACTATAAATGTGACTACATCACATCACACCACATCACATCACATCACACCACATCACATCACATCACATCATACCACATCGCATCACACCACATCGCATCACACCACATCACCCCACATCACATCATACCACATCGTATCACATCACACCACATCACCCCCACATCACACCACATCGCATCACACCACACCACATCACCCCACACCACATCACCCCACATCACACCACATCACACTACACCACACCACATCACCCCACATCACATCACACCACATCACATCATACCACACCACATCACCCCACATCACACCACATCACATCACACCACATCACATCACACCACAACAGCAGTGAGATGATATTGATAACAGCACTGATAAAACCTGGCTTTTGTTTCAGAATATCTGATGTGAAGCACATAGAGTTACATAGAGTTATCATTCTTGTATCTTCGTAGCCATATATGCCATATTTTCCTGAAGCCTATGCAGGAGATCGGTGATAAAAATGCAGGAGATTTCAATGAAATGAGATTTTTCTTGCTTTAAACTTAAATAAATGAAGTTATTATGCAGTTTTACCTATTTTGCTTGTAGGACATTACCATACATGCTTCATAAAGCTATTTAATTTTTTTTTATCATTTTTTTTTATTATTTTTCTTAAGGCAAAAAAAATGACAAGGTTCCAGTATTCCAAGAAATGCAGGAGATTTGATCAATTTGCCTGCAGGAGTAGAGTATCAAATGCAGGAGACTCCTGTATGATGCAGGTGTTCTAGCATGTAAGTCTGTAGCTCAGTTGTCAGTGAGCTTGCCACTTAATTTGGAAACCCGGGTTCAAATATGGGTGAAGGCACTGCCATATTTTCAGCAGAAAGCTGACTGGCTTTGCTTGGCAAATGTTTATAAACCAATGTTTTTTTTGAAGAATGTTATATTTCCCTTTTATCTATGTTTAGGTGAGATATGCAGTGAGGGAGTATGCGTGTACTGCTATAGATGTGATTGGTCGACGAACACGTTTAGCTTTCTGTAACGTTCATGCAGCTGAGGAAGCACTACCTCGAGTCATAGAAATCATGGCGGAAGAATTAAATTGGAATGAACAGAAGCAGAAGGTAGGTTGTCTATTTCTTCTTCATTATTCTCTTCTCTTTTTTTCCAAAGAAATGAAAGAAATATTAAAAAAAAAAAAATTGGTCTGTACATGACATGTTGGCAGTGGAAATCAAAATATTGACGATGTACAAGGATCACACAAGTCTTGAAGTTCTTAAATTTAAAACTGTGAAATAGTTCTTGAAAAGTGTTTTGTGAAATTATGTATGAATAAAGATTTATAATAAAATCTGTTCTGCAAAATTAGCAGTTGTCCAATTTTTCGTGGGGGGGGGATTATGATGAGGAGTTTTTCAAATCTAAATTAATGTAATTACAATATTGCCAAGTGACGTTATTCTTGGCATGTTAGTAATAAAAATACCTACACTTTCCAGCTCATCTCTTACAGAATTTGAAAAATTCTTGAATATAATAGATAAAAGTTTATAAACAAATGATAAATTAAAAGACACTTGAAACATCTTTGGATCTAAATCAGATTAGTGTAGATTGTATGATGTAAATGTTTGATTGATACTTAGGCCACACCAATCAGTGCTTATGTTTAACGTCCTTGTGCGCCTAGGTTTTGAAGTCAATTTTCGAAATAAAATAAAATCGAAAAACTAAATGTTCTTGATTCTCATACTCTACTGGTCGACGAGCAGTTCCCGATGGCTAGCAGTATCCGTCATTTGATATTTTTTCGTATTTAGTGTAGCTCTAAAATTAAAATTAAGATATTGGGTATAATTAAAGAACTAGACCAAAACAACAATTGTGTGTCAGAAAATTTACAATTCATGGAAATAAAAAGAAAATATCAAGATGAAAACAAATCTACGTAGGACGTTTCAAAAGTTCCAGGAAAAGTGCTCTATAATATTTATCTTTCGGTCAAATTACTTCAAATTTTGCATTTACATAGAACAATTCATAATACATAGTGTACAATAAATCGAATGCATGAGGGTGTGTCATACGAAATGACACAGCTGGGCGTTTTTCAAAAAAAGTGCAAATTTTGAAACAAATTTATTATCAAAAAAAATTATGCTAAATCAAATTTTCTTTAACATGATAAGAAAGAGTCAATATTAACAAACACATTCCAAGTAAGGGGAGACCTCCTGCTTCGCTAAAAATGTAAATATAATTGCTTGAATTTTTCAAAAAACATCATTTGTCCATCCTGTTACCACACCCATATTTCTACATTAATTTTAATATAATAAAAATAAATATGATTTGATTGTTGCAAATCATCAAATGTATTATATTTGTTGTATATATGCAGAAATAATTAAGTTATTTAATACAAAAACATCATTTTACATGAGAATACACCTTCACTCATTGCGCATGTATGTAATAATTACACTATTTAACTGGTTAATGTAAGCAATTTAATATTAAAACAAAATGTTCAGTGAAATACTGTTGCATATGCCAACTTGGTGAACATTTAATTAAGGAGTTCCATATAAAATAATACACAAAGTTGAAAACTTTAGAAATCTGATGGTAACAGGACGGAAAAACGGTAACAGGATGGACAAATTTGGTAACAGGATGGAAAATGTGGTAAAAGGATGGAAAGCACCTTCATTTGTCAGCCCTGTCAGTCAAATATAACATCCACAAAAAAGTCATTAAAGGAGGATTTCATTATTAGAGATATTCACTGATACTCTGTAATCATTCAATTTGACAAAAGAAGTAATTATACATTATGACATTCAATTAAGATGGATTGTTACCTTAAGTATGGCCGTAATTTCTATTTCAAGAAGCTCTGCCTCCTTAAGTATCGGGAGCAAAGTACATTAAAAAATATTTTTTGTTATGTAAGATATTCTTTTTTAAAATGACATTTAAAAATCTGTAAGGTATTAAGCAATTCGGAATTTATGATCAATATATCCATTATTTGTCCATCCTGTTACCAAAATTGAAGTAACAGGATGGAACAAAAAAGCATGGTAACAGGATGGAAAATTTTATTGTAAATCTTCCTATGAATAATAATTATCCCTCTAAAGAGTCATAATTAAGGTGAAAATAAGATTTCCCAATGTTTTTTAAATGTATGTCTGAGTTTTAATGTCATTATGTTGAATTTATAAGCAATGGAGCATGGTAACAGGATGGACAATTAAGCTTTACCATCAAATATGATTGTATGATTTTTTATAAAAAACACTATTTTTCTTAATAAAACATAATATTCCCTTTCCCCATTCTCTTTGTTAAGGAGACTTCTATCAAGTAATTATAACTGGATTATACCTAGGAATAAATACTTTGATGTATTCCTGTTTTACCAGTAAGGTAACAGGATGGAACAAAAGTGAGGGACACACTTGTTCACGTAAAAAAACACTGGTTTTATTCCAGACCAATCAGAAAAATTGACTTTCATCTACTGCAAAGTACAAAATCTTTATATTTAGCTTAAATTAGCATGATAAATTCATATAATAAAAGAGATTTTGAAGGAACAACATCACTCTGAACTGCTTGGGACAGCCCATTTTCAGGGAGTTAGATTCTTAATCGCAAAAAATTGAAGGATATAAGCAGTTTATATAGACATTTGCAGGGTTTGGTAGATAGAAATATGTTCAATCTTGTACATGACAACTGTTGGATTCAGTTGAGAGCTATATACACTATTTTATGAGTCAATAAATGTCTGGGACAACAATTTGCACTTTTTTTGAAAAACGCCCAGCTGCCATAGCAACATCAACAATAGCTACCCGGGGCAACGTTATATCTGGCTGTACCTTATTAACATGTTCTGACTAAATCTCACTCAGTCAGTCAAATTGCACACAAAATTCACCGGTTACAACAAAAACGATGCTTTATATTCTCAAAAAGGTTTCGCTTTAAAGTATGTTCTTTCAGGGTCCCTATGCAAAGCATTCGAATGTGTCACAAAATCAAGCAGAAACGTCCAACGCAACGTCTAGGGTCTGGTTCACAACTGGCCCTACCTTCCTTTGATCGTCTGCAGCAGTACCACTGACAGTCTGGAAGCGCTCATATTATTTATACATCCTGCCCACAGACATGCAACGCTCTTAACAGGCAGTGATTATGAAATCTACTGTTTCAAGTCTTAATTACCATGCCAAAAGACAAAAACTGGTCAAATACCAATGATTTACTGACATTTGTCGGGCGATTCTAATAAGGCGACAAATAAACTTAAACACCACTGTGGGACTATTAAAACTATGGCATAATTTGATCAAAATGATGTTATAACACCCTTCACACATGTTTCATGCAGTTATTGTGGGTCATAGTGCATTGGTAACTGTTTGGTTGGAGTTAATGTGATGGTTAGTTTGGCGATTTCTACGACGTGACTTCAAAATTGCCCCGGGTAGCCATCACTGTTGTTACTATGGCAGCAGTGCCATTTTGTATGGCACACCCTTAAGCGTTTGATTCATGGTAAAACATGTATGACGGATTGTTCTATTTATCTGCAAAATTTAAAATTAGTTTGAACATACGATAAACATTATAGAGCACTTTTCCTGGAACTTTTGAAACGCCCCTCGTATGTTCAGTCAACGTAAGATAATGTCCTTTTAGTTGAGAGGATCAAAACGGGGGATATTAAACATAATTAAATGTGACATGTCGGATACTGCTGCTCTACATCTAATTTACGGCCTGAAATAGTGACCCCTTTTGTGCCCCGAATTCTACGTACTGTATAATGTCACAAACGTCAAATTGTGATTATAATATCAGTCTTGAGCTCAGGATCACAAAAATGTAAGTTATTTTGTTTTAAACCGTCTAGTTTGGAGAAAATGCGAAAAAACATGCAAAGAACTACTTGCCCACCAGTAGAGGTATTTTGCTCTGGTAAAGTTTGATTTGAATTTTCAAACTAACGCCAACAATAATGTTACTAAGAATACAATTACTGACGTGTTCCATGTCTTAACACCCTTTTGGGCTTGTCTTGCCATTCAGATGTGTAAATACAACTATACTGATCCATGTGAGACAATGTTTTTTGGAATCTGCTTTGTTTGGTTTTGTGAGTAGGTAGCTAGGTTTCAGAAAGCCAGACCTTGCACTACATGTAATATCAATTTGGTATGGCCTAATTGTTTGTTGTATGTTTTACACAGGAACAAATGAAGAGTGCTAAAAATTTTCTACGGAAGGAGATGGGACTAGATCTAGGTCGAGCTGAGATGAACATGCCTATTAACTTTACTAAAGATGAGATTAACCAATATGCTAAAAGATTTAAATCTCTGGATATGGATAATAAGGGTTATATCACTGTCAACGATCTTAGAAAATACTTCAAGGTAAAATATTCCAATATAATTATACCATACTATAAGGTAACACATTGTATATATGAGGGTTATATCACTGTCAACGATCTTAGAAAATACTTTAAGGTAAAATATTCAAATATAATTATACTGTACTATAAGGTAAACACATTGTATATGAGCCGTTCTCCAGGAAAACCGGGCTTAGTGACACAATTGTGAAAATGGTGATAATATATGGTTAGAAAGAGGAAACTGTTGTGAACAGTTTCTGAAAATTTGAACAAATTATTCCATACACTTACAAAGTTAAAGACATTTTAAGCCAACCACTATCGCCTACTTTATGAGTGACGTTGCGAACGACATATTCTACGTTTTTGATGTAACGTAAACTTGCATTTCAAAGATCCTGTATTTGATAATTTTTTTACGTAAACTAATTGGGGCATATTTTAGAATCATATCATTTTTTTAATAAAACGTGTCCAATTTGTGAGTGTTTGCTTACAGGGAAATGTAATGTTTTTAGCCACCTTACCCTTGTTTTCCTTGATATGAGTACTATTTAGAACCCAATCACCATAGCAACGACAGAAGTTATTTGAACACATTTTTAAAGAAAAAATTAAGCTATGGATAGTACTATACTATTCAAATACATAATAAATATGAAATCAAAGGACACAAGTTTTTTCTCATTTTAGACATTTTTCTTAATTACAATACAATGTCATTAAGCCTGATTTTCCTAGAGAACGGCTCATATATAAGGGCTATATCACTGTCACTGATCTTCGTAAAATATTTCAATATAATTATACTAGGTGGAATAACACATAATAAGATATTGTATTGATGACCTTCTGCAAGCAACGACCTTTATTACAAGGACCTTACCTAGTAATTGTTGCAGGCTCTGGGGCAATGCTAAGATATGCTTTTAAGGATATCAACAAGAGTAGCTCAAACATTATAAAGAAAAAAGCTTCATGGTTTTCCATAGGACTTTTTCACACAATTTAAGATATAATCAACTCAATTAACTATAATTCAACTCAAATAATACAATACTGACCAAAACTTTAAACACCCTCAGTGATTTTTAACACCATACTAGGATTTAAGGCTTTGTTATGCAATTGAGAAATTTACAACCCCACAAAGTCCACGAAATTTAATGCCCATGAAAATAATTGATTTTACTATAGATGCTTGATAGTCTGTTCCTTTCAAGATGGGGGGGGGGGGGGGGGGGGTGACAATAAAATTAACAAATATTTAACTTTACCTTATATTGTAGAAAATTGGTGAGCGTGTAACTGAAGATCAACTCCATGATATTCTAAATGAGGTGGATCTGAATAAAAACGCTCAAGTAGATTTAGGAGAATTTCTACAGGTAAGTTATACAGTTATACTTTAACTTTGATACCTCAAACAGTATTGGCTAGAACATCGTATGTAAAAACCTTACATAGCTTCTTTTATCCTGGCACAATGGTAATGTACTAGTATACAGCAGACAAGTGCAACAAGTAGATTGCCTCAACTATTTTCCAGGTCCAAAAGTAATTTGAGGCTTTGAGGCAACATCATTTTATGGGTCATAGAATTTAGCTATACCACCTTGATTCTAGCTCTACGTAGAGCCTTCTATCTCCCATAATTTACTTGAAAGGTGGCAACAATTGTTTAGTGGCTCATGGTAGATGGGCTTGGACCGATGGAAGTTGCTAGCCTAGCGGTCCACTTGACCGACGAAAAAATCTCGAAAATTGATGCAGATTCGTCAAAATACTAAGAGGATAAACTATATGTGTAAGAAAATACCGCCACACCGGTCAATGTCCGAGCAATTGCAAATTAAGAAACCCCTCTAGGGTGTAATGATGGCTGGTACCCTAGCATATGGTAGTAGCGTGTATACAGTGTTGGAAACAAGAAAACTTATTGTCAAGGTTCACTGCTTAGTTTGATCAATAAAAACAAACAACAAATACTTGTTTTATTACAAAACCAGAGCGGGTATCAAAAGCTTACGGGTAACAATTCAGTAATGAATTACCGATTAGTGGAAAAAAATCATTCGCTGCATTCATCTAGAATGATCAATTGGCGATTCCTCGAGGTTTTTTCAATTGGTCATAATTTTATTTTGTGGTTACGGTCACAATTTAAAGTTCGAGATTAGTGATATTAGTGGTAATTATATTGTTACGATTCTTTAACATGAACGTTCCATAACTTGGCAGTCGCATTTTAGCTAAAATAGCAATTTTAGAACAGCACTGTCGTCCGGGGTATTTCCTTTCAAAACACCTTTGGACCGGCAGATTTTTTCAGGACTGACAGATTAATAAAGTCTGTCCGTCAGTGGACTGGCAGGTTTTTGGCCAAATTCGGAGAGACTGTGAATGAAGATGCTCGGTAGCTCTTTGCTTAGGTAACGGACATCTAGTGTTGCATATTATCAAGAGTTTTAGGTTGGATGATTTTTGCTGGAGTTTAACCTTTAGGGAATAGGGTGTCTAGTTCTGAATCATCTTTAGTGTTCAGACTAGTGTATTGCATTAATTGTCTTTCCAATTTGGTTTACATGCATCATTGTGTTATAACAGTCCAGTTAGGATATTTTGATAGTGAGTAGCTGTTTATGTGTACTCAAAAGATTAAAACCATTGCTAAAACTGGTAGAGTTTATCTATTCATACCCTAACTGGACTGTATATTATGTTGTGTATTTCATATTTTCGTGGCTTTATTTCCTGGTTTTATTTCTGTATACAGCTAATGAGCTCGTTAAAAACTCACCATGAAGAGCACAATGATTCTATATTACCCGGCAAGAAACATCGTACCCTTGCTGGTGCCCTGCATAGAGAACATCGTTAATTGTAATATATACTGTTCACTGATTCCTAGTTTGTTACAATTCTCCTTGTTGATCATATTTTGATTCTTTATTTCTTGTTATTGTTTGACTATGAAATAAGTTCTTTTTGGCCAACGTTTTAGCCTTCCTTAGCAAATGGTCATTAGTTAGTTGGCCAATGCCTTTATTACTTTCTTAGCATGCATACATGTCATGTCTTGCTTGGCAAGCATCATATTTTGCTTGTCAAATATTCGTACCTTATGTAACAATGCCATTGATTATATGTTTTACTTGGAAAGCGTTCATCTCTTTCTTTCTCACCATGTTTTGCTTGGTAAATCATGCATGTATTAGCATCAAGCATGTTTGTCTTACTTGGAAAACATTCATGTCTTATTAGGCAATCATTAATGTCTAGCTAGGAAATATTCATGCCTTGCTTGATACATTCATGTATAGCTAGACAAAGGTGATTCTACAATTCCTGATTTGCATTTAAAAGGAGCATCTTTTCTGTACAAAATAAACGTTATTTGGTGAATTTTTAAAAAAAAAAATTGACAAAGTTTTGGTCATTCGAAGTTCCATAATATATATTTTAACAATAAAACAATGTTTGAAGGCTGTGTTTTAATGGTACCCGGAACATACTAGTGACTTGTTTCCAGGATTGGGCACTATGCATAAAATAGAACACCTGTAATAAATGGCAAATATGCATGTATTGCTTGGTCATCATTATGTGTTACTAGGCAAAGTGTTGTATGTCTTGCTTGCCAAGTATTTATGTTTGATCTTTCTTTTCAAATCATTCATGTGGCAAAGCTTAAATGCTAGTTTTCAGGGCATGCATTCATCAATATCTTGCCCGGCTTTCGCAAGCATGCATGTTTCATCTTGTTTGGCAAGCATATGTGTATTACCTGGCTATCATTTATGTTTTGTTTCACAAGTATTCATTCATGAAAGTCATATCTTGTTCATAGTTTACTCTTAGTGGTTTTGAATATTTGTTGTGTGTTTTGTTTGTTAAAGATTTGATCAGTTTGATCAGTAAAATCATAGAGATTAAATCTTCCCAAATCTGCGATACTGTAGCAGTATGTTCATACATGTTCATAGATGTAGCAGTTTCTAGCAAGGGAGGTAACTGTGTTTATGATACATACTGTGTGGAATTGCAGATTTTTGCAGATTGTTTCCCCTACCCAAATGCTTGTTTAGTTTAGCCTTAGTTGTCATCCTCATCTTTGTGTTTTTACCAAGTAACTAAGGTTACTTACAGGGGTCCTACTGATATGAAAGTCCGGATTGCTGTGATAGAATCAATGAACTACCTGCAGATAATAAAAACTTTATTTCATAAAAATTATTGACTGAGCTATGGTATTTTAAAATTTCTAAAACTGAGTATCATCATTAGAACAATATTTGAAATGTTTGAGTTTTGGTGTAGCTATTTGTGCTAATGACACCTGAAACTATCTTGCATCCCATTTTCAGAATTTGGCATTGTGCCTCTGTATAGGACCCTTGTAAACATAGCTGGCCAGCAAAAATAGATACATGGGTATCAATGATCTTAAGTTTTGGTTGAACTTCAATGCCTCAAATAGTTTTGCTTGAAGACCCTAGGTCTCAAAGTGTGTATATTTCAGTATATTTTGCTGAGATTTAGGGCCGAGCATAAGATTTCTACAAGGTCTCACAGTGTGTATATTTCAGTATGTTTTGCTGAGATTTAGGGCCGAGCATAAGATTTCTACAAGGTCTCACAGTGTGTATATTTCAGTATATTTTGCTGAGATTTAGGGCCGAGCATAAGATTTCTACAAGGTCTCACAGTGTGTAGATTTCAGTATGTGTGAGTTTATGTTTATGTTAAACAGGTAATGGCTGGTGTGCGTGACCAGGGGACTTATCGTTACACGTGTAATCAATATAAACATTACATGGATGAACCCAGGTGGAGCTAGTTTCTATAATACCCATGTGTGCAGTAAGCCGACGTGTGCACCCAAATATTAATACCATATTTTTTTATTGCTGTTAATACAACAATATGCTTCACCTGTATATAACTGACTGAACGATGTGTATATTTATACCCCCACATATAGTTTGGGTGCTTACATTATTTGAGTCATGCTTTCGGTCTGTTGGTCAGTCCAATCTGTATGTAGAACAATTGTTGGTTAGACTGTAACAAAAACATTAAAAGACTCCTTTTACTACCAGTTGTTGTTCATATGTATGACAGAACATGTGCTATTATATCAAACATGTCAGGCATGATATTTGTATGTATGACAGAACATGTGCTATTATATCTAACATGTCAGGCATGATATTTGTATGTATGACAGAACATGTGCTATTATATCTAACATGTCAGGCATGATATTTGTATGTATGACAGAACATGTGCTATTATATCTAACATGTCAGGCATGATATTTGTATGTATGACAGAACATGTGCTATTATATCTAACATGTCAGGCATGATATTTTTTATGTATGACAGAACATGTGCTATTATATCTAACATGTCAGGCATGATATTTGTATGTATGACAGAACATGTGCTATTACATCTAACATGTCAGGCATGATATTTGTTATGTCACCTTGTCTGTATGAAAGAACATGTGCTATTATATCTAACATGTCAGGCATGATATTTGTTATGTCACCTTGTCTGTATGACAGAACATGTGCTATTATATCAAACATGTCAGGCATGATATTTGTTATGTCACCTTGTCTTATATATCTATAATGATTATAATAAAAACTAATAGAAATGTTTATATAAGTTCAACATACTGAGAGCTGATGCTTAAGGTTAACACAGATATATATTTAGAACGGATAGGCAACTGTATAAATAGATTTATATCTGCCGAATGGCCAAACGCCCATAATTCAATGCGCGCATTCGGCCTTTTCCGTTAATCATCGTTTTTTGGTATTCGGTACACTGTAAGTCGATAATATGGCGATGATCTTTATGGCTGCCTCGAAAAAACTTGCCTTATCATTAAAAATTTATCGATTTTCAAAATTAAAACAATATTATGAAGATACACAATGCGCGTTTCATGCAATATACAATGCAGTTACAATTTCGTGTGATTTGGAGCAAGAAACGAGAGACACGGGTGGAAAATGGCGGAGGCTTCTTCGTTACAATTTAGTCTATGAAATATCTTTTAAAAGAATCATCAGGACTAATTTTATAATATTTTACGTAAGATGTTTCAAGTAAAACACCAAATAAGGTTTTAGTATTTTTCAATCTGAGTTTGAACTGAATTGTCTTTTCGCTTCGATATTCCCGCGAAACCGTTGTGTATATATTCAAACTCCATTTCTGGACATATAGCCAATATAATCGATGAAATATACATACGCACTAATCAAGGTATGTTTATTTTATCTACATAATAAAATTTTCTCGATTGGTTTAGAAATGTTGATTGGATTGGCAGATTTATTTCTGCAAATTTCTTGCAAAACAATATATATAACAAAGATGGCGGATCGATGAATCTCGCCACTAAAACTCTGTGATCTCGCCAAATATCGCGACAAACGTGAACCCGCGAGAATTTAAGTCGATTTCTACTGATTTCAACTGGGTCACGTGGTAGAGTTCCCTATCCGTTCTAAATATATATCTGTGAGGTTTATAACCACTAAATGCCTACACGTACTAAAGTCAGATACAGTCAAATAGTCCGGTAAAAAACTTTGAAGCGACTGGAAATGGGGGTATGTCCTGACAAATCAGCATCACAATCATGAAATTAGGTTTAAATGCTTTGTATGCATGTATGGGATGTAGAGAAATGGTTTTATTCAGAAATATTTTGTATTTTGGTTTAAATATGAAAGTGAAAGTAGGGTTGGGGCTATCGGACATTGAGTAAATCTGTATGTGTGAGAAAATCTGTTCACCGTGTTTGACAAACCAAATTTTTCTTTTATGATACAACATGACCCCCTACTTTTTAGCTCACCTGTCACAAAGTGACAGAGTGAGCTTTTGTGATCACTCTTCGTCCGTCGTCCGTCCGTCCGTCTGTCAACAATTGGGTTGTGTCCTCTCTAGCGGTCACAATTTTGGCCTAATCTTTATGAAACTTGGTCACAATGATCATCTTAACAAAATCTAGGTCAAGTTCGATATTGGGTCATCTGAGGTCAAAAATTAGGCTACTAGGTCAAGTAATAGAAAAACCTTGTTTTTCATTGTATCAAAGGGAGTGTACTCTGTAATTATACTGGTTGTGATCATGTAAGAGTTGTCTCCCTTACTATATTTTAGTTGTAGAACTACGAAATGTGTACTTGTTAGCAGCTTTGAGGCTTTAATTTAAATTAAATGCAGAATGTGGATATTAGGGTTATCATCGTTTACAGTGATTGTATGTTTACAAACTATTAAACAATTATTAAGCTGTAATTATAATCTTATGCAACCTTACTAATCGTTTTACATAGACTTATATAGGGAAAACATATAAAAATCTTCTTCTCTAAAACTACAATGCCTAGAGCTTTGATATTTGGTATGTAGCATCATCTAGTGGTCCCCTACCAAGATTGTTCAAATTATGGCTCTGGGGTCAAAATTGGCCCCGCCCCGGGGGTCACCGTTTTACATAGACTTATATAGGGAAAACATATAAAAATCTTATTCTCTAAAACTACAATGCCTACAGCTTTGATATTTTGTATGTAGTATCATCTAGTGGTCCCCTACAAAGATTGCTCAAATTATGGCCCTGGGGTCAAAATTGGCCCCGGCCCGGGGGTCACCGTTTTACATAGACTTATATAGGGAAAACATATAAAAATCTTCTTCTCTAAAACTACAATGCCTACAGCTTTGATATTTGGTATGTAGCATCATCTAGTGGTCCCCTACCAAGATTGTTCAAATTATGCCCCTGGGGTCACAATTGGCCCCGCCGTGGGGGTCACCGTTTTACATAGACTTATATAGGGAAAACATATAAAAATCTACTTCTCTAAAACTACAATGCCTAGAGCTTTGATATTTGATATGTAGCATCATCTAGTGGTCCCCTACCAAGATTGTTCATATTATGCCCCTGGGGTCAAAATTGGCCCCGCCCCGGGGGTCACCGTTTTACATAGACTTATATAGGGAAAACATATAAAAATCTTCTACTCTAAAACTACAATGCCTAGAGCTTTGATATTTGGTATGTAGCATCATCTAGTGGTCCCCTACCAAGATTGTGCATATTATGCCCCTGAGGTCAAAATTGGCCCCGCCCCGGGGGTTACCGTTTTACATAGACTTATATAGGGAAAACATATAAAAATCTTCTTCTCTAAAACTACAATGCCTAGAGCTTTGATATTTGGTATGTAGCATCATCTAGTGGTCCCCTACAAAGATTGTTCATATTATGCCCCTGAGGTCAAAATTGGCCCCGCCCCGGGGGTCACCGTTTTACATAGACTTATATAGGGAAAACATATAAAAATCTTCTTCTCTATAACTACAATGCCTAGAGCTTTGATATATGGTATGTAGCATCATCTAGTGGTCCCCTACCAAGATTGTTCAAATTATGCCCCTGAGGTCAAAATTGACCCCGCCCCGGGGGTCACCAGTTTCTATATTTACGCTCTACCTTTGTTAGTCTAAATTGTGCAGGGCTTTATTTATAATCAGGTGAGCGATATAGGGCCATCATGGCCCTCTTGTTTCATTTTCTGCTATTTCTATTGATTAAAAGATTTTGAAAGGGCCCCATGGACAAAAAGTCTTTACATTGCTCAAGTTAAAGAACAATTCTATTTGGTGGTTTTTGACCTTAACATGTTACTGGTAAATATTTCAACTATAACTGTTTATTTATATTTACTAAGAACAATGAAGTCTCAACCATAAAGTTATGTATGGTCCACAAATAAAGGAGACAAGGACAAACAACAAACTGAACAAGACTACTAGTAATGAAAGAGAAATTGACACCCTGCTTTCATAGCATGTTGTCTCACTCAGTTTAGATTCTGAACACATGTCATTTTGAAATAAACAAAGCAGTTCAGCCTTTCAATTTTCACTGGTGTAATGGTCCTTGGTAGAAAACCTGGTTTTGTGAAACATCTATTTGTGTTACAGCTATAACAGCCTATAATATCCAGCACAAGTTTATATGTATCTCACTGGTATTACAAAGTTTTTGTTGGTTTTGAATATAATAAAAAACAAGTATTTATAATTATAGCATTTTAATAGCACTGTGTTCACGCGGCGTTTATTTGATCATAGAAATGCAGCATCCATTTTGGCTGGCATAATATTGCAAAGATATTTTGTATCAATTTATTATACCCCCAGATATTTAGTACACACATATAATTAGTGGCTATTTTTCACACTGCATCTTGTCCGTCAGATTTTGTAACAATGCGTCAGGTGTCATTTTCATCACAACTCTAAATCTAACACTATTTTGCCAGCTATGACAGTATTTGGGGATATTCCTCACTTTCAGAGAACACTCTGATAAATTTTACTACATGAATGTTAATATTGACATACATAACATGATACATCATTGTCTTAGTCTAAAGGACTTTGTTATGCAAATACACTAAAGGATATGATTGTACCAGAGTTTTTATACTGTTGTATTAATTATACTGTTGTATTAACAAGTTTATTGATTGATGTTTTGCTTTTTGTATTTGTCCATGTTTACAAATCAGTTCCGTAATGGCCAAGAAAACTAACCTTATGTATAGCCTACCTGATAGCCTGTATGAACATATTCACTAGTAACACTTTATTAGTCTTATATAGCATGTGTCTTGTCCATCACATTGGATGTCCCGATGAAGCTTTTTGAAATGTGATTGATTAATCCACAAAAACTTGTGATTGGATGATACTGTAAAAATCATTAATTTTCGTGGGGGATTAAATTTTGTGGATTTCGTGGTTCACTTCAACCACAAACTTTAATCCCAACGAACATTGATTTTGACCCTTGTTTTGTTACCTGGAATGCAAAATCCACGAATTCAAGTGCCAACGAAATTGTCTTTTGTACCAAAACTACGAAATTTCGTCCCCGAAATTAAATTATTTTACAGTATTCTAAATATGCCAAAACATTTGAAACCCTAATGTTACCCTTAAATGTCGTTACTTTTTAGTTCTATGATTGGGTTTCTAAAATCCACAATCAACACAAAACCTTACCTCATTTTTTTTTAGCAATTACAACTGGACATGACCACACTGGCATTAGGTGCATAGCCAATCCATTTTGTAGAATTATCAACAAGGGGCTTTGCATTAATAATTTTAAGTGAAAATATGTATTTTGTTCTGTCATGCCTAAGATTGTAACCTACTGACTGCATGATGAATTGATCTGTATGTCAAAATATTAACTAATATAAAACTGTCTTACCTGTTACAGGCAGCGGGTAAAAGGATGTTCATGAAGTGTGTATGCTTAAATCAGGAGGCTGTAAACAGTTTAAATACAGTTGATACAGTTGCATTTAACAAAACAATTTATTGATAGTGGCCACTTACAGTTAGAAGATAGACCAGTATCGGACAACTGAGTATTTCTTTATACTATTTGTCAGTTTTTACACACAGGACTGTATCATGATAAATTTCATTTTAAGTTTATGATGCTAGATAACTTAAGATTAAAAAGGGCCTTAAAAAGGTTTATGGTACAAACCATTATGAAGCATTTTAGATTTTTCCAAAAAATGTACAAGTTAACTATGGTTGAGAAAAGTTAAATGTTGAATCCAGTTCTGCCAAACCTTTGTTAGTGGTCACCTGATTTAAGCCTACACCTTGTATGATGCATCCTATACCTTGCTTTTTTATACAGGTTTTGCCATATTTGTTTCTGTCATTTCCATTGAGGGGATGACATGAGAGCCATATGAACTTAAACAGGCATTGTTCATAGTTCTAACAAGTTTGTCCTTGTATTAAGAAATGCAAGGGTTTCATATGATGTTTTGGTATGGGTACTCTTGTTGTTATTTACATATTGAAGTGTAGTAATAACTTTATAGTATACTAATATTAGTAATTAATTAATTTGATTTGTGTATCCCTATATGACATAATTGACTACTCTAGTTTTACCTTATTAGTTTTTGCTATAGTTCATATTATGATACAACTTCTAATCTCCATCATTCACTTTCTGCTGTTTCAGTTGATGAATGCAATAAAAGTAGGCCAACTAACCAATTCACGATTTGCAAAAGCTGCGGAATTAAACCTCGATGTAGAGAAAATATCTGTGGAGCGAAGTGGAGGTGGAGTATGATCTCATCCTATACGGACTAAGTGACGATCAACGATAGATGTTATACTATACTATACTATATAGTGTACTCTAGCCATTGTTACATATTTATTTAACCGTATCACAATTCCTTGTTGTGTGTTAGATATAGCCAACATTACCTAGCTATAAAACTAGACTACAGTATCACCTCAATAATAAGACCACCTTAAAAAGTTAAACCCATAATTTTCAATTTATTTTCATAGTTTTTATTCAAAAAAAATTTAGGAATCATTAAGAATGCCAGATTTCAAAGGGCCAAATGGTGATCTTAAAATTGAGGTTTTACTGTATTCAATAGAAAGATATTGTTAGACTGATTATTTAGATGTAAGACTTCTACATATAGGGGTTGAAATTTGTATGAATGTTGATTGTTTATTATATAGTCATCACTAACTTGTAGGCTTGGTGTAAATTTTGAAAAACCATTATTATTTTCTTGGTCTCTCTCGAGTTATTGCCCTATTTTTTTACAATTTTAGTCAAATAAATTTGTTAATGTTATATTCATAAATTTTTGGTACTTATGGTAACTGATCATTGTTATTCTTTACTTTATAATGTATCAGTAATCTAGTTGCCAGGAAAAGACTTGAATTACAAAAATGGATTTGTTAAGATTTTTATCAAAGGAAATCATTCTCGAAATGTGTTCAGAAAACTTCACTTTTGATATATACATTTCATTACAGGTAATTTCTTCTCAAAGTTGAGCTAGATTTATGGAATTTTATGGAATAGAAAGTTAATAGATCACAACACAATTTCACACAACTCGTAAAATGCCAACTCAATAATGAAAAAAACCACTTCCTGACAAAAGTTGCGAGTGGGCACGGGTTTCTCATATCCATAATCTAGGTTACTTGATAAAAGTAGTTTTATTCAAGAACATATATTTTTGCTAGATCACTGCCTATCCAATGCCTACATGACTTAACAGGGTATGAAGACCTTTATGTACCTGGCCCCAATCTCCAAAAACATCTCAAGTAAAAGTCTCATCTCAAATCTTGAGTTCTAACTTGTGAAATTTTAATGTTGCAGGAGATCCGTACTTGAGATGAGATCTTGCTCAGATTGAGATGTTTCAGGAGATCGGGGTCACTTCCTGTGTACTGTGATTGTTGTTATTGTATACTCAATGTTAACCTGATATTATATCTAGTGTAATCTTGTCATCTTGTTGATTCTTTTTGCGGTTTCAATGGTTCTGTGTGGCAGTTATCCATGTCTCAATTTGTAGCCAAGTTCCATGGTTCAATTTGTAGCAAAGTTCCATGGTTCTGTCTGGCAGTTATCCATGGTTCTGTCTGGCAGTTATCCATGGTTCAATTTGTAGCCAAGTTCCATGGTTCAATTTGTAGCCAAGTTCCATGGTTCAATTTGTAGCAAAGTTCCATGGTTCTGTGTGGCAGTTATCCATGGTTCAATTTGTAGCCAAGTTCCATGGTTCAATTTGTAGCAAAGTTCCATGGTTCTGTGTGGCAGTTATCTGTGGTTCTGTTTGTAGCCAAGTTCCATAGTTCTGTGTGGCAGTTTTCCATGGTTCTGTTTGTAGCCAAGTTCCATGGTTATGTGTGGTAGTTATCTAGGGTTCAAGTTGTAGCCAAATTCCATGATTCTGTCTGTTTGTCAGTTTTCCATGGTTCAATTTGTAGCCAAGATCCATGGTTCCGTGTGGCAGTTTGCCATGGTTCAATTTGTTGCCAAGTTCCATAGGTCAGTTTGGCTATTTTCCATGGCTCTGTTTGTAGCCAAGTTTCATGGTTCTGTGTGGCAGTTATCCATGGTTCAATTTGTAGCCAAGTTCCATGGTTCAATTTTTAGCAAAGTTCCATGGTCAAGTTCATGGTTTATCTCATATAAACAAATGCTCTATGTTGCGGAAATAATGATTTAAGCATATTTGCATGTACTTTGTGTCATATATTTGTATTAAGTGTACTGTCAATACCGGTAGTGGTTCCGCATCGTTAAGAGATTGGAGTTACAAGACATGTGTTTAATACAAACAGGGTGATCATTAATATATTGTAACATAAATAACTTTAATAACAGTTTTTAAGATCATATTTATTGTTATATGTCATTGTTTAACATATACATGTAAGTTTTATTCAGGACATAACTCATTTTCAAATGTTACATATTATTTTCTCAGCAGACGTTTGAAGCTTTTTCCGTGATGTTGAAAAACAGCCAAAATTAGTAGCAAATGAAGTCGTAAATTGCCAATAAATTCCTTGCATTTTACCCATTGATGCTTCCAATTTCACATTGTATTGTAGTCTTCAAATCAAATATATATACTGTATTTGTATTATACACGCCTTCCTTCAGACATTCCCATGATTGGTTTAAGGGTTTTAATTCTGGTGGTTGTAGGGGGCAAATTTAGAGGCGGTCTTCAGCAAAATGATTGCGGATCGCAAAAAATACTGGATTCACACAAAATGTACGACTGCATCGATGATGTAAATGACATCAAGTTAACGTAGCATGCATTTATTATCTACATCTTATAAAACTTTGGCTCATTATTTTTGAAATAAGGGTGCAACCAATTCTCTATCATTAAATCTGACAAAGTTATTAAAGTTATTTATGTTACCACATATTAATGATCACCCTGTATTATGTTTATCATGTTCATTAATTGAATTATTATTACATGTTGTTATGTATGGGTAAAAAGTGCTAAGAGCTTTATAAAGTATATGTACGAGGGTTGTTCATTTAATTCCCGGACGGTCGATATTGCTGAAAGCCCATTGGACGGATATTAATGAAAACGCTAACTAATACATTCACATCAGTCCTTTATTCATATACAAAATGTCAACTTGGTAGGGTTTTCATAATATTAGCGTTTTAGTAAGTTCATGTAACGTTAGTCGGCCCAAGTCGACGTCAATAAAGGCGACGTTACGCAGTTTTCACATCTGAAAAGCTACTTTTTTGCATCATTTAATCATTATTTAGTGGTCTAGAAAATGCCCGCACACATATGTTCGCCGTGTTAAGCTGTTCAGTAGTGATGTAATATGTTATAACTACGTTAAAATCGCATGTAGCGGCAATTTATACAGCAGCTATAATTCTAATAGTGTCTACCGTCCAACAGACCTTGAATCGACGTCATTTCCTGTTGACGACTTTAGGTTTGCCCGGCCTTTGATCATCACATAGTGATGTCATGTCATTGTAGAATGGTTTATTTAATTTATAAACAACGGTCCGCATTTACAATGATCGTATAAACGTTTCTTCTAAAAGAGAGTCTTGCGTTTTACAGGTGTACAACCAAAATTTTCATAAAATTGTTTCATTACCCGTTTTCTCTAAACAAATCCGAATTTATTGCGCTATTCACAGAAGCACGCGCTTTGTCATTAGAACGTTAACGGCTATATGGAATTGACATCAAATGATATATTACACGACCTAGATGCATACATATTGTTGTCTGACATTTTCTGCTTAAAATATTCGACAATAACACGATCCCTACCCAATGTACACTCTTCATACCACTAAAAAATTGGGTTGGGCCCGGTAGTCGTTTTTGGGGTAACTATAGTAACCATAGTTTGTGTTCAGTTGCATAAAATTATTTCATGTTTTGTCAAATAATCCAGTTGGTAACTAAGTCTTATGAAACAAAATTTTACTACAATCGTATGCTCCGATCAAGCGCTATGGCGATCGTCCGGGAATTAAATGAACAACCCTCGTATATATAACAAGAAAGTGCTAATTGCTTTATAAAATATATGTATATATAACAAAAAAGTGGTAATTACTTATTATATATATACGACAAAAAGTGCTAATTGTGACAGTGTATAATATATACGATGCTTATTGCATAATAAATTATTTATTATCCATCAGTCCCATCTATGTTTAACATTGTGCTGTAGAACATTGATGTCTCAAACAGATTCGCTAAATCATGCTAGAAACCTGGATCAGGTTCTTCAATTCCGGCAGTATGTTTATGTACTAGACCACAATAGTAGTCTCAAACACGTTCATGGCTCTAACTATTTGCTCAGTATGAAGGTAGAGGCATCAAAGATCTTCTGTATGTATAGCAATTATATTAGATCTCTAATGGAATATATCTGTTCATTCAATAATCTTTCTGTTTGTTTGTATGTTTGTCTAGTTGTCTACATGTTGTATCGGTTTGTTGAAAGTTTCTGTCCATTCCTTTAAGTACATGTACCCAGTAGCATAAGTTCTTGTTTATTCCAATTGACATTATGCCAGTTGTCAATCAGTTCCCTTTAAATGAGTTTCAACAGTAAATTATTGTCACATGGTCCAATGGATTAACTTGAAAACATTCGCCAAGCAACCTTCAACAAACAACTAGGTGGAGCGATCTCTGCAAAATTTAGTTGGAACAGATATGTCAGTAAAATGTGTTGATATAGAAACGTCAAAAACATTTGTCCCGATAAATTGATGTCAGTATACACTGTGTCATGGTATGTATTATATATAAACATTAATTGTTTCATATTTGAATTCAAAACATTGCAATAATAGTGTTGGTTTGAGAAAAGTTCTCTTGAATTACATTGAATGTGTTCTTTAATTTATTTTCTTGTTTCATATTGTATGTACATGTATAGATGCTATCCCGTGTTGTTAAAACATCTCCTTTTGTTTAAAGTCACTGTGTGGGTGCCATACTTTGTGTCCCAATACCTCGTACATACATGTGTTGTAGAAGTGATGGATTTTGAAAGTGAAACTAAGATTGTTAATAAAATCCTTTTTGTCAAGCTAGCCCCAACCCAAATCACATTTTGGCAAGTTTTACGCCTCCATAGTATACGTTTGGATTGTCTTTGATAATTAAGATCAATTTATATTACCGGCAGTGCAGCATAAGGTATTTGGTTGTATGGGGTAACGGGTTTGTGTATCAGGTTTCCGGTATTGTGGTCCATTTGTTTCATGTTTGACCATAGCAATAATCAGGGAACTCATTCAATAACACAAAATTAATATGATTATATGCTGTCATTTTAAACTTGCCAAGTTTATGAAGTCTCAAAATAGAAAATGTGATTTTATCTTCAATTAGTTTTGATCTTTCATTATTAGCAAGACACCTTGTATAATTTTATGATTTATTAATGTTCATCTTAGGTCAACATATCTTTTTTGTACTCTCTGTTTTGTATATCTTTGTACTGATCAATGCATGTAAATGATTTACCAATGAATTAACTCAGATGTCTAATCTATAAAATATTCTGTGAATCTTTTAAATTTGTCTGGACAAAGGTCTAGAAAAATGATTTACGTTGACTTTATTTGGTTCAATTTGAATGGTTTGACATAGAGCTCTATGATGTTCCCGATGGTACAATGTTACAGCAATACAACATATATTTGCCTTGTACGTGTATTTATGTGAAATGCTTCGAAATCTATCCTGTCTAAGCAAATAAAAGATCGTACTGAAATTGTTGTCACATACAAATGTATTATTTAGCTGACTCATGAATATTCTGTTCATACTGGTAAACTAATTTCCGTCATCCAAGCATTAAGCAGTTTAATGACCAGGAAATGTCTATTTAAATATATGTACCCCGGTTCCATGTTCTGGGAGTCTTGTATATACATGTATTTCGTGCTATAAATGTATCTTTTACCTTATTTGTTTTGTGTTAAATGTTTGCTTAGCTTTTTATATTTTTATCTTTCTTAACTTGATTTAAAGATTTATATATCTGTTAACAATGTTGTGTTGTTTATACATCAACATGATTCACTGTGAGTTATGTTTCCCACATACACTGGGACAGACATTTTGTGGCAGATGTTTCCCACATACACTGGCACAGACATTTTGTGGCGGATGTTTCCCACGTACACTGGCACAGACATTTTGTGGCGGATGTTTCCCACGTACACTGGCACAGACATTTTGTGGCAGATGTTTCCCACACACACCGGCACAGACATTTTGTGGCAGATGTTTCCCACATACACTGGCACAGACATTTTGTGGCGGACGTTGGCCACATACACTGGCACAGACATTTTGTGGCGGATGTTTCCCACACACACTGGCACAGACATTTTGTGGCAGATGTTTCCCACGTACACTGGCACAGACATTTTGTGGCAGATGTTTCCCACACACACTGGCACAGACATTTTGTGGCGGATGTTTCCCACGTACACTGGCACAGACATTTTGTTGCGGATGTTTCCCACACACACTGGCACAGACATTTTGTGGCGGATGTTTCCCACACACACTGGCACAGACATTTTGTGGCGGATGTTTCCCACACACACTGGTACAGACATTTTGTGGCGGACGTTGGCCACATACACTGGCACAGACATTTTGTGGCGGATGTTTCCCACACACACTGGCACAGACATTTTGTGGCAGATGTTTCCCACGTACACTGGGACAGACACTTTGTGGCAGATGTTTCCCACGTACACTGGCACAGACATTTTGTGGCAGATGTTTCCCACGTACACTGGCACAGACATTTTGTGGCAGATGTTTCCCACGTACACTGGCACAGACATTTTGTGGCAGATGTTTCCCACGTACACTGGCACAGACATTTTGTGGCAGATGTTTCCCACACACACTGGCACAGACATTTTGTGGCAGATGTTTCCCACGTACACTGGCACAGACATTTTGTTGCGGATGTTTCCCACACACACTGGCACAGACATTTTGTGGCAGATGTTTCCCACACACACTGGCACAGACATTTTGTGGCGGATGTTTCCCACACACACTGGTACAGACATTTTGTGGCGGATGTTTCCCACACACACTGGCACAGACATTTTGTGGCAGATGTTTCCCACGTACACTGGGACAGACATTTTGTGGCAGATGTTTCCCACACACACTGGCACAGACATTTTGTGACGGATGTTTCCCACATACACTGGCACAGACATTTTGTGGCGGACGTTTCCCACACACACTGGCACAGACATTTTGTGACGGATGTTTCCCACATACACTGGCACAGACATTTTGTGGCGGACGTTTCCCACACACACCGGCACAGACATTTTGTGGCAGATGTTTCCCACGTACACTGGCACAGACATTTTGTGGCAGATGTTTCCCACGTACACTGACACAGACATTTTGTGGCAGATGTTTCCCACGTACACTGGCACAGACATTTTGTGGCAGATGTTTCCCACACACACTGGCACAGACATTTTGTGGCAGATGTTTCCCACGTACACTGGCACAGACATTTTGTGGCAGATGTTTCCCACACACACTGGCACAGACATTTTGTGGCAGATGTTTCCCACACACACTGGCACAGACATTTTGATGTTTCCCACGTACACTGGCACAGACATTTTGTGGCGGATGTTTCCCACGTACACTGGCACAGACATTTTGTGGCGGATGTTTCCCACGTACACTGGCACAGACATTTTGTGGCAGATGTTTCCCACGTACACTGGCACAGACATTTTGTGGCAGATGTTTCCCACGTACACTGGCACAGACATTTTGTGGCAGATGTTTCCCACACACACTGGCACAGACATTTTGTGGCAGATGTTTCCCACACACACTGGGACAGACATTTTGTGGCGGATGTTTCCCACGTACACTGGCACAGACATTTTGTGGCGGATGTTTCCCACATACACTGGCACAGACATTTTGTGGCGGATGTTTCCCACGTACACTGGCACAGACATTTTGATGTTTCCCACGTACACTGGCACAGACATTTTGTGACGGACGTTTCCCACATACACTGGCACAGACATTTGTGGCGGATGTTTCCCACGTACACTGGCACAGACATTTTGTGGCGGACGTTTCCCACGTACACTGGCACAGACATTTTGTGGCGGACGTTTCCCACGTACACTGGCACAGACATTTTGTGGCAGACGTTTCCCACGAACACTGGCACAGACATTTTGTGGCGGACGTTTCCCACGTACACTGGCACAGACATTTTGTGGCGGACGTTTCCCACGCACACTGGCACAGACATTTTGTGGCGGACGTTTCCCACGTACACTGGCACAGACATTTTGTGGCGGACGTTTCCCACATACACTGGCACAGACATTTTGTGGCGGATGTTTCCCACACACACTGGCACAGACATTTTGTTGCGGATGTTTCCCACACACACTGGCACAGACATTTTGTGGCAGATGTTTCCCACACACACTGGCACAGACATTTTGTGGCAGATGTTTCCCACGTACACTGGGACAGACATTTTGTGGCGGATGTTTCCCACACACACTGGCACAGACATTTTGTGGCGGACGTTTCCCACGTACACTGGCACAGACATTTTGTGGCGGACGTTTCCCACGTACACTGGCACAGACATTTTGTGGCGGACGTTTCCCACGCACACTGGCACAGACATTTTGTGGCGGACGTTTCCCACGCACACTGGGACAGACATTTTGTGGCGGACGTTTCCCACACACACTGGCACAGACATTTTATGGCAGATGTTTCCCACGTACACTGACACAGACATTTTGTGGCGGACGTTTCCCACACACACTGGCACAGACATTTTGTGGCAGACGTTTCCCACACACACTGGCACAGACATTTTGTGGCAGACGTTTCCCACACACACTGGCACAGACATTTTGTGGCAGATGTTTCCCACGTACACTGGGATAGATATTTTGTGGCGGATGTTTCCCACGTACACTGGCACAGACATTTTGTGGCGGATGTTTCCCACGTACACTGATACAGACATTTTGTGGCGGATGTTTCCCACACACACTGGCACAGACATTTTGTGGCGGATGTTTCCCACGTACACTGGGACAGACATTTTGTGGCAGATGTTTCCCACACACACTGGCACAGACATTTTGTGGCGGATGTTTCCCACGTACACGGGGACAGACATTTGTTGGCGGATGGTTCCCACACACACTGGCACAGACATTTTGTGGCGGATGTAACATTATTTGTTAATGTATGTTCCCCATACACATGGCCAGATTTCAATTGAACTTCACATGAATACTTGTCACCAAGCAGTCACGCAGTCAGGAGTTAGTGGTAGATATCCCTTTTTGGGTTACAAATCCTTAAGTTGTTACTTCTGTGCTTGGCTGTTCCAGTTGAGCTCTGCCTTTAATATCGGATGTTTTGCAACTCGATGTAACCAGGGTATACTCGGCTGATGAGTTGGCTTGGGATTGGTCAACTATACTTTATAGTTCAGTTGGACACATATTTCAAATACACCTTTAACGAGGGCAAATCTTTCCTCAGTACCAGAATAACTCATTCCTGATTTAAACACATCTTCACATTTTTCAATCAACCACTTTAGGTACAACATGATACAACAAAAACACGGAAATGTCCTTTTTAATATTTTATTGATTTTCTTATAACAAAACTTATGGATTATTATCATACGAACATTCTCCTATAGTGAACATTGCTGTTTTCGTTGGAGAAAACCTAAAAACAAATCATCAGAGCTCGGGGTAACAAGTGGTTTTGCAAAATCACAACAACAAGAGCATACAAACATATCAAACAAGGATTTCAAAAGGGTAAAAAGGGTGTAACAATAACGAGACAATATCGTATCGTTCGGACAGCAACAAACATATAGGATAACATGAAAGCATATAATAACAACATCATTTTACAGCCGAACATGTTCCACATCATTATATTGTGTGTTACATAGTTTATGAAAATTCCAACAAGTAAATGCACATGATTCTTTGTAACAGTACATTTCACATAGCAGCATGACTAAAATACGGCATGTTTCAGATAGCAGCATGACTAAAATACGGCATGTTTCACTTAGTAGATGACTGTACACCATGTTTCAAAAACAATTTTTTTGAGCCACTTGGTGATTTTAAAAGGTGAAGTTTAGGAAAAGGCGTTTATCATAAAAAGCATTGCCTTTTTACAGCAAAGCGCAATTCACATAAATTAAATATACAGCAGTGTGAAATTCGAAGAAGCATGAGTCATTGTCGCTTAGTAACAAAGACTTTACATAATACATACATATAGAGTTCAATGCTGATAACATGTTGTTTTAATTCAAGTAGTAATTGTGCAATAAAGACAAATGGATAACAGATTATCCATAACTTGGCATGATCTTACAAAACGTTTCATGACCAGTTTTAATACCGATAACTTTGGGTGTTGTGGTGTTGCAAATAAGGATTATTTAATTGTTTTATATGTAGTGCATGAGCATAAATTATACATAATTTCCACAATGGAGCATAACACAAACTTTTAGATAGATGACTTTAAATTCAACAGGAATGACATAGTTTACCCAGACATATAGATCCTGATTAATATGGGGTACCAGTATATGTACACTTGTGTAATAAATCATCATGTTTCCTAAAAAGTTTTACAGAAACACAAAAACGAAATGCTGACAAAATTGTTACATATATACATGCACAATGTAAACAAGTCATAATACATTATAGCCTCTCCACTTTACAAATAATATTGTTTCACTGAAGTAAATAATTATTTGAAACAAATTTGATAAAATTTAAATTTGAAAATGACAGAATGAATATGTTCGGGTGATTTGAACGAATGGCGAAATGCATTTGAATACCAAACTAGACAGACCCACATGTAAGAGCATTATACCCCTACTTCTTGGATAGAGGTAAAATATATGTAATGTTACTTTAACATTTATTTACTATATTTATACATGTACGCCCTATTGTATGATTTACCCAGTGATACTAACAATATAATATTACCCTCTCTTACATTTACTATACTTATGTACTGGTGAATAGATACTGTAAAATCATTAATTTTCATGGGGATTAAATTTCGTGGTTCACATTCAACCACAAAATCAAATCCCATCAAACACTATTTATACCAGAATACAGAAAAGTTTATACGGCTTAAGCATAATACCCTTGTATTTATTACCTGAAATGCAAAATCCACAAATTCCCATCCCATCAAAACGGTCTTTTACAAAATCGACACAATTTCGCCCCGCCAAAATTAAATGATCTTACAGTATTCACAATATAGACATGATATAATACCCTTTCTTACAATTTTCTAAACTAGTTACAATGAAGAGAATTTACAATATACAATCATGACTTATTTTTAGCAGTTTTCCTATTTTATTGAGTTCCAATTCAAAAACTGTACACCAAGTTACATATTAAAGTAAACCTAAAAATAATGTATGATAAGCTATCCAGATTACCGAAGATCTAAAGTACATAATTTAAATAAAATGAACGACTTTCTAATATGTAGTGTGAATCACATGATTGTAGTTTTATACCGTAGAAGTTTGGTCATAAGTTGCAGGAAAACAGTCCCGAAAAAAAGCACCCCACGACCTATGGAATAGTTTGCAAAAAAATATAACCCAAATTTGCCATGATGAAGACAATCTTTTAATAAAAATCCCCGGCGACTTATGGCTGTGTGAGACTTATGGCCAATCATTTACGGTAAACGTGAATGGAACAATTACATCAACAATATATCACAGAAATCCTCCTCTCATATATAACATTGTATCACAATGCTCCATGTTAAGCATTATATCAATGTTAAAAGTGACCCAACATATAATGACTTCCAGATTGATAGCCATACTATACTTGTTATGTGATCCCATCAGTAAAAGATCATAACAATACTTGTAAAGTAAAACCTATACTAACATTTCTCTACAATTATAACATGCAGGCACCAAAATAGAGATTACCAAATTAATGTTTAATATAAAATTTAATATTGTCAAGAAGTCAAAAGATTGGGTTAATTTTGAATATGTCAGATGGTAATGGTAAAATATTCTGGTAAGTAAAATTCTGCATCGATTCTCGCATGTTTAGATTTAAACATGATGGCTATGTTTAAAGCTTTAAAATAGTCAAACTTAACCAAAATACGGGTCTAAAGATTCTGCATCAATTTTCATACAATGAGATTAATACATGATGGCTATTTTTGTGGAATAACAACATCGAACATGATCTCTATCAGTGTCATATTTTAACATGTTATTGATAAAATAAGAACAATTAAACCATGACACATCGACAGTTTATGGTACTTGAACTCAAAATCTTTTTTAGATAGTATGTAATGGTTTGGTAATATCCCAACGTAATTGTAAAAATGAAGATGTGTCAGTAAGATTCTGTATAGATTTTTACATGAAGATTTATACATGATTGCTTCTCTTGTGGAATAACAACATCGAAAATGAACTTAATTGTTATTTTAGTAGCATGTTATTAATGGCACGTGCATTTGGGACATGTTGTACCGGACTAGTGATCTAACATAGACAATTCCATACGTACACGAGCAATTAAGGACAATGCCATATTAGAAGCAAACAGTGAAAACAAACTTGTACATAAAGGGACATAAATCAATGGCACTAGATTGAAAGTGAATAATGTATGGTAAAGATTAAGTGAAAACACTAAAGGGATCTCATTTTCCAAAACTTGTTTGGATCTCGTTTTCCAAAACTGTTGGATCTCGTTTTCCAAAACTTTTTTTGGATCTCGTTTTCCAAAACATTTTTGCAACTTACAGTGTTGTGTATAGTATTGATTATGAATAATAAAACACTGTCAATATATAGAGAGACAGAGACAGGTATGTTATTGAGACAAAAATAAATAAAGAAGTTTAAAAGTTTGATACATTAAAATCCAAGTCCCACAAATAAGAGCTTGGGGAACAGGATCCCCTGGTCTAGGGCAAGCTTCAAGTCATGAGACATTCATTGACATCACAATTACATAGACGATTTTAAATACACATATTGAATTTTATTTCCATATTGCCGATGAGGATTACCTCAGTACGACTTAATAAGTTACGATAGTCAGAAAGTCTTCTGAGAATATAATTACTCAGTGCCCATAAGCTCACGTTAGTATCATCTTACTATAGTCCACTCATGATATTTTGACAGTGACATCATAATTTATGTGTACCCAAAAGATTAAAACCACTGCTTAAACAGGTAGAGTTTAGTTTGGTAATAAACTGTTGGTATACACCTTTATACTTGTTTTTACACCATACTAGTGGATTGTTCCACTGCCTCACTCTAATCATACCCTAAGTGGACTGCAGTTTGTGTATTGAGCGCAAAATGTTGAATAACTAGTTCAAGCCCTGAACAGGTAAATGTAATTTTCAGTAAGTAATAAACATTCTTATATGTACAATCATCGTGCCAGGGCAAGCATATATGGGTGATATTTCAATGAGTCGGAGACATGGAGAATGTGTCCAGGGCAAGCATATATGGGGGATATTTCAATGAGTCGGAGACATAGACAATGTGTATAAAATGTAATACACATGTTCGTGAAATATAAAAAGAGGAATCAACACAATGAGACATAATATATTCTGTAAACAGGAAATTAGGAGCAAACAAGGAATAAATATACATAAAACAATGCTGCAAAATAACACAATTCTTGAACAAACAGGATTCATAATCAAAGGATTTAAAAACTCATTTTGAAACTCAATATTAAACAGATACTAGCTATTAATCTAGAATGATTAATCAACATACTGTATAATGACCATGTGATTTATTACACATACTGTCACAGCCTATACTGTAAATTCATTTACTTTTTGGGGGAGGGGGTAATTTTCGTGGTTCACCTTCTGACCACAAAATAAGATCGCATCAAACACTGATTTTGACCCTGGGATTTATGACCTGAAAGGCAAAATCCACAAATTAACGTCCCATAGAAATAGTCTTTTTTACCAAAACATCAAAAATTTTGTCCCATCGAAATTTAATGAATTTACAGTATATGCAGCTATTACACACATTAGTTTCAAACACACATCTTAAGGTGTTGAAAGGACCTTCATACATACATATTTGTAAATTTGTATATAAAGTCCAGATATGTAAAAATCTTGTAGTTCAAATTATCACCATTAAATACAGAAACTTGTTAACAAGAGAAAATCTAGATAATATACCTCAGCACACACAGGTTTATATATAATACTCAATATGGCCACTTCTGTAGGTAGACTTATACAGTGAGCAAATGATAACATTCATATGACAAATTATATAACAATAAATAAATGATTAAAACAAATGATGGTATGTATAATATGTATGCACCATGACAATCACTCAGTCAGCTACATCGTTCAAAGTCTGCACTTTAGCTTCCACCTAATGATCTCAATATAAGACCTGGTCATTTAGTTAACATGAACAACTAGCATATGACCAAGTGTGTTAATATAATACTAGATCAGGTTATTCTTCCAGTAAGCAGTGTGCTCACCTGTATGCACAGAAAAACATATGCAAAGTACATCCACACATCCATGAAAGGTGCATAGTGACCAAAGCACTATTCACCCGTCAAATTTGTTCACCAAGAAATTGCAAATGAATAGTTCATTGTCAATACAATCCCAATGAGTGTGATACCCATTTACCGAATTTGAAACCTGGTAAGTAACACACTTAATGGCAAATAAATCATTGATATACACCCCAGTGTTACCCTAAGATATATACCCATATACCGCATTTGTCTGCAGACTTACGATGGCATACTAATAAATAAAATAAAACTTCTTAAAAATATGGTAATACAATGGAAGAAATATGAGCATTCCTAATGTGTCCATATGAGACTGAGGAATATTGCTTAAGGTGTGTAAAGGGTACATTGATTTGTTTGGTTAAGATTCTTGGTTGATATCAATGTAGGCATAACTTGATAATCTGTGTTACCATAGCTACTACAACTACACACCATCATATTGCATGTGAATATTGGATACATAATCTAGGTTAACATTTCTGGATTAAACAAATGGCTCTACAACATACAGTGCTGTCGGGTAATTCTGCCCACCTAACGGTTATTGGCTTTCTACATTTGAGATTATTTTATTTTTAGAATAAATTATGGTGCTGTTTGGATAGACTGAACTTTCATTGACAAATGTAAACAATTCAAAACATCGTACCTTCGCTAAACTAGTTCAAATGTCGTCACAAAACAAGATGACTGCCTGTTTTCATGACGTAAATATTTTCGGCTAATTCTGCCCGGGCGGAATTGTTTTTTGTATAGTCTGTTTCAAAGATTTGTTTCACAAGAAATTTATCACAGTATTGAAAACATAAGTCATTAAGACAATGTTGACAAAAAAGGAAGTCATCATCCATTACAAAAGTACTTTTATTCAATTTATGTGTCACGTGGTATGCCAAATTAACAAAAATCGCCGTTGACACTCATTTTGGTCAATTTTTCGTTGAAATACTTTTCAGATTTCGTTGATTTGATTATAAAACTTCACATAAACAACACACATCTTCAAAAACACTCGAGGACCGAAGGAAAACAACCCAGCAAAGACTGTAAGAAATAAAAAGTTATGGTGCGCAGAATTACCCGATGCGCAGAATTACCCGAAACGACTGTATGTAAATACTTCAAATACAACCTCAGTCCACAGTTGATCAACCGATTTTGATCAACTGATTTATAAATTTTGCAATGAAAGTTTATATAATGTTGAATAAATTGTAAGAAAAATGTCAACACTTTTCATCAAAATTGTCATTTTCATATTAAAATTATTTTACCGCAATTGAACTAATTCAATACATTCATGTGTTTTTTGTTTTTTTTAGTGGTCAATGCAATATACAACATACCACAATGTTTGAAAAGTTACATCTCTAACAACTAAGATCAATTTCCCGGTTTCAAACTAGTTATTTGCTTTGCTTAATACCTGCGAAACAACACTAAATGGTTAGTTAGACTAGATACAAATTTTGAATAGCTACAGTGTAGCATTTGATAACTCATAATCAAATAAAAAACTATTTGCAGCCATATGCTTTCCTTACTTAAGAAAGTAAAAAAAGAGCAAAATCTTAATGCCCCATTATCCCTCAAATGTTTTGGGGCAAAAATGAATGATGAAACAAATAAATTTACTAGGCAGTATTTTGTGATTCAACCAAAATACAATAATTTAATCAGCATGCAGGACAGTCCAACTAACTCACATATACAAATCGCCTTTGGCACTAATTATATTATAATTTGACATTCTATGTACAATACTACACGCAATACTACACGCAAAGATCAACTTTGTTCATAGAAACATTCAAATAACAAAACATTATACCATAATAGTGGGTATTCCCACAAAGCCAGGTTTTCAAAAAAAGAACGAAGCCCCTAAGGACCTTATCTGAGTACTAGATCTCCTCACATGAATAATCGGATGCCTGTTGAGCCCGAGTGTTGACACCAAGCCAAGGCAATGATCCCGATTCTTCTATGAGAGACTCCCTCATATACCAGACAGCCATCTGTTTCTCATGTGAAAGGTAAATATCGAAACATGAACCAAGTACACTGGTCCATTTAATTGCCTGTAAAATTTGTCAACCTCGTAACCCTTGTTTTCATCAGAAAACTATGGTCATCTAAACACAGAACATGTTCAAAATGTTGAGCAATGACTTGACCATCTGTGCAAACATGTATTTAATAAATATACATAAATTGTAAATAAAACACCACAAACATGCAAATCACACAAGAAATTTGGTTATATACAAGAATAAAAGTACACAGGTACATAACCTCTTTTCGTTAAAAGATAAGATTTAAAAATTTGCATCACTTAATATTCACATGATTTTTTATTTCACAAATTTTAGTCAAACCATGTCTGGAATAAATGAATTTGTGGTAAAAGCCTACATTTCAGTACAGTTCTTTATGTTAAGAAAATATTCATACAGACAACATCCATAGAAACTCAATTTGCGAAAATAACAAAAGAAAATAAAAATCCAACAAACAGTATATGTTTGGTTTCTATATGGAACGATTTAAGATTTCATCAGAAAACTATCAAAATTATCTGTAAAAACTCTAAAAATTGCACCATTTATATAATTTATATGTAACATATATATCTATACACAGCAGTTAAACTGCATTCCAAATTCTGAAAACTATTGGAAGTATGAAAGCTCATTAGGCATTCAGCTAAATCTTAGAACTTTTACATAATTATGTAGCACTTAATCAGCATTATAAAAAGGAAAATACTCTCAATAGTCATCTCAAAAATACTTTGCGCTCAATAATTGAGGTCAAAAATATAAGTTTATTATTGCAAGAATTGGCTGTATGGGACTATATAAGAGTTGCATGACACTATTTAAAGTACAGGGAATTTGACCTGATTGCAACCTTCGTGCATGAATACATTACAAAGTTTAAAGTTCTTGCTTTGATAAATTTGCTTGAGCACAGTGTACAATATTGCTCCATTAGCTTTGTCTCCATGATACTCCCCGATTATGAAAACATACATCCCTGCTTTAAAGTGCATAGAGCTATATCGGAAGATATTTTTCAAAAAAGTTTCAAAAAATGAAAAACAATTATGCTTTCATATCCATTAGATCCTTTTTCGCTTCAGTTTTAACAGAAACTCTCTCTGTGTGTGATTTATTGGACATGCAAACTGTCCATTTTCATACGAAAGTATTCTAGAACACCCTATGAAACTATAAGAATCATCTTTCAACTATTGAATCAAAGTACACGGAACCCATCAAAAGTTTTAATTTGCAATTAAGGTAGTCTAGTATCATACTAAAAATGATGCAAGTAATTATTTTGACATTGAATGACTGTTAGAATATAGCTCTATACACTTTAAGTATTGACAATGAAGATATCGGCTTTTAATTTAATCTTATAGAAGGGCGAGGATCGAATCAAATTCTCTGTACTTATAAGAAAATATCTAGATTGGTGATTTCCTGACAAAAATAACACATATATGGATGTCATAATTGTAACTGTTTACATTATCACATGAAGGACTACTGTTAAGTCATTTTTGGTGATATAAAAGTTTTGGTATTTATCATTTGTTTGGTGTTTATAACAGTTACTGGTTTAGTATTAGTTATGACCATTTTGGTTTTATGTCTGGTTTAGTGTCATGACGGGTTTGGTATATATAACCAGTTTGGTTCAATATTTGTAACCAGTTTTGTTACCGAACTAGACACAACCAAATCATAACCAAATGGCCTGGTTTTTCATAGATCTCATAAACAGGATATAGGATGTTACATCCAATGGTCTTCACAGTCAAAGATCTAAGAATCTTTGTAACAGTACAGTCCAAATCCTGAAGTATTTTGTCACACAAGAATGTGATCGGAGAATTCACCAAAGTTGAAAGTTCCAGTATATCAATGTGCAATATAAGTTACTCCCTTGGTAATTTTCTTCTGACAGGAGTTCTGGCATCCAATATTTTACCCCAGGCAATACAACAAACATCACCAGGATAATATCACCATGGCAACACAGCAAGCATTGCCATGGTAACACAAGAGATGTATATAGAAGGAATAAAGCCTTATATGGGCATGTGAGCCATTTGGTAGAAATCTGGGTCTTCATCTTCTTCGTCTTCAGAATCTTCTTCTTCTTTGTCAAGCTGAAATTCAAGGACAAGATTTTATTTCAATTTTCAAGGACATGTTAACATTCTGTATTATCTGATTTTGAGGAATGTTTTCATATTGATTGTCAAGCTGAAATATTCATACACCTAATGTAGGAGACAAATTCCAATGACAGTTTTTCTATTTTCAAGGACACTTTCTGTTTCCTTTCAAGGGTATTGTTTTCAAATTTGATGAAAATTTTGGGTTTTCAATTTGAGGATCTTTTCATATTCAAGGATATCATGCATTTTGGAATATTTTTGCTTCAATTTTAAAGGAAATTGTGGGTTAACAACTGTGAAGAATTTTTTTTTTGAGTTAATCTATTTTTCAAGGACATTGGATCAATTTTTAAGACAATACTTTTTCTGACATCCGTAACATATGCTTCTAAAAATAATTAAGTTGTTTTCACTTTTTGAAAGGGGAATTTCAGTAAATGTTTTTTTCCACCTTAAAGTCTCATAATGCAAGTATAAGCAAATAAAGTATCCATCTTACCACTTCTAATTCATCATGTGTGAAGAATCTGGGCATGATTTTCAATCTGAGTGGAACCATCAGGAAGACAAACAATGGAAACGCTATAGCAACCACGGTAGATTTAACTATCCACAATAAAGCTACCAGGACTAACTGTAGTACAGTAAATGCATGCATCTTGATCGTTCGTACCTGGAAGTAACAAGGACATACATCATCAATAAATCGTTTAACCCTCGGCTCCATGATGCAACTTTTTATCCATCATCTGTACTCAGTTTTTGGTAAACAGGTTCAATTACATAGGCTATAGGAGGAGAATTGTTTGTACAATTTAATTGCAGTTTGATTGAGGCCACTTATTTATATCTCCTCATTTCTTGACGGTGTCCCAGGTCAGAAGAGATAAACCAGATTTCACTTTTTGAGCCACCTGTCTAGTAAGAGAATAACTAGTACCACACATGAAGCAGTTGCTCGATCTACCATTAGGTTATGGAGGTGATTTATTTTTGTTAAGGATATCTCACTCGTGGGGTTGGATTTTATCAAGGGTAATCTAGGATAGAGTTTTCTTCCATTTAGCTAATGGCCTATCCCTCATTAGCAACGCAGGAGAAACAATTATTTTTGGGTAAGGTGTCTCCAAATCATCTAAAGCCAGCCAAATATTAATTATTAAGGAGCAAGAGCCTGAGTCTACAAATCCTGACTTACCCTTCTAACGTAACTTTTACCCGGGTGATGTTTTACTGGCATAAATAGAAGTTTGAAACGTTTGTAAAGTTGAACACCGCTGATAGCTGATACACCTAGATATAGGAACACTCCAAATAATACTGCTATAGGTACCGCTCGTAATACAGAACCCCACGCTAATGATGAACCTGAAACATAAATGTCAATATGTATGTTTTAACTCTGCTAAATCCAATTTCAAGCCATGTCAATGATTTTTTAAAATAAGTAATAAAATTTTTTCAAACTTTTTAAAATATGTCAAAATTTTCATAGTCATTTTTCCCTTAACTCTATGTTTAAAGAGGCGTTCCCTATAACTTCGACCGTTCTTATTGATTTAAAACATATTAGACATTAATCAGAATTACGAATGCTACAAAAACACCAAATTTCGCCCAAAAAATCCCAACAGTTATTAAAAAATTAATAAAAATATATTTCCATAACAAGTGGATAAGGTGGATTGAGACGCCAAACGCTTAGCCTTTAGTACTGCCTGATTAAAACAAGAAAAGCCATTTTTCTACGAATCGGACGACAGTGACTAAAATGAGAAAGACAAATACACGTTTTGAAATAATTATTTTGATGTAGATCTATCTATAAGATGATATTCGGGTTGATTAAGAACAAAATAGTACATTATATTCATTTCGTTGAGATTATATGCGTGTAAAACAAAAGAAATCAACGATATCGTATTTTGTCATCTCCGTTGCGTCCGCTTTGTTGAACAATGTCCGTTTCGGGTTTTAATCACACTGTTCTATGGTTGTTGTGGTCGAATAAAAGGCTGGAAGCGATTTATTATTTTAGAAATTTAAATATATATTTTGATCATTATGGAGACAACTTTCGGCATATGTTCTTCTTACATGTTAAAACGATTTAGTGTTTTATGTTCATTTATGTCATAAAATGCGATAGGTAGTAATAATATGCAAGAAATAGGGAATGCCTCTTTAACAGAATGTAAATAGTGACGTACTGTACGTATAGGCGGTGAATTCTACAGACAAGGAATGCTGTCATTTGGGCCTAAAATGGGAGGGGTTCATTTCTGCCTGATCAGAAAATAGGGAATTTTTTTTTGTAGTTTACATCAACTGAAAGTAAATTTTGCACATATGATATAACTACCCCATCTACTATGGCATAATTTAGGAATGGAATATTTATCACTGACTTCATTGTGAGAATACAATCTAATTTTTCCAACTATGTGTATTTAGATTAGTGAAAGAGAAAAATAATTTGCTTACCAATTAAGATATTCATGATGATATTGGTCACTCTCTGGTCTTTGACTTCAAGCAGTTTAGGTTTTTCACCGGGGGCGTGAGTTCTACTCATCACGGCGAGGGCAGACACGTGAGCCACGGACCTGACAGTAGCCGGACACATCCACGGCAGACCGAACAAGGGACAGAGAAAGGTTATAACACCAAGTATAAACTGATCAAGGTGAAATCCTGAACCTTTCTTTAAATGGAATTCCTCTTTGTGTAAAAGCATTCTGAAAATAGAAAGCAGTACACACGTTGATATGTGTTTCAAATTAATATCAGTTATGTAAGAATAATCAAACTGATGAAAAAACTATCACTATGGCCCTTTATGCACTAAGGTAACTGTATCGTTGAAAGCGAAAACAAAAAGGACAAAAAATATAGTTTTTTAAATTTTATATTTTTCTTTTTATTATTCTCTTTCTTTTTTTGTTGTTTTCAACAATGCAGTTACCTGTGCTTATGCATATGTAAAGTTGCATGATTGAATGGGGACTTACATTTTCAAGCACATGTGGCAGTCATCTGACCTGACCAGCTTCAACATTTATCAACCAGCACTACTGTGTCAACATTTATAGAAGAACAAAACCTGTTTAACCTGATACGGACAATCACTCTATTTGTGCAAACTCTATTTGTGCAATCTATACATTTGATAAAATTCAGTAAGACACTTATTTCCTAGATTTTAGAATTCTTAGGGCACTGTTCCATGATAGAGTTGATTCATCACACAAGATTTGCATAATGTACATGTATGTACGGGCAGCACCAATGCTATATGTCCCAACTAAGTGAGGGAGGGGGTACAATAATGGGGACTTACTGCGTTAGTTGACTCTCCAGAAACAACAATAAGAAGATAAGAAAGGCTGGTATAGCAGCTACAAACATCAACCATATCTGCATGGGCTCTTTCTCCCCGAGTGGATTCACAAACCAACTACTCACTGAACCATCAGAATGTTGGAACGATGAACGTATATGTAGTTTCTGGAATAAAAAATGTTCATACAAAATGTTAAGAAACAAGAGGGCCATGATGGCCCTATATCGCTCACCTGATTATAAATGCAGGCCTGCACAAATTAGACTAACAAAGGTAGAGCGTAAATATAGAAACTGGTGACCCCCGGGGCGGGGTCAATTTTGACCTCAGGGGCATAATTTGAACAATCTTGGTAGGGGACCACTAGATGATGCTACATACCATATATCAAAGCTCTAGGCATTGTAGTTATAGAGAAGAAGATTTTTATGTTTTCCCTATATAAGTCTATGTAAAACGGTGACCCCCGGGGCGGGGCCAATTTTGACCTCAGGGGCATAATATGAACAATCTTTGTAGGGGACCACTAGATGATGCTACATACCAAATATCAAAGCTCTAGGCATTGTAGTTTTAGAGAAGAAGATTTTTATATGTTTTCCCTATATAAGTCTATGTAAAACGGTAACCCCCGGGGCGGGGCCAATTTTGACCTCAGGGGCATAATATGAACAATCTTGGTAGGGGACCACTAGATGATGCTACATACCAAATATCAAAGCTCTAGGCATTGTAGTTTTAGAGTAGAAGATTTTTATATGTTTTCCCTATATAAGTCTATGTAAAATGGTGACCCCCGGGGCGGGGCCAATTTTGACCCCAGGGGCATAATATGAACAATCTTGGTAGGGGACCACTAGATGATGCTACATATCAAATATCAAAGGTCTAGGCATTGTAGTTTTAGAGAAGTAGATTTTTATATGTTTTCCCTATATAAGTCTATGTAAAACGGTGACCCCCGGGGCGGGGCCAATTGTGACCCCAGGGGCATAATTTGAACAATCTTGGTAGGGGACCACTAGATGATGCTACATACCAAATATCAAAGCTGTAGGCATTGTAGTTTTAGAGAAGAAGATTTTTATATGTTTTCCCTATATAAGTCTATGTAAAACGGTGACCCCCGGGCCGGGGCCAATTTTGACCCCAGGGCCATAATTTGAGCAATCTTGGTAGGGGACCACTAGATGATGCTACATACCAAATATCAAAGTGGTAGGCATTGTAGTTTTAGAGGAGAAGATTTTTATATGTTTCCCTATATAAGTCTATGTAAAACGGTGACCCCCGGGGCGGGGCCAATTTTGACCCCAGAGCCATAATTTGAACAATCTTGGTTGGGGACCACTAGATGATGCTACATACCAAATATCAAAGCTCTAGGCATTGTAGTTTTAGAGAAGAAGATTTTTATATGTTTTCCCTATATAAGTCTATGTAAAACGGTGACCCCGGGGGCGGGGCCAAGTCTTGATTATACCAGAAATCTATACCTTTCATCGTTAAATGCATGTCTTTCATGTGACAGCAGTAGATATTACAGTCAAACACATTATGTTAAAACCTCATCGGAATAAACCAGCCACCTGTGTAAAGCAACCAATATCTTTCATTGAAGTTCAATTGACCAACCATTTTTTACAATTTTACATTTAGTATTACACCTGTACTATACAGTCCCCCTCATAGAAGCATGGGTAAAAGTTTAAAATGTTCAAAATACTGAAAACTACTTGACAATATACAGAACTGGATGCTTTCATATAAATAACATAGGGCAGTTATTTCTAAAAATACTGAAATCATTATATAGTCTGAAAATTGTTACCCATGTAGAAGCACAAAAGCCCTGAAAGTGATTCAATGTCTAGAAGAGTTTATTTTCATTAGTAAGGTTGCATAAGACTATAATTACAGCTTAATAATTGTTTAATAGTTTGTAAACATACAATCACTGTAAACGATGATAACCCTAATATCCACATTCTGCATTTAATTTAAATTAAAGCCTCAAAGCTGCTAACAAGTACACATTTCGTAGTTCTACAACTAAAATATAGTAAGAGAGACAACTCTTACATGATCACAACCAGTATAATTACAGAGTACACTCCCTTTGATAAAATGAAAAACAAGGTTTTTCTATTACTTGACCTAGTAGCCTGATTTTTGACCTCAGATGACCCAATATCGAACTTGACCTAGATTTTGTTAAGATGATCATTGTGACCAAGTTTCATAAAGATTAGGCCAAAATTGTGACCGCTAGAGAGGACACAACCCAATTGTTGACGGACAGACGGACGGACGGACGACGGACGAAGAGTGATCACAAAAGCTCACTCTGTCACTTTGTGACAGGTGAGCTAAAAAAAGGTGCTGTTTACAAAAGAGTCCTGTATGTAGTTCTGCAATAAAAACATAATAATGTCTACAGATGTAATATTGTTTTACAATTTACAGTATTACAATGAACCCTCGCTTACAGTTTTATTGAATCAGGTAACATACGAAAGTACGACTTTGCAGTTTAAATCTTCATTTTTCCTCGTTCATTTTTATGATTTCTTAATTTTTTTCTTTGTGGCTTCCTTTTCATGCATTTCATGTTCTGTAACCTCTGCTGTGTGCTACCTTCCGTGTTAAATTATACAAATGAGTTTTATTCATAATTATCTAATATACCGAGTCATTTTTACTGGTAATTTATGTTCAAAGTCAAGTAGACCTGGGGCCTTATTCACCAACAGTGTAAGTCTAAAAATCAGACTTAGACTTAGACATGTCATTATTCATATTCACCGACATTTCTTTGAAATAAGGTCTAACCATGTGAAATTACTAAATATGTATGCCAATTTATACCAAAATTGGTACATTTATAACAACAATTGACAGCAAATAGAACATTTGACAATGTAAAGTCTAAGACTATGTTTTAGACTTACAACGTTGGTGAATAAGGCCCCTGTTTGACCGTGTAATGTCCAAAGTAATATTTCTATGAGGGTGGGGGGGCACATATACATGATACATACATATAACAAGAATACATCAAGCACACCTACCTGTGTGTACGTATCCCCACATACATAGTCAAACAATACCATACAAACAATGGCTGTAAAAATACCAAAGTCACCTAATGCTCTTCTTGCCTGTAATATCCAATTAAAGTATCATAACATATTGCAATACAACTAGAACAAAAGTGTATAGCTACATAGTTTATATAGAATTTACAACCTTAAGGCAAATTCAAGTACTTTTCAAGAACTGTACTTTCTAACTACCTTGAAACTCTTTTGACATGACAATTCAAACATGCAAGGAATTAAATAACCATATTATTTCATGTATTTTCACCAATTTGAAAACAGTAAGGAACAATAGATAAGTGGTCTCCATAGTACCAGTACGTAGTACATAGTACGTAAAAACACCCATAACGTTATTAAAATTTTAAAGTTACAAAATGCGGACAAGTCAATTCAGTTCTAATATTTCACCCAACGGGAACATAAATATCACAGAATACTTACACTACGTCCTAGGAATCTACTGTTTCTAAATATCCTGAGGAAATACGCAATCAGGAATGTACCAAATATCAGGATTGTTGACAGTAGCGCCGTGTTGGGTTCATTAATATTCTCAGAATAATGACCCTTGCCATGTGAATCAGCGTCTAATTTCTCTGATAAATCATGAACATGTTCATCATCAATATCAGCACTTTCCTCACTAGAACTTGATAAGGTAGTGCGTATCAAAGCTTGAGCTATGGGACCTATAGTCACACTACTAACATTAGCTATAAGTTTAGTCACATTCTCCACACTATCACTCTCCTCACTGTCTGTATGTATACTATCACAGTAATAACTCTTCTCCCTGAGTGGGTGTTCTGTATATACCTACAATATACAAGACAACTCTGTTTCAAGTTCTAACATTTCATGCTAAGTTTCACTGAAATATAACATTTCATGTAAAGATTCACTGAAATCTGACATTTCATGCTAAGTTTCACTTGAATCTGTTGACAAATAGTCAATAGAAACAAGTTCAAACCCATCCAGACAGATTCTTAGTATGTCCAGCATAAAATCAACATATCCCCACCACTATAGTTACTGTTTTAGAAATGAGAAACATCAGAATACTTCAAAGGGTCATAACTCTTCCAAAATTTGTCATAAATTAGGGAAATATTGATTACTATAGACAATCGCCCCCTAAAAAATGTTTTTAAAATTAATTTTATTTTTTCTTAATGTTTTTACCAACTTACCTCAATAAGTTTCTGCACCACTTCATTGATAAATATAAGTGAGATCAGAATAGCAAAGACTTCTTCAACAAATCGTGTAATATATTTCACGATAAAACTACCCTCTAATGCCAGCACTATCATTGTTATAATTAACACCCACAGACCAATCCATACTCTCCATGTCAGGAAATCTATGTGACTCGACTTACAAAACTGTCAAATATATAAAAACAAAACAATTAACATGAAAAATATTGGCTATAATCATAATTGTATGCACATATAAATATTTTGTATTGTATATTTTAACTTAAAGCACATTGATTGATCAGTCTATGAAACAAGCATAACTTCAAAATTAAGGCCTTTCATTTTTATGTTTTTTTTTTCTCCCTTGGGGAGGGATTGAAAATATAATATGAAAACCAACAGGGTACTACTAACACAATGGCCGGTAAATCGAGAATTCAGTTGCCAATGAGTTTACTTTTTAGTCATACTAACAAGTCTTATGGAGTTTGTTTCAATTCAAGTATTGATTATACAAAAATGTATATACCACAGAAAATATATATGTTGTACAGGTTTGAGAAAGAAGATTTAAAAAATAAGGCCATACCAATCTGGTTTTATGTTTAGCTTCATTGTGCGCCTAGGTTTTGAAGTCAATTTTCAAAATAAAAAACATTCGAAAAACAATAAATTTCTTGATTTTCATAATCTAGAGATATTTTGCGCTGGTAAAGTTGTGCTTTATTTGAAATTTGAAACTAACACCAACACTATTGCTACTAAGAATGCATTTACTAACGTTTTCCTACTAAGAATGCATTTACAAAGTTTTCCTACTAAGAATGCATTTACTAACGTTTTCAATGTCCTTAACAACCTTTTGGGCAGGTATTGCCACCCGGGTGTGTAAATGCAACTATAATGATCCAAGTCAGGCAATGTTTTTTTAATCCACTTTACTTTGTTTGTTTTGTGAATAGGTAGCTATGTTTCATAAAGCCAGACCTGATGCTAAACATAAAAGCGATTTGGTATGACCTAACATAGTTTTACTTACAGCAAAAAGATGTTTTTCAAACACCAAGACCGGACCAGTTGCACCATATAATATAAGAGGTTGACCAGAGAAGAAACCAAATATAAGGTTAGTTATAGATGTGGCCAGAATTGTTTCTACAAGACCGATCTTCCCGTATGTCTTCTCACCTACAATATAAACAACATACGCAATGATTCCTTGTCATTTTTGGAAATTTCCTATCGTAATAGTGAATAGGAAAATAACCACCAAACACATATAAATTAAGATGTATTGTTAACTTTATTTATTTATTCTTTTTTTTCTATCCTAATAGTAAAATATACGTACAGTTTATTAAGATTCTGCATTGAATTAATAACCTGGAATGAGTTATTGAAACAAAACCTCTGCTGAATGCCTTCTGTAGAGTAACACCCTTTTATTAAACTCCTTGTCATTTTTTGGTAATTTTCTTTCACAATAGTAAAATATAAATACAGGTTTTTAAGATTCTTCATTGAAATAACAACATGGAATCATTAATTGATATACAACCTCCTTAGAGTGGCCCTCTGCAGAGAAATAACCTTTCTATAACACAATCAAATTTCCTCAAGTCAATATTTACAATGAGGTAAATCTCTGTAGAGCAACAACCTTTAAACAATGGACAATATTTGCAACTCCCAAACAGTGTTTCTCTACAAAGGTACTGTAGTATAAATTTTCTGAGAAAAAACTAAAATGAATTTTGACACAAAACATGAGTCTCCTACAAAGAAACAAGACTGCGTTCAATAAACGCTTATGCCTCCGTGGAAGCCATTTCAATAAGTCTAAGTCCAAAATTAGGTCAAGGTGAAGGTCAAATGGAGTCAGGTGATACAGGCGTGTGGAGAGTGGTCATATACAACGTCCATGCAAGTATGAAAGCTTTGTGGCAAGCCATGTTAATGCTAGAAGAAACGGTCAATTTGGGTTACCAAGAATTTAGCCTTTAAATAAGTCTAAGTCCAAAATTAGGTTAAGGTGAAGGTCAAAATGGTGTCAGGTGATACAGGCGTGTGGAGAGTGGTCATATACAACATCCATGCAAGTTTGAAAGCTTTTTAGCAAGCCATATTAATGCTAGAAGAAAAGGTCAATTTAGGTTAACCAGGCTGGACAGTCAAACGGACGGACTGCCAAACGAACAGACAGGTGAATTACTATATGCCTCCCAATCTATCGATATGGAGGCATAAAAACACTCCAGCATAATTCATCTGACCTAAACTAACTGAACAATATGCACAAATAGGTTTGGAACCAAGTATTCAAGACAAATTTCATTAAAATATGACCAGTAGTCAGGGTTCTCAATAACTTTTAACCTAGCAGGCAAAAATGCTTAACCAACAAGCCTGATAAGGTCCTTAATGCAACTATTTTCTTCAAATTGTGTATAAATTTCACATTTTCAGCCGGGCCAAAATAGTTTTTAAGCTGTCAATTTGGCCTGCAGCCTGCTGTTATTGAGAACTCTATTGAGTTATGTAATGTTTCCTAAAACAATACTTACCATAGAGACCACCAAAAGCAATACACGGACACAGACAGGCAAAGAATATAAATATCAATGCCATCACACACTGCAAGTTTAAACCATCCTTAAAGTCACTGACATAATGGGGAAAACGTCGTCGTATATCATTTATAAGACCACCAAATGGCCGACCAGTTCTCTTCAACGGATCCATTGGAATCTTGTGTATTTTTTCTCTTTGTTTTAATTCTGAAATGCAAACATTGACAGAATAATATTAATGTCTTCATTTTTGTGAATACAAGATAAACCAATTTTCATTATGGTCCAAAAAAAATTTCTTTTCAACTTTGTGTATTTTTCTCCTTGTTGGAATTGTGAAATGTTAAATTTTATAATAATGATATAAATTAAGGATGGCAACGGATATCCGGATATCCGGATATTCATATCGCGTTCCGAGTATCCGAATAGTAAATTGGGATCCGAATATCCGTTATAAAATTCAATAAAAATGTTTTCTCATAACTTTACGACGAAAACATCGATTGACACCTAGAACAATAGAATACATTTGATGTCGGTGACACATTGTTTATTGGGGCGGTTTATTGGGGGGTCTGTTTATTTCTTTGACACGGGGTCTCCGTTAGATTTGCTTTTACATGATAATCACTGCGGTGTATCTTAAAGTCTGTTTTTGCCGGACAATTATCAGATTATAGGTGTTTGTTAGTAATTATCCCGATTTTAACAAGTTGTCTACTCAATTAGTAATTAAATAAGACCAGTTTCGATTAATTGCGCGGGTCCACGAAAGGTGCAAATGGTGATTAAAGGGGTTACGAATTTGGTATTTGTCTTATGTAGCCGTACGTTACAAAAATTCTTTTCTCATCGGCAGCTAATTAAAATCAAGCTAAGCTTTGAAGTTTTGGTTAATCTAAACGTAACTGTCAGCAAATAACTTACAATTAATATGCATCAACGTTTATCATTGGTTTTGACCCTGCAACGCCCATTTCTAATTAAATATTACTCAAAGTGTATCAAGACTATCGATTGGTTATGATTGGAAATAAAAACTAAAAATGCACAATTATGTTATCAGTTATTTATTCAATTTTATGTTTGATGCAGAAAGTAAACATGAACATAAAAAAATGCATCAGGAACCCAATAAGTTCCACGTGTATATCGTCAAGGGAGATCACCGTGTAGCAGCTTGTCAAAGCGAAAGTAGAAATAATTCAGATGGAGTTACATACCCTTATAGCAAACAGTCACACTCACGGTAAACACAAAATGTAAACACAAAATGTTAACAACTTACAGGTTTCTTAAGATTAAAGCTTAGAGGTCAGATTAAATATTTGGACTCGTAGGTATGGATGTAACAATAGCAGAATATCCGCATTTAGGCATTTAATGTAAGTCTGTCTGGTACACAAAGACGATGGTGGTCGCAAAATTATGTTACATTGTCGCATAGCATTGGCTTTATTCCAACACGATTTTAACAACATTCAATTTGATACGGATATCCGGATATCCGTTCGGATACCGTTCCGGATATCCGGATACCAATTTTGGTATTCGTTGCCATCCTTAATATAAATGTCTTCATTGTCTGTGGATAATACTATTGGCAATCTTATTTTGATTATGGACCATACAATTTTGATGTTAATAACAATATGAACAGGTTTCATCTTTTTATCAAGCATATTTCCAAACATTTCTATATGATAAAAAAACTGCTTTAAACTTCATGATTAGTTTTAAGTTCTAACAATGAATGACCTTCAATCATAATAAAAACATTCTGTAACAAATATTTACGTTTCAAAAGTAGTAACTTGAAATTTTAGACGAATTTTAGGAATTTCATGTATTTCCCTGGTGAAGTTATCAGGATTCCAAGACAAAAGAGATATGGATGTTTGTACAAATATACTGTATGGATTAAAGGATTAAATACCAATCACACCAAATACTTCACATAACCTTGTTGCTATGGTAACTTACGCTCAAGTTCTTCTAATTTTTTCTGTTTCTTTCTCCGTAACTTTGCACGTTTACGTGACATATCCATGATAGGAAGTAACGTTTTCTGGTCCCAGTCACCAGGTGGCAGCACAATAGACTCGTTGAGAAACTCGTTGATAGCATGTAATATTTCTGACCTTGACTCAGCTTTGTATGTGATCTCATGGAAGTGCTATAAAAGACATTCAGTAAAATTTAACATTCACCTCTTCATTGGTAACTATCAACATGTTTATATATATCGTATGCAGAACACCAGCTAAGTATGTTCAGTTTGCATCAAATATTCATTTATAAATTAAACTAGAAGGTTTATTAACACGAACGTTTATGTACCTCACAAAGACCCATAACTGTCACAGTGGCAGAAATCATTAGAAATAGAATTACTGACAATATGCACAACTTGGGTTGATATCAAATGTTCACGAGAAGTTTTACTGAACTTCAAGTTCAACCAATCGTTAAGAACAAGCATGGAAAAGCTTTGTGGCATTCTTCAAACAGACATAATTGTCAAATCAAGGTCAATGTGAGATAATGAGAGTGCTAAAATAACCCCCTTTGATAAACATAATAGTTATATTACCTGGTTTGACATGAGTGTAGATATAGATCGACCGACTTCATGATAGTCCATGCTGGCTTCCTCCGGACCGAGTAATATAAATATAAACCTTACAGGTAGAGGTACCTCCGTCAAATTATCTAGCACCTGAAAAAACAATGAATTACTTACTAGACTGCTTCAAAAGCTATCAACCTCATATAGTAAAAATATTTTTCAGATACAACCCACTTTTCCAAAATTTTACAAAAATACGTTTCCCAACATTTTGCAAAATGGGTTTAGGCACGGTATTGCACTCACCCCTTCAATTTGTTCAGAGAAGAATTTGTCCAAACATTTTACTCGGGTAAAAATTGTGTGATTTTGACACTTTTTGTTAGTTAATCATGAACATATTGCCATTACAACTAGTAGTCTGCTTAGCACTGATAACAGGTTTCACTCATTCACCAATACATTTATTATACATTTAATTTACAGGAAATAGAGTACTTGTTTCATTTTCACACAGATATATCTCATTTTGACAAAATCCATACACGTCTTTGTATATTGAAGACTGTTTGCCTGCATAAAAGGAATGTATCATTCAGTTAAATTCAAGTATCATATCATTTTGGAAATTTTAAGGCAGCACTTAATTTAAGTACTTTTCAGGATTGAAGCCAAATACAATGGCTGTTCAAACCTTGAACCTCACTGGTCAGGTCAGTCCAAATGTCAAGACAACTTTCGAAAAATTTCTTAGTTATTGAACCTGATCATGAAATCTTGAAACTAATACTAACCTGACAGAATCCTGCTTTGATCATATAAATCCAGCACATAAACCACTGGACAAAATGTCTGACCCACTTTGAAAATCTGGAAACAAACACTAACCTGTTTCTCAGCCAGTCTTATGAAAGCCATGGCTGGTTTATCAAGATAATCAACACAGCCGACCAATACAGAACAAGCTTCAGCATCGTGTGGTATACGTCTCATCAAGCTCATTTTCTGGTCAGATTTCACGTCCTTATTATCTTCAGCCTCTTTTGGTATCAGCCCGATATGTACACCATCTTGTGTTGCCTACGTAAAAACATATACAAAATACTACTGTCAATTTATTAATATTCGCGGTGGATGAATTTTTGTGTTTGGCAAATGAACTACATCATCAAATTAAATCCCCTCAAATATATTTAACAAGAGATTTTTATTTCAATATTTTTCTGGAGCACAAAATTTAGGAAAACTATCTTTAAGTTACCAAAATCTGTGAATTCAAATTTAATGCTGTGAAAATTAATTAAATTTTAAGTGGTTTTCTGACAGATTTACAAGTCTTTCAGTGCTTATCATTCCTCGTAAAAGGTTGGTCAGACTCCTTGACCTTTATAGCAGGCCAAACTTGACATGTGCACAGTTGAAAATATTACCGTATTATTATCAACGTCAACTTTCACAAATTCTAATTTCCCGGGATCTCCGACAGAATTGTTTTTCTTTTTCTTCTTTGACTTCTTTTCTTTAATTGGTTCATCTTCGGTTATAGTTATTTTAGTAGCATGGTTAGTGTCAGAATTAGGTACCGACAACGATCTATGGTTAGTGTCAGAGTTAGGTACCGACAACGATCTACCATAATGATTTATTGAATTATTTGAGAGATGCACAGAATTTCTGGCCACCGTATTATGTGGAAGTGTTGCTAAGTTGGTATTAGAAGCGTTGAAACTGGCTTGTGAGAACGTCTTCATCAACGATTGCTGTTCCCTCTTGTGCCTATATCAACAGAAAAACAAACAATATGTTATTTTTTTGTATATACTTAAGTACCTCAATCAAAACTATAAGTAAGAGATTGGCCTACTGATGTCGTGTCATGTAAATTAGGCCAAAATAAAATATTGTTTGCCCCCTCAGCGCATGCAGTAGAAGATTGGTAAGACAATTAAATGTGATAAGATTTATTTCTACAGAATGATTATGGAACAACTTTCCTTTAATTCCCACCCCACCCAATTTATTTCTGATTTCTCATTAAAATATTTCAAGTTTAAGTAGTGGAAGGGGAAAAACAATATTTCATTGAAGGCCTCCGTGACAAAAATTAAGTGCACAAATCAACAGTTCAGTAATATGAACCAAGCATTTAAATTTAAACAAATTCAGCCCCAGTATGTATATAAACTCTAATCGATCCTTTGTGGAAATAAGGTTTAATCTGCTTATAGTAAGATACAACCTTCTTACACCAAAGGGACGTCTTCTTGGAATTATACATTATATCAGAACAAAATAGATCAAGCTCATCTAAAAAGACAAAACAAATACTAACAAAAAATAAACAATTATAAGTATAGCAACATTTACATAATTAAAAAGAAAATTAAGCCATTTAAAACATAATACCACAATGGGGATGTAGACATTTTTATGCAAACTTTTTAATTGTCTGCTTTGTCAACTCAAATATTCTAATTTAAGCTAATAGCACATCCAGCTTCCAGGAGTAAAATGTCATCTTGATCAAAAGTAGGTCAACAAATTCAAACTAATTTTTTTTACTTATTTATTAAAAAAAACTCTCCAGGAATCCAACATGGCCATTACAAGGATATAACATCATTCTGCAATGTTATCCTGCTTTCATGCTCTTATAGATGATTGGTTCAATGAAAAGCTAAAGCATTGGAAGCAAGCATTTGAAACAGGAAATAACAATGTGTCATTTGATCCTGACAGTACTTGTATTCAACAACCCACAACTTTGCTGATTAAACAAGTTTAATATTTGCAAATGTTTGAAAGATTGATCTACGTTTGAGATTTGTCTAGAACTAATTCAAAGACCCTGATTTGAGCAAAATCTCAAATTGAGCTGAAATATTAATGTATAATCACCATTAGTTTAGGAAGGGACAATTCCATACACCTAAAAAACAGTCTTAAAGGTTTGTCAACACAATTTGTGGAATGATCATATTTTTCCATTGTTAGTGTTTCAGTTCACCTCCGAGTTTAAAAAGCCTGCACCCAATCAAGTTCCGGGTAATCTCCTTTGAATTTCCTTTTACCGGTACCCGTATACTCAGTCATAAGTCAGGTAAAAAGATATAAACATTATACTGTAAAATCATTTAATTTCGATGAGGGGAAATTATTTGGTTTAGGTAAAAAACATTACAGTGGGACGTTAATTTGTGGATATTACATTTCAAGGATCAAAATTATTGTTTGATGGGCTTAATTTCCCGGATAAGGTGAACCACAAAATCCACAAAACTTAATACCCCACGAAAATTAATAATTTTACAGTAAGTTGTTTTTCTTGTATTTGATTATAGTCAATATTTTAAAATCCAATTTACTTTCTGGCTATGTGTAACTAGATTTTATGCGATAAATCACGGAAACCAGTCAATCAAATTACATTTGTTTATTATTATAAGAATAAGGTTCATAAAAGACCTAATTCATATTGTGAAAGTAATGTATAAAATATATAAAACAAAATGGTAAATTGAGTACAAGTGTGTGAAGTAGAATCGTGATAAAACAACTATGCATAGTTATTACTATAGTATTAGTATAGTGTACAGTGAACATGCTAGTTGGCAATATATTAACCCATTACTCCATAGATACATTAGTTCAAGCCTCCCCTATCACCATTGAAATAAGCTTATGGAGATGAGTACAGGTATAGCTAAGCTTCATCATTCTTCAATGTGTTTTGCTGCTTCAGATGAAGCTGTATATAAACCTCTACCCGGTGGAATTCCAACATGTAAACCGAAAGGTGACTGTGCTTTAAGCACTGAAGTGACAACAGCAACAAAAACTTAAAATTATCAGAAATGCATCAGATTAGTTTTCTGGGTTAAAAGGGATACAGGGTTTATGGGGTAATGGGTTTCTGCCAAGGTCAAATTTCTACAATGCTTATAACTAAATGTGACATTATCTAAATCAGTAAGGAGTAATTTCATAGACTGCAGTCATAGAGGTTTTAAAACAAACTTTGTAAACCAGTATAAGAATACAGCATTGTCATTGGTCAGTTTCATGACTATGTTCAAAATCAACCAATCATAATCTTGTATTTTTTGACTGGTTACAAATTCATAATCTTCAGATCAATGGTAACCAAACTATTGCTATTTACACAAAACAAATTCAGCATTTTGTCAAAACATTTTCTTTACAAATCTTGTCACCAACATAAACAAGAGGAGACAACTTTGAGAGGCTACAGCAAATTTAAAATGATTTCATTGAAACTGTACACAGCATTTTGATGACAACATATTCAACACTAGCTGCCTTGTTAATTATCATGGCCATTGATACACTAGCAAATGCTTGATATCATGCTAAGAAATCATACAACGTAAGGTTGAAATGTCAATCAAGGACTTAAACACAATATAAACATGCTCCTAAACATGCTCCTAAACATGCTCCTAAACATGCTCCTAAACATGCTCCTAAACATGCTTTCTGTGCTCCTTAACATGCAAGGAGTAAGTTTCCTCTAATATAGAGCTCTCTATATGTCTACACAGAATCACGAAATACACCAAATCTACAGACAACATGCACATCATACCGTACACACCCAAGTATTGTACACATCTGTCTATAAGATACAGGTAAATAGGGGGAAATCTGATACAAAACTCTTAAAGAAGGAATATAGGTCATGGCTGTTCAAAATTTGCCATTAGGAGACTTGGATGTACTCAATGTTTGGTAATGATCACACAGCTGTCTATAAGATGCGGGCAAAAGAGGGAAACATCTGACGCAGCAAATCATGAAAATATGAAGAACGAATATGGCTTTTCAAGATTTGCCAATATGGAGACTTGGACATATTCATTTTTTGGTCAAGAGTCCAGGTGATTAATACTAGTGGGAACAATACCTGGACAAATACAGTAGTTAAGAATTTTTAGTTAACAAACAAGAGACACACATAAGCAGGGTAGACATACCACATGGCTTTTAGGGTAAGTCTTTTCGCAAGTAAAAATATGTAAACAAAAAGTTAAAAACAACCATAAGTATCTTTAAAAATATTCCTTGACCTATTTTCAGGAGATAAGTTTTGACACTCAAGCCGAGAATGAGCACTACCCACACCTTGATAGTTTTGTGAACCAGGTCACAATGCATGCCTGAGACTGGCACAAATGCATGGAAGCAGTTGAGCTGGTTTTGGGCAAAAATTGTGACCACCTGTTGAAACAAAGTAATTTGCATGGGTAGTGCTCATTCCTGGCTTGAGAAAACTTAACTCGAGAAAATCGGTCAAGAAATAAGATAAACTTTTTAAACTTTTCGTTTACATATTTTTACTTGCAGACTTACCCAAAATTCACATGGTATGTCCACCCTGATAAGCACAAGAAGATTGTAAACATCAAGCCACATGCACAAAACTAGGATCAAGACTAATTACGACAACATGCATTATTACATAAACAACATGCAACACATGCAACAACACTACAGAACAGAACAGAACAGAATGATAGGGTAGAGTAGAAACAACAATGAAGAGTCTTAATACCAGGTGATTAATTTACTCATTTGAATCAGTTGTTTGGGGTATTCAAGATCGAACCACTGGAACACCGTTCCATCCATCAAATATAACTTATATTGTGTATATACCCCCTCAAATGCCAACCTTAATCTGTTTGTCCAATATTAAAATGCAATCCAAAAAAGGTCTAGGTGTTTCTTATGATGCAGGTTGTATCGTAAGTGTCCGTATATACGAGAAGAGTACAAATACTCATTTATTCCTGATGTACTTAAAACTTATCAAGATACAGTGCAAGAAAACATTGATTCAAACTATCCAAAGGGTGATGCAAAGTTGGAACTATAGATTAAAACTAATTATAGAGCTGTGACAGCACTTTTGTAATAATCTAAAACATGCACCTTGCACCATCTAACTAGTTTACGTATAAAAGCGTATGATTTTCTACTTCAAATTGTTAGTCAATATATTATATACATTCTATATGTATGTAGCATTTAGTCATGGTGGTGGTAGTAAGTTTATATATTTAAGTTTACTTGTATTAACATTATTAATTATCATGATATCAATAGCAGCTCACTAATATTTGCAGAAACTATGAATTGATCATTGTTAGTTCAATGGATAATATTTGATGTTTGAAATCAGACTTTGAATCAGTTCAAACACATTTAACAATTAAGTTTCAAATTCAGTTCAGTGCACTGATCATGAAACCCTTGTTATAGCAAGTACTTCATCTGTTTAATTCATTATTTATAAAAGTTGAACTACCATGATAATCACATGAAATAATGTTTATATTTTTTTATACCAATCTGACATAATTATTTGATAAATATAAGTTGAGTTCTTCATAGTTTAAACGTATGTACCTCAATGAAACTGAGTTTGGTTATACTTAATAAAAAAGTTTTGTTATTTGTGACAAAACATTTTTTTATCATTATTGATTATGAAGTTTAACACCAGCCCTGTTGTTAATTCTATATATATCTATCATACATGACCTTAGTCTAAATGGAGTCTTGTGTCTAAAATTAATGTGTATGTCAGGAAATACAATTCTTTTTTCAATATATTTGGATCATTTTATAATTTATGTATGGTTACAAAGTAAAAATGTAAGAATAAAGATAGAAAAGAAGTCGGAGTCTTCAACAATAAACACATTCATAAGCAGAACAGAAAGTTCATTCTTGTAAAGTCAGCAAAATGTTACCTATTAGAATATAAGCCAGGCCAAAACTGAGCCAGGTACAAACTGATGTGTCAGCAAAAATGGTGTTTTGCCAGCACAAAACTTTTAGCAGTAACATAATTAAATAATACCTACAAATATCTCAATGGAAAGTGGTCAGTTTCTTCATTTGTTCTCATTCCAGATGAAGACTTAATAAAGTCGAACATTTGGAAAAAGACTGAAGTTTTTGTTTCAACAATTTTTTAATTTCTATTATTCTTATATTTTGATTTGGCACAAAATTATTTCCCTTCTATTCTTTAGACCATACACCCCTAAACTTTCCAGATAGACTTATATGAGCAATAAAACCTTTAAATGTAAACTATCCAGAATGCCCTCCCTTGATCAGATGTCTTGATTAGACAATATCTGGATTGTCTCCCCTACTTACTATTATTGGAAAATAACTTCTCTGTTGTATGACATGGAAAGATCAGACGTAGTGTTAAGCCAAATATACAAGAAAGTTAGACCGACCAGCCACTTTGATTGAGATATTTATAAGCAATCAATAGTGTACACAACCTTTCAAAATAGCAATATGCAATAGGTATTCAAAATGGGAATAGGTTTTCAAAATGTAAATACTGGAAACTAGACACCAACAACCAGGAAGGTAAAAGGGGTTTGAACAATTTTTGTTAACTGCTTAGTTTAAAATTAATGAAACAGAGAATTCATGTATTCCAGGGACCTTCTTGTTATTAAGTTATACAAATGAATCTTGAGACTCAAAACCCAGAAATAGTTCTTAACGGAGCCTTGCAACTGGTTAATTTTTTAAAATGCAGCTACATCATTTGAATAGGCACATCTATTTTCGGGAATGCATCCATGCAATTGGTTGCATCATTTTTCTGAATGCTGCCTTGCAATTGGTTAATTTTTAATTGTAATCTTGCCATTGGTCCATTCCAAACACTGCATTAAAAACTGGCCAATCACAGGCTAGAGTCATGAGAATCAGTCACAAACAACAAGCCAATACCAATGGTGCCAGCCTAGATATTCAGAACTTCAAGCCAACATCATATTTCACAAGACTCTTCAGACAAATAATTCATTAAAATATCCATGGTTACAAAAAAGGGACCTTCAAAACAGAAAAAAATTCTCAAGGTCACAAAAAATCAAACTCCCAATATTGTAACAAATTATTAGAACAACAGTTACTATTATTAACAACAAAACACCACTACCAATTTCGTAACAATTCAATTAGGATAATTACTGAACTAATTATTAATAATAACTAATTCAGTGTAAACTAGGACAGGGTAAAAACAGAGGCAACAGAAAATATTGATGTTTTTTGTAAGGTTGCATACAGGTTCCAAACTACCAGAATCAAAACATCCAATCATAAAATAGAATAAGATAAAAAGGATATTAATTGAACTGTTTTATCTGAAAATCTGAATTTCATATTCCATTGTTTTATCCTGTGTATAACATGCTATTTTTGAGTCACCCCCACAGCTCCTAAAGTACGCCCCCATTCTGGAAAAAAAATCAATTTTGAAAAAAATATCTTGGAAAAAGTTTTCTCATTTTAAATTTATTTTTTTACAAAAAATTGTACCACAAACTGGCTACCCCCCCCCACCCCCCAAATACCCAAACGAGAATGATTTCAGATTTGCAGGAAGACTAGTAAGGCAGTACACAGTGAAATGTTATGTGCCAATAAATTGAATATACACAGTAACTACAACCTCTGCTCTAAATTTAGCAAATCCACAGACGATTTGTTTCGTCGAATCAGGGACTTTACGGTATCTGTTGACAAAAATCTGTAAAGGAGACACAAGGAAATTGTTTATCTGGATACACATAAGTCCAGGGATCAGTTTAGAACAAAATTTTATTTTTGGATCAGCTAGTGTCATATAAGTTCTATAATTTATGCATGGTCAAAGGTTATTCAACTGAAATTTGGAGAACAGTCTAAAAGACAGCCTTATAATCATTGGTTAATTTAAGACTGTATTCAGAACAAACCAATTACACACTTTAGTTTTGGACTGCTTTCCAAATACACCCATATCATTGGTCAATTTTGAAATTGGGACCAGAACTAACCAATCAAGTGCTTCGCTTTATGATTGTTTACTAAAAAGAACACACACCATTGAAATTCAAGCTTGTTACCATCTTATCGGAAGTTAGAGTTTTATAGATTGGTCTCCAAACATAGATACATAACCTTGGACACAGTAACCTTGGAGTTATCATTATCCACGGTATTTTGTACATTTACTAATTTCCTACTATGTGATAATATGTCATATCCTACAATTTTACAGAAACTAAACATACTGTCAAACCTGGGTTTGTTGTCACCTTCAATAAGTAACCACCTCTCTAAGGCATCCACTATGATTAACCTTTAGGAAAATTTTAATCAGATTCACCTGTTTTATAAAGCCACAGTAAAGGACCACAATAAGACGAAAATAATTGTTCCGAAATCCTGTGGTAATTTGCAATAGCAAACTCAACAATTTAGTTAGACCAATGTTTGATTCGGACTAATAAGTGGAATTTTACTTTGTAATTAAATGATGCTTTCCCATGTGGCTGCTTAGGACAGGCTTAGAACGTATTTGGTGAGCATGCCACAGTAATATTAACAATTAAGCATGTGATATTTTTAAAAAATCAATAATGCATGTGTATTTTTATTAAAGAAAATAATTCATGTGTATTTTACAATTATAAAATGACGGAATAAAACAAGTATAAAGTGAAACCACAAAAATCACCTCAATAAAAAGACCACCAAAAAACTAAAAATCTTTAATTACAACTTTTTAAATCCATTTTCAATGTTTGATTTTTATTGAACTTCACTATTAGGACCAAAGTTGACTATAAACGTACCAAAGATGGCCTTAATACTCAGGTTGACAGGACGATGAAACCTGATTGTAAAGATCATCAACCGAAACAGCATACATGGTCTTTATAGACAGGTGGTCTCTCTCCAAAGATTAAATATCATTGGAAATGATCCTGCGGAAGATAAAATCGGTGGTCTTTGCAGACAACTGGTCATTGTTTAAAGGTGGTTTTATTATTGAGGTTTTTACTGCAGTAAATTTTGAGTGATTCACAATATTGCATTATAACTAACAGTAAGTGGATTATGAATGATAAATGTGATGAAAATGATAACAAGAGATGTTTGTAAAACATGTACGTCCCTATGGCAGCCAAATAGTCGAAAATGTTCAAGGTCACAGTGGCCTTGACCTTTGACCTACTAACCTCAAAATCAATACTGTTGCTGACCAACCTCAATGTAAAGTTTGACAATCCTAGGGCAAAGCTTTCTTGAGTTATTGACCGGAAACATTTCGGTCTACTGATCGACAGACTTGAGCAAATCAATATACCCCCTCATCTCTTTGATGAGGGATATAATAAAACAAGAGGGACATGATGGCCCTTTATCGCTCACCTGATTATAAATGCCCTGCACAATTTTCACCCAGGGGCATAATTTGAATGATCGAGAAAACCACTAGATGATGCAACATATCAAGTATCAAAGCTCTAGGCATTGTAGTTTTAGACAATGAGATTTTATATGTTTTTCCTCTATAACTCTATGTAAAACGGTGACCCCAATAGTGGGGCTAATTATGACCCCAGGGCCATAATTTGAACAATCTTGGTCGGGGACGACTAGATGATGCTACATACAAAATATCAAAGCTCTAGGCATTATAGTTTTAGACAAGAAGATTTTTATATGTTTTCCCTATATAAGTCAATGTAAAAACCTGACCCCCTGGACAGGGCCAATTTTGACCCCAGGGCCATAATTTGAACAATCTTGGTAGGTGACGACTAGATGATGCTACATACCAAATATCAAAGCTCTAGGCATTGTAGTTTTAGACAAGAAGATTTTTATATGTTTTCCCTATACAAGTCTATGTAAAACTAGTGACCCCCGGGGCGGGGCCAATTTTGACCCCAGGAACATAATTTAAACAATGTTGGTAGGGGACCACTAGATGATGCTACATACCAAATATCAAAGCTCTAGGCATTGTAGTTTTAGACAAGAAGATTTTTATATGTTTTCCCTAAATAAGTCTATTTAAAAACCTGACCCCCGGGACAGGGCCAATTTTGACCCCAGGGGCATAATTTGAAGAATCTTGGTAGGGGACCACTAGATGATGCTACATACCAAATATCAAAGCTCTATAAAGTGTAGTTTTAGACAAGAAGATTTTTATATGTTTTCCCTATATAAGTCTATGTAAAAGGGTAACCCTCGGGGCTGGGCCAATTTTGACCCCAGGGACATAATTTGAAGAATCTTTGTAGAAGACCTCTAGCTGAGTCTACATACCAAATATGAAAGCCCTGGGCCAAGCGGTTTCGGAGGAGAAGATTTTTTAAGGTTTCCCCTATACAACTCTATGTAAAACTAAGGGCCCCCGGGGCGGGGTCAATTTTGACCCCAGGGACATAATTTGAACAATCTTTGTAGAGGACCTCTAGCTGAGTCTACATACCAAAAATGAAAGCCCTGGGCCAAGCGGTTTCGGAGAAGAAGATTTTTTAAGGTTTTCCCTATATAACTCTATGTAAAACTAAGGGCCCTGGGGCGGGGCCAATTTTGACCCCAGGGACATATTTTGAACAACCTTTGTAGAGGACCTCTAGCTGAGTCTACATACCAAATATGAAAGCCCTGGGCCAAGCGGTTTTGGAAAAGAAGATTTTTTAAGGTTTCCCCAATATAACTCTATGTAAAACTAAGGGCCCCGGGGCGGGGCCAATTTTGACCCCAGGGACATAATTTGAACAATCTTTGTAGATGACCTCTAGCTGAGTCTACATACTAAATATGAAAGCCCTGGGCCAAGCGGTTTCGGAGAAGAAGATTTTTTAAGGTTTCCCCTATATAACTCTATGTAAAACTAAGGGCCCCGGGGCGGGGCCAATTTTGACCCCAGGGACATAATTTGAACAATCTTTGTAGAGGACCCCAAGGTGATGCTACATACCAAATATGAAAGCTCTAGGCCTTATGGTTTCAGAGAAGAAGATTTTTTAAGTTTTCACTTTTAAAATCTATTTTTAGCTCCTGTGACCTAATTAATAAATTTACCAGAACCATTTGAACAACTTTGAAAGAGGACCACCCAAGGATCATTCCTGTGAAATTTGGTTAAATTCCATCAATTGGATTAGGAGAAGAAGTCATTTAAAGGAATTGTTGACGGACGACGACGGACGACGACGGACGACGACGGACGACGACGGACGACGACGGACGCCGGACAGCCACCTATCCTAAAAGCTCACCAGTGAGCACTTCGTGCTCAGGTGAGCTAAAAAGTCTAGGTGAATGTTTACACAACAATAATAATTTAAGTCCAGGTAATCAGAATTAATTGCAATCACAGTCCATGGCAATCCAAATTTTACGACAATTAAAACAAGAGGCTTTTACATTGAAGAGTTTACATGCCAATCATAATCTATATAACAACTAGAATTCATAGCAACCACCAAAGCATGTGACATTCAGAGTTCATGACAAACAGAGGTTTTGGCATTCAAGATTCCATGATTTGGCATTCGAGATTCCACGGTCCCCAGACTCAATGGCACCCATGGCAACAACAATCCATAGCAACCAAAGCATATGGCAACCAGCATTCAATGCAATAAAAGGCCTTTGCCATTCAAGAGACAATAGTAACTAGCGTCAATGATGACCAGAATGCATGCCAGTCAGAAATTATGGCCGCTAGAATCCACAGCACATGTCAATCAAAATCCATGACAACCAGTCATCTTTGGCAACAATATTTCATGGCAACCAGTTATCTTTGGCAACACAAGTTCATGGCAACCAGAGTCTATGACAACAAGATCAAATTGCAACTCAACAAAATGTAATGAATTGAATAATTCTAAAATTAAATTAAGCTAAATAACCAAGATTGAATAAAACAATCACCTTCCCTGACATTGCCAAACATTAAATTATTGTACTAAATAACAAATTCATTAATATTCAGTAAAAAAAAACTTAGCGAACTCATGTACATTTATTTTTCAATGTTGTAAATTCATCAATAATTCAAATAATAATGATAAAACAGTCAAATTTACTGTTTTTGGTTTATCCAATAATTTACAAGGTTTGTGTTTTGTAGGCACATGACATAATAATGTGGAGGTTTGATCATATTAAACAAACCAATTTTACAATGGTTGACCTTTATTTAAATCAGACGAATAACAATTAAACTTATTCACAGCATGCTTGGGAAATGCAAGCCAAAAATATTATTTTAAGAAAAGTAGTGAGAAGGATGTCTATCTGGTAAGGTGGAGAAAATTATTGAGTGAGCTGCATTTTATCCCTGGTTAGGAATGATTGAATGAAAGTAAATAAATAACTAAATGAATAAAGAAATATATCAATAAATCAATAATGTATGAATTAGTTAACATTGAAATAAAAATAAAAATATAGTTGAATAGGAAAAATAAATTGATGGATACAAAGAAAACTAATTGAATGGGAAAAATACACTACTGGATAGAAAAATACTTGAATGTGTAAAGTGAATAGTTGAAATTAAAACTTGGTGAAAAACAACAAAAAATATCAACACAATTGACCACTCAATACAACACTCAAAACAACAACACATGAATATGATTACATGGGGTATATGATAACTTACTTGTGTTTGGTCAGCAGTGTCCTCATAACCTGACCTTTCGTCTCTGATGGAATCTGGTCGTGTATGACCATGTCTTCAACAACACGATGAGCTAAACCAATCAAATCTGTCACTTCAAGGTCAAGCATCAATGAACCTGAAATAACAACCAATTACAGATATTTCAAAGTCAAATGAGAACAGTTTGTAAACATAAGGTCGTCTGACAGGTAAAGTATATTTATCTAGTAGTTGTAACGGTGTATACCTGAGTTAACGGTAAACCCAACTATACTCTCGAATGGGATAGTTCCCTCATTAGTATTACCTATTGAATCAACAATACAGTCTATGCTTTTATGCCAGAATTTTCATCACTAGCGATGAAGGGTGTACAGTTATGTCCTGGGCAGTAAACCACTTATCAAGTACTTGCTAAGTATAAGGGGTCAGCTTCGCACAGCATGGGAGCTATTGATCTCCCATCATACATTAGGGTTTCATCAAGGATCTTATCAAACACCTGTGTCATATTATTCTTCAAGAGCTATATTATAGTTTTAAATGACCTGACAAAGCACAAAAGCATATAACTTTCTACTTTGAAAATCAATGTACATGCTTATACAGATGCTTATTTTACAGATTTTAAAATGCAGGAGTGTAAAGTTTTTACAAGGAAAACAAAAGCATTTAGTGTACTTAAAATAAATCTACTATATAAGGCCACACCAAATTAATTTTTGGTTCTACGGATTTTTTTGGGAAAAATTAGGGGCGAGCGAGCGAAATATAAATTTAAATATTTATTTTTGAAAAACCCGTAATTGAGAGCGAGCGAAGGAGCGAAATAATTTTTTTTAAATTTATTTTTGAAAATGCCATTTTTGAAAGCGCGTGAAGGAGCAAAAGTGCCCTATTCATTTCTGATGCACCCATTTTTAGGAAATTGTGTCAATATTGAAATTATTACAATAGCTTTAATAAGAAATGAGGCCAAATAAATGATTGTTATATATTTCTTGTTATGTTGTGTAGGATTTATCAAATTATTTTACCGGAATACAGGTATTCAAGGTAATTGTGGGCAGACATTGTCACATACATATAAATGATAATGAACACAAATGCACTGAGTGACAAGTGGTTAAAGATTCAAATCAACTAAGCATCAACCTAGTCAGTCTCAATGATCACCATGTACAGTTTTGTTCTTGTAGTGACACATCATGCTCAGACGGCTGTTTATTTAGCACTGTTAGTAGCGCACCGATGCATAATGCTATGCAAGGTCAGAGCTCCAGCTAGGATTGAAGAAGGGCAGGGTGCTGGGCCCAAAAAGGTCGCGGGGGAGGTTGCGGGAGGGGGTGGCCCCCTCCCGCCAGGGGGGGTTTGGGAGAAAATTTTGGATTTGTAGACCTTCAAGATTGCTTCTCCTGTGTTTTTTTTCCTAAATAAAAGTGAATTTTGTGTGACTGATTATGATGGTGTTTATATTTAGTTATAATTTATTTGAGCAAGTTTTCCATTAGAATGCTTAATTTTTTACTACCTATCTATCTATAGCTATGGCTTGATGAATACCAGCCCAGATCAACAGCTTTTCTGTTTGGTGCCTTTCTGTTTATACCTCACTGCTATATTTGTTGAAATTGTAGATCATTAAGATGGCTCCTCTTGTTTTCTTACTAAATTTGGTGTAGTTGTAAGACAATATGTGTAGCAAATTTCATTTAAATCTACCCCCCCCCCCCTAATTATTTGGAGGGGCAAAACAGAACAAATCTATACAGTGACTGTGTGTTTATTAATTTATATCATGGGTCAATTAATATTTAACAAGTTCAAAGGTGGCATTTTAGTATATTATCTGTGTATGTACTTGAAGACTGACCTTGCTGACCTGGGTTAACCTTTTAAATATCAGTTACAAAAGCTATAAAATTCTGGCATTTACTCTAGGGAGTCATTAATCACAGAAATCTTCTCTCTTGTGTGAGGTATTTCTTTTGTGTTGTGTTGTGTTGCATAACCTTCAAGGTTATGGTCAGACTTCTCCTACATATTTCTTAGATTTTGTGAATGATTCTGAAGTGTGATTTTTTTGTTGAATAAAGTTTTTCAATTAGTTGTCTGCCCCCTTCCCCCCCCCCATTATTTTCTTGTTTTCGTTTTCATGCCATCTTGGACCACTCAAGCACACACGTGCTAGTCCTGTCATCAGTAATTGACGTTGCAAACAAATAGGTATCAAAAGTTTAAACATAATTGACTTTTAATTATTAAAGATCTAAAGCAACGGAGTCTGTTACGCATTGTTGCAAACGTTAAACAGAGTGTTTCTCACGCTTGTAAAAATTACACGCAACACTGTTCACAAATTGACAATCAAGAAAAACAAAAGTTTGTCTGCTAATTATGTCTCCAGCTGAGTAGGTATACAGTATGACATGTATCCATAGGTGTGAATGGGGCAATAAACTGGTCAATCCTCGTTTAACCAGCGTGTTTTTCCTCCGTAATACTAGGGACTTGACTATACACTGATTCATGAGAATGTGGATCTGTTTATTGATGGCTATCAGTGACATAATTAAGTCCGGAAGAGGGGTTCTTATAAAGGCTAATTACGCGAGACGGTAAGTTAACACTTAGGAAAAAAATCACATGCGCATGGTTTTCCCAGGTGCGGGAGCAATAATTTAAATTTAAATATTTATTTTTCATTTTGGAAAAATCAGGAGCGGGCGCTCCCGACGAACGCATGATCAATTTGTTGTGGCCTAATGCTGTTACTTTATACCATAATAAAATTGGTAAAAGTTTGTAATAGATTGAAGTTGCATAATAAATATATCACTCCAGAAATTTGATCATTAACAATCAACGCTGTAAATTTAAATTAACACATTACACTGGCTTACGATATTTTAAATAAATCAATATATTTTGATATTCATGATAATTAACGCATGGTGAATTTACTTTGTATTTAATTTCACTTTTTGAATGGGCAAATCATAGACCATGTTGAATTCTGCACAAACCATTACTTACATTTTCTTAACTGTACTCGTACATGTATTTTTATTGCGTTTAGTAAAAAATTAATAGTTAACATTGACTTTTTTTCGTTTGCCTAGATTGGTATTCACAAAGAATCTTAGCAGAAATCTTCTTTAAACATATAACATTATATTATAATATATGTTCTTAAGTGTATTTATCAGCCTATTAACAAAATCAACTCAATTAATATTTTACTTAGTTATGAACCAGTATGTAAAAGCTGACTAAGTCACTATACTCACTTATAACATTGATTATATTATTGTTATTAACTTCAGACAAAATAAGTTAAGTTTTCACCTAAGATGCTTTGTGAATAACTGTCCTGATTTTATTTAAATTTTTAAACAATCGTTTTTAATATTGAAACATTTGTTTTAAGGTCTTATCATACATGCATTGTATTCCTCACTCCAAGTTACAAATACAAGATGAACATTGGATTCCCCTGAATAATATGTACTGGCAAGTAAGCAACATCTGGACCTTATTATTGAGTAACAAACCATGAAGGAACTTTGGGTCAATTACTGGGAAAACTGGACATCCAGCTGACATCAAGCTGAGGTGCTAATAGGCTGTACCGTTACCCTCAAAAGCAAAATTTGGGAGAAACCTGGCATAAAAGCATAGACTGAATATATTAATGAACAGGTAACTGTATGTTTGAAAAAGAAAAAAAACAACAAAAAAACTTTTTTCCGTTTTCAATGATACAGTTACCTGTGGGTAGAATATATCAAGTTCTGTTGACAGTGAGTGATCAAATAGCTCTGTACTTAGTTCTCACACGAATGAACGATTTAACTAACACACAATCATATGTTGGACCCCCACAAAGATCATAACTGGACAAAAACATCCAACATATAATTCTAAACAGTATGCACAATAAGGCTAAGTATTCATTTAAAGTTTCCGACCAGTAGTTAAAAAGAACAAGTGCAGAAAAATTTAAGACCAGCATCTAGACTGACATTCATCACAATTTCTGTTTCTACCCCCCTACTATGACTATGATGAAGACATGATTAGGATTATATAAGTTACCATTTTCCAGCCCTTTCCGGAGTTCTAACAAGCTATGGAATGATAAAGAAGCAACATGAGGTTTGCCCCATCTATCTGCTCCTTCTTCTACATCTTCTTCAAACTTGATCCAACGTGCTTTCTCTCTCCATTCAACTTCAAAATTATCCATAGTATATAACTCATCCAGTTCCACAAACACCTGAAATATGGAAAATAGTACTACCTAGTTAAAACATATGGAAAATAGTACTACCCAGTTAAAACATATGGAAAATAGTACTACCCAGTTAAAACATATGGAAAATAGTACTACCCAGTTAAAACATATGGAAAATAGTACTACCCAGTTAAAACATATGGAAAATAGTACTACCCAGTTAAAACATATGGAAAATAGTACTACCCAGTTAAAACACATGGAAAATAGTACTACCTAGTTAAAACATATGGAAAATAGTACTACCCAGTTAAAACATATGGAAAATAGTACTACCCAGTTAAAACATATGGAAAATAGTACTACCCAGTTAAAACATATGGAAAATAGTACTACCCAGTTAAAACATATGGAAAATAGTAGTACCCAGTTAAAAAATATGGAAAATAGTAGTACCCAGTTAAAACATATGGAAAATAGTAGTACCCAGTTAAAACATATGGAAAATAGTACTACCCAGTTAAAAAATATGGAAAATAGTAGTACCCAGTTAAAACATATGGAAAATAGTACTACCCAGTTAAAACATATGGAAAATAGTAGTACCCAGTTAAAAAATATGGAAAATAGTACTACCCAGTTAAAACACATGGAAAATAGAACTACCCAGTTAAAACACATGGAAAATAGTACTACCCAGTTAAAACACATGGAAAATAGTACTACCCAGTTAAAACACATGGAAAATAGTACTACCCAGTTAAAACACATGGAAAATAGTACTACCCAGTTAAAACACATGGAAAATAGTACTACCCAGTTAAAACACATGGAAAATAGTACTACCCAGTTAAAACACATGGAAAATAGTACTACCCAGTTAAAAAATATGCAAACTAGTAAAGTACCCCATTTAACAAGTAATTAGGAATTGTAAGCAATTCAGAAATTCCCTACCTGGTTTTTAGGTTGTTAATGTTTTGGTTGCCATGGTAACCTCAATTTTTGTCCAAATAAAAAATAAATTAGACTTGCATTATCTCCTTATTGGTACCTATCACCATACCAAGTTTCATAAACCTAGCTTAAAAAATGTATGAGTTATGGCAGGATCCAGATTTTGAAGTATTTTCACCATTTTTCAGCTTTTTCATACCCATAGCAACCACAATTTTTGTCCGAATCAACAAACTATTAGACTTGCATTATCTCCTTATTGGTCCCTATCCACATACCAAGTTTCATAAACCAACCTAGCTTTAAAACTGTTTGAGTTATGGCAGGATCCAGATTTTCTTGACTGACTGATGGACGGAGGGCAAACCTATAGTCCCCTCCAGTTGAAAACCAGTAGGGGCCTTAAAACAAGGAAAGTAGTAAAGTACTTTATCCATTTTCAGACATGCATTCCTTCAACCTACTGTACATTTACACCTCGATCATAGAATCGCAAGTCAGCTGTTACACTTGGTGCCACTGACAGCTACAGCATGTTGGACTGCGACCCTCACAATTTATAGTACTCATTTATACACCTGGGTGAAGTGGAGCAAGTATTATTCTTGCCCAGAAAAATTAAGCAATGGTCATGATGGGAATTGAACCTAGGACTTCTAGATCCTGAAGAGAGTGCCCTTCCTCTAAGCCACTGCTCCCCTAACAGTTATCATTTAAAACTTAATTATAAAGGCTACCCAAGCACTAACACACAACTTAAGCCATTTTTACAAATGGTTCCTTTTGTAAGCATGTTGATCACAAAGTTTATAGAAACATATTGCATATCAGAAAAATTAGGTGTTATAGTGCGCCCAGGATAACGAGAAAGGTGGTAAAGTGGTATCGTCTGTATAGGTGGAAAAAGCAAGCGTGCACGATTTATCAGTGTTATTGTAGTATACAATCGACCATACATGTTTTATTTAAGCAACCAATTTTGTAACATTAGACCAAACTGGTCAATGTTTAGAAACATCAGATTATCCTGGGCACACTATAACTGTGAAATGCCGTGATATGTATTATTGTGTACTAATGTACTACCTTTCCTTTCTCAACAGTTTTCTTACGACGTCGAAGGTTTGCCCAACGTTTTCCTAACCAACTTAACATCGTTAAAAAGTTCAAGAAATTTGTCCACAAAAACAGAGTTTTAATTTTCTACTCCTATGTCACAAACTCAAACAAATCAAGTCACTAATTATCGCCACATTTCCTTAAAATCTGATTCAAAGCAAACCAAAGTTCCTTAAACACTAATAACAAATAACATAGGTGGCAAACACACACTGATGCACATCACTGCCACTAATCTGCACTTAGAATAGTCTAACCAAATATTTAAATGGGCTAGAACAAAACTGAGGTACCACTTCTGTAGGGAAAACTAAAATATGGCCGTTTTGCACCAAACACTATTACATTTTCCAAGAATTGGTTGAGAACCAAATGGTATTAAATACTTCTCTATCACATACCAAAATACTGCTGTTTTGCATCAAATACGGCATATACATTCTGAGAAATCACCAATGACTAAATTGTATTAAATGCTAGGATATATCAACAGAGATAATTTAGTTTGGCACCAAATTATCCAAATACTTCCTCAGATTTCGGCCATCAGTTTTAATTAGATAACGCAATTCATTAACAATTAACGCATGTCTGGACATTGACCATTGACAGGTGCCTGGTAATTAGTCAACTACGTTAACATCAATGCAACATACATATTTAACCAGTACTGTCCTTGATTTTTAGGAACAAATCTATATTCCTAAGGCCTCATTTACAATAATCAATTTGTTTGTTTCCAGCTTAGAAATAAAATCATGAGTTATCAGGACTGTTTACAATTTTCAATTCATTATATTTCATATAACAATAGTTTGTATTTGGTTGCCAGACATTCAGACAAATATCGAATATTGTGTGTGTGTTTTTTAGTGTCTTGCAAGCAGACAGACTAGGAGTTTTCATTATTCAATGTACAGTATAAAAACACCCTGACAACAAAGTCCACATCACTGACTTGTATTAGGATGCTTGCAAAAAAAACTCCCCCCTTTTTTAAAAATTTTGTTTGCCTTTTTGTGGTATATATTTTGTAAGGTTTGGTAGATACCTCATGAGGACTGTGATCAAAGGTTTTATGTGTTTGTTTGAAGTATTTTCTCCTTGGTTTATCAGACTTTCCTCCATACACCATCTTAGCAGTTGTTTTATGTTTCTTTGATCGTCCAATCTTATGTTTATGGAAACCTTCAAGATTATCCATTCTATGACCTGTGAAGAAGAACATATACTGAAGTTTTTATCCATGAATGCATTTATTTATAACATATGTTCATAATTTTGATTTTATTGTACGACATAAAAGTAAATGTATTCATAAAGGAACAGATTGAAAGGACATAAGTCTTTATCCTGTTCAGTAAAGCCTAGGTCCCAGTGAGCATTTTATTTGTCTCGGCGATGTACTCCCATGGAAATAATGAGCTTTTAGAACAGGTTCATCTGGTCCATGGGAACCTTCGTGGAAGTCATGATACATTTATGGATATTGCAAGAATATTGGGAAATTTCAGTGCATATATTAAATATTAATTCCACATTGCTGATGAGGATTAATTTACTCAGTAGGACCAAGGCTTTAACCTTACCTTACAAGTTTGTCATGAAATAAACATGAACTTGCACTAAACATGCAATAAACACATGAAGGAAAGGACCACAGCAAATGTATATGAACAAACTAGCTAAACATAAGTATTCACTGGGTGTCGAGCTGGAGCCTTAATTACACTCAACCCTTGAAACTGTTGAATGTGTGAGTCTGTTACGTTTGCCATTGACACACATCCTTACACCAAACACTGTTTCAAACTTTGTTCTATTGTTAAATTCAGGTTTTGAAATTTTAAATGTCCAAAACTTAGTTAGTGCTTCAATTTGTTTCACTTTTACTACAAATAACTTTAATTTTTTGCAATAAAGTTCATTCTTGATGGTACAGCAGATCTGAATAATATGTGTTTAGAAAAACAAGTTCCTTTCTCAACAATTTGCTGGCTTAGAATGAGCAGGTCGTAAGTGTCACTTACGATCTCCAATGTATATTTGAAATTGTAATCGTAAGGTGCTTTTTATGAGCCTACTTTCATGAAAATCGGAACTTGTCATGTTGACCGACCTGAAGTTGAAAAAGCTTGTTTTACCATAAGTGATTGTCAGACAGTTTTTCTCCCTTTCTCAAAATATTGATTTTGTAATTACGACCTTCTTATTCCAAGCCAGCGAATTGTGAGCTCCAGAATTCTTTTTTGGATGTAAAATGATAAAGAACTACCCAATGAACAGTACATGACAACATTAAGGCAGATATACATACTGGCCATATCATCGAGATCAGCTGACTGTAACAGATTGGCTTCCTCAGTCTCTGTAGGTACACGTTTCAATGCATCAGATATCTGTACCTCACTACCACGTTGTCGTCGTCTCATCAAATCTTGTGAACCATAATTCTCATGATGATGATGATGCTTACGATGTTTATGTCTGAAAGATAAGTTTTGTCCTACTTAAAAGCATCGAACACCACACCAGTGATCTCAAACCAAACATAAATACTGTGTCGCCCAGTGAACTTGTAGCTAGACATGGGCACCACCCATTGAACATGTGGTTAGGTTTAAACATTACCTGGTTAACTTGTGGCGGCACTTGAAGTAGGCCCAGAGAAGTCTTGGTTAGACTTTAAGACCACACAGATGATCTTGTGGCTAGAGTTAAACACCACTTCACCCCTGTGATCTTGTGGCTTGAGTTAAACACCACTTCACCCCTGTGATCTTGTGGCTTGAGTTAAACACCACTTCACCCCTGTGATCTTGTGGCTTGAGTTAAACACCACTTCACCCCTGTGATCTTGTGGCTTGAGTTAAACACCACTTCACCCCTGTGATCTTGTGGCTAGAGTTAAACACCACTTCACCCCTGTGATCTTGTGGCTTGAGTTAAACACCACTTCACCCCTGTGATCTTGTGGCTTGAACACGGCCGATATGGTATCTTGATTCGGTTGCCTGCTTTATCATTCCATAAAAGCACTTTTTAAAGTTTCTATAGCTTGGCTTTTCTGACCTGAGCCTTACCATTATGCAAGAATTTATTACAAGGTTCTTGCTTTGAATATATCAATTTCCGTAAGCAAATCGTTCAATATCGGCATTTAAGATTTGTGTTTGTATTACATCTCGAGCGTCATCGTGATACTCCCCGATTATGAAAACATACACTCAGTGTTGTAAACGTAGACAATATAACAACTATTAAATTATGGTAATCAAAAGGTCAGCCTCATGTCAATGTGGCCAAGCTATACCACATAAAGTTTTTGCCAATATTTTTCATGCAAAAAATATAAATATATTAGTAAGTAGGTTAAGAATATTGTAGTCAAGTTAAAGACAAACAAAGTAAGAGGTATATATACAAACCTGTGTTTATGTGTTGAAGGTTGTGTGACCTTGGTTTCCTCTGACAACTGCCACGGACCATGTTCATCATCATCTGATCGTATTTGACTTTCACTCTCGCTACGACTATACTTGCTGTCACTATCATCATCATCGTCATCATCACTAGGATTATGGAATCTAGCTTTATGATGAAAGTCGGCTTCAGACTCTTCACCTTCACCTGTTATAGTATATTTAATATCTTTAAAAAAATAACTAGAGCTATCACAGGAGTGATGAATCATACCCCCGCAGCACCGCCTTGACACAGGAATATTATTTAAAATTATAGTCTAAACAACACCTTTGATGGAAATCTGCTGCTATACAGATTGAAAAACACCATGATTGAAATTTCATGACTTTGTACCAAGCAATTTTAAAATCCAGTAAGAAATGACAAAGTTAGTGAGCGGACACGATTTGCATGACTATATAACCTTTGACCTCTAAGTGTGACCTTGACCTTTGAGATAGGGACCTAGGTCTTGCGCATGACACACCGTCTTGATGTGGTGAACATTTGTACCAAGCAATTTTAAAATCCAGTAAGAAATGACAAAGTTACAGAGCGGACACGATGCTAACGGACCGACAGACCAACAGACCAACATGGTGACTCCAGTATACCCCCTTCAAACTTTGTTTGCGGGGGTATAATAAGTTACCAATTTTCGAGGGCTGTTTTCAGCTGTTCAGCCATTCAACCACACTTTGACATTTTAACTTTCCCTGGTCATTTGGCTACCTAATGAAACCAACATTAGAGTCTCCCTGGGGAGACTATTTCTCTCCTGTGACTGTGTCATTCAATATCAATCTGTGACACCCTGGAATAGACACTGCCCTCACAGGTACCATTTTACACCTTAGTGGAGTGGATCATGTGGGTTATTCTTGCTCAGAGAAATTAACCTAAGTGGTCCAGACGAGGGTTGAACCTGGGACCTCTAACCTGCGCCGTACATCAAGGCCACTGCTCTCCATCCACAGCTCCCCACCCTACAGCAAGGGAGATACATTTCATAATCCGTTTTTTTTAATCATTTTAACACAGAACTAATATCAACACTGCATAGGACGAGACGGATTATCAGAAAATAACATTTAACTTGAGTTTTATTTAACAAGTTTTTAGAACAGTTGGCATGGATACAAACCTAACAGGAACTTGACTTGATTACTCTCTTCATGTTTGCTATTGAGTACATGTACTGCTGTATGACCGTTAGCTTGTCCAATAGATGTGGAGACCATCGGTTTACTTCCATCATCCAGTACAACAACAACAGGAGAACTGTCTGTCAGATGTGGGAAATTAGAACTAGATGAAGCCAGGGACATAGCACTGGATGGCGGTTCTGACATCGGTAATTTTTCATGTAAATCTGAACCTGTAATTAATTTAAGAAAAAATATATACTTAGATACATCTACTGTACTTTCTGAACTTTTAAAAAAAATCTTGAAATTTTTAAGTAAAATATTAGATAAATGTTACTCCACTTAATAGTTTTGTGAAACCGGTGTAACGGTCAGTTTTATCCCCCGCCCAGTTTATCCCCCGGGGAATAAAACTGACTGGGCGAAGACGGGGCCTGTTAAGCTGTTACACCGGTAACAGATCTTTCCAGACCTTCTGTTGAAACATTGAAGAGTTAAGATGCATAAATAATGCTCATTGTCAGCTTGAGCGTTGAAAATATCTTGTAAAAATCGGTTAGAGAATAAGACACTTATCGTTGTTTTTAACTTGTTATTGACATGTTATTACTTGCAGACTTAGCCATAAAGTCAGGTGGTATGTCAATCCAGTATACTGACATATTTGTTTCAATGACACTTTTCCTGTGAACAAACAACATTGTTGTATCGAGACTGACTGTACATATCTTTATTTTGAAAACCCAAGTAAAGTAAGATCCTTACTCTATAAGGTAAGGGGACAAAGGGAGGTAATCTTGTATATGTAATATAACATCAGGGGAGAAAATTGTCTATATAAATACACAATCAAGGGATGTAATTCAGGAATCTAGACAAAGCACATAAGTCTAAGCATTGGGGTTGATACTCTGAATACCGACTGCAATACTGTCACTATACTCACTGACTATAAACAACAATAATTGATACAATGGCCATGTAGCTTTTACTACAAGACAAGCTACTCTATAAAGAAATCAAAAAAAAAATTCAAGTGTAGAATTGAAATACCTATGTTTATACACACTTGCCAATACAGACATACAATAATTTGACTGTGTGAAATGCTGAACAACAATACATTTTAAACCTCACACCAAAATCAAAAATCCTGCTGCTTGCATTCATTCTCCCACCAGTGAATAAGCACAGTTAAAGGTATGACTGTACTTGCCAGATCAAAGACAAAGGTCTGTCAACAAATGCCAGTGCACAGACAAAGGTCTGGCAACAAATGCCAGAACACAAACAAGGGTCTGGCAACAAATGTCAAAGCACAGACAAAGGTCTGACAACAAATGTCTGAGCAAAACAAACAAAGGTATGGCAACAAATGCCAGTGCACAGACCAAGGTCTGGCAACAAATGCCAGTGCACAGACAAAGGTCTGGCAACAAATGTCAAAGCACAGACAAAGGTCTGGCAACAAATGTCAAAGCACAGACAAAGGTCTGGCAGTATTTCAAAGATGTCTTTGAAAGAAAAAGTAGCATGATATATCTTCTAATGATTATAGTACTACTGGTATAAATTTCAACAAACAAAATCAGTAAAACTACTCATGCCAAAATTAGTCCATGAATAAAAAACATTAGATGAAAAAATATACACTTTGTGAGTGATAAAAAACAACTACAACCATGAATTATTTCAAATTAGATGATGAAAAAAAAAACTTTTGGGCATTGCAAAAACATATGAATTAAATATCAAACAAACAAATATGAGTTACGGTTTAACAAACCAACACATTCTTGCAAACAATCAATACTTGGTGAGCCAAAATATACAAAATTGAGTCATACAAAATGTTCTAAAAGTAAGTTAAAGAAATCAAAATATATAGGAGTATACCTTATTTACATATCTAAACATTATGTATAATAGTTAACCTTAAGCAAGTTTTAAAAAGATGGAGATCAAAATACCATAAAAAGTTTGAAAAAAAGTATATTTAAAGAAAGAACTTGAATATATAAGAACGCAACTATATTATTTAGGTAAGACAATATCAGGTGCTTGTTGTGGCAAGATAATTGACAGAGATAGTACTCAAATTTGTCTTCAAACTTGGCAATTACATGATACAAATACATGGCATTTATATAGCTCAAAAATTAGGCAAACATATTCTATTGCGCTTCACAATTTATAACAGCATTCTAGAACTTAGATTTTGTTATTTAATGAAGAGCACACTCACTGTCCATGAAACTATCTAAATTGTTGTCAATTTAGCTCTGAAGCTGGTTTCACACTGAATGTCTTTCAGATAATTTGGTAGATTGTTCCACCATTTGGGAGTGAAATATTAACAGGTTACAGAGATAATGCATTATAAACATACATGTGTTTTGCCTTCAATGGCAGCCCAATATCTCATCGACCTTGACCTTTATCTTACTTACAGGGGTCATCAACCATGACAAGTCTAAATATCAAGTAAAACAGGCTGGTGCAATGTTTGATCATTCTGTGCCTCGGTAGCTCAGTGGTTTGTGCGCTTCTCATCTAATCTGGTGACCACTGGGCTTCAGAGTGAGGCACAAATATTATAATGGTTGTCATATTACAGCAGAAATCTGACTGGTAACTTATGGCTACACTAGGCAAATATTGATGCATTCTTTGGTCAACCATATTGCTCAAGCAACATGTGCAAATCAATATAATGATGTCATGGGTACTCAAAAGATAATACTTAAACTTTGTTTATCAATCATGAACTTTCGTATTTGCTATATACATCTAACTCTAAATTGAACAAGTAATTAAGAGTTGCAAGCAATACAGAAGTCCCCTACCTGGTTTCTAGGTTGTCAATGTTTCTGTTGCCAACCTGGAAACCACATGTTTCATAAACCTAGCTTGAAAACTGTTTGAGCTATGGCAAGATCCAGATTTTCCTGACAGACAGACGGAGGACAAATCTATAGGTGCCTCCAGTTGAAAACCGGTAGAGGCCTTAGATAACGGAACAAAATTTAATAACATAATAATATGTAAATATTATTATAAATGATGAACAACAACGAACCGAGAACAGAGGTCAGTAAAACAACCATAACCTAGCATCAGTGTCACATTGAACGTAACACGTTAAACACAGCAAATAAAGCTGAAGATCTAGTGAGGGATCAATGTATAGTCATAGCTTATCCATGGTTCTCACCCCTATTGAAAGTGCCAGTCAATGCTGACTCATGAGACGCTTATCTTTCATGCCTACAGTACCTCCCAAATCTTTAATCTCGTAATGCCGGGCGCCTGGCTGAGATGGGCCTACGGTAACCATTTATTTATACCGGTCTCATCAGTTCCAACATTGCTTCCGTAAAGATTCCAACCTTTAACCTCCCTCTTTAAACGCCCTACCTGCTTGGACATGGTTATGGTAAATGTTCTGTTGACATGTTCTGTCAACAGCCATTATAGTCATATGTCCCAGCAACAGCCATTATAGTCATATGTCCTGGCAACAGCCATTATAGTCATATGACCCGGCAACAGCCATTATAGTCATATGTTCCGGCAACAGCCATTATAGTCATATGTTCCGGCAACAGCCATTATAGTCATATGTTCTGTCAACAGCCATTATAGTCATATGTTCTGTCAACAGCCATTATAGTCATATGTTCTGTCAACAGCCATTATAGTCATATGTTCTGTCTACAGCCGTTATAGTCATATGTCCCGGAAATAGCCATTATAGTCATATGTCCCGGCAACAGCCATTATAGTCATATGTTCTGTCAACAGCCATTATAGTCATATGTTCCAGCAACAGCCATTATAGTCATATGTTCTGTCAACAGCCATTATAGTCATATGTCCCGGCAACAGCCATTATAGTCATATGTTCTGTCAACAGCCATTATAGTCATATGTTCTGTCTACAGCCGTTATAGTCATATGTTCCGGCAACAGCCATTATAGTCATATGTTCCGGCAACAGCCATTATAGTCATATGTTCCGGCAACAGCCATTATAGTCATATGTTCCGGCAACAGCCATTATAGTCATATGTTCTGTCAACATGTGACAAATACAGAATTAGCACAGTATACAGGGTTAAGTCATGTGATTGAGCCATACATTGAACCCTCACAACCAAGCAGAAAGCAGGCATGGTGAGCTAAACAAAGCCAGTAATACAGATGACGCCCTAAATATCTTTGTGCAAAATTACAATCATTGGTAAATTTATAGATAAGTAAATTGTACAATTCTTTAGCGGCAGTGTGATTTATGCCAAAGAGACAGCAAGTTAAGAAAAACAAAGATGTGATGCTATTGTATTGTTATCTATACTCAAACTCTTTACAAATGGAGAACAAGGTAAAGAACTGATACACATGAGACTACTTAGGGGTTTCTAACCAGTTCAGCTATACAAGGGTCCTCATTGCTAGCTGTTGTCATTCAGCTTATAAAATTTCAAATCCCATAACTTAATACTTTGAATAATTTCATAAAAAAAGTCAGTTATCTGCAGAAAAGTTCATTATTTCTAGTGCGCCAATCAGGATTTCCGGATTATTCCAGAATTGAAGGCCTTGCTTGAGCCTGAATGTAGATAATAACAACTTGTATCTTTTGCACAAAGATGCTAGATGGTATACTGGTGAACGTAGTTAATATGAACAAGGAAATTCATACTAGCGATGCAATAATGGTACCTGAAGAATTATCGACAATACCTGGTTGCTTAACAACGGCCGTTTGCCCGCCGCTAGGTTCAGTAATGTCCCCTGAACACAGAAAATATACATACAGCTTGTAATAGAAAGTTTTATGTACAAAACGTTTGAAACACGAAGGAGATCATATCTTACACACCATGATATTGTTTTATCAAACCACTTTGTGGAAATCTCAAATTTAATCTTAAATCTTTAACAATTTCAAATTGGGGACATGGGGACATATATTTGATGTAGAAATTCATTTACTGAAGCATTATCATACTTATATCTATCACTTAGCAAAATAATGTGTTTCTTTAATCAAATAATATGAAATTAAAGGCACTGCCTATTTTGGGAATTTTATCTTATGTTTAAGATTTCCATAAGTTGATAAAACATACTCAACTAGATAGAATAGGATAGTACTTTGCTTACACTTTGTTAATACAACCTTATATATTTATACAGGGTGTGCAAAAAGCTTGTACACAATTTTTATATTTTATTATTTTTTAAAAATTGTTCAAGTTCCACTGGTTAACAGTATTTCAGTCATAGAGACCACCCAGCCACAATATACCCCTTAACATGGCGAGAATGTCAATTTGTTTACAAACTAGCTACCATTACATATCTATAAGAGAAGTTACACTTTGACCATGACATATCGGTTATTCCATTCAATTACAGAAAAATAAAAAAAATCATTATCATGATGGACCCGACATTTTTATATTCTCCTGAGAGAAAAAATAATAAATTATTGAAACTTAAAACATGTGAACAAACTTTTGTTAACACCCTGTAATAAGCTGTCGTACATAGTTAAATTGCGAATACAAAACGCAAAACAAATGGTACAGGAAGAAATACAGAATTACATGATTATTATAGGTATATAATGGAAACACTTGGCAAGTTCATATTTGCTCTGCACACCTAAAAGGGCATGTGTTTACTCAGTACAATTGAAAGGGTACCTGATTCTTGATACCTTTCACCACCAGGTTCAGTCATTCTGATAACAATTTGATATCCAAACTTACACTGGCCCTCTGAGACTCAGAAAGCATCTCAAAATTAAGATTTTGCTAAGATCTGAGTCTAAGACATTATTCTCAACTTACAGAATATTTTAATTTTCTTTGCATAATGAACTATACATAATGCAAGACATATTTTATGGTCTTATATGGACATAAAAATACTCAAACCAGTCAATGTACGTACCAATATAAAACAGTCCTGGTTTTTTAAAGCTTGAATCAGACTTTTGACTTTCCGCATCTCCCAGTACCCATGGCAACGTAAGATGTGAATTTTCCGCCTTGACTTCAGGTTTTTTCTCTTTAGGATTTTCATGACCTTCAGCAATGAAGAGTTCGACTTTCTCGGCTCCATCAACACGATCTTCCTGGTCCTCGTCATCATCTATCTCAATCAGAAGGTGAGTGGATTCATCCGCCTCGTTACCGTCTTCATCCGTGCCATCGTCCCCATCTTCCGGTGGAAGTTTGTCGTCTAGATCCTCCTCTTCGCTAGTAGAACTTGTATCAACTGACTCCTGCAATCATGCGAAATAATCAGCACTCACACTTTTACAACTTGAAATAAATCATTATAGACAAACCTCAACGGAAACAAATTTAAATTCACAATAAGACTCTTGTTACAACTAATGTGTAACTGTTATAACTTGCATGGGTCCTTATTAACAAACAATATACTATTAAGATCAAAACTCAAGACTTTATAAAATGATAAATTTATAATGCTTTATAATACAAGTTTTTTAAATTTCATTTACATATACTCTAGGTATTGTGATGTAATTTATATATTTTCACAGAATTTGGCATACCAATTAAAAGATCAAAATAATACAGACAAAATGTCACTGGTTTGATCATAGCAGCATAAGAAAATAAATTCTAAAATCAAATATTGGAACAATTTCAAGTCAGAGTTTCAATCATACAGTGTTTGTGAATAAAGACCCTGCATTTTTTTAAAATAAGCAATAACATTATTCACTCAAATAATAAATGAAATTTGTGACAAAGGATGATTCCCATCAAACTTAACCTACGCTGCAATGATACGGTTACTGAAGGATTAATGTTAGCAAGAACTTGGCCAAGACTGATAATAAATCAATATTCAGTAAGCAGGAGTGTCACTTCAATATGCATACTCAATATACATCACTATTTATATTATATAATAAAACAAGACTGTGTTTAGTAAACTTATGCATTGCGGTAGCCTTGTCCATAATAAATAGCCAAGTCATTCAGGGGCCATAATTCTGCCCAAATGTTTGGTAGTGTTAAATGGCTTTGATAATGTAAAGTGTTTATGAGCATTATCAAGTATGCCAGTACCAAGTTTGAAAGCAATGCCTAGATGCACTTAAAAAATATTTGAGTTTCAACAGTTTGTAACGGATGCACGAATGGACGAACGAACAAATGAACGGACAGGTGCATCAATATATGCCTCCTTATTGGCAGTGAGTAGATCCCAGGGCATAACATAAATCAGAGATTCATGCCAAAATGACTACATATAGGTGAAACAATGCTTGTATCATGCCAGTCACAAATATATTACAACATATATACAGATTACAAAGTTACTTGAAGTTCTTCACCATTTTCTGTTACAAAAGTCAAAATAACTCACTATGCATATTAGCATATATCTAGCAAACTGTCAAAACATCTAGTAAGTGTATGTCAATGTGGTAAAAGATTTTGTGAAACATCCAGTAAGTCTATGTCAATGTGGGAAAAGATTTGGTGAAACATCTAGTAAGTCTATGTCAATGTTGAATATGAGTGTGTCAAACATCTAGTAAGTCTACGTTGGATAACATCTAGTAAGTCTATGTCAATGTTGGATAACATCTAGTAAGTCTATGTCAATATGGCATATTTTGTCAAACATCTAGTAAGTATATGTCAATGTTGGATATAATTGTGCCAAACATATAGTAAACATATGTCAATATGGAGTATATCAAGTAAGTTTTAGCTTATTTCGAAGTAAGAAACATCTAGTAATGTCTAGGTAGCACAGTGTTATGTCAAAAGTATAGTAAGTATAAGAATACTTTAAACATCTAGTAAATAATATTGATGATTCACCAGTGCACCAGGAAGACATGTTAAAGGCAAGACCTGTATTCACAACAAAGGGAAGGTACACAACACTAGCAACACAAAACATCTAGCAACCAACTTAGAACAACATTTAGTAATATAGCACAACATCTAGTAACAGAATACAACATCTAGAAATATAGTAGAATATCTAGCCATTGAGTAAATCATGTAGAAACAGTTATGAATTACACCCCAATGCCCTAGAGATGACATCATTTTGTCACTGATGTTGCAAATGACAACAATGTGGTATCACCAGGAGTCATTAGGACATTAAAGACAATAGCTTAATTATCCAGGACTGGCGTCACAAAGACAATATCACCCAGTGTCACATAGACAATATCACAATGTCACCCAGTGTCACAAAGACAATGTCACCCAGTGTCACAAAGACAATGTCACCCAGTGTCACAAAGACAATGTCACCCAGTGTCACATAGACAATATCACCCAGTGTCACATAGACAATATCACAATGTCACCCTGTGTCACAAAGACAATGTCACCCAGTGTCACAAAGACAATGTCACCCAGTGTCACATAGACAATATCACAATGTCACCCAGTGTCACATAGATAATATCACAATGTCACCCAGTGTCACAAAGACAATAGCATAATGTTACCCTGTGTCACAAAGACAATGTCACAATGTCACCCAGTGTCACATAGACAATAGCACAATGTTACCCAGTGTCACAGAGACAATATCACAATGTTACCCAGTGTCACAGAGACAATAGCACAATATCACCCAGTGTCACATAGACAATATCACAATATCACCCAGTGTCACATAGACAATAGCACAATATCACCCAGTGTCACATAGACAATAGCACAATGTCACCCAGTGTCACATAGACAATAGCACAATATCACCCAGTGTCACATAGACAATAGAATTCTGTCACCAGATGCACAATAGAGTCACAAATACTGAGATAGGTGAAGATTATCATACCACATATATCATAGGTAAACAAAAGTTTGTATTACTGAATGATACAGTTCTTTGGCGCTGAAAATAAGAAGGTTTTAAAGTAACAGAATCATTCTCTATAATAATCAAAATAATCATAATACAAAATAACATAAATCAATTGGTTATGTTAATGAAGAGCATTCAAATCACATGTCGAGGGTTGTCGGCAAGACTGTTGTAACTGCTTATAATTAATGAAGAATGTATGATATTCTGACAGGCAACCCTCGATGTATGAGCGATGTTGCCCTTAGTGTGATGACAAGTTAAATTATCCTCATGAAACTGTAGGGAAGGGTTTGGTACACACAAAATGGTCAAGGCTGTGAAAATTAGAAGACATTTTGAACGAAAGCAGATTGAATGTCACGTGTACATGCATTCTTGCAATGACCTTGACCTTAAGACTTGATCAATGGGTCATCCTCTACAGATCATGATCAATACAACATTGAGGATGAGGATTGTCTGACCCCTATATATGCTCCAGCAGTCACTCTAACACAATATCATGTAAGAATAAGCTTAAAGCTACATAATTTCTATATCTAAGTTTGAGGAATTATTTTTTAAAAGCTAAAGTTTCTATAGAAAGGAAATCCGTCTACTAGTAGGTTTTTTAATATACCTGAACATAGAGACAGAAGATACGCTAGGACTGAATGAAGGTCATGTGCTCTGATTCTTCAGTTACGGACGGGAAGACATTAATTTCAGTCAACACCTATTGAACTAACCAAACATCCCACAATTCAAAGCAATAACCCTTGCTTCTTACAAGGGGAGGGGGGGGCATAATAACATAAAAGTACACTGAATCAAAACAAAACACACAAACTAGGTCTATTACACAACAACACATCTATATGCAAGAAGAGTTTGACAATGAACAAAGTGACAACACTATGACAAACATACACATACAGTATACATATGAATGACTCCTACCTATGCTGGTTAAATATATCAAGGGCAGTTAACCCACCGACTCCCTGAACATTCAAGGGCAGTAACTAGTTATTATATCATTCAAGAACTGTTACAGTACTAACCCACTGACTTTATGAACATTTAAGGGCAGTAACCCACTGGGTATTTGAGTAGACATTCAATGATAGTTCCTGAGCATTCAATGATAGTCAGTAAGCAACACTACCAGTCACATCTTCAGTAACCAGCCATTGATAACATTAAATGATTTTAAGCAGGTCTACTGGTTCATTAAAAGCAGGTGGATGTTAACTGCAGGTGCATGCATGCCTAGAATTGTATCAAGGCAATACACTCATATTGATCAGTGAAAAGTACTGTGCATTCAGACCAGAAATAGTTTAAGTATATTCATAAGTCTTCCCTATGGCACAATAATGTTGTATCTCTTTATGTACCATATAGTGAGATACAACTTTGTTGCACTACATGACAATTTGTTTATCATTCTGAATACAATTCTAATTTCTTGCAAAGTGGAAGACCGTAGTCAAGTTACCAATAGGATATGAGAAATTTATGTTCTTAGTAAAAGTGGTGTGACCTTATGAAGAAATGGCATGGCAATGCAAGTCAACATGCATACATGGACGAAGCTTATATGGCTATGTTAGGCTGAACTATTATAGCTATTGTATACAATGGCAATCTAATGGCAAACAGAAGCTTGTAGAGTGTCTAGCTTGTAGAGTGTCTAGCTTGTAGAGTGTCTAGCTTGTTTCAAATACAGCCAACATGTTCATGCCAAATAGATACCATGTTATCATGATAAATAGGGCTCGAAAATTCACCCAAACAAATCTGTGAAAAAATCATGAACAGATTTAAGTAAGGTTACGATTCATGATCTAAATGTGGTCAACTGAGGAATGTGATTTCATACTATACTGTGTGTGACTTCATGGATGAAGAGCTCAATATGTGAAAGTGAATAGCATGATGATATACAAAGATTTATTCAAACTTTGATCATATGACCCTACCAAGGACTGGAACCCTTATAGACCCTAATACACAGTTCTTTTAGGTCATGGGAACTGGGAACCATCAACAGTAATCATTCAGGAAGCGATTCTTTGACAGACCCAAACCTTTGGTAATTAAGTCAGTATCTCAAACAATATCACCTAGCTTTCCAATATTAAAGGTTAGGGGTTACTAAGGATGAAAAACCTCAAACACAGAAATATCACCAAGGGCTGGGGAAGAAGACATTTTACACACATAAGTCATACACTGAAGTTTATAGGAGAAATGTAAAGTTCAAACTAAAAGGAATTTTCAAAACATAGTTCCCATGGTTACATAAATTATCTCCCTTGTCTTTTGAATTGTCGGCCATTTTGAAGGGCCAATCTGATCATCATTAATGTGAAACACTCAAAACTATGTCACAGTGACAATTAAGAAAGTAGCAAGATCATTCATAAAGGAGAAAACTTTTGTCTTAAACTTGCTGTTATCGTTAGATGTAAGTCACTTTTATTCATTCAAAACAACATATGAAGAAAGTTGCCTTTCAAAATGGCCGACAATTTTTGACAAAAGAGTTAAATATTGTAATTGATATGGGAAATATGCAGTCAAACACTACATAAGTACACAATTATATGTTTGTGTGTGTTTGTGACACAAAGCAACCAAGTTGAGAGTAGATAATATGTTATTGTATAAATACTCACCTCGGATGAGTAACCCTATATATAAATGTATATGGATACAGTATGTACATATATAGTTCCACCATAATATGGGTGTATAGTGCAATTCTAACCTGACCAAAAATCAATCTCATTAAAATCAGATCTAACATTTGCTTCAATCCTTTAGGCTGTTAGATAGATCTGACAACACTACATAAGAGGTCACATTCAATTGACCTCTCTAGTAGATCATGTTGTAGCATGGCTATTCACCTGATGAGTGTATGACATTGTATAGAGATTAACACTCTATGTATAAAGTTTAAACATTTCTCTGGCTCTAAACTACAGCAGAGATTCTCTGCACTTTCAGATTTAAGAAAATTGGGATTTGATTGGATGACATGACCCCATACTGAGTGCATCAGATCCTATATCAGTGTAAAGTAATGGAACTAATATGGATCTGATTTAAATGAGATTGTCCAAAAATATATAACTTCAAGGTATCTGCAAGTTTGTGAGAATAACTAATCTTTAGTTTGCAGCTTTCAGGTAATTATGTAAAATTTTGTATGTCAAAAAATTATTGCACTATGCACTTAGCTACGGCTAATTCATTAACCATAATTTTTCAATTCTAATAACCAGATTTCTCTCATTTCAAAATCTGTTTCATTCCATAAATGACACTAAATATTGCATGATAATTATAAGCTATGTCAAAGGTTAATTAGATGAAAGCATGATTGTGTATTATAAGCAATGGCATGGAAATTAACATACATTTGCACAAATTATTAAATAACAGTACAACTAAAATATCATCAGGTTTTTTTACCATATCAGTTCAAATTTTGCAAAAAAGTATTGGCAGAATTTAAAGTATACAAACTGCTGTAATATGAATAATTTAAGCAGTATTGATGACACTACAAATGTTTCATGTATTGTTGAGTGACAATATTTCTGTCATGTGAAGTATAAACAAACAATCCAGTAAGCAGAAATTGAGGACTTGAATTGGTTTGAATATGTAAAGTAACGACAATAAATTGCTCAAGTAGAGTGTAGTAGCCTCTATATATCTGCTTTAATATGATTTAAATATTGTTGCCCGTAATTTATGGTAAATAATGATAGATATTTTCTACAAGTTTTGAAGGTATAAAACAGTAACTCAAGGTGATTGGGTAAGCTCTTGTAAGCCTTGGATGATTTGGTTTTTTATTCGTCATAAATGTGTTCCATTAGTAATGATAGGGATTCAGCTACCCTGAAGTTGTGTATGGTAAATGTTGATGTATTTGTAAACATGCATGATGATTGTAACAGTGTAGGGGAAAGCTTCAACATAAAACTTCAGACATATTAGTTGAAAGGTTCACATCGGGATGCAAAGGAACTTCAAGTTGACTGTCAGATAGGCAGACTGTATGTGTTTGCGTCTCTTTACTTCTATGTGTATGTGTGTCAGTCTGTGACTTACGTTATAACGAAGTCTTTCGGCCTTTTATACAGCTGAAACTAGGTCATTCAGCTTTTTTACAGCCAAACTAGGTCATTCAGCTTTTTTACAGCCAAACTAGGTCATTCAGCTTTTTTACAGCCAAACTAGGTCAATCAGCTTTTTTACAGCCAAACTAGGTCATTCAGCCTTCCAATAGCTGGGATTTGGATTTTCCGTGGTTAAGTTCATCATCTTGTTTTGTGGTCTGTTGGACATTAAATGTGTGGTGTAACTATGTTCAGTTGTTTAAGTTGAATGCTGCCACCTCTGTCCAATTTTCTTTTATCTTTTTTTCTACCCAGTTAGTTAAGTCAGAATAGCAGTGTGTTAAAATTAAAGTTTTCCAAAGAATATTACTTTAAAATCAGGTGAAATAATTATGAAACTATCAGAAGCTGATTGCAGAAATATGAGAAGTATGTTGTAACATCATTTGCAATAGATATAATTATAGTTATATTTGTGCATAAAATATGTGTATTATAGTTAATTAATTCAGAATCTCAACCTTAAGGTTGTAATTAAGTAAGCAATCACTACAAGATTTACCCAAAGTTGCATCAAAGTAGAAACACAACAGCATTAATTTTCTAATGAAATACTGACCCCTGCAATCCATCAAAATTTAGAAAAGCAAAAAGAAAATGTTTTTTTTTCCTTTTAAATTTGAACAGAATATAACCAAATGCTTTTTGGATAAGATGATTTTACTGTATCTATATCAATTCTGACCAGTAATAATGGTTAGCAGAAGGGCGTGACTAGCTTCTAAATCTGAAGCCATTTAGAGATTTTTAAAGAAAATGTGATTTTTTTTTAAATTTTAAGGGTCAGAACCACTACTTTACTGGTCAAGTCACATGGCACCCCGAAAAGATAATGTATCTACATAAAATGAGAGATTCCCTGTAGTTTGACTGAGTAAGAAATTTAGTTTCTTTGAATAAATCATGTATGTCTTTCTGCTAAATACCAACCATATAATATAATAAATAACACAAGTTTATCTCCCTTACCGAATACTCTTCTTTTTCTACTTCTGGTATTGGCGGGGACAACAAAGCTGATCTCGACGGGTAAATGACTGTTTTAGGTTTTTTCACACGTTTTGTTTTTGAACCATTGGATTTTTTCTTCTTCTTTTTCTTCTTTTCCTTCTTTGTTTCGTCTTCCATTAAAACAGCAAAGTTCTTCAGTGAGTGACTGTGTAAGGATTTCAGTGGTACGTGTATATGTGGGAACGATGAACGTCTGTGACCTAAAATATACAGTTTAAACATAGAGTTGTAATGTCCATAATCCAACATCAGAGATTATATCACACAGGAAAAAATACTACATCAGGGCCGGTATTTATAAAGCATCTTAAGTGAAAACTTAAATATTTCGACTTAAGTTAAATATTGACCTGCTCATATTTCGCAAGAAACGAAAAAAATAGCCCATGTTTTCTATATAATTACTGTAGCTCTTTACATAATACTTCCAAACAATGTAAACAATTGTTAATATTAAGTTTCATCTTTAGCCGATACACTTAAGGAAAATTTAAGTTTTCACTTAAGATGTTTTATAAATACCAGCCCTGGGGTGTAACCATGCGAGCTTGAATTGATGTTACATATACCTTGAAATTGGTGAATATGGTTCGGGGTGGGGGGGGGGATCTTCATGATTGTTGAAATTTGGAACTTAAATGCCATTGTTATCAAATTTTTACTTCTCAACTTAATTTTACACACCAGCGTACGTCTGCACTTCTGGCTAGGCCCCTGCATATAAATCAGCGAAGATTTCATTGCGCCAAGTGAAATCTGACAAGTTGTGCTATTGAATTATGACCTTTAAAATAAAATGTATATCTCCCTTTAGAACTGGGGACTATTTCATCATAAAAACCTTATGTCCAGATGATATTCAGAATATTGCTCGCCAAGTCACAAAAACAGAGGATTTGGTGTACTGGCAATATTATCTACAACACTAAATGTTTTATAGGCTTGTGTAAGTGAATCCAATAACTGTTTTGTTAATAAATAATTGTTAGTATATCCACCATTTATACATAAATATAAACATGCATACATTTTACATGATAATAAACCTTGTAATACCAACAATGACTTAACTTTGGCCCTATATATCTTCGCTTGAAATTACTTTGGTTTACTTCAATAAGAATACTTTTGGATTATCTCCTTTAAAAGTAACTTCCCCTTAATTTAAGCTTAATGTAAGCTAATTTTACCTTCCTAGAGAATAACTTTGATTTACCTTCCAAGATTATAACTTTGATTTACCTCCCTTTAAAATAACTTTGATTTACCTCCCTTTAAAAATATGTTGATTCATCTACCTTTAAAATAACTTTGATTTTCCTCCCTTAAAAAATATGTTGATTTACCTCCCTTTAAAAATATGTTGATTTACCTCCCTTTCAAAATATGTTGATTTACCTCCCTTTCAAAGTATGTTGATTTACCTCCCTTTCAAAGTATGATTATTTACCTCCCTTTAAAATATCAGATAGCAAGAAATAGATCATGCTGGTATATAAAGTTATATAAATACAGACAGAAGTATAATATAGAGAATAATACATTATGATTAAGGAACAATATATTAACATTGTTTATAATCCAGTCGTATCTTCTAATACAACAAGAAAATCCCCATGTAAACATGTAATAATACTAGATAAAACATGCAAATATTTCACTCCTTGAATCAAGTGTTGTAATTTATACTTTATGTACGTCATCACCTCTGCGTGCAATGTGTAAGCTTTTAGAGGTGCGCTTAGGACATAAATTTGACGAGTAGAACACAAGTTTAGGCATCATGTATACTGCACTAAGACAAATAAGATGCAGGACTTTTTTTCAATGGTAGAAGAAGGGACCTTTTCTTTAAATTTGGGAAAAATGAAAGACATTTTTTGCAAAAGGAAAGAAAAAAATTTTCCTGAGGGGAAGGGGCCTGTAGAACGAGAAAAAGCCCTGAGATGTCATGTAAGCTGTACTAAGTTATATCAACTAATTTCAAATCAATAATTGAGTGGACTCCAGTGCTATGATTTCTGCAAGATCTCAAGTACAGCTGCACAATTATCAACTCAGAATTGTAACCAAAAACTGGATGCCTGCTTTTCAAACATGTTAACATTTTTCCAAGTCACAAATTTTTCTTCCAATTTCACAATTATTATTATTTTTGCATTAAATTTTTACACTGAGTTGTCTCTACTTTTTTTTCTATTGCAACAAACAATTAATTAATCAATGCGACTAATACTTGAGAATTTACGGTAGTTATCTACATACCCGTATATTTATAATTATGTACTTAAAAAGCTGATATATATGACCGCACACGTCACCATTTCGATATCATCATGCTGGTACACCATAATTTATTCCCTCATAAATCAATGATACAAATATATAGAAGCTATCAGCTAATACCCCAATATATATAAGAGTACAGATTGTATATCATCAGTTATAATGACGTATTAATGTACTTACGATCCTCACATCCTGTAAATATGTTCAATCATTTTATATAATATCATATAATATTGAAGTCTTCATTCGAAGAATTTGCTGAGGAAATGAAAAAGAATTTCAAAGATTTCAAAGTTTTGTTTGAATGATTCCAGTCCCACTGGTCAACAGTATGATACTGATACTCGGTTGTTACCAGTCCTTACTTGAAAACAAACTATGCTGAGCATTAACCATGCGAGTTCCATACCAGTACTAGTTTTAACAAATAATATTGGATACTTATGACGATAATTTGGTAAAATCTCTGTTGTGTTGCCGTGTTGGCACTACACTCGCCTATATATTGTACATAGACTTTGGTACTATAGTGTGCCCAGGATAATGTGATGTTTATAAACATTGTCCGTTGTAGCATACTGTAGTAAAATTGGTAAATTCTGAACTAAAATAACACTGCACACTTGAGTAATCGACCTCCGTGGCTCATTCCACATTTTCCCACTTTTCACAATATCCTGGGCACACTATAGGATCAAATCAGAGACCTGTCACACTCAAGAAGGACACTCTACCACTATGCTATCAAGGCTAGTACACTGTGAGGTATGACTTACTGGAGATATCATATTCTGTAGAGAATCTATCTGATGCAGGTATGGGTAGTTCCGTCTCTTTCCCTCGAGATGATGGTAAACATTCAGCACCGCTAGATAACAGCTCATTCAATGTCATCCTGTATAATATATCATGTTACATTTTGGAATAAATTATACAACAATTTGCAGGGTTCTCAATAACAGCAGGATGCAGGCAAAATTGACTACCTACTTCAAAACCATTTTGGGCCGACAGAAAAAGTGAAATTTATACACAATTCGAAGAAAATGGTTGCCTTAAGGACCTTATCAGGCCTGTGGGTAAAGCATTATGGCCTGCTAGGTTAAAACTTATTGAGAACCCAGAATTTGAGGGCTCTGTGCAAAACTATGGTACATGCCTCTATATTTTGATGAAGTTATCATAGTTTTGCACTGAGCACACTGTCATAATCCCTTTAAACAAGAGATGTTTGTAAAACACAATCATATGCCCACATGACATCCTAATTGTCCAAAATATCAAAAGCAATATACCCTCTCATCAAAGATGGGGGGGGGGGCATAATTACCAATTTGGCACAATGGCGCATTAAAATCAACATTAATGTCAAATTTTCACGGAAGACCAGGAATCAAAATCATTGGGTTACAAATCCAGCCGTCTAACACACTCGAGTGGACCGCAGCTATCACATTAACATTACAGAGGAAAATGGTCTTTAGAATATGAGGGTGTTACTTTATAATGAACATACTCAGTCTTTTCAAACATTTTCTCGATATCTTCATGCAGACTGTACGAGTGTTCAAGCTGTTCTTCTTTATCCATGTCCAGCACAAACGACAGTCCGGTAGATGTGGGTTCCGTCGGCACGGATATACTGGCACTACGGATCTGTCGTCCTCTAGCCGAGGCCTGTGAACCTTCCGAGACATTACTGGGACTTCGTGGCAGCTCATCATCTGTATACTGTAATAATTATCATCCTAATCATTATAATAATTGTCTTCATAACCACTACAATAACCATCATAATCATTATAATCATCATCAATAGTCATCATCATTATAATAACCCTCATTATAACAATCATCATTATAATAAGTAAATTTCATCTTGCGATAGTCGGCTATCTCTGGTCACTTCTTGGACAAATTTTGCATAATTTATAAAGTACAACTTATTATACATTCATAAATATACATTATATTATATTCATTATTTCACCCTTTTTTACAAAATTATGCATAGTTTTTTTTACTTATTTACAATATTTAAGGTAAAGAACCACTAAATGCCTCCGCGGACCAAGTGGTGATACACTCAAGTAGTCCTTAAAAAAACTTTGGTTTGCCTGTAAATGGTGATATTTCTTGACAAATGTGGATTTGAATGATGAAATTGAGCTTAAATGGTAGGTAAATAAGCATGTGATGTAGTAAAAATGTAATATTTGTATTATTCCACTATTTTGGTCTTGATACCAAAGTGAAAGTAGACTAGGGTAAAAGCCGGAACTTATAAATCCGGACATGTGTGAAAACTGATAAACCATGTTTGAAGGACAAAAACTTTCTTAGAAGATACATGACCTCCCTTTTTTATTGCATTATTTTGAAGCTTTAATGCCCCTCTTTACAATGATATATGTGGTCTAGGTGGCCATAGACTAAAAACAGTTCAAAATTTGGGCCTAATACGGGCACTTTACATTGAGCTATAGAGCAAATTTATTTGGTGGTTTCTAACCTATAATGCAACTTTTATTGTTTTCTAACATACTAATTTACATAATGAACCACTTTAATATAAGTATTCATATTATTTACATAACACACCTCCTTATAGTATAATTATTCCTACAAATTTACATAATGCACCACTTCATTATAACTATTCATAATAATTTGCATATTGCACTTCCTAATTATAAAATATTATTATTCATAATAATTAACGTAAAATTATCTTTAGTTTAGGCAGGGATTTCAAAGTGTACGGAGCTATATCTGACGATATTTAAAAAAAAAAAAACCTGAAAAACAAATATGCTTTCATATCCATTATATCATTTTTCGCTTCAGTTTTAACAGAAATGCTCTCTCTGCGATTTATTGGACATGCGAATTGTCCGTTTTCATACGAAAGTGTTCTAGGACACTCTCTGAAATCATAAGTATCGTCAATTTTTTCGACTACTGATTCAAATTAAACAGAACCCATCCCATTTTAATTTGCAATTAAGGTAGTCTAGTATCATACTAAAAACCATGCAAGTAATTATTTTGACATTTAAATGACCGTAAGATATAGCTCTATACACTTTAAATAATACTATTTTATAAATATATAGAGAAGATCCTGGTAAAAAATAGGCTATACATATAGACATTATTGCTAATTTTGATGCCTAATACTAATAAGGGCCTCATTCACAAACATTTACAAAGAACAACAGCCAGGGCTTACAAGTTCCCTTACATTGACGCATCAACATTCATGCAAAGGTTCATCAACATAGCTGATTATAGCATATCAAGAAATGAAATGATGTACTTTATAAAACTGCAGATTGAACAATAGAATATGAATACAATCAGAAAACTATTTTCACAGGTATAATGGTACATCTGCACCCAAATAAGTACACCTAGACGTACATGACACATTATTAGCAATTAGGTCAAATTGAGTGTGATCAAGTCAATTCAATAAGTAATACTAAAAAGGGAACTATCCCATTCGAAAGAATAGCAGTGAAAACCTTTGACTCAGGTATACCCAGTTAATCCTAGATAGACATAGTTTACCTGCCGGACGATTATTTTAACCGTTCTCATTTGAATCTGAAAGGACTGTAGTTGCTTGTATCTAAAATTCAGGTTAAAATAATGCCATCCGTATTCAAGCAAACATGATATTGCCGAATCATCAAATTTGTTTCATTATTTAAATACCTCTCAACCTATTGTACTCATATTCAAGAACTGTCGTAGTCCGTACATAATATGATGATTTTTCAAGCGATTTTAAAAGTAAATGTTTATAAAGCATTTTTTAAGAATGCACTATTAAATTTAAACACCCGCTAAAAGTGCTAAGAATATGCAAACTCAATAAGATTAACATAATTACATGCAACTGATGACACAGATTCAAAAAAGTGCTTTAAGGTCAAATTGTACATACAAAAATACTTTGAGACCATAGAAATTGAAAAATATTTTTTAAGAAATAAAATCCTGTGTCCGATTTGCCTGATCATGAGGAAATAATATTAAGTTTCCTATAGACAAAAGTGAAGCCCTTAATCCTGTCTGAAAAAAGTTTAAATATAAGGTACACATTACAATAAAGCTTGGCAAGATAAATGAATTATTATTTTCATGTTTTCCTGGTCAAGTAGATTGAGTCTTCAGGCAAGTGGATTTTTTCAGTCCAACTTACTCATGCGCGAATGAAAAATTTGAGGATTTCCACACTCCTGGGAGCGATGCTGATAATAGAAATTATATTAAACTTGGAAATTGAAAAAAAAACTTTCAAGAAAAGTCCACTTGGCAGAAAATTTAACTTGGACACTTTTATGCGGCCATAATGTACTGTGTCCATAATATAATGTTTTCCATACCCATCAACATAGATCATAGATTATAATTATAAATTAAATATGATAATAAATTTACAATGGCTACGCTAACATAGTCATTTTTATATTTAATATGCATATTAATATATGTATAATGCATGCATGACATACTATTACACTCTTCACCATTCGTAACAAAGAAACCTCCAAGAAAAGTTCAATAAAATGCGAATATATTCTATATTCTAGATGTGCATTCACAACATATAATATGCAGTTAATTATGAACAATGCTTTTATACTATCATCAGATATTCTTTACAAGTTTTATCTACATTTAAGAGGTCTACCACCCGGTAGCCTAGATGGTTTAACCCTGTGGCTGATTATACTACCACCCGGGAGCCTAGATGGTTTAACCCCGTGGCTGATAATACTACCACCCGGGAGCCTAGATGGTTTAACCCCACGGCTGATTATACTACCACCCGGGAGCCTAGATGGTTTAACCCCACGGCTAATTATACTACCACCCGGTATCCTAGATGGTTTAACCCTGTGGCTGATTATACTACCACCCGGTAGCCTAGATGGTTTAACCCTGTGGCTGATTATACTACCACCCGGTAGCCTAGATGGTTTAACCCCATGGCTGATTATACTACCACCCGGTAGCCTAGATGGTTTAACCCTGTGGCTGATTATACTACCACCCGGTAGCCTAGATGGTTTAACCCCATGGCTGATTATACTACCACCCGGTAGCCTAGATGGTTTAACCCCATGGCTGATTATACTACCACCCGGTATCCTAGATGGTTTAACCCTGTGGCTGATTATACTACCACCCGGTATCCTAGATGGTTTAACCCTGTGGCTGATTATACTACCACCCGGTAGCCTAGATGGTTTAACCCTGTGGCTGATAATACTACCACCCGGTAGCCTAGATAGTTTAACCCTGTGGCTGATTATAATACCACCCGGGAGCCTAGATGGTTTAACCCCACGGCTGATTATACTACCACCCGGGAGCCTAGATGGTTTAACCCCACGGCTGATAATACTACCACCCGGTAGCCTAGATGGTTTAACCCCATGGCTGATTATACTGACAGCTAGTACAGTGACCTAACAAGCAACAAAACTATCAAGACACCAGACAATTATGAAAGTCACAAGTCTTCATCCAATGAAGTCGTTACTTTAATACCTCAGCCAGCCAGGCTTTGACCAACAAACTTGAATGAGTTGTTTCCCTTTGTCTATTTGTGACCTTGTTGTAATGCACCATTAGCATGCTTAGAATAAGAAGGTCGTAACAACTTACTAACTTATAGACAAATACATACTTAATTTCTGCATCAATTGTAATTCTTGAAGTTTTGCCAGACATGAAGTTTTGCCAGACATGAAGTTTTGTCAGACATGAAGTTTTGCCAGACATGTCAGAGGGACAGCTAAATGTCACAGTGCTATACTAAATGCACAACTATTGGATAAGTGAATTCTACTATGGTAACTAAAACAATATGAAAGCAATGATTTGGATGCAAAGATTTCTCATGATTTTGCAACAACAAAGCAAACAAAAAGCAGCAAAATGCTCCAAACAATGAACAGTCTTACAGAGCAATACAGGGTCATATGGACATAGTGACACTACAAAAGCTCACCAAGAGCTCTGTTAACTTATAAAAGCTCAGGTAACCAAGAGCTCAGATGATGAAACATTCTGAAAGCTCAGGTGATGAAGAGCACTGTGGAATGATGAGATAATGTAGAGCTCTGTAAGCTCAGGTGATGAAGAGCTCTGTAAGCTCAGGTGATGAAGAGCTCAGTAAGCTCAGGTGATGAAGAGCTCTGTAAGCTCAGGTGATGAAGAGCTCTGTAACCTCAGGTGATGAAGAGCTCTGTAAGCTCAGGTGATGAAGAGCTCTGTAAGCTCAGGTGATGAAGAGCTCTGTAAGCTCAGATGATGAAGAGCTCTGTAAGCTCAGGTGATGAAGAGCATTGTAGAATGTTCATATAATGTAGAGCTCTGTAAGCTCAGATGATGAAGAGCTCTGTAAGCTCAGATGATGAAGAGCTCTGTAAGCTCAGATGATGTAGAGCTCTGTTAACGTACATAAGCTCAGGTGACCAAGAGCACAGATGTTGAAACATTCTGAAAGCTCAGGTGATGAAGAGCATTGTAGAATGATCAGATGATGTAGAGCTCTGAAAGCTCATGTGGTGAAGAGCTCTGTAAGCTCAGGTGATGAAGAGCATTGTAGAATGCTCAGATGATAAAGAGCTCTGTAAGCTCAGATGATGAAGAGCTCTGTAAGCTCAGGTGATGAAGAGCTCTGTAAGCTCGGGTGATGAAGAGCTCTGTAAGCTCAGATGATGTAAAGGTCTGTAAGCTCAAATGACGAAGAGCTCTGTAAGTTCATGTGATGAAGAGCTCTGTAAACTCAGATGATGGTGAGCTCTGTAAGCTCAGATGATAAAGAGCTCTGTAAGCTCAGAAAACTAGAGCTCTTTAAGCTCAGATGAAGGTGAGCTCTGTAAGCGAAGATGATGAAGAGCTCTGTAAGCTCAGATGATGTACAGCTCTGTATTCTCAGATGATGTAGAGCTCCGTATGCTCAGATGATGTAGAGACCTGTAAGCTCAGATGATGTAGAGCTATGTAAGCTCAGATGATGTAGAGCTCTGTATGCTCAGATGATGTAGAGCTCTGTAAGATCAGATGATGTAGAGCTCTGTAAGCTCAGATGATGTAGAGCTCTGTAAGAACAGATGATGTAGAGCTCTGTATACTCAGATTATGTAGAGCTCTGTAAGCTCAGAAAATGAAAAACTCTGTAAGCTCAGATGATGCACAGCTAAGATGAGCAGCAAACATAAGAGAAATATATCACTACAACAAAAACAAGGTCATAACAGAACATGATAACACTATATACAACAGACTTCTGGAAAAATGGAACAAAATATGTTCAACTAACCAAAGCTTAAAACCTGTCAGACCAAACATCAAGCTGTCAGAGTAGAACTGAGATCTCAATACAAATTTTAAAAGGTTGCCAGACATTTGGGGTATTAATAGTTTAAAGTTTGTCAGTCAAAACCAATCTGGCACAGTCACCATTATAAGAAGGTGCTCCCCACCAATAGGACAGATTCCAGTTCAAACTTATCAGTCCAAATCAATCAAACTAACAAGTTTCAGTCTCACAAGATATTTTCTGTCAGACTGACAAGTTTACGTTGGGCTGACAGGTTTAATCAGATCGGACAGGTTTCCATCGGATCTCATAGGTTTGTATCAGATCTGACAGGTTTCCGTCGGATCTCATAAGTTTGCATCAGATCTGACAGGTTTCCGTCGGATCTCACAGGTTTGCATCAGATCTGATAGGTTTCCATCGGATCTCATAGGTTTGCATCCGATCTGACAGGTTTCCAGAAGTCTGTACAAGCACTTACTGTATCATGATCAAGAGTAGATTTTGTGTCAATATCAATGTCATCCTTGGATTAAAGATAATTCAAAGATTAAACCATCATAACCTGACTTTCATAAAATCTTTGAGTAACTTGCCTCATAAAATGGTAAATACAGCTTTGTGTACAAAACACTGCACTTATAACCTATTATATTCTTTAAATCCAATTAATGTCAAATTCAAAACTGAATACAATTGAATTAAATATAATACATTATATACGTCCATAAGCAATAGTAACAAATTTTGGACCAGGGTACTGTTTTATCAGAGCATTTACTGAAATCGCGAAATTGAGATAAATTTTACAAAAACATTTCTGTAAAGCGATGAAAATGGCTCTGGCAATATTAATTATGAGGCAGTTAATAAAACGATATTGGTCAACTGAATATGCAACTGTTAAAGACTTAATAATGAAGAATTTAAATGCTAACATTACAGGTTTAAGATTGTTGTAATTTAGTGCTTTCAATTGACAAAACAGTACCGAGAACTGTACTTAACATTCGGGTGGAAGCACTTGTATGCCAGCCAAATTTCAGCAGGAAGCTGATCGGCAAATGAAGACTTAAAACGGCAAGATTTAAAGATAAGAAAAGGAATGGTATTCACAATAAAATGATACTTACAATTACTCCAAAATCACTCTTTCTCTTATATGACATTATCAGATAACAGCCTTAATGTTCTTCCTGTCTGAAAATATAAATAAAACAATACAAAGTACATTATAAACACCCTCTAAAATCAATGAAATACCAGTAATGGAAGTTTGAAGATCATTGGCCCAATACAACTAGAAGACCGAGATTTCATGGAGCTAAACATTCTGACCATGTTTCATAAATATTGAGCCATAAATGTGGCCTCTAAGAGTGTTAACAATGTATTTTTAACAAGACTTGACCCACTGAGACCTAGTTGTTAATCCCATGTGACCCAGATTTAAAATTGAACTCGGTTTTAACGAGATGAACATGCTGACCAATTTTCATAAAGATTACGTAAACATTGTGGCACTGGGAGTGTTAACAAGATTTTTCAAAGATTTGACCTAGTAACCTAGTTTTGAATCCCATATGACTCAGAATTAAACTTTGTCTAGATGTCGTTCCGACAAACATTCTTACCAAGTTTCATACAGATTGAGTAAAAAATGTGGCATCTAGAGTGTTAACAATGTTTTTCTCATATTTGACCCAGTAACCTAGTTGTTGACCACATGTGACCCAGATTTGCACTTGGTCTAGATTACATGAAGGTGAACATTCTGACCAAGTTTCATTATGATTGAGTAAAAATTTATGGCCTCTAGAGTGTTAACAAGGTTTTTCAGTGATTTTACCTAGTGGCCTAGTTTTTGACCCAAGATGACCCAGTTTCAAACTTGAACTAAATAAGATAGAGAAAAACAATATGACTAAGTTTCAAAAGGATTAAGTGAACAATTTGACCTCTAGAGTACTAAAAAGTTTCTATGATTTGACCTTGTGCCCTAGTTTTTGACCCAAGATGACCCAGTTTCACACTTGGCCTAAATTTTATAGAGACAAACATTGTGACCAAGTTTGGAAAGGATTGAGTCAACACTGTGGCCATTAGAGAGTTAACAAGCCAAAAGATGGCAAGGAACGATTGAAGACAAAGGACATCTCGGTATTACAATAGCTCACCTTGACTTTGTGCTCAGATGAGCTACAAATACAGAAAAAATATCAGCTTTTGATTTATACAAATAGAAGGTCAAGGATCATGTCAAATTATCCAAACATTATCATAAATACCCTGGTTACATGAAGGTCAAGGATCATGTCAAATTCTCCATACTATATCATAAATGCCCCGGTTACATGAAGATTATCTGTGACCTTATGTAAATATCAGAGACTCATTTACAAACATTTAACTAGCTTCTGTCTGATAAAGGTATTCAGGGCCCCGTTTTGTCATGTCCTTCATGACCAACTAATTACAATTTGACTGAGACTCATTTAACCTCAGGAGCACAATGTGTTTTCACTGTGGGATGCTTTGCAATTAGTGTAGGCAATATACGTCAACAAAACTTTTTTCAATAACTCGCCAACAACCTCCGAAGGTCAAACTCCTTACAACACGGCCACACTAGGGTCTGATCCCATAAACAACACGGCCACACTAGGGTCTGATCCCATAAACAACACGGCCACACAAGGGTCTGATCCCATAAACAACACAGCCACACTAGGGTCTGATCCCATAAACAACACGGCCACACTAGGGTCTGATCCAATAAACAACACGGCCACACTAGGGTCTGATCCAATAAACAACACAGCCACACTAGGGTCTGATCCCATAAACAACACAGCCACACTAGGGTCTGATCCAATAAACAACACAGCCACATTGGGATCTGATCCCATAAACAACACGGCCACACTAGGGTCTGATCCAATAAACAACACGGCCACACTAGGGTCTGATCCCATAAACAACACGGCCACACAAGGGTCTGATCCCATAAACAACACAGCCACATTGGGATCTGATCCCATAAACAACACAGCCACATTGGGATCTGATCCCATAAACAACACAGCCACACTAGGGTCTGATCCCATAAACAACACAGCCACACTAGGGACTGATCCCATAAACAACACGGCCACACTAGGGACTGATCCTATAAACAACACAGCCACACTAGGGTCTGATCCCATAAACAACGTGGCCACACTAGGGTCTGATCCCATAAACAACACAGCCACATTGGGATCTGATCCCATAAACAACACGGCCACACAAGGGTCTGATCCCATAAACAACACAGCCACATTGGGATCTGATCCCATAAACAACACAGCCACACTAGGGTCTGATCCCATAAACAACATGGCCACACTAGGGTCTGATCCCATAAACAACACGGCCACACTAGGGTCTGATCCCATAAACAACACAGCCACACTAGGGTCTGATCCCATAAACAACACAGCCACACAAGGGTCTGATCCCATAAACAACACAGCCACATTGGGATCTGATCACTTTGGTTAGGGTTTAAAATAAACATGTATATATCTTACCCAGATAGTACTTCCTTACAAATCATAACAATCACAGAAATTGACTCAAGTGGGTACATTTAATATGATTAATATAACCAGGCGTCCAGAATGCTTGTCCAGAAAGCTCGTAGGAAAGTAATATGTCCAAATATCATGTGATAATAATAATTGTGAATTTCTATATGAAATTTCACATTTTCATTATATTCACCATTCAACAATCACTTCTTGTTCACAATCATGTTCTAATTGTTTGTAAACATTATTGATCAATTTATGATTATTTGTGTCATTACTTATTATATAAATATTACATATATTCCACTGATAGGGGCACAATTAAAATCCACAAATTTTGCGAAGAAAAAATGAATATGAATAAAAGGAGCTGGTTGCAACATTCAAAGTTAACAATGTAGAACAAAAACCAGTAACAAATTAAATCTCCACAGATTTCAAGTTCAAATTCCAAACAAAATTCAACAGAAAATCAAATGCACACTAAAAATTAGTGATAAGTTTTTTATCAAAGATGTCAATTGCACACACACGAAAACAAACAGAGAAGTTAGAAATTGTCCTCAAGAAATTTGGTTTCAAGGTAAAAGATAATGCACAAATTATTGCAAGTTTGTCCAAACTTTTAATTCATATGCCGTCCCCCCTATGATGTATATAAACATTATCAAGATAACGTCATAGTACAGCTCACAAGTATTTCAGTAGTACATAACCAGAATGATAAAAGCCCCCCAACAATCTGGGACATACCAATGACTTTCATATTTAGGACAAGGTTAGAGCGTCTTTTCATGACATCAACAAAACTAGTTTAAAATTTTCATTCTGTGTTACACAGTCCAGATACCGCCTGGTAATCAATCACAATCCTCAGCTCAACAAATATCCAGACAAATGTTAAATTCTCAATGTCCATCAACCTTCTTATTTGAACGGTTTGATTTTTAAACAAGAGGGCCATGATGGCCCTATATCGCTCACCTGTTTATAAATGAAGCCCTGCACAATTTAGACTAACAAAGGTAGAGCGTAAATATAGAAACTGGTGACCCCCGGGGCAGGGTCAATTTTGACCCAAGGGGCATAATTTGAACAATCTTGGTAGGGGACCACTAGATGATGCAACATACCAAATATCAAAGCTCTAGGCATTGTGTTTTAAGAGAAGAAGATTTTTATATGTTTTCCCTATATAAGTCTATTTAAAACTGGTGACCCCCGGGGCGGGGCCAATTTTGACCCCAGGGGCATAATTTGAACAATCTTGGTAGGGCACCTATAGATGATGCTACATACCAAATATAAAAGCTCTAGGCATTGTAGTTTTAGAGAAGAAGATTTTTATATGTCTTCCCTATATAAGTCTATGTAAAACTGGTGACCCCCAAGGCAGGGTCAATTTTGACCCCAGGAGCATAATTTGAACAATATTGGTAGGGGACCACTAGATGATGCATCATACCAAATATCAAAGCTCTAGGCATTGTAGTTTTAGAGAAAAAGTTTTATGTACGTTTTCCCTATATAAGTCTATGTAAAACTGGTGACCCCCGGGGCAGGGTCAACTTTGACCCTAGGGGCATAATATGAACAATCTTAATAGGGGACCACTAGATGATGCTACATACCAAATATCAAAGCTCTAGGCATTGTAGTTTTAGAGAAGAAGATTTTTATATGTTTTCCCTATATAAGTCTATGTAAAACGGTGACCCCCGGGGCAGGGCCAATTTTGACCCCAGGGGCATAATTTGAACAATCTTGGTAAGGGACCACTAGATGATGCTACATACAAAATATCAAAGCTCTAGGCATTGTAGTTTTAGAGGAGAAGATTTTTATATGTTTTCCCTATATAAGTCTATGTAAAATGGTGACCCCCAGGGCGGGGCCAATTTTGACCCCAGGGGCATAATTTGAACAATCTTGGTAGGGCACCTATAGATGATGCTACATACCAAATATCAAAGCTCTAGGCATTGTAGTTTTAGAGAAGAAGATTTTTATATGTTTTCCCTATATAAGTCTATGTAAAACGGTGACCCCCGGGGCAGGGCAATTTTGACCCCAGGGGCATAATTTGAACAATCTTGGTAGGGGACCACTAGATGATGCTACATACCAAATATCAAAGCTCTAGGCATTGTAGTTTTAGAGAAGAAGATTTTTATATGTTTTCCCTATATAAGTCTATGTAAAATGGTGACCCCCGGGGCGGGGCCAATTTTGACCCCAGGGCCATAATTTGAACAATTACTAAATCCCCCAATGCCACGTACATCCTGGCAAAATTTCATCAAAATAGGCCAAATGGTTTCAGAGGAGATGTCGTTTGAAAGTGTGGACGGACAGACATACAGACGGACGGACGGACGACGGACGGTGAGTGATCACAATAACTCACCTTGAGCACTTTGTGCTCAGGTGAGCTAAAAAAGAACAAATAAGTGAATATTAGTCTATTTAAGGTTGATTATGACAGAAATTCTTACAGAAATTCTTAAGAGTTCTGCAAAATTTATTAGTTCATTTTTGCAATAAAGTATGTAAAGAATGAAATTATTACAATTTTGAACACTTTAAATCAAAGTAAATACCTAACATTTACTTAACAATAGGGTTTTCTTTTATTATTTTAAATCAAAATTAATTATTCATTTATCCATTCAATTTTCAATTTTTTTAAAATAAAAAATACCATTTCACCAAATCGTTGATAATTGGATACCGTGAAAAAGAATGATTTTACAGTAATGATTCACTCTGGAGACCTCATTCCTGATGGTGTAATCATATATCAGCACTGAGGAAATGAGAGACAGAAAATGTAAAATTATGTCAATAATTAATGTTTGAAATAAATCATAAAACAAATATAGCACGTCCATGCTGAATGTAAACACATTAAGTGCTACAGCACATGACTGTACAGTTTGTGCAATATCCTTTATAGCAGCTATCATATCATACCTGTCACACATTGAGGAGTGCCTGCAAGGCTGTAGTTAGTCCATCGTTAATCATATGTAGTTACTACAGTCTTGCAGGCAACCAACGATATGCAACTGTTGAATTAAGCACACAGGCAAATATTATGGGTCAAGAATTTGTCATTTATTTTACTGTTATTTTGCAGTCATTTATTATAAAAGTAAGTTACTGAACACTCTTAAGTTAGCAGCTGCAAAACAGACTGCATCCTTGTTTGAATCCATCTGTTTGATGATTTTTTCCAGTATTTCGAAAATCATTATTTGTTTGCTTTCACCAAAACCACGTGTCCATGCACCTTGTGAGTAGGAGAACTTAACCTTGATAGAACAACCCCCTTTGGAACCACAAATATTTGCACTTCTCAAGAGGTTGTTGCAATACTACATATATAATAGAGAAACCTTTTATAGTAAATATACTCTGAGGGAAATTTTTAATGTGTTGAAATATAGAGGTTGTTGCTCTACAGACGACTAGTCTCGAAAAGTTTTATTGTTAATCAATTGTCCGGTACCTAAAGGTGCGTACACACAGTAAGTTTTGATGTATACATCTTGACTTATAAGTCAAAATGTACTGTGTAGTTATGTATAGTATGTCTCTACCATACATTTTCTCGAGATGTACGCCTCCATTGTTACAAAGTGATATGAGGGAAATGTATGGACATGACGTACGCGTGGCACAACGTACATCCTTGACCTAATACACCAAAACTTACTGTGTGTACGCACCTTAAAAGGGCACGTAAGAACAAAAGCCGCTGAACATTGCCATATGGATATAAACATTGAAGACAAGTGCACTTAGGTCCAAGACCTTGAACAATCACGCTCATTGTGAAATTTCAAGGCATGCTTTTTTCCAAATATAAAACTGGCACCCTGCATTGTGTGTTAACATAGTTAATTACTTTTTGTAGATCTAGTTAAGTTTTAAACATTTTTTTTCAAATTTTCAAATTTTGACTGATGAATAAAAGTGGTCCCTTTAGCACAATAAGGTTGTATCTCACTATACAATATAAATAGAGATACAGTCTTGTAGCACAAAAGGGACATACTGTGTATCCACCTTAAGCACAATGTATGAAACACAAACTTGTGGATATACCCTATCAGTTCAAGGACTAGGATTCAACATTTATATAAGAGGTTACAAAAGGAAGAGATATAGAGTCAGTTACGCAGATACAAGCCCGTGTTGTCAAGTGTAAGAAATGATCTGATTTCGTCACTCGGCATAGACAGCCATATATCGTCATGATTATATTGTTCACCCTAAGCATACTCGTCAGTCACCCCTGGAGTTAGCAGAGTATTTAAGATGGGCCATTTATTGTTCACCTTACATGTTCATACACCCCAACTTATACATACAAACTAAACTACAGTCATTTAAAAATACAGGGCATTAGATTTTAACCACCAATTAATATCAATTATCTATTAAGTATTAACTTATTAGTATTACAAGCTATCCACTTCAAACCTTAATGTAGTAAAAATATTTACACAAGCAAAGATTACAAGACGTTCAAATGAGCATGTACGTCAAGTCTTGCTCATCAGGCTCCAAACTCAGTTCATAATAAGTCAACAGGTGGTTTACCCTATAGAAGATAATCTTATATACATACCAGTCATATAATGGTCAACTGATAAACCAGTCTATCTGGGCTCAAGTAATTACCAAATATTATAAACAAACAAGAAGAAATTTTGCAAGATTTTCAGTGGTGATTTGTTTGCACCAAACTGTGACCTCTTTCGGTTTTAAAATTACCATTCCACAGTGACCTCCCCTTACGAGACTGTTTCATAAATATATATGCCGTAACTCAATGACCTCCCCTTACAAGACTGTGTCATAAATATATATGCCGTTACTCAATGACCTCCCTTTACAAGACTGTGTCATAAATATATATGCCGTTACTCAATGACCTCCCCTTACAAGACTGTGTCATAAATATATATGCCGTTACTCAGTGACCTCCCCTTACAAGACAGTGTCATAAATATATATGCCGTTACTCAGTGACCTCCCCTTACAAGACAGTGTCATAAATATATATGCCGTTACTCAGTGACCTCCCCTTACAAGACAGTGTCATAAATATATATGCCGTTACTCAGTGACCTCCCCTTACAAGACAGTGTCATAAATATATATGCCGTTACTCAGTGACCTCCCCTTACAAGACAGTGTCATAAATATATATGCCATTACTCAGTGACCTCCCCTTACAAGACAGTGTCATAAATATATATGCCATTACTCAGTGACCTCCCCTTACAAGACAGTGTCATAAATATATATGCCGTTACTCAGTGACCTCCCCATACAAGACAGTGTCATAAATATATATGCCGTTACTCAGTGACCTCCCCTTACAAGACTGTGTCATAAATATATATGCCGTTACTCAGTGACCTCCCCTTACAAGACAGTGTCATAAATATATATGCCATTACTCAGTGACCTCCCCTTACAAGACAGTGTCATAAATATATATGCCATTACTCAGTGACCTCCCCTTACAAGACAGTGTCATAAATATATATGCCATTACTCAGTGACCTCCCCTTACAAGACAGTGTCATAAATATATATGCCATTACTCAGTGACCTCCCCTTACAAGACAGTGTCATAAATATATATGCCATTACTCAGTGACCTCCCCTTGTGATAAACATTTTGTCAAAACTACAAAATTATTAAATTAAAGAAATGTGAAACTAGATTACGCAGTGACCTCCCCTCACAGAAGTTGGGAGACCTTTGCAACCATTTAAATTTGAAAATACAGTGCCCACCAAAAATAAGTATACACTTTTTGACAGATGCATAATTATAAGTCGTTAAATTATTACATAAAATTATCTGTTTGTCAGATGGTCACAAAAATAGTAATTTCTGAAACTAAGAGGATTAGGTAGGTAGGTATAGCCACAGTTTCATTGAAGGGCACAGCAGAACACTTATAGTCTAGCTAGGGTATTCTGACAGTGATGTCATCCTTAATGTATACCAGAAAGATTATAACCATTGCTTAAACAGGTAGAGTGAAGTTTGGTATTGAACTGTTGGTATATTATTGCCTTTATACTTGTTTTTACACCATACTAGTGGATTGTTCCACCGTGTATTTTTATCCTAACTGGACTGTAGTAACATACAGCACATTGATAATATGGATAACAATAGATATAATCCGGAATGATCAATAATGTGGGGTTTTTCGCAAATTTGCATGCGGTACAAACAATGTTGACCTTAATCTCCTTTGCTTACACTATTGTGATTAAAATAAGCATCGCTCATTTCAATGGTTCATATATGAATATTTATCGAACGAAAACATGGATAACGGTAAAAGTTGTTTGTACCACATGATTAGTGTGGAAAAACCAGATTGCATTGAATTCGGGAGTATATCTATTGGGACTCCAGCGAAGGTTATAGAAATACAATAGTGTATGTAACCTATATACACCACAGTAACGTTGTCTAGCTGATCAACTGTTCAATTTTGTTAATATATTCTCAATTTTAAATTTAATTAGCTTTTTCAATAAGATCAAACACAAGTTTTGTATAGATATTTCTAGGAAACCTTCAACAGTCTGTCATCCGCTACAATGTAAGAGAATATTTAGGTTGTTGATGTTACCAAGTGTGCACACTGAGTTATTGCTGGGCACAATGTCCGCTAATATCAGGCCAATACTACATAATGTTGGCTACAAGAATCAACTCTGATGTGATAACTTACTCTAGCCTTTTTAAAAAAAATATATAATTGGAAATAAAATGAAATTTCAAATTACTTTGAATGAATATGGTCTTCAAACTACACTGAAAACAAGTGGTCAGTCAACCATGAAGTGCTGATATTATTGATTTCTTTGTTCATATTTATCTCTGGCTCTGGAGTACAGCATACTTACAACCTTATAAGACTGATACATATTTGAAATCTGTACCACAGAGCGCTTATTATGAGCCTATTTTTATGATAATCGAGACCTGTCATGTTGGCCATACTGAAGATCAAAAAGCTGTTTTTCCATAAGTAAAGAGTAATTTTCAAACAGTTGTTTCTTGCTTTCTCAAATTATCCATTTTGTACTGACGACCTTCTCATTCTAAGCCAGCAATATACAAGGCTACAGTTGTCACCAGAGAGCTTAACTTCTGTCAATGACACACAAACAATGAAATCTGCAAAGGCTTATAAAAATTATGTAACTTATAGACATTGAATCACACATTTCAAATTTCTGTACTATATATCGCTGGCTTAGAATGAGAAGGTCGTAAGTGTCCCTTACAACCTTATAAGACTAATGCATATTGGAATTCTACATAATAAGGCGCTTCTTATGAGCCTATTTTCATGAAAATAGGAAGTTGTCATGTTAACCAAACTGAAGTTTAAAAAGCTTGTTTTACTATAAGTAAAGAGTGATTGTTTTCTCAAAAAAATTATTTTGTAGTTACAACCTTCTCATTCTAAGCCAGCAATATAATCACCAGGAATATTCATCCCAATATCAAATCGGCATAAGGTAAATTCCAATGTTTACAATTTGTGTGAAAAGACCCACTTGAAAAGCAGTACTGCATTAAAAGGCACCACACATGTTTATCACGGATCAAACACAGAGTTCAGACAGGACAAATGTTTCAGGTTAACAGTCTGGCCTATACTAAAGTATAAAAAAGTTCAATATCATTTAGGTCATACTTTTAAAATATATTAATTTTTCTTAGCCACCTGGCCTGCACATCGAGCTTCATGAAAATTCGACAAATTACCAAAAATAAGTATTCATTTGAAGAAAAAATGTGTCAAATACCATGAAATATACGAAAGAAAATATTTGCCTCGGTGCTTTTTATTTCTTGATAGGGTCCTGTCAGCCCTTCCATCTCGAGCTTTTCAACCCTGTAAAATCTGTTCTGATAGTTGAGACAGTAATTGTTAAAAACAAAAATGTATCTAAAACCCAACATACTGAATATAAATTAACACATGGTTGAAATTGGATTTAAGAGTTTGAGTGGGTAAGGTGGCACTATATAGGCTGGTTATATTTGCAAGTCGGATCCTGAAGGATGGAAGGTCAGACTGAGCAAATAATTATTTTGTTACATACAGCCTTAAGGGTAATTTTTAACACAATTTATTGTCAATGCAAGCCTAAACATTTACAATTGTTATTTTTCTTATCAAAAGTTGAACAGTTTGACATCACATGGATTTTAGGATAAATGTCCTTCCAGGGGCAGATACCTGACCTTGAACTGATGTAGATAACTCTGTAATGTTTCTGAGATTAACATCCGTACAGGGGACACGACACGACCTTGTATTCGTGTATTATACTGAGATAAATATGGTAAAATATAGGTCATGTCATGCATTTGTTATATCATATCAATGTCCAATGCATGATAGTCAGAGACCAGACTATAGCAAGATATCTACCTAACATATATTACCTAACACACTTAATAATTTGTTTAAACATCAACGTTTGGTGACGCATCTTTGAAATTGAATTTATGTAACATTCATGACCGAAAAAATTGGAAGGGCAACAAGTGGAAAGGGCAATAAACCAAGTAAAATAGATCTGAGCAAAAGGTGCACTATTACATTGCAGAATAGTAACTTAACTATGGTGAGTGTGTGGACAAAAATTTGAATTAAAAACCAAAGGGCATTTACCTCCCTGATTGTTTTCCATAGACTGTTGAAAATGTAATTGCCCAACAAGTCAGACAGTGAAGACACTGGCAGCATTTTAACAGAAAAAGCAGAGAGCTAGAGCAGTGTACACATTGTAAGATCTGCATGAAAGAACCATTTCAATCAAAGGGAGACAATCATATCAGACACTATTTTATAGTGCCTTCATCAAGACAACAAGAGTTAGCTTTCTTGTATTTATATTTATGGTTCCCAATGATGGTGTGAAATCAGATAATGTGTGGGTTTAAGTAGGTAGGAAGCCGTTGGTGAAGTGGACTTGATTATTGAAGATAAGAGAAGAGTACTACATCAATATTCATAGCAAGTTTACAGCTTAACACGGCCATAATAAATTGATCAGTGGATTTATCTATCAATATGTTCTCCATTGTGGGTGATCTCCTTAGTGAAACTGTTTTATGCATCTTAATTAGAAAGTGGTAGCCTGGAGGTAGGGCACAGTTGCTTTGGGATAGAGAGGTCCCGGGATTGATCCTTCTCGATAACACCGGTCAAATTTAACAAGTTAGAGGAAGACCCACATTAATGTGACATTTGACTCAGGTGTATGCATGGGTTGGTAACTGAGAGGGGCAAAAGCCAATGAGGCCTAATGATTGAAGGAAGGGTCAAATGAACAAGTAATTGGGAATTGCAAGCAATACAGAAACCCCTACCAGCCTTATGTTCATTAACGAAAACGTCCGCCGCGAGAATAAGTTTGTCACGTGAACTTCTTATTGAACAATTATAATCGTTCGCCGCAAACAATTTCAAGATGGCGGAGATAGACGATTTAATGGCCTTACTTGTTCTATTAGATTTTCAGCCATAGATTGAAAATTAGGAACTCAGCAATACTTCTTTCGTGTTCTATTTATTCAGCTTCGGTATCCACACTTTATCACAAATGCAAAGCACAAACAATCCACAATTAATGCTTAAATCGCTAAGATTATAATAAATTAAATCAACTATTTATCTATCCGCCATCTTTGTTCGCTTGGCTAGCTATGTGTAAAGGTCATTCGCGATTGGCTAACATATTCGTGGCAAACTTATCTTTCATTAACGCAAACTCACGTATTGTTCGCGAACGTTGGCGAGCGTTTTTGTTAATGAACGCACTGCTGGTTTTCAGGTTGTCAATGTTTCTGTTGCCATGGTAACCACAATTTTTGTCCAAATCAAAATATAATTCATTAGACATGCATAATCTCCTTATTGGTCCCGATCCACATACCAAGTTTCATAAACCTAGCTTGAAAACTGTTTGAGTTATGGCAGGATCCAGATTTTGAAGTAGTATCACCATGTTTCTGACTGAGTAGGGGACTAATAATCAGTTGAACATGTGCATGTTTAACAAGAGGGTCCAATGGGTTCTAGGTCGTTAACCTGTTTTAATATGCACCAATAATAAAGCTCTAGGCATTGTAGTTTTAGAAAAGAAGATTTCTATGTTTTCCCTATATAAGTCTATGTGAAACTGGTGACCCTCAGAGCTGGCAGGGACGTAGCTGGCTATACGCAAATACGCACGTGCGTACGCTGTTTGAAAAACTGACAAAATTTAAGTGATATAAAAATGCAATAAAATTCAATGCCAAACCCGGGGTTTGACGTATGTCCCCGGACTATCGAGATGGCACGACAAGGTACGGACGGCTCCAGTCAGTCAATGCAAACATACCAATGAACTTAATGTACACATATGTCGCAAAATTGTTCGTATCTAACGTAAAAAGACGAGATGTTCATGTTAGTGCCTAGAGTTTTGTTGCTGTAAATATCGCTGTGATGAGAAGATAGCCACGTTTAATTTTTATAGAAGTCAGTTGCATCCACGAACCTATCCCCGGGGATAGTCGGGGGATACGGTCGTGTTTTACCTTCCAGCTTTCCCCGCAGGACCGGGGACATGTTGGGATTGCCAACCAATACCCAATATTAAGTTGTCAGGTGCCGGGAAATACCGGAGATTTTACATCGGCTATCCCCATAGGCCGTGGAAGTAAAAATCCCGGGGATGTGGGTGCCGTGGATGCAACTGGCTGGTGCCTTACAACGTATCGTTTATTTGCATTTTAACGTAACAATGAAGCTTGAGCCACTTTAATCCATAAGTGTCCTATTCAATGCCAAGCAGTATCACGGTTTCTCAATGCCGTAACTAGGGGGTGCGTTTGATGCGAACGCCAAAGTAGCCTTTTTCGGGGGTGAAATATATTTTCACTTTATAACATTCTCATTTTTTTTCTGGCTCGCCGAATAACCTTAACAATTAATAATCGTTATCATATCTAGAGGGTGCGTCGGATGCGAACGTTGTCAAAGTAGTTTTTCTTTTTTTGTATTATTTTCGAACATTTTGATTATTTTGATACATCAAAACATAATCTTAAACTAGGCCTACCAAAGTATAAAACGAAATCATGCTTTAATTTAAAAAATAAAATCAGAGTTTATCATGCCATAGATTACGCTATAGTATGGTCTGAAACTACTCCGGAATGCACGTACGGCTTCGTAGAAATAAAAAAAATCCCCGGGGGAGCATGCTCCCGCACCCCCCTGACAATGATGCATTTATCATGTGCGTTCACTGAAAATATGCTAAGCTAAGCCCCTGGCTGGGCTAATTAAACACCCCATAATTTGAACAAACTGGGTAAAGAACCACTAGATGTACTACATACCATATAAACGATTTACTTAGTCTTTGGTGGCCAGCTGCGGCATGGCCAGTTTTTTCGAGGTGCATAATTTGAACAATCTTTGTAGAGGATCACTAGACGATGCTACATACCAAATAATTATGAAAGCCCTGGACCTTGCGGTTTTAGAAGTTAGCCTTTTAAAAAACCCTTTTGGGCCCGTGACCTAATTAATCAATAGGCCAGAACCATTTGGACAACTATTATGTAGAGGTCCAACTAAGGATCCTTCCTATAAAGTTTTATCAAATTTGGCAAAGTGCTTTAGGAGAAAAAGAGTGCGCACAAAAGCTCACTTTGTCACTGTGATAGCCGTGAGCTAAAATGCATACAAACCAACTGATGATTTATTTAAATAAAGATGGGATTGGAAGAGTATCATGATGTATAACTATTTATTTAAAGCCTAAATTGTGGACAGTTTGAAGGGTCCTTGAATGTGAAATGGACTAACAAGTAGAATAGAACGATCTTACTGAACAAACTTAACCGGACTGTAAGGTTAATATACGATAAATAATAATAATATTGATATCTTATCAATAAATACCCCACATGACTAATATAGTGGTACCATATATCAATATTATGTATGGTATATAAACTAACATGTGAATATTCACCTCTTGTAATGTAAACATGTACTATATAAATCATGAACTTTTCTATTGAAATTTTGAAGTGGGGCTTTAAATTTTAAAGGTCAGTTACCTTGCACCTGTATGACCAGTCTAAAGTGACTGGAGAAGTCTTGTAGATCTAGTTTAGTTAATCTGACATTTGAGGCCTTTACTGTCACTGTCCTATACAAGTACTAAGTTCAACACTAACACCTATAGTACTAGCCTGACAGTCATTGTGTCCAAACACTATGGCCGACTTCATTTGTTACCTGAGTAGCGACTCGAGAGTGAGCAATAACACCCGGATGTTGTTGTTTGCGCATGTCATGGACTCCGATGAACCGAACGTCTGGGGTACATGGAGTAGCGACTCTAGGGTAAACAATCATGGCGGATCAGTTCGTGATTTTCAATGTGTTAGACTATATATTTGACGATGATATGAGTTTTGAAATGAGGTTTCGACAAAATGAATCTTTTATTAAAATTATAATGTCAAAACTACGAAGAACTCACATTCCGCGCGTAACAGGATATGCGGAAGAATATATCACATATATCTACTATCACTACAGTAGGAATGTGATCGTATACGAATGAGACCGGGTACGAATCCGGCCGCATATCCGATCTGCGGAGTACTTCACGATTTGTGCAATGTCGCTAATAGATACCACAATTTAATTCAAACAAATCATGTGTGATAATATTCTAACTTCAATTTCAATGCAACAAACGTATTTTTCAACTGGGCGTAAAAACTTACAATTCATCATCTGCTGCATTGCATTTGGCCGCCATGTTTAGAATGCACTAACCCAGCTCGGACCTTGGGTTGAAGAAGAGTCGAGTTCAAAGGTTAAATTACGTCACTAGAGTTGCTACCCCTTGCGTTCTGTTCATGCGCGAGTTAAAATAGTTCGTACCCGAGTAACAAGTGAAGTCGCCCTAGCTGTCAGGGGCCGGAGCTAACCAGGCAAGCCTTGAAGTTGGTGGTTTATATGGTTGGTGGTCCTTGTGATTGTAGAAATCTAGGACATTAATGTCATTACGGCCATACAAGGGATGATCCTAAATAATGTGGACTTTTTTTTTGTACTTTTCTAATTATTGTCATTCACATATAATATCATAAATTAATATGTCTGTAACGCTGGCTACACAGTTCACCACAAGTTACAGGTCATTGGTCAGTCTGGCAGGGCAAAAACAAGGGATCAAGTACTTACTTATAAATTCAGATGGCTACTTAAGTATGCCCAAAGGCATTTTTCTATTCCTGATATTACAACATCCACATACATAATACAGGAAATTTTATCAACATTTATTGCAGCAATGAGTCATATTAATCCTGTCTCTGTAAACCATCCACCCCCCCCCCCCCCCCTCCCTCTTTGGATGTACTTCAAATAGATTCCTTGGGAGCAAAAAAAAAAAAAACAGTAATTTGTTGAGAAGCCATGATTTACAACAAGTTGTTGTTAGTATGTTCCACATTATCACCATCAAACATTTCCAGGTACAATAAATCCTACATTGTCAGTGTTTTTATGCTACCATTATATTATGGAACTGCTCAATTAAAATTGCCACATGTGCTGCACATGGCATGATTAATGACTATTGAAGAAATTATCACATTGAAAAGGCAAAAAGAGTTGAGACATAAGGGCCATTATAAATACTATAATGCATGTTTTCATCTGATAACCAAAAATAGTGTATATCATTATTATGACAGAACAACAATAGGTACAAACATTTCAAAATTGCAGAAATTGTCCAAACTTGTCAGGTCATGCCCCTCCCCTCAAGACAAATTGTCACCCAACTACAAGCATTAAAACTATTATATTCTATAAGAAAAGTCAATGCAGTGAAGGATACTGGCCATGAGAAATGTCAATGCAGTGAAGGAGTCTGGCCATGAGAAAGGTCAAGACAGTGAAGGATACTGGCCATGAGAAAGGTCAAGGCAGTGAAGGATACTGGCCATGATAAAGGTCATGACAGTGGAGGATACTGGCCATGAGAAAGGTCAAGACAGTGAAGGATACTGGCCATGAGAAAGGTCAATGCAGTGAAGGATACTGGCCATGAGAAAGGTCAATGCAGTGAAGGATACTGGCCATGAGAAAGGTCAATGCAGTAAAGGATACTGGCCATGAGAAAGGTCAAGACAATGAAGGAGTCTGGCCATGAGAAAGGTCAAGACAGTGAAGGATACTGGCTATGAGAAAGGTCAATGCAGTGAATGATACTGGCCATGAGAAAGGTCAAGACAGTGAAGGATACTGGCCATGAGAAAGGTCAAGACAGTGAAGGATACTGGCCATGAGAAAGGTTAATGCAGTAAAGGATACTGGCCATGAGAAATGTCAAGACAGTGAAGGATACTGGCCTTGAGAAAAGTCTAGACAGTGAAGGATACTGGCAATGAGAAAGGTCAATGCAGTGAATGATACTGGCCATGAGAAAGGTCAAGACAGTAAAGGATACTGGCCATGAGAAAGGTCAAGATAGTGAAGGATACTGGCCATGAGAAAGGTCAATGCAGTGAAGGATACTGGCCATGAGAAAGGTCAAGACAATAAGTACATTCTCCCTTTGTATATATTTGTATCTTGATCAAGACTGACGTCTGTATTTTTCAGCACTTGAGCAAAAACCACCACTTCAGTCATATCAATTACTCTATATTCAGAAGTTTTAACACTATAACTTGGAATATAATACAAAATATTACAATGTGTCTGGCAGGCGAACATAAGCAGAAGCATTGTACTGGTGTAATACGGTCTCGTTCTAAGTAATGCAGTTATCACAAGCTGACAAGTTCTAAGTCAGAAATCATTATTATTATTCCTTACACAAAAACAATCAGATCCAAGCAACAATGCACAAGGGATGATGGGGAATCATGTTACTGCAAAGTTTCCCATACAGAATAAACACTTAAATCTCTTCATAGGATAACATAGACAATTATGATGATGATAATTGTTTTGAGTTCTGTGTAAGAAATAATAGAATTTAAAACAATTCCAATCCTTAAACAAGAGCCCCATCAGATGGTCCCATTATTATCACTCACCTCTGTCCCCAATTGTTTATTTTATGAAACTTACAATTAATTACATAATCATGCAACTTGAGGACAACAGAGAGTAGACAATGTCACTTACTTTATGATTATTTCTGTATAGGCACAGAGCAAAACAATATAAACAACTTATATGTTGTCCATGCTGAACACTTTTTAAAACATCAAAAATTATCATGTTCATTTGTTAACCATTTGCAAAGAGGAGCACACACAAAAACCATAAAAAGATCCAATACAATGGTTCACCATTTGCAAAGAGGAGCACATACCAAAGACATAACATTGCATGCAATGGTTCACCAATTGCAAAGAGGAGCACATAACAACATTGTATGCAATGGTTCACCAATTGCATAGAGGAGCACATACCAAAGACATAACAACATTGCATGCAATGGTTCACCATTTGCAAAGAGGAGCACATACCAAAGACATAATAACAACCATCAATGCAATAGTTTACCATTTGCAAAGAGGAGCACATACCAAAGACATAACAACCATCAATGCAATAGTTCACCATTTGCAAAGAGGAGCACATACCAAAGACATAACAACCATCAATGCAATAGTTCACCATTTGCAAAGAGGAGCACATACCAAAGACATAACAACCATCAATGCAATAGCTCACCATTTGCAAAGAGGAGCACATACCAAAAAAATAACAACCATCAATGCAATAGTTCACCATTTGCAAAGATGAGCACATACCAAAGACATAACAACATTGCATGCAATGGTTCACCATTTGCAAAGAGGAGCACATACCAAAGACATAACAACATTGCATGCAATGATTCACCATTTGCAAAGAGGAGCACATACCAAAGACATAACAACATTGAATGCAATGGTTCACCATTTGCAAAGAGGAGCACATACCAAAGACATAACAACATTGCATGCAATGGTTCACCATTTTCAAAGAGGAGTACATCCCAAAGCAATAACAATATTGAATGCAATGGTTCACCATTTGCAAAGAGGAGCACATACCAAAGACATAATAACATTGCATGCAATGGTTCACCATTTTCAAAGAGGAGTACATCCCAAAGCAATAACAATATTGAATGCAATGGTTCACTATTTGCAAAGAGGAGCACATACCAAAACCATCACAACATCATATGTAATGGTTAACTATTTGCAAGGAGGTGCATAAAGGACAATCACAACATCTCATGTAATGGTGAACTATTTGCAAAGAAGAACACAAATCAGGGCAATCACAACATCTCAATTCATCTCAATTTTTGTGCCAACAGTATCATAAGCCAGCCAGCTTGCCAACTCTCCACCTATAGACATTACTTCCAAACTTTTGGAACTCATTATTGAATGGCTAATTATAAGGAAAGCAATAATTTTACCTCTCAGAAAAATACTTAAATATTATCTGACAAGGCAGTATTATTGCAAACACTTTGAGTGCCAAGATAGAATACGAGATGTCAGGTGTAAAACATGCAACCAAACTCATGAGTTTGTCGATTGCATTACTTAAAGTTCAGTAACACATCACTTGCATTTAATAAAATAACTTAGCTTTGGCAGGAGAATAGATGAAGATCTTCCAGGACAGACCTTGTAGGTGGATTCACTTACAAATACATCAAACAAACGTCAAAATACAAAACCAACCAAAATGTAAAACTACAGAAAAATGAAAATAGAAACCTAAATGTTCAAGTACTTGTATAAACAATATTTTTCACTTTTTATAGTTTTTATAAACATTATTTTGAGCGCCACTGTTATTGCATGCAGCCATCCTCCACCCACATTATCCTGACACTGTGCAAACCATGCAGTCATCCTCCGTCCACATTATCCTGACACTGTGCAAACCATGCAGCCATCCTCCACCCACATTATCCTGACACTGTGCAAACCATGCAGCCATCCTCCACCCACATTATCCTGACACTGTGCAAACCATGCAGCCATCCTCCACCCACATTATCCTGACACTGTGCAAACCAGTATTTATTTATTTGAAACTATTACAAGCATCATGCCTAGGTTATACTCAAATACCATTCTAACAACATTGGTGTGTCACAGCCTTTAAACATCTAACACTTGACATGGACCCTCTACCACTAGGTTATCATAGCGATACCTTGACATGGACCCTCTACCACTAGGTTATCATAGCGATACCTTGACATGGACCCTCTACCACTAGGTTATCATGGCGTTACATTGACATGTACCCTCTACCACTAGGTAATCATGGCGGAACCTTGACATGTAACCTCTACCACTAGGTTATCATGGCGGAACCTACACATGGACCCTCTACCACTAGGTTATCATAGCGGAACCTTGATATGGACCCTCTACCACTAGGTTATCATGGCAGAACCTTGACATGGACCCTCTACCACTAGGTTATCATGGCGGAACCTAGACATGTACCCTCTACCACTAGGTTATCATGGCGGAACCTTGACATGGACCCTCTACCACTAGGTTATCATGGCGGAACCTAGACATGTACCCTCTACCACTAGGTTATCATGGCGGAACCTAGACATGTACCCTCTACCACTAGGTTATCATAGCGGAACCTTGACATGGACCCTCTACCACTAGGTTATCATGGCGGAACCTAGACATGTACCCTCTACCACTAGGTTATCATGGCGGAACCTAGACATGTACCCTCTACCACTAGGTTATCATGGCGGAACCTTGACATGTACCCTCTACCACTAGGTTATCATGGCGGAACCTTGACATGACCCTCTACCACTAGGTTATCATGGCGGAACCTAGACATGTACCCTCTACCACTAGGTTATCATAGCTGAACCTATCCATGGACCCTCTACCACTAGGTTATCATGGCGGAACCTAGACATGGACCCTCTACCACTAGGTTATCATAGTGGAACCTTGACATGGACCCTCTACCACTAGGTTATCATAGCGGAACCTTGACATGTACCCTCTACCACTAGGTTATCATAGCGGAACCTTGACATGTACCCTCTACCACTAGGTTATCATAGCGGAACCTTGACATGTACCCTCTACCACTAGGTTATCATAGCGGAACCTAGACATGTAACCTCTACCACTAGGTTATCATGGCGGAACCTTGACATGGACCCTCTACCACTAGGTTATCATAGAGGAACCTTGACATGTAACCTCTACCACTAGGTAATCCTAGGGGAACCTTGACATGGACCCTCTACCACTAGGTTATCATAGCGGAACCTTGACATGTACCCTCTACCACTAGGTTATCATAGCGGAACCTAGACATGGACCCTCTACCACTAGGTTATCATAGCAGAACCTTGACATGGACCCTCTACCACTAGGTTATCATGGCGGAACCTTGACATGACCCTCTACCACTAGGTTATCATAGTGGAACCTTGACATGGACCCTCTACCACTAGGTTATCATAGCGGAACCTTGACATGGACCCTCTACCACTAGGTTATCATAGCTGAACCTTGACATGGACCCTCTACCACTAGGTTATCATAGCGGAACCTTGACATGGACCCTCTACCACTAGGTTATCATAGCGGAACCTTGACATGGACCCTCTACCACAAGGTTATCATAGCGGAACCTTGACATGGACCCTCTACCACTAGGTTATCATAGCGGAACCTTGACATGGACCCTCTACCACTAGGTTATCATAGCGGAACCTTGACATGGACCCTCTACCACTAGGTTATCATAGCTGAACCTTGACATGGACCCTCTACCACTAGGTTATCATAGCGGAACCTTGACATGGACCCTCTACCACTAGGTTATCATAGCGGAACCTAGACATGGACCCTCTACCACTAGGTTATCATGGCGGAACCTAGACATGGACCCTCTACCACTAGGTTATCATGGCCGAACCTTGACATGTACCCTCTACCACTAGGTTATCATAGCTGAACCTTGACATGGACCCTTTACCACTAGGTTATCATAGCTGAACCTAGACATGTACCCTCTACCACTAGGTTATCATAGCGGAACCTTGACATGTACCCTCTACCACTAGGTTATCATAGCGGAACCTTGACATGGACCCTCTACCACTAGGTTATCATGGCAGAACCTTGACATGGACCCTCTACCACTAGGTTATCATGGCGGAACCTAGACATGTACCGTCTACCACTAGGTTTTCATAGCGGAACCTTGACATGGACCCTCTACCACTAGGTTATCATGGGGGAACCTAGACATGGACCCTCTACCACTAGGTTATCATGGCAGAACCTTGACATGGACCCTCTACCACTAGGTTATCATGGCGGAACCTAGACATGTACCGTCTACCACTAGGTTTTCATAGCGGAACCTTGACATGGACCCTCTACCACTAGGTTATCATGGGGGAACCTAGACATGGACCCTCTACCACTAGGTTATCATAGCGGAACCTTGACATGGCGGAACCTAGACAGGTACCCTCTACCACTAGGTTATCATAGCGGAACCTTGACATGGCGGAACCTTGACATGTACCCTCTACCACTAGGTTATCATAGAGGAACCTTGACATGTACCCTCTACCACTAGGTTATCATAGCGGAACCTTGACATGGCGGAACCTTGACATGGACCCTCTACCACTAGGTTATCATGGCGGAACCTTGACATGTACCCTCTACCACTAGGTTATCATAGCGGAACCTTGACATGGCGGAACCTTGACATGGACCCTCTACCACTAGGTTATCATGGCGGAACCTAGACATGGACCCTCTATCACTAGGTTATCATGGCGGAACCTAGACATGGACCCTCTACCACTAGGTTATCATAGCGGAACCTTGACATGGACCCTCTACCACTAGGTTATCATGGCGGAACCTAGACATGTACCGTCTACCACTAGGTTATCATAGCGGAACCTTGACATGGACCCTCTACCACTAGGTTATCATGCGGGAACCTAGACATGTAACCTCTACCACTAGGTTATCATGGCGGAACCTTGACATGGACCCTCTACCACTAGGTTATCATAGAGGAACCTTGACATGTAACCTCTACCACTAGGTTATCCTAGGGGAACCTTGACATGGACCCTCTACCACTAGGTTATCATGGCGGAACCTAGACATGGACCCTCTACCACTAGGTTATCCTAGGGGAACCTTGACATGGACCCTCTACCACTAGGTTATCATGGCGGAACCTAGACATGGACCCTCTACCACTAGGTTATCATAGAGGAACCTTGACATGTAACCTCTACCACTAGGTTATCATAGCTGAACCTTGACATGGACCCTCTACCACTAGGTTATCATGGCAGAACCTAGACATGGACCCTCTACCACTAGGTTATCATAGCGGAACCTTGACATGGACCCTCTACCACTAGGTTATCATGGCGGAACCTTGACATGGACCCTCTACCACTAGGTTATCATAGCGGAACCTTGACATGTACCCTCTACCACTAGGTTATCATAGCGGAACCTAGACATGGACCCTCTACCACTAGGTTATCATAGCAGAACCTTGACATGGACCCTCTACCACTAGGTTATCATGGCGGAACCTTGACATGACCCTCTACCACTAGGTTATCATAGTGGAACCTTGACATGGACCCTCTACCACTAGGTTATCATAGCGGAACCTTGACATGGACCCTCTACCACTAGGTTATCATAGCTGAACCTTGACATGGACCCTCTACCACTAGGTTATCATAGCGGAACCTTGACATGGACCCTCTACCACTAGGTTATCATAGCGGAACCTTGACATGGACCCTCTACCACAAGGTTATCATAGCGGAACCTTGACATGGACCCTCTACCACTAGGTTATCATAGCGGAACCTTGACATGGACCCTCTACCACTAGGTTATCATAGCGGAACCTTGACATGTACCCTCTACCACTAGGTTATCATAGCGGAACCTTGACATGGACCCTCTACCACTAGGTTATCATGGCAGAACCTTGACATGGACCCTCTACCACTAGGTTTTCATAGCGGAACCTTGACATGGACCCTCTACCACTAGGTTATCATGGGGGAACCTAGACATGGACCCTCTACCACTAGGTTATCATAGCGGAACCTTGACATGGCGGAACCTAGACAGGTACCCTCTACCACTAGGTTATCATAGCGGAACCTTGACATGGCGGAACCTTGACATGTACCCTCTACCACTAGGTTATCATAGAGGAACCTTGACATGTACCCTCTACCACTAGGTTATCATAGCGGAACCTTGACATGGCGGAACCTTGACATGGACCCTCTACCACTAGGTTATCATGGCGGAACCTTGACATGTACCCTCTACCACTAGGTTATCATAGCGGAACCTTGACATGGCGGAACCTTGACATGGACCCTCTACCACTAGGTTATCATGGCGGAACCTAGACATGGACCCTCTACCACTAGGTTATCATGGCGGAACCTAGACATGGACCCTCTACCACTAGGTTATCATAGCGGAACCTTGACATGGACCCTCTACCACTAGGTTATCATGGCGGAACCTAGACATGTACCGTCTACCACTAGGTTATCATAGCGGAACCTTGACATGGACCCTCTACCACTAGGTTATCATGCGGGAACCTAGACATGGACCCTCTACCACTAGGTTATCATAGCGGAACCTTGACATGGCGGAAACCTAGACAGGTACCCTCTACCACTAGGTTATCATAGCGGAACCTTGACATGGCGGAACCTTGACATGTACCCTCTACCACTAGGTTATCATAGAGGAACCTTGACATGTACCCTCTACCACTAGGTTATCATAGCGGAACCTTGACATGGCGGAACCTTGACATGGACCCTCTACCACTAGGTTATCATGGCGGAACCTTGACATGTACCCTCTACCACTAGGTTATCATAGCGGAACCTTGACATGGCGGAACCTTGACATGGACCCTCTACCACTAGGTTATCATGGCGGAACCTAGACATGGACCCTCTACCACTAGGTTATCATGGCGGAACCTAGACATGGACCCTCTACCACTAGGTTATCATAGCGGAACCTTGACATGGACCCTCTACCACTAGGTTATCATAGCGGAACCTTGACATGTACCCTCTACCACTAGGTTATCATAGCGGAACCTTGACATGTACCCTCTACCACTAGGTTATCATAGCGGAACCTTGACATGTACCCTCTACCACTAGGTTATCATAGCGGAACCTAGACATGTAACCTCTACCACTAGGTTATCATGGCGGAACCTTGACATGGACCCTCTACCACTAGGTTATCATAGAGGAACCTTGACATGTAACCTCTACCACTAGGTTATCCTAGCGGAACCTTGACATGGACCCTCTACCACTAGGTTATCATAGCGGAACCTTGACATGACCCTCTACCACTAGGTTATCATAGAGGAACCTTGACATGTACCCTCTACCACTAGGTTATCATGGCAAAACCTAGACATGTACCCTCTACCACTAGGTTATCATAGCGGAACCTTGACATGGACCCTCTACCACTAGGTTATCATAGCGGAACCTTGACATGACCCTCTACCACTAGGTTATCATAGAGGAACCTTGACATGTACCCTCTACCACTAGGTTATCATGGCGGAACCTAGACATGGACCCTCTACCACTAGGTTATCATGGCGGAACTTAGACATGTACCCTCTACCACTAGGTTATCATAGCTGAACCTTGAAATGGACCCTCTACCACTAGGTTATCATGGCGGAACCTTGACATGTACCCTCTACCACTAGGTTATCATGGCGGAACCTAGACATGTACCCTCTACCACTAGGTTATCATAGCGGAACCTTGACATGTACCCTATACCACTAGGTTATCATGGCGGAACCTTGACATGGACCCTCTACCACTAGGTTATCATGGCAGAACCTTGACATGGACCCTCTACCACTAGGTTATCATGGCGGAACCTAGACATGTACCCTCTACCACTAGGTTATTATAGCGGAACCTTGACATGTACCCTCTACCACTAGGTTATCATGGCGGAACCTAGACATGGACCCTCTACCACTAGGTTATCATAGCGGAACCTTGACATGACCCTCTACCACTAGGTTATCATAGCAGAACCTTGACATGTACCCTCTACCACTAGGTTATCATGGCGGAACCTTGACATGTACCCTCTACCACTAGGTTATCATGGCGGAACCTAGACATGGACCCTCTACCACTAGGTTATCATGGCGGAACCTAGACATGTACCCTCTACCACTAGGTTATCATGGGGGAACCTTGACATGGACCCTCTACCACTAGGTTATCATGGTGGAACCTTGACATGACCCTCTACCACTAGGTTATCATAGCGGAACCTAGACATGGACCCTCTACCACTAGGTTATCATAGCAGAACCTTGACATGGACCCTCTACCACTAGGTTATCATGGCGGTACCTTGATATGGACCCTCTACCACTAGGTTATCATGGCGGAACCTAAACATGGACCCTCTACCACTAGGTTATCATAGCGGAACCTAGACATGGACCCTCTACCACTAGGTTATCATAGCAGAACCTTGACATGGACCCTCTACCACTAGGTTATCATGGCGGTACCTTGACATGGACCCTCTACCACTAGGTTATCATGGCGGAACCTTGACATGGACCCTCTACCACTAGGTTATCATGGCGGAACCTAGACATGGACCCTCTACCACTAGGTTATCATGGCGGAACCTTGACATGGACCCTCTACCACTAGGTTATCATAGCGGTACCTTGACATGGACCCTCTACCACTAGGTTATCATGGCGGAACCTAGACATGTACCCTCTACCACTAGGTTATCATGGCAGAACCTAGATATGTACCCTCTACCACTAGGTTATCATAGCTGAACCTTGACATGGACCCTCTACCACTTGGTTATCATAGCGGTACCTAGACATGGACCCTCTACCACTAGGTTATCATGGCTGAACCTTGACATGGACCCTCTACCACTAGGTTATCATGGCGGAACCTAGACATGGACCCTCTACCACTAGGTTATCATGGCGGAACCTTGACATGGACCCTCTACCACTAGGTTATCATGGCGGAACCTAGACATGGACCCTCTACCACTAGGTTATCATGGCGGAACCTTGACATGGACCCTCTACCACCAGATTATCATGGCGGAACCTAGACATGGACCCTCTACCACTAGGTTATCATGGCGGAACCTAGACATGGACCCTCTACCACTAGGTTATCATGGCGGAACCTTGACATGGACCCTCTACCACTAGGTTATCATGGCAGAACCTAGACATGGACCCTCTACCACTAGGTTATCATGGAGGAACCTTGCCTACTGTAACTGTCTGAATGAAAATAATACCTCCTGAACATCAAAACAGATGCTCTATCATGAGTAATCAAGGGCCAATGCTTGCCTCCTGTCACATTAGATATATGGATTTTCAAGATAAATCATTTTTACTTATTTCTCCAAACGAGACTACTATTATCCTCTGCATTGTTGCCATAGTTACTTATATTTTGATAATATCAAAATTAAACAAAATCCAAACAATCCTGGCAAAGAAACTATTTTTTGTTATTTATGTATTCCCACGATAGAAATTGAAAGCACTTATTTTCAGAAGACTCAGTCATGCTTTTATTTTTTATGATAAAAGATTTAATACTAAGCCAAATTCTACACTATGATAAAACGCTGTAATATGCTAATATGCCAGGTAGTACACAGAATCACCATCAGAAGAAGAAACATGTTTTATCTTACATGGTATTTCTCTATGAAAGTTAATATTGTCCAAGATTACAATTCTTATCTTCAATTTATATGATAAATAATTTTCGTTTGAGAAAGTATCTAAGAAGTTTGTGAATGCATGGAAGAGAAGTCTGGTGTATATCAACAAATATATCCAAACTCTGAGCCTCGAGTCTTATTCATGAGGAATCTACTTGAAATAAACATATGTAACAATTAGTGGAATGCTGACAAAATGCTTGTTTTCTAAGGCAAAAAAAAATAAAGGTTGCCCACAAGACTGCATGCTGTAATTGCTTTTAAATAATAGACAGTTATATTGCAGAATGTCTTGCAGGCAATTGCGGTTGAATGCACAGAAGTCTTAAGCTTATAATATACTTGCTTTTAAGCATTTTAATTAACTTCTGAATAGAAGTTCAGTCATTTAGTCAACATTATTGAGATTATTATAAATGCCACATATAGTTACACTTACTTGACTACCGATTAACATCAATATTGGGGACACTGACCTTTCAGTCAGACAACCTTCTACTGTGTTGTCTCCTAATACATTCAACTCACTGACAATTGATGCACTACAATTTACCGTTACCTATTTCAAATGTCAAACCAAATTACTTTTTACCCAATATCCTGCAATGTCTTACAAATTTTTAAGCATGTTTACAAATTATTTATTTTAATAGTGTATTCCCTTATTAGCGGCCAAACAGTCATTTACGTTGCTGGTCAGAGTGACCTTGACTTAAGACCAAAGAAAGACGTCATGGTAACCTCGACCTTTAATAACTGACCTAATGATCAGTAGGGGATACCTACCTTTGCTTACCAATGTCCATACAATGTTTGAGCAGCCCCAAGCAAAGAATTTACCCAGGCGAAATGCGACCATGGTTGAACCATGGTCAACATGGTATTTGATGGTTGACCATGTTAAAAACATGGTCGACCATAAAATACCATGTTGAAGAGATAGTCAGGAGCATGGTTGACCATGGTCACCGTTGTTGACTATGGTCGACCATGGTTGACTGTGATCGACCATGGTAAGAGAAGACTGACCATGGTTGACCATGGTGAGAAAAAGAGATAAACCGTTTGACCATGGTCAACCATGGTGAGAAAAGACAAACTGAAGCTTGACCATGGTCTAACATGGTCAGTGTTTTCAACCGTGGTTGACCATTTGACCATGGTCGACTATGGTCAACCATGTTATTGTCTCACACTTTTATATTATCTCCCTTTAACAAAAATTATATATTTTTTTTAAAGTCCCAAAATACACTTTTAAATGAAATGTTAGCAAAGTAATATATCATTCTTATTATAAAAATAGAAAGATTTATGAATTAGTTTGACATAATAAAAAATTCATAATTACAACAAAATATTTATTAAGCTTTCCTATAAGAAATCAAATATTACCTGACACTATTTGCAACAAGCTGATTCATCTGTAGCTTGAACCCATGGTCATTGACCATGGTCCAAGACCATGGTTGACCATGTTACAAAACCATGGTCATTGACCATCAAGTGCCAATTACCAAATAACCATGGATCCCCTGACCATGAACTACCCTGGTCGACCATGAACTATCATGGTAGTTCATGGTTTTAAACCGTTCATTTTACCATGAACTACCATGGTTGACCACGTTTGGTTAAAAGACACCATGGCTTTTCATGTGCTACCAACCATGGTAGACCATGGTCTTTGGGTGACCATGGTCTCAGGGAGACCATGGTGTTTATCGACCATAGTTAGAAGAACATGAAAAGCCATGGTGCCATTTAACAAAACATGGTCAACCATGGTAGTTCATGGTTATATGACCATGAAGTACCATGGTAGTTCATGGTAGTTCATAGTCAAATGACCATCATTTTCGCCTGGGTATTATCACTATTTGGTAGCAGTAGATCAACTATCACTATGACCAGGCCAAGCCATTGACCTCAATTATTAAAGCCAAACTACACCCTAACCAAAGACAGAAGACAGGGGTGGGGACATACTATATTATGCAGTTATTTACTAGTGAATGTGTGTTAGGCATGTATAAAACATAATGCTCTGTCATCACCTTACAGACTATATATAGAATCAGTGCATCATTGGATGTCAAACCAGAGCCAAAAATATACACACATATTTCTCTCAACATGTAAAACAATGGCATACTGATATTTTCATAAAATAGTTGGCAATAAAGTCATATGCGCTATATAAACACTACGTGCATGATGAAATCATGTACAGTTTGGAAGTGCACTTGGGAATTCAACCTTTCTTACCTATAGTTTTTGCACGTTTAAAGTAACAAATCAACAAGAGGGTTTCTGATACATAACGTGAGTCACAAAGGGCAATAACTCCAGCAAATTTGTAGGATTAATTAATCAAAGCTGTAACTTAAACCCTTTGTAATCTGAGCTGCATGCTGGCCATGTTTTTCAAATATTTGTTTACTGAAGGAGACACTTTTGACAGCTTGTAAAAAATATAAACAAACTTGGTAGATTAAAGCCAATAAAAACAGGTTTTACAAATGAATTGACCAATCAATATCATGTACACAATTGCAGTTGTCTCAAGAAACTTTTGAATCGATATAAGACGTAACTTTTATCACGGGATTATGTACATAACCATGTGTGATATAATATTGTACAAATATTATCCAGGATAAGACTTGACATTATATCAATGCATAATTTATCCTCGATCGGTTCAATCAGTTAGAGTTATCTTATGCTAATGATGACAATATTGATATAAGTACACTATAGCTTGGATACTTTTACCTGATCCTGACATCTATTAATGAATATTTACAAAGTTCTTGCGTTGAATGCATACATTTCTGCAAGTAAATTTGTGTAATATCTGTCCTTTAGATTCGTGTTTGTATTACACCTTGAAAACATTATTGTATACCACCTGAGTTATAAATTAATATAGTCAAGCAACATATCAGCTGATGTTTTGTAGTTGAGGAGCAGGTCAAAATTTCTGTGTAAATAATAGCTTGAACAATTGACATCCAATGGTTGTGAGTAATATTCCTTCTGACTGATGCAATGACTTAAGATGATGATGATGATGATGCAGGGGTGTAGAATTCCTGGGTCCAACTTGTCTGACTTGCCCGACTTGGGATTTTTGGCCTGTGAGCAAGCAGCTTGCCCATGGGCAAGTGCAAAATGATCATGAGAAATTAATATTAAGTGTCCTATTTTACCTATACACTATTGACTAAAGTGAATCCCTTGATCCTGACTGAAAAAGATATAAATATCTGGTACACAGTTACTCTCAAGCTTGGCAAGATAAATGAATTATTGAACTGAAATTTTGTTGCTTTTTGTGTTTTCCTGGGCAAGTAGATTCAGTCTTCAGGTAAGTGAATTTTTCAGTCCAATACATCTATATCGCTGACTCCACAAGTGCTGATGACTTTTCTTAATATTAAATAAAAAATTTGATTGAAATCTAGTAATTAATTCATAGCAGACTTACACTTACAGAATTTATTGAATATTAGGACAACACACTAATATTATAACAGATTACCTTGGCTGTATTGAATATTGTTATTTAATATATAATCCTTGATAGTTTCACACAATAATAAATAAATGTAATCCAACTCAGCAAAAAATCCTTCACTTATAACCAATACACAAATTTACATAATTAAATGTGTGTGTTACAATCATGTACATTTATAAAATAACTTCCCTGAATTACTAACACAAACATGTATATAACAAAACATGCTTGCTATTTAATACTCACAACATTCATTTAAAAGGCCGTGGCTAGATTGACCAATGAAACATTGATTATTCGTAAGATCAAACCACAAAAATGCTCGTAAAAAGTTTGATATTGAAAAACGAAAATATTTGTCAGTATTACGTCAACTTTATATTACACAGATGTACAATCCTATCCTAGGATCACATGACTAATGTGTTCACATGACACGTATCACATGATCGATCACATGACAAACATGAAAATGCAAAAATCATGCAGAATTAAACTGGTCATAATGGGGGTGTTAAGAAATGATCCAGTAAACAGCAAAACTGTCTATTTAACCATGTTTGCAAGCCACTTTTAGTCATTTTCTTCTTTTCTACTTAAAGTGAAATTTCAAATCAATCCCCTTCTTTTGATGATTAACATGCTAAATGTAGACATTTTCACACCCCTGCATGATCATATATTATTCATTTTCTAATTTTATATATTAGCACAGACTAGAATATCATGGCTAAGTCAGACAAATATTTATTACATTGATTCAACTGCATAAGGATGAAGCATTTTGTCCGTTTAGCGCAACAAGACTGTATCATACTGTATATATTTAAGTGAGACACAACCTTGTTGCCTTAAAGGATGAAAGTTTGTCATGGATAAAGCATTTGTTGCCAGAATTATATGTACAATTACACAATATATATCAGCATGTTTTGTTTCACAAAAAAAAAAACAATTTTATTTGCAAAACACAAATAAATTTATGTTTGCTTTGTCACCACCATTTGAGCATTTGTATAAATATGGCAAACCCTTATTGATTTAAGGCCCAAGCACCTACCTCATAAAACCCCTAAATATAATACCTAAATTACTCCACATAGATCAAATCCATTATAAATCATGAGTAGGTAAATCAGCACATAAGATCGCCTCAATAATTAGACCATCTCAGAAGTTAAAGCTCACTATCAGACCATCTCAGAAGTTAAAGCTCACTATCAGACCATCTCAGAAGTTAAAGCTCACTATCAGACCATCTCAGAAGTTAAAGCTCACTATCAGACCATCTCAGAAGTTAAAGCTCACTATCAGACCATCTCAGAAGTTAAAGCTCACTATCAGACCATCTCAGAAGTTAAAGCTCACTATCTTTCAAGATCTTATAATACCTTGGCAACTCAATATGCCTCATCCCTTCAAATAATTTTGTAGGGGCATGCAAAAACACCACTTTTTTAATTAATAACCTCATTATTGAGACAATCTCAATGTTAAGAACAGTTAGAAAGGGCTGGTCAAGGGTAACCTTTAAACATTGAAATGTTTAAATTAAAATACAAAGTACTATACATCTATATAACCACTCTAATGCTTAGACCAGTTTGACGAAGATCCTATAATGGGTGGCCTCATTTTCGAGGTGTTAAAAGTACAAAATAATGTTCTTTACTTTCATAGAAGTGTCCTGAGTTTTATTGTGGTCAGAGAATGGTCAATATACATTGTCAGATAATGGTCAGACAGTGGTCAGATAGTCATCATATGATCATGTATATTAATTAAACACTGACCATATATGGGCATAGATACTATACACTAAAGACAGATAACAGTTCACATATTACTCATACTTGTATTAATAATATACATATCGATAGAAATATAAATAACACTTTATATTCAGCTAAAACTAACCATTTTGGTACAACTTGTTACTGCATAATAGCTATAAAGACCACATTACAAATAAAAAAATTATTTAACGAAGCCTGACAAGTAAAGGAATATTTTGTGTTCTAATGAATTCTTGCCTTTAGAACGAAACAAATCGCAAACCCATCCAATTACAACCCCCCCCCCTCCATTTTCCCCCTGTCTTTGAGTAAAATAAATCAGTATGAGCACATGAGGGTGTAATTGTAAAGCACATTAGTGAAGTAATTGCAGGGATTCAATGAGTTAATGATGGATCAATTTCAAATAAAAATTAACATCTTTTTTCATTTCCGCCTAATGATTATTCATGATTTTCAAGAAATCGTGAAAGTTTCAAGGGAATTGTCAATGTCAGACTCTGGAAGTTTTTTCCTAGCAATTTAAAAATGGCAATTGCACATGTCTAGGCAAATCCCAGCACTTGACCTGTTATATTCATGCATGTTTATTTTCAATGTTTAAAATATATATAGGAAAATATTTGCATAATTATGAAGCATATTTTCATGACAGCTAACTAAATAGTTCATGCATTTAAAATCCTTTTTATATGTTTGCATTTCTATAGTGTTTAATTGTGTGAGTTCCTCATGCAATATTTGTTTTGAGTCTATATTTAATGAGCACTTAATTAGGACTTAAATATACCACAGATATGAAATGCAATTTTCACATACTAAACTGATGTATGTGCAAATTCAGTTATTTCAAACATTCTTAAGTATATTATTTTATTATTTTTAATTTTGCTTTATTTATATAATGTGCTTTGTCATTACATAAAGTATTATCCTCTTAAATTATCACTAGATAAATTCATTATAGCAAACATATTATTAAGTTGTTTTTTAATGTGTTTGTCTGTCTTTGACATACATTTGTTCTGTAAATGAATATAAAATAAACTGTAACTAAGGTTTTAATAATAAAATTTGAAAATGAATAAGAAACTTGCAAGGCTTACAAATTATGTACATTTTCAATCAATACCATGGCAACCAATGTTCTATTATTAATCAACCTTTGAAAAGGTTTGGTTCCTTTACAGAGACCTGAGAGAACTTAAGCAATAATATTTTGATCTCCAGAAAATACTTTTAAATCTAAAAAAAATATATGAAAATCACAATTTTTCCAAAAAAAAAATGAATCTAATATAAATATAACTTACATAATTATGACCGTATTCCTATGTTATCCAACAAAACACTGATATTGACCCCTAATTCATTATTGTAACAACATTGGCCAAGGGGCCCCTCCCACCCATCCCCAAAGTAGGCAGTCAGTGTGTTAATTTCATTACAGCATTTTTTTCACCTTGTTCATCTCTTTCACAACCAACAACAAATATGTGCTACACGCCCTCAAGCATTAATTATATTATCCACTAATCAATGCACAAATTTCACAAATTTATAATTAAATTCCAATGAAGTATCAAAAAATTATCAATAAATCCCAAAAGCTATATAGTTTCATCAATCCGCCACAGGTGGTTAATATTATGTTATATCATATAATTAATATTACTGCCAAGAACATCAAGTAACATCTCACATGAAAAGCTTTTGGTGATTATCTAATAATATAAATCAATTTAAAGACAAGTTTTAAGCTAATTTCATTTGTAAACAAATCTTCTAGATGATGCACAAGCTTAACAAGTGCATTTATAATTTTCTGGTAAATGTAAAAGTTAAGATGAACAAGCCAATCTGATGCATAGATGCAATACAAACCTACCTCCCCTTATTGACTGGGCCAGAAGGGATGAAGTTTTTTTCCTTATTTGGGAACATAGCGCCATGGCTTAATCGGATTGGGAAAATAAGAGGTGCTTTGGTAACAATTGTGATTAGATGCATTTTCATGCTCCAGCATCTACTGATGTAGGAGTTTAATACGATGTGATCAGATAAGCACTGAATATTCATGAATTCCAGATTAACAATTTCTACAGTAAAACATTATATAGATATGGATAGAATGGGACCTCTAAGTGCCCTAACCTCAGGTTATACATTATATAAAGCTTTTTTAATTCCATTGCTGAAAGTGCAGTCACGGCTCAATTATGAGCTTTCAATATACTGTAAAAGCATTAATTTCCATGGGATGAAATTTCGTGGTTTGGGTAACAAAGACCATTTCGATGGGACGTTAATTTGGGGATATTGCTATTATTAAATTACTGGTAATAAATACAAGGGCCAAAATCAGTGTTCGATGGGATTTGTTTTTCAAGTTAAAGGGGAACCACGAAATCCACGACAATGAATGATTTTACAGAATGGCATTTTTACTGTACAATAGCAAAAACATAACTTGCAGCAGAGAATTTATGTGAGTTACAATGAAAGACTGTGGCATAATACGTACCTAAACTATTCACTGGTCAGCCAATCAGATTCCTCTAGATCCGCACAAGACAGAACACTCCTTCCTATATATGGCAAATGTGTATACTGCAGTAAAAAATGTGTTTTCCTGGTTTTCAATCCTAGTTGATGTAAATGTTTGGTTATATTTCATTAATCCAATTACAATGAATAATGCTACACAGTGAATCAGTTTATCCAATTCTAAGCAGGTTAAATGAAGCAACACAACATATATCCGACGACTTACTGTAACAATGACAAGAGCTAATATTTCCTGATGTAAAACTACAGAAATTGTTGACCAAATTTTATGTATCCCAGTAAGAATAACAATTTTTTGTAGAAAATGTCAATTTTTTAAAGATTTTGGTTGAATTTTCTGTGTTTGTACAAGAATGCTTCCAAAACACAATTTTTGTAGAAAGTGTCTGATTTCGCAAGTTCACCAAAAATTTGGCCGAATCTATCTGTGTACGAAATTATATTTCAAAACACAATTTTTTGTAGAAAACTTTGAGTATGATGTTACAGAAAAACGTCCGTGAGATGTTCTACCAGCCAGTTCTACCCGAGCTCCATCTTTGACCGTATAACGCGTTACGTCAAATTGTTGTTGTTGTAATTCAAATCACAGAAAGGATGGGTATGCATTGATGTGGATTCTTTCAGCAATGTAACTTTCACACCTGAAAATAGAGAAAGTATTCTCTCTAATTAATATTGTAACAAATCTGAAGTGTTATGCTAACACCTACCTACCCATAACCATGGTTTCATCAAAATAAGGCAGTGTAACACCACATCAAGTGATGTCATGTGACACTTCACCGTGTCATGTGACACTACAGCATGTCATGTGACACTAAATAATGTCATGTGACACTGTACCATACCATATGTGACAACACATCAAATCATCTACCACAACACCAATCAGCAGTATGTTCATTAACGAAAACGCTCGCTAACGTTCGCGAACAATACGTGAGTTCGCATTAATGAACGATAAGTTCGCCACGAACATGTTAGCAAATCGCGAACGACATTTACACAGAACAAAGATGGTGGATAGATAAATATTTGATTTAATTTACTATAATCTTAGCGATTTAAACATTAATTGTAGATTGTATGTGTTTTGCATTTGTGATACAGTGTGGATACCAAAGTTGAATAAATAGAACACGAAAGAAGTATTACTGAGTTCCTAATTTTCAATCTACGGCTGAAAATCTAATAGAACAAGTTAGACCATTAAATCGTCTATCTCCGTCATCTTGAAATTGTTTGTGGCGAACGATTATAATCGTTCAATAAGTAGTTCGCGTGACAAACTAATTCTCGCGGCGGACGTTTTCGTTAATGAACGTAAGGCAGGTCATGTAACATCACACCATATCAGTAGACATTATAACAAAAACTGCTATGTGACATTATCGTGTCATGTGACACCATGGCAGTATTATCATGTCCTCAAATCCTAGCAATCATTCATAAAAACCATTTATAGACATACATAACTTCCTGATTTAATGTATTTTACCAATAAAAACATTTTCAATACACATTTAAGTAACAAACAAATCCAGAATTCAAAATTTTAAAAGGAGTTACATTAAATCCGATCAGTTTAACATAATATTGTATGTATACTGAAACAAACTACAACACAATCGTATTTCCCACACTGATAGAATCGGTGGTGGTATCATTCTGTATACTATGTAAGTACAAAATCTATAACAAACAAATTTTAAACATCATCTCTGCAGTGTTACCAACAACTCTCATCCATGACTCTCATCTCTCAGTCTATTTATGGTAACAATTTCATCTTTTTTACTATCTTAACATTACCGATTTAGGACGAAAAAGAGCAATCTTATCCATTAATTTCTAATTTGGGAAACTGCAAAATGTAATTGAAATGTTAATTCACAAATGATCATGTTTCACAAGATAATCGAGGTAGTCTGTGCAAGTTTAAAACATTACCAAGATGAATGTGACGGTTCAATGAGGTTTTCACATAGTTAGTGAAAAGAGTTCAGGTAATAGTTTTTGCCTTAGTTTTAGTAATTGTGACTTTTCTTAAATATTTCAGTGCATAAAATTTTAACTGTGCATTACATTTTAATTCCAATTATGTTCCAATTTTAAAGAATACAACTTCAAATAATCAGGAAAATATAATCATTGACCAACTTTGGATAGTTGACTGAAGTAAATTGAAGCAGATCTAATCTGCAACAAATTACTTTTTACCTTAAAAGAAATTTATCAAGAACTATAAATATGTATTACTGTTTATATGGAAATGCAAATTGAATCTTCAAAGTCTGTTATCCAGTATGCTGGATTTCCTGATTTCTCATGGATGGGTAAATTAATGTAAGTATTCAGTTAGGATAAAGCAAAGGAAAACAGGTTATTAATAAGTGAATCTGCTGTACCAAAAATATAACTGAGAAATTAATAACAAACAGTTTTAAACCCGATGGAACATACAAACATGTAAAATGTATACATGCACAATTTATATATATATATCATATTGTCGCTAAATATATTTTTAATAATCAATATTTCAAACACCCACCTCAAATTACATGTACTTGCTTCAGTAACCTATCAGAATCAACAAGGTTATAATTACAATTAAGCCACTTAGGTATAATATTTATCATTCAATATTACATGTTAAATCTATTATAGTCGCATGACAGTTGAATACTTAAATATCCTGAAAATAAAGTAGGTTACAGGCTAAAAACTAGTGTTAAATTGAAACTTGACCAATCAGCCCTGGTCACATGAGTAACATTTTTTGTAACACTTGCAGTAGTGTTGCTTTTCTAAGGTTTGACATATGACCTAATTGTTGACCATGTGACCCAAATTCTAACTTAGATGTCAATAAGATAAACATTCTGACCAAGTTCTTTGAATATCAAGCTGAAAATATGACCGCTAAAGAATAAAGAAATAATTGTCAACGATCAACATAGCTTTTTACGACAAGACATTCATAGGTCCTCATGTTTAAGTAACAATATGCTCAGATGAGCTAAAAAGTTTGTATTGAGTACCCAACATGTTCAAACAGAATTTCAAAACCTGTTTACAATTTAATTCTTTACAAAATAACAATTATAACCTATAAAGCTATCCAGCAAAGGGAGGCAGGAAATGACAGGATAATTAGAAAGTTCAGACACACGTTTATTCAATTGATTCCCATCCAAATAAATGCCACCCAAATATCTACATAATAAAACAAGCCATCTCCTAGGTGAAACTTGAAATCATTAACAAACAAATTTACTCTGGCATTGGAACAAAAACAAAACAAAGACAAAAGTGTTAAAATAACAAATTTTCCAGTCAGCTTGTCTGACTAGGTTACTGTCAATCTTTGTAAAAAGGGGGGGTGTCAATGCTTTGTAAACCAAGCATTGTAAACACTGCTGGGCCAAACTGCCATCAAACTTTGTAAACACTGCCAGGTCAAACTTCCAGCAAGCGTTGTAAACACTGCTTGGTCAAACTTCCAGCAAGCATTGTAAACACTGTCTGGCCAAACTGCCATCAAACTTTGTAAACACTGCCAGGTCAAACTTCCAGCAAGCATTGTAAACACTGCTTGGTCAAACTTCCAGCAAGCATTGTAAACACTGCTGGGCCAAACTGCCATCAAACTTTGTAAACACTGCCAGGTCAAACTTCCAGCAAGCGTTGTAAACATTGCTTGGTCAAACTTCCATCAAGCGTTGTTAACACTGTCAGGTCAAACTTTGTAAACACTGCCAGGTCAAAGTTGTAAACACTGCCAGGTCAACTGCTATCAAACTTTGTAAACACTGCCAGGCCAAACTGCCATCTAACTTTGTAAACAATGCTACATCAGACTTCCATCAAACTTTGTAAACACTGCCAGGTCAGACTTCCATCAAACTTTGTAAACACTGCCAGGTCAGATTTCCATCAAGCTTTGTAAACACTGCCAGGTCAGATTTCCATCAAGCTTTGTAAACACTGACAGGCCAGGTCAGACTTCCATCAAACTTTGTTAACACTGCCAGGTCAGGTCAGATTTCCACCAAGTTTAATGTAAACACTGCCAGGTCAGACTTCCATCAAACTTTGTTAACACTGCCAGGTCAGACTTCCATCAAACTTTGTTAACACTGCCAGGTCAGACTTCCATCAAACTTTGTTAACACTGCCAGGTTAGGTCAGATTTCCTTTAAGCTTAATGTAAAAACTGCCAGCCTGTGCCAGGCCAGACTTCAATGCAGTGCTAGACCAGACTACATTCAACATTTGTAAACACTAGCAGAACAGACTAATCTTAACCTTGTTAACTGACCCAGGCCAGATTCCAGTGCCATACTTGTCAATTGTTCATAGAATATAGTTAGGCCAGATCGGAGCTAACAACAGTATCTCTATATGCAGCTGAAAGAAGCAGTATACCAGTCTATATCCAACAGATTATAATCAGAAACCAGTCTAAATCTGTAGACTAATCTTTTTCTCATTGATTTTTCATTTTCTGTAGAGACAATTATTCAACAATAAACAATAGATTAAGACACCATTAGGAGAAAATACACAGTATACATTTACATGCTATCATGGAACATCATAAAATATTCAACAGCAAGAAAAGATTCCTAACAAGAGGATTTTGATAAAATGGTACCAGTCACTGATGAAAACAATTTATGAAACCAGTCTTAATATCTAGCCTCTTACCATTGGTCAATTTAATCAAGACCTAGAATACAGCCCTACCATTGGTCAATTTAATCAAGACCTAGAATACAGCCCTACCATTGGTCAGTTTAATCAAGCCCTAGAATACAGCCCTACCATTGGTCAATTTAATCAAGACATAGAATACAGCCTTACCATTGGTCAATTTAATCAAGACCTAGAATACAGCCCTACCATTGGTCAGTTTAATCAAGACCTAGAATACAGCCCTACCATTGGTCAATTTAATCAAGACCTAGAATACAGCCCTACCATTGGTCAATTTAATCAAGACCTAGAATACAGCCCTACCATTGGTCAGTTTAATCAAGACCTAGAATACAGCCTTACCATTGGTCAATTTATTCAAGACCTAGAATACAGCCCTACCATTGGTCAATTTAATCAAGACCTAGAATACAGCCCTACCATTGGTCAATTTAATCAAGACCTAGAATACAGCCCTACCATTGGTCAGTTTAATCAAGCCCTAGAATACAGCCTTACTATTGGTCAATTTATTCAAGCCCTAGAATACAGCCTTACCATTGGTCAATTTAATCAAGACCTAGAATACAGCCCAACCATTGGTCAATTTAATCAAGACCTAGATTACAGCCCAACCATTGGTCAATTTAATCAAGACCTAGAATACAGCCCTACCATTGGTCAATTTAATCAAGACCTAGAATACAGCCCTACCATTGGTCAGTTTAATCAAGACCTAGAATACAGCCCTACCATTGGTCAATTTAATCAAGACCTAGAATACAGCCCTACCATTGGTCAATTTAATCAAGACCTAGAATACAGCCCTACCATTGGTCAGTTTAATCAAGACCTAGAATACAGCCCTACCATTGGTCAATTTAATCAAGACCTAGAATACAGCCCTAACATTGGTCAATTTAATCAAGACATAGAATACAGCCCTAACATTGGTCAATTTAATCAAGACCTAGAATACAGCCCTAACATTGGTCAATTTAATCAAGACCTAGAATACAGCCCTACCATTGGTCAATTTAATCAAGACATAGAATACAGCCCTAACATTGGTCAATTTAATCGAGTCCTAGAATACAGCCCTACCATTGGTCAATTTAATCAAGACCTAGAATACAGCCCTACCATTGGTCAATTTAATCAAGACCTAGAATACAGCCCTACCATTGGTCAATTTAATCAAGACCTAGAATACAGCCCTAACATTGGTCAATTTAATCAAGACCTAGAATACAGCCCTACCATTGGTCAATTTATCACGACCTAGAATACAACCTTACCATTGGTCAATTTAATCAAGACCTAGAATACAGCCCTACCATTGGTCAATTTAATCAAGACCTAGAATACAGCCTTACCATTGGTCAATTTAATCAAGACCTAGAATACAGCCTTACCATTGGTCAATTTAATCAAGACCTAGAATACAGCCTTACCATTGGTCAATTAATCAAGACCTAGAATACAGCCTTACCATTGGTCAATTTAATCAAGACCTAGAATACAGCCTTACCATTGGTCAATTTAATCAAGACCTAGAATACAACCTTACCATTGGTCAATTTAATCAAGCCCTAGAATACAGCCTTACCATTGGTCAATTAATCAAGACCTAGAATACAGCCCTACCATTGGTCAATTTAATCAAGACCTAGAATACAACCTTACCATTGGTCAATTTAATCAAGCCCTAGAATACAGCCTTACCATTGGTCAATTTAATCAAGCCCTAGAATACAGCCTTACCATTGGTCAATTTAATCAAGCCCTAGAATACAGCCTTACCATTGGTCAATTTAATCAAGACCTAGAATACAGCCTTACCATTGGTCAATTTAATCAAGACCTAGAATACAACCTTACCATTGGTCAATTTAATCAAGCCCTAGAATACAGCCTTACCATTGGTCAATTTAATCAAGACCTAGAATACAGCCTTACCATTGGTCAATTTAATCAAGACCTAGAATACAGCCCTACCATTGGTCAATTTAATCAAGACCTAGAATACAGCCCTACCATTGGTCAGTTTAATCAAGACCTAGAATACAGCCCTAACATTGGTCAATTTAATCAAGACCTAGAATACAGCCCTACCATTGGTCAATTTAATCAAGACCTAGATTACAGCCCAACCATTGGTCAATTTAATCAAGACCTAGAATACAGCCCTAACATTGGTCAATTTAATCAAGTCCTAGAATACAGCCCTAACATTGGTCAATTTAATCAAGACCTAGAATACAGCCCTACCATTGGTCAATTTAATCAAGACCTAGAATACAGCCCTACCATTGGTCAATTTAATCAAGACCTAGAATACAGCCCTACCATTGGTCAATTTAATCGAGACCTAGAATACAGCCCTACCATTGGTCAATTTAATCAAGACCTAGAATACAGCCCTAACATTGGTCAATTTAATCAAGACATAGAATACAGCCCTAACATTGGTCAATTTAATCAAGACCTAGAATACAGCCCTACCATTGGTCAATTTAATCAAGACCTAGAATACAGCCCTAACATTGGTCAATTTAATCAAGACCTAGAATACAGCCCTAACATTGGTCAATTTAATCAAGACATAGAATACAGCCCTAACATTGGTCAATTTAATCAAGACCTAGAATACAGCCCTACCATTGGTCAATTTAATCAAGACCTAGAATACAGCCCTAACATTGGTCAATTTAATCAAGACCTAGAATACAGCCTCACTATTGGTCAATTTAATCAAGACCAATTCAACTGTACACTCAACAGACATGTGCAAGGAATCTAAGACAACTATCAGCACATTTCATGATGCCCAATGCAGCACTCAATTCATGTTGTGTTTTCAGATTGAAAATCCAGCATTGATATTGACATCTCTAAAGATCTTGTCTCGTTAAAAATGATAAAATGTTCGGATGAAACACATGCACCTCATATTACACATTTATCACGGTAACAATAAAGGAAGCTGCTGGACCAATAGTTACTGAAACATCATTACAATGAAGCATTTTAATTGATCAGCAAGGACATACCAAATTGTTTCTTCGTTTAGCGTCCAAGGACGGATAGGATAGAGCGCACTGGGAAAGAATAAAAACAACACATTTTAACCTCTTATAAATATCATTGAGATATTGCTTTCATACTTTTCATGTTTTACCATCATGTCCTTAACCCCTACACATGAGTTGGTTTCATACACATGTGTTCACATAGTTAGTAAGTTATTATGATTGGCAAAGCATGAAAGCTATATTTGTTAGCCATGATGAGGATTCGTCAGTCATTATTACTTCTTCTTTTTCTAGTGATTTTTTTTGTCTCATGATAGCTAGATAGGTTCTTGAACTCTAAGGGTGGATGCTAAACGAAGAAACAATTTGGAATGGCCTAAATCAGCAATAAACAAAGAGTACACATTTATAAAGCATGTACAATTGAGTCACCAAAGCAACAAAATTAGGACCACCTTCCATAATATAGTTTGAAATCCTAGACTTAAGTTTGATCCTAGGTCCTTGATAATTCTTGGAGTTATTGAATGGAAACCATTTTGTCTGAGGACTTGTTTTAAAGGTCACAGCAATCTTTATTGACCTTTGACATTGTTAACTAAATCAGGGTCATTTACTGACCATAGACAAACTTTATACCAAGTTTGGGGAACCTCTAGTACATCTTATCTCAAATCAACACACAAAATGAAATAAAGTTCATTGTTTAATGGCAGCAGTTCCAACTAACCAAAAATTATTTTTCTGGACTGTTATGTACGGGACTCACTCACAGTACCCCAACCAGTTTAAATGTTACCCTTTCATAGTAAATCGGTAACTTCTCCACATGTGGAGGAAATAAATATTGTTGTCAAATTTTGATGGATGGATGATAATGTGATTTGCAGCGACTGGAATTGAACCCAGATTGCCAGGTTAAATTTCAGCGCACTATATATAACCACTGGACCGCAGCAACCAGTCTACAAAGAATAACTCCTTGCTTTAAGTGCAGACAATCACATTTTACTTACGTGTCATACTACAGTGTCAAAACATTATACAGAAACGACAAATGATTTATGTGAACTAACAGCTACTATGGTCCATCAAGATGATCATCAAAGGTGAGGGGAGGTTAATTAACAAGATATATAATAATAATTAACCATCTTCTATACATATCATATCATAAAGGTGGTACTGTAAAATCATTTATATTTTAGGAAGATTTAATTTCATGGATTTCGTGGATGATCTCGACCACAAAATTAACTCTCCACAAATATTAATAATATCTACAGTTCATGACTTAGTGGATAAGATATCCTTGAAATTACGTCCCCACGAAATGGTCATTTTTCACAAAAAACACGAAATTTGGTCCCATTGAAATGAAATGATTTGATAGTACAATGAACCAGCCACTACAGGCCATGATGAGCATTAAGGTATCAAATTGTTCCATAAATCACTCACCTTACAATCAATCTGGGTTTTATAGACATCAAAACAGTTTGTTTTCCAGCAACAACCATTGTTTGTTAAATAATATCATGTGTCTATATGCCTGATGTACTCCCTTAATGCTTTCAGTAAAGGTCCCATGAATTGAGCAGTCACTTACAATATGCTGAGATAATTGGTAATCAATTGAAGCTAAATTATTCCTCTATACTTAGGACAGCCCATTAACCCATTACTGTATAAATACCCTAACCACAGCATACTGAACACATGAACTAGAATGTGTGAACAAATCTCATGTCCATACATTTTTGGGGACAAATACAACATGAATTATCTCCCTTGATATAATGAGGTGTCTTGTAAAGTTTATTCCTATCATTGGGTAGTCTCACTTCTAAATTCACTTCCTCATTTATAACTGAAAAATAATTGATGGTGGATGCAATTGCATGTAATATGGACATATATATTACACACATGGCTATGGACTAAAGTGTTAGAGTCCCTTAGTCACTTAAGAGTTCACAGTTTTAGCATCTATCTTGATGAAACTTTCAATTGAGTCATTTGGCTTTTAGAGAGCTGAGACTAAAAAATGGGCATTCTATTTTCTCATTCGGTTGTGTGTGGGCATTGTGCCTAAGCAAAGTGTTTGTATTGTGTTATGTTGTTACTGTTTTCTGTGTCTAGCTAGTTGGGTTGAATGCTACCTTCCTGTCCAAAAAAGTCAGAAAATACTGTACAACTTCTGTAGACTAACACTTTTTAGGACTTTCAAATACAAACACTTTTTAGGACTTTCAAATACAAACACTTTTTAGGACTTTCAAATACAAACACTTTTTAGGACTTTCAAATACAAACACTTTTTAGGACTTTCAAATACAAACACTTTTTAGGACTTTCAAATATATTCAGAGTTTGTTGCATTCATAACAGAGGTTAGATTTGTAGTCTATATCAGCCTATTGAAATTTTAAAGCGTTTTTACTGAGATGTTTTAGCTCTACAGAGGTCTGCTCTCAAAAGGTTAAACTTTATATACATAATAATAGGTAACACTAGTAACTTGAAGCAGTATACTCTTCAGGAAACAGTGACATTTAGTCAAAATACTCCAGTCAAAATGTGATATTTTAGTATTTGATTACTTGACCATAAACTATATATTAACACGTACTGAAATAGAAGCCTAATGTTTCAATAGACAATAGACAGCAAGCCTCAATATACAAAACACAAATAAAGCCACCAGTTTATATTGAGTGTCAAACACATCAAAGCTTCATTTACATATTTACGTTTTAATAGAAATGCTAAGTCGAACCTTGAAAGCATTTTACTGCCATAAAATTACTTATATGTACATGTATACATACAATTGAACCAGATAAGGACCAATATGCTGTTATACCATTATGTGAATTTGTTGGCGTCAAGTGAGATCATGAAATTCCAATCACATATCTATATAGTTACAATGTCAGTGTTGGGAAAAAGATTGTTGGGAAAAATTCTAAATAAAATTTATTCTTTCTCTCCAAACTACATCTGATTCTTTTAAGGATAACACACAAATCTGTCCATTATTTCAAACATGATTAGAGTTTGTTGCAGTGTTTATATTAAGGTCACATCAACAGCTCAGGGCATGACACTGCGGCTTTTTGATGGTGGCCCTTGAAGGCCAGCAGCTTATGAGACTTATAGTACTGGGTCTGACATAATTCCAGGTGGTCCTAACTGACTTACTGGTCTGACATAATTCCAGGTGGGTCCTAACTGACTTACTGGTCTGAAATAATTCAAGATGGTCCTAACTGACTTACTGGTCTGACATAATTCCAGGTGGGTCCTAACTGACTTACTGGTCTGACATAATTCCAGGTGGTCCTAACTGACCTACTGGTCTGACATAATTCCAGGTGGTCCTAACTGACTTACTGGTCTGACATAATTCCAGGTGGTCCTAACTGACTTACTGGTCCGACATAATTCCAGGTGGTCCTAACTGATTTGACATAATTCCAGGTGGGTCCTAACTGACTTACTGGTCTGACATAATTCCAGGTGGTCCTAGACTTACTGGTCTGACATAATTCCAGGTGGTCCTAACTGATCTGACATAATTCCAGGTGGGTCCTAACTGACTTACTGGTCTGACATAATTTCAGGTGGGTCCTAACTGACTTACCGGTCTGACATAATTCCAGGTGGTCCTAGACTTACTGGTCTGACATAATTCCAGGTGGTCCTAGACTTTCTGGTCTGACATAATTTCAGATGGTCCTAACTGACTTACTGGTCTGACATAATTCCAGGTGGTCCTAACTGACTTACTGGTCTGACATAATTCTAGGTGCTCCTAACTGACTTACTGGTCTGACATAATTCCAGGACTGGTGGTCCTAACTGACTTACTGGTCTGACATATTTACAGGTGGGTCCTAACTGACTTACTGGTCTGACATAATTCCAGGTGCTCCTAACTGACTTACTGGTCGGACATAATTCCAGGACTGGTGGTCCTAACTGACTTACTGGTCGGACATAATTCCAGGTGGGTCCTAACTGTTGTTTTAAGCAAGTTAGAGAACACATCAGCTGCATTATGCACTGTCATATATACAACCTCTGTAGAGCAACACCCTTGGGAGTTGCATATATTGGCCATTATACAGAGGTGGTTGTTCTGCAGAGATTTTACAGGGAAATAATTTTGAATGTATTTCTATAGAGTGGTTGTTGCTCTACAGAGAGCTACTCTAGATGTAATGTACTGAATACACATATCAAGACACAAAATCATTAATAGTACTGCTTCAATAATGTCTTGTCGATGAAAATTTAAAAACAAACAGACCCATTAAAGCAAAAAAACTTAATTGCATATAGCTCATTTGATACAGTTTTTATACATTAAATGCTAGTAGTACATGATACATGTGTGTGCAACATGCAGACGAGACATGAATGTGTTATAATAATACTATGAAAACAACATTGATTTGTTCAACATCACATGCTATCAGAAATATTTCTATTCTTTGCTAAGAGAAATATTACTAGTATCACATTTTGTAATCTCATTATTTATAGAACAAGGCAATACTAATACATCATAATTATATAGAAGAACACCTTTTTTGTGCAAGTGCTTAGAAAATGTATTTCAATGACTAAATTTTAAAACATACCCAATTGTTTTCCAGTGACTTAAGTGCCGTTTATAACAATATGTTTGTTACATGTAAAACATGTATTCCCCATGGCAGCACAATTGTCATGTACTGTTGCTGGTCAACACCATATAAAGTTTGAAGATTGTAGAGCAAAGTGTCAATGCTGGGAAGCCATTAGGTCTACTAGGGCCTTATTTACAAACATTGTAAGAAATAAACTTAAGACTCAGAATTGACATAAATTATAATCAATGCCATTTCTTTGCAATTAGATTGATCTATGTGCAATTTTATCTGATTACCGTTTGTTATCAATCGAATATGTATACCAATTTATATCAACATTGGTACATTTATAACAAATTCAGAGCGAATAGTGCATTTGACAATTCAAAGTCCAAGTTTAACTCGCTTAATCAGGTCAGACATTTGTTAATATAACATTGTGTATACAAAAAATCCCTAATTAATGTGTTGATCTGATTTATGGATATTAATTAGTAATTGGCCTAATGAAACAACTGTCTTGTTATCCAATTAAAATGGTAATAATCATGCAAAAGCAATGATACCTTAATTTTATATTTTAAATTACATTGTTTACATTTAAGTGAAAGTCTTAAACTGTAATATATCAGTCAGCATGACTCAAACCTAGTTAAAATAACTTGATATGTTTGTAATTAATTTGTTTACATACGTTAGGTGCAGCCGGTTGTGCATAATTATGTATAAATATACAGTGTATAAGCTATTATGTTGTATATTAAGGGAGATCTCGATAGTAAAGTAAGGATATTTTGACCTGATCCTCTGGAGATCTCGATAGTAAAGTACAGAGAACTTACCTAGTTCTCTGGAGATCTCGACAGTAAAGTACGGAGATTTTTACCTGGTTCTTTGGAGATCTCGACAGTAAAGTACGGAGATTTTGGTTCTTTGGAGATCTCGACAGTAAAGTACGGAGATTTTTACCTGGCTCTCTTGAGATCTCAACAGTAAAGTACGGAGATTTTGACCTGATTCTCTGGAGATCATGATAGTAAAGTATGGAGATTTTGACCTGATTCTCTGGAGATCATGATAGTAAAGTATGGAGATTTTGACCTGATTCTCTGGAGATCATGATAGTAAAGTATGGAGATTTTGACCTGATTCTCTGGAGATCATGATAGTAAAGTATGGAGATTTTGACCTGTTCTCTGGAGATCATGATAGTAAAGTATGGAGATTTTGACCTGGTTCTCTGGTGATCTCGATAGTAAAGTATGGAGATTTTGACCTGGTTCTCTGGTGATCTCGATAGTAAAGTATGGAGATTTTGACCTGGTTCTCTGGGGATCTAGATAGTAAAGTACGGAGATTTTGACCAGGTTCTCTGGAGATCTAGATAGTAAAGTACGGAGATTTTTACCCGATTCTCTGCTCAACCTTCTGTTAGTGTAAATTAACAGCAGATTGCGCAATGTATCTTGTCCTATTTATAGTCCAGATTGTACAGGTTTTAAGGTCCTATAAGTTTACCTACCTTCCACTGTGTGGCAGAGAAGGGGCTGTGTAGTGTTTATATTTTCTATGCTAGGCTGAGTATACTACCTTCCCAATAAATTTTCATTTTTTACGATCTCTTTATGTTCCATTTTCTCCTTCATGCAGCAAAAAACTTGGCCAAAAACTTTAATGATATTTCATTCACTCTTTAAAAGTGTAACTTTTAAATACAGCCTTATACACATGATTGGTCCGAGTTCTGATTACATGATTAAAATGATTGGTCAGTGGAAGTCACATGAGTAAAATGATTGGTCAGTGGAAGTCACATGATTAAAATGATTGGTCAGTGGAAGTCACATGAGTAAAATGATTGGTTAGTGGTTGTCACATGAGTAAAATGATTGGTCAGTGGTTGTCACATGATTAAAATGATTGGTCAGTGAAAGTCACATGATTAAAATGATTGGTCAGTGGAAGTCACATGATTAAAATGATTGGTCAGTGGAAGTCACATGAGTAAAATGATTGGTCAGTGGTTGTCACATGAGTAAAATAATTGGTCAGTGGTTGTCACATGAGTAAAATGATTGGTCAGTGGTTGTCACATGAGTAAAATGATTGGTCAGTGGTAGTCACATGATTAAAGTGATTGGTCAGTGGTTGTCACATGTCTACAATAGACCAATGGAAGACCTTGTTTATGTTTATACTTACTGCATACTCTCACTATAATGGTATTTACAACATTGGTATTTATGAAGACAAAAATAGCTTATTTCTGGCAGTTAGACAACTCTAATTTTATCAACAAGATCTATTAATGATAATACCCATTTGGTACACTGTAATATCGTAATATCATGTACTTGCATGAAGTTCAGTAGAAATATTGCAGCTTATTATATTTTAAATTGATGCGATTTTTAAGAAGGGGTTTCACTAGGACCTTGATCCTCATAGGATCATTATATAGTATAAAAGGATCCAATGCTAGTGCCACTTACTGTAACACTACCAGTGCATGTTTGTTTGTGATCTACAGAGACAGTGATAAGTGCACTCTTATTTAATCTCAGTTACTTAATTCGTCCATCAGGGTCAATGACCTTCATTTGATGACATATTTTCCAAAACCAAGATATTTGCCAAAAACATATCATTTAAAATCTGTTCTATTCAAAATAGATTTAAAGCTGCCATCTGAAGTTAACTCTCATATGTTATTATACTGAACAATATCATCTCTGTTCAGTTTGCACAGTACAAATTTTCCTGTATTTCTATGTCCGCAGAATCAAGTATTATTTGATGGAAAAATTATCATAGTTTGCTAGAAATAATGCTCGTTAGAAGGAAAACCCGGACTTTTTTCTTAAAAGATTTAAAATGCCAGCACAACCATCTTTTAACTTTTCCTCAAAATGTTTGATTATCACAATTTGAATGACTTTACAGTTTGTAACTTTGTGCACTAGATGTGATATCAGAGAATAGTAATTATATTGTCTAATAATTTACTTACTAACTGTAGTAATATTTCACAACCGATATATAGATCGCTAGCTTGGAATGAGAAGATCGTAACTACTACTAAATTACGATCCTATAAGACTCAGATACATATTTAAAATCAACCTCATAATGCGCTTCTTATGAGCCTATTTTCATGAAAATCATAACTTGTCATGTTGACCAAACTGAAGTTAAAACAGCTTGTTTTACTATATGTAAAGTGTAATTTTCAGACAATTTTTTCTTGTTTTCTATTGATTTTTTACTAACGGCCTTCTCATTCTAAGGCACCGATATTATCATGTGTCCAACCCATCCATTCATATACAGTATAATAATAACCTCTTAGTCTGTATATTGGCTGTTGTTACAAAGGTCTTTGCAGAGGTTAAATTTATAGTAAATATATCTGCTTAGGTTAATTTTGAAGGTGTTGTTATAGAGAGGTTGTTACTCTACAGAGGTTATATTTATAGTAAATATCTGCTTAGGTTAATTTTGAAGGCGTTGTTATAGAGAGGTTGTTACTCTACAGAGGTTAAATTTATAGTAAATATATCTGCTTAGGTTAATTTTGAAGGTGTTGTTATAAAGAGGTTGTTACTCTACAGAGGTTATATTTATAGTAAATATCAGCTTTGGGTAATTTTGAAGGTGTTGTTATAAAGAGGTTGTTACTCTACAGAGGTTATATTTATAGTATATATCTGCTTTGGGTAATTTTGAAGGCGTTGTTATAGAGAGGTTGTTACTCTACAGAGGTTAAATTTATAGTAAATATCTGCTTAGGTTAATTTTGAAGGCGTTGTTATAAAGAGGTTGTTACTCTACAGAGGTTATATTTATAGTAAATATCTGCTTAGGTTAATTTTGAAGGCGTTGTTATAGAGAGGTTGTTACTCTATAGAGGTTATATTTATAGTAAATATATCTGCTTAGGTTAATTTTGAAGGTGTTGTTATAGAGAGGTTGTTACTCTACAGAGGTTATATTTATAGTAAATATCTGCTTAGGTTAATTTTGAAGGCGTTGTTATAGAGAGGTTGTTACTCTACAGAGGTTAAATTTATAGTAAATATATCTGCTTAGGTTAATTTTGAAGGTGTTGTTATAAAGAGGTTGTTACTCTACAGAGGTTATATTTATAGTAAATATCTGCTTAGGGTAATTTTGAAGGTGTTGTTATAGAGAGGTTGTTACTCTACAGAGGTTATATTTATAGTAAATATCTGCTTAGGGTAACTTTGAAGATGTTGTTATAGAGAGGTTGTTACTCTACAGAGGTTATATTTATAGTAAATATCTGCTTAGGGTAATTTTGAAGGTGTTGTTATAGAGAGGTTGTTACTCTACAGAGGTTATATTTATAGTAAATATCTGCTTTGGGTAATTTTGAAGGTGTTGTTATAGAGAGGTTGTTACTCTACAGAGGTTATATTTATAGTAAATATCTGCTTAGGGTAACTTTGAAGATGTTGTTATAGAGAGGTTGTTACTCTACAGAGGTTATATTTATAGTATATATCTGCTTAGGGTAACTTTGAAGATGTTGTTATAGAGAGGTTGTTACTCTACAGAGGATATATTTATAGTTAATATCTGCTTAGGGTAATTTTGAAGGTGTTGTTATAGAGAGGTTGTTACTCTACAGAGGTTAAATTTATAGTAAATATATCTGCTTAGGTTAATTTTGAAGATGTTGTTATAGAGAGGTTGTTACTCTACAGAGGTTATATTTATAGTAAATATATCTGCTTAGGTTAATTTTGAAGATGTTGTTATAGAGAGGTTGTTACTCTACAGAGGTTAAATTTATAGTAAATATATCTGCTTAGGGTAACTTTGAAGATGTTGTTATAGAGAGGTTGTTACTCTACAGAGGTTATATTTATAGTAAATATATCAGCTTTGGGTAATTTTGAAGGCGTCAGGGGTCGAATTTAGCGATATTTTCTACTAGCTAAAATTAGCTAGTGCCATTTGGGTTCACTAGCTAAAAGGAAAAGCTACTAGCTAAAAAATTTATTAAAGTATACTAACCAATTTACTGATAGAAAATTAACTGATAGAAAATTAACTGCTAAAAAGTGCAATGCCTTGATCACTATGCCTGAAGCATGAAACAGATAAACAAAAAATCAAGATACATCAAAAAGGAAACTGCCGTTCACATACGTGTTAACTTATTTAAAACTTCAAGCTTCATCATTCATGCATCGATTTATGCTTGGTGCGAATGCCGGGTACGAAAATTGTAAGTCCGTTACGTCGATTTCCATCAGTGTCGCGGAAACTGGTGACATTAGAATTTGTTGCTATTATTGCATGTTTTGATGCTCCTTTTAGTCGTAAATCGATTCATTAGAAAAGTGTTCATGCTTCAACAAAGGACGATCGTCTGTCATAGATGAAAAACGACGATATCGTATTTTAGAATATTTTTGTTTTCGGGCGCGTAAATAGGTAATAGACTGGTGTCCGATCGGTAAACGCTTGTTACTACGGAGCGCGCAATATAATCATAAGCGTCTGTTGAGATCCTGATTGTGATACGGCGGTCCAGTCTGGATAATTGGAATAACTAACTGCCAGTTTGCCCGTTACTCACTGAAATGTTCACTCGTCCGTTCGGGCGTCGTTCTTTTGAATTTGACTTGTCCGAACGGCAATTTACTTGTCCCGGACTTTGGGCAACCCGTTAAAGTCAAAGACTGCCATAAGCAATTCGTTAAGGAGGACTTTTATTGGTGTTTGTTCCTTGTTTTCATACTCGCTAAAATATGCGGGTGACTTTAAATGTCACTCGCTATTCTGAATTTCTACAAGCTATTAGCGAGTATGCGAGCTTAAATTCGAACCCTGGGCGTTGTTACAGAGAGGTTGTTACTCTACAGAGGTTAAATTTATAGTAAATATATCAGCTTTGGGTAATTTTGAAGGCGTTGTTATAAAGAGGTTGTTACTCTACAGAGGTTATATTTATAGTAAATATATCTGCTTTGGGTAATTTTGAAGATGTTGTTATATAGAGGTTGTAGCTCTACTGAGGGCAGCTCTCTAGAAGTTGTATACTGTAGATCTTGAAACTATAAGATGATCTCACATGCTCGCAAAATTTTCTTGAAATTTTATTCAAAACCTAAAAACTAGTCTTATCATCTAAAGGCTAACCATCATTTATAACATTGATCATTAATCTTTGTGTAAGTGATCATGTAATATAGCCTAGGCCAGCAATGCCTTAGCTTTATTAAAGCACTGCTTATTGAATGTCCGAGGTTTAACTTTCTCATACTCTACTTGTCACAAAAACTGTAGACAAACTTAAAATTTCAAACCAAGAACAACTTGGGTAATAGCCTGTTTCAATTGTTCAAATGTTACAATTTGTAAGTGATGAAATTTTGATTGTTCTACTAATTAAATTTTTAGTATTCCAACTATAATTGAATAATAATAGATAGAAAATTAAATTTATTTAATACACATAAAATAACTTGACGATCATGGTTAGACAAAATAATTCAGTTAGAAATTTATTTGAAACTAAGCATAGAGAAGTTAGCTAAGAGACAACAAAGGATCATTCCTCAATAGGCAGGTAAAAAATCAAGCTCTAAAAAAAATTTAATCAACCAGCAAGATTACAGATGGAAAGTTATATATTATGAAAGGTATTAGTAAGTGTATTCCAAAACTTCTGTCCGAGGACTTCCAAATGTGTTACGTTGCCATGGAAACGGGTGCCAATTTGAAGTCTGGAAAACTATAAAACGCCATATCTCGCGAATAAGAAGAGATATGTTGCTGAAACTTTGTAAATTTTATTTATATGTATGTAGAAATATTTAGCAAGCAGTTTTATTTTCCTTACTAATGTATTTACACGAAAACGTGATGCACGTGCATTTTTGATAAAATGAGCATACTTAACTTATTATCTAAAATAACCAAAATAACTATACATTTTGATAAAATCTAGTTATTACTTCATCATATGAAAATGTAAAAATAAGTATATGTTTTATATCTTTTGAGTAAAAAAACTTTGAAAATGACTAGGGCGCGGAAAATGTTCTATTTTGTATTGTATTAGAGATGTTCGTAATTGTATGAATGTTGTCTTTCGTTTGTAGAGCTAAATACACGATAAAAACATTATTAAAACATGTCCTCGTGAATTTAAGGGGAATCAGTCAAGGATGGGTTAAGTACAGTAATGCTGCTTTCGATTTACAAAATAGGCAAAATAAGGTCGCGAAAATGTATGACAATAGGAAATAACATAATTCTATTTGCTAATAACGTCTGAAATATCAAATTATGTTATTTTGGATACTTATATGTACTTTCTGGTTTAATTACCGCTGCTCATTTTTACTTTAAAGCAGAAATACGAATCTAAATCAGTAATCATATCAACTGTAACGGTTTTTTTTGCGGCGGTCGCTACGTTGTATTGCGTTGTAAGTTGGCAGTAAGTGGCACGCACGTTGCACGGGCATCGCACGAACGTGGAAGAACACGTTGACAGAACGCAGGTCGAACGCAGCGAATGTTCTACATACATGAAAAGGACGGCGTCGTGTCTGCGTGCTCCGAAAAACGTACGGCGGCCGTACTGACTCCGTATGTATTCCTACGTGTCAACTGTTTCTTGATACTGAACAAACGTTTGTCAGAAGAGCTCCGTATTATGGTACGTGTTTTATGTGCTACACGGTGCATACTACATATGTGCCTACTAATAGCCAATCACCTATCGGAACACGAAACCGTGCCTAATAGCACTGGCAATCATGCTATGTTTGAGATTTCTGACACTATCGAAATAGATTTAAGTAGCTTAAGGCCTGGTCACTACCCGACCAGCGTGTACGTCGACACAAAACACGCGTACGGTTTCCCCTGACCTTGCGTACGTTGCGCATATGGCAAGTCCAACGTACTTACAGCGTACTATCCCCGTGCATTTGTCAGATAATCGTACTTGCACGTACTACTCAAAAGCGTTGTCCGTATGTGCTAAATTGACAATAGAAGGCATACATGTTGCACGTACGTGGACGAACACGAAAACCGAACACAGATAGGGCGCAGCGGGAGCATTTTATACCCAAACATTCGGCGTCGTGTCTGCGGACTCACAAAACGTACGGAGTTGGTACTCGCAACGTACGGATTTCTACGTGCTATCTGCGTTTTTCAACACAAACATCACGTACTTGCTCGTACGTCTAGTTGTGACCGCCGCTTTTGTGGATGACATTACAGAAACATTGCTCACAGCAGCGGCCTTAACAATGAACGAACTGTAAAATGCAGTTTTATGTGAAAGATGGTCATACACTTTTCATACACTTCCAAAATTCTACAAAGAAAGTTGTCTCGATACTTCGGGGATAAGATAGTTATACAATTTTAACATGACCAGGGTATATTAAACATTGTTTTGTTTACATTGTTATGAATAGTACACTTTCATTCTCTGGTGCTATAAAGGCATGCTCAAAAATTGATTCCAGGAATTCCAGAGTCTACTTACCATCAAAGAGTACAGCCATCCAATTTTATTGGGTTCCTATTATCAATTATTTTAGCCAAACTGAGCTGTAAAATGCTCTCACATCAAGTCTTTCCAAACCCTATGTGGTACATTATGTATTAATCAAGACAGAATACCCTAAAACCAGCCTGAATAAGTTCTAATCACCACCGAGTACACCTAGTTCAGGATCTAAGAACATGCATACAGTTCATATCTAATATAGTAATTAATGGTCTAGTAAAACCATTCCTATAGGGCTCTAAATACTAGAATACAGCCAATACAGTATTCCCTAATGGTTTCTCAAAACAACCGAATACAGCCATACCAGGTCTTACGGGTTACCGCCATTACCAATCACAGCCATATTAGCCCCAAATTGGCACTCATAACCACAAGTATGGTACTATCAGACCATAAAGGGGACTATACATCACTTCAGAGGGGTACTGCATGTACTTGTGCTCACAACCACTGAGTTCATACAAGGTTCTCATCACTATTGGATACAGCGAACAATGTGGTTTGGGGTAGTCATGATTCAAAACTTGTTTCCCAATCCACCTTAATAGATTAGTATATACCTTGATATGTGGTTTCATAAAGCTGTGGTTCTCCATTCGTGACTACTAATTTACTAGTCTCTGTTTGGCTGAAGCGCCTTATTGGACGAAATTCTTAGTACAGAAGGTATGTTACGAAGACATCACTGACAAATATGGAAATATTAGCCAAGGTTTTTAAAACGGAAATGATGAAACTAGACAGGGAAGATCGCACTCAACTTAACCAGCCGAGTACAGAAAACATAAACAACAGCAAATACTAGTAACACAAAGACACTAAACAATGCCCACATATAACCTAGTGTACAAAGCCAAAGTTCCCACTTGAGAGTTCCTAAAAGAGTTGTATAACCTAGTTTCAACAAAGTTATGCCAAAATTGGTGACCGCAACTGACCAAATGAGGCGTTGCTGCGACTTGACCTAGTTTTAATACCATACACAAGAAACAAAACCGTAAAATCCAGCGACAAAACAATGCACCCAAACCGTTAGTATGAATATACGTTTTTTTTATGTAATTATTATATTTAGAGTATTTTTTTATCTTGAAGGACATAGAGCCTTCAACTTTCAGTATTGCAAAAGAATCCAGGTATTCACCATAAAACTTCTAATATACTTGTATGATAACAATTATGTCCCATATCGACATTCAAATGCATGTATCGTTGGAAAACAATTCGCGGCTTTATTAGCACAGAAGATCTTCAAAGAAATAATGTTTCGCACTACTTTTTATGGTTTTTATGTTTACCTTAAAAAACACTTTTTCTAGTAATATATAATAATATAAATAACAGTCAGAGTACCTGCTATCACATACACGTACATAAATGTAACAAAAGATGATGTAGATCTACAACATACTGCATGGTATATGATTGAATAATTTGCGACTACTTATCAAATCTTAATGTACGTTTTGTAGTTTGACATTGAAATGACATTGGCATTGAGTGGTCATTTTCACTTCGATTTAGAGTACATGTAAAAGTTTTCACGAATAAGGTTTATACGAACATTTAAGTATACCAATACAACGGCAACTTTATATTTAAAAACTTAGAATTTTAAAAAATGGAAGCAGCTATCTAAGAACACAACCTCGGCCAAGATGTTCAAGCATAATACTGTCAGTTGCTTTTATATTCGAAATCACAAATTGAACTAATAAATACAGTATATCTGCCTACAACGTATTTAATGGCTTTAAATACCAACTTGAATACAAGATGATCGGCTAAAACATGCAAAGAAGAGTGAAATATCCATTTTCCCACTATTTTTCATAATTTGACCTTGACGTGACCTTGAACTTGTGGTTGGTTTCAAGTTCATTAACTGTACATCATAGAGTAGATTCGAGTTATGATAATACAAACACATATTTATGCATGTACCATTAGAATGACAACTTTATATTAGAAAACATAGAATTTTAAATTATGGATACAGTTACCTAAGAATACCTTCTCAATCAACATATGCATGCATAATAATATCAGTTTTATTATTTTGAATTGAAAACTGAACTAACCATTTAGGAATATATTCTAACAAACTATTTATCAGATATAATGCCAACTTGAATTCAAAACATTTGCTAAAACATGAAAGTTAGAGAGAAAATATCCATGTTCAGCTATTTTTCAAGATTTGTCCTTGAAATGACATTGACCTTGACCTTTAAGTGGTCATTACAGCATGTCCAGTTAATGTTCGTCATCAAATGAATAATATTCTGGCGAATACCTGTCAGTTAATACATAAATGAAAATCACATTAGATAATATACTTTCGCAGATCGATGTATTCGTGAATTATAATATATGGCGGCCATCTTGGACGCCATCTTGGATTAAGCAAAACGCTATATTGTTTCGTGAAAGACACCCGACTATTTTTAATCAGCAGACCTTCCCAAACATTTTGGTATATAACATCTCTTGTTGCCATTCATAGCAGACCCCTTGAATTTTTAGTCAATTTTCACCAGATCATTAGGTATGTGATTGTCTGCACATGTATGTTACATTGACGAAAATACAATGTATTTTACGTTACTTGTACCTGATACAGTTACTTGATTGGTATCATTATGATAAAATCAAACTTTAATATAGCGAATATATGTCATTTTACATTATATTTTTTGTTTTCAGCAAAGCAATTACATTACCGCCATTCATCAATTCGACTTGAAATTGACCACATCTGCTATATCTGTTAACAATTTATAGCAATTGTAACGTAAACTACACATTATTAACACAAAGTTAAAGCAATCCGATAAATGACCACCTTCCTTCCTAACATCATATAGTTTTAGTGAATTAGTTTGACCAATTTGGAATACCCCACATAATATAATGTAATGTATTATACGGGTAAACATCATTTACACACGTGTTACGTAATTGACAATGGGTGTGAACGTACATATATGAAAAAAGGGTTGGAAATATGTTATAAATATATAGCATTGACAAATGTTGCAAGAAAATGATATTAATTTGCTTACGTTTACTTTTAGTGGGTAGTAATTCAAAATTTTCTCACTTCAATGAATAATTTGTTTTTCGAAGAGACCCAATGTAACCTTCGTTACCATGGCAACGAAACATGTTTAGAGTTTCTCGGACAGCAGAATATGAAAGCCTAAATCATGTAGATTAAAAATATACCGGTCCCGTTCTGTAATCTTGCTGGTTGATTAAACTTCTTTTTTAAGGCCGCTACAGATATTTTCTTCCTAGCCTACAAGCTATGTAGAGCAGACTAAATGTATGTAATGCCTAATTATATATGACAGTTAGTACACAAACTGATTAACATTGAGTCTACAAAACAATTCAGTCTTGAGAGCTAAAAGGCTCTATCAGCCTCCTGATAACGTTGATCACTGAGTGTAATACTTATTCAGACCCAACTGGTTTTTTTTCAGAAAATCACTTTTTGGCGCATATTTATTAAGTAACAATCAAAAATACAGTTAAAGAATGAAAGACAGGACAATCACAATAATATGCTCCCACATCAGTCAGACGAGGACGCATTAAAACGTTGGCCCAAACAATGCATTTAATAAAACAATTTAAAACTGAACTTTCTTCTACTACCTCTCAACATAAGGAAATGAATCATTAAGACAACAGGAAGTGACAACAAGTGTCTTACAATGATATACATACACATGATCTCAACAAATACAACCAGATCTTCACATGTAATTGATAAACTTGGGACCATCCAAAGAGTTAGATTACATATTTTATACCGTAATTTAACTACCTTTTAGCCTAACCGATAGACATGCCATATAGAACTTATACCATACATATACGACTTTTACATATTTTTTGTTTATTCTACTACAAATGTAGTTAAATCAGGAATATTGACACCCATATTTTAACTTATTGTGGATATATTTTTACTTGCATTCTTAGTCAAAACTACATACCATGTGGTATGTCTGTAATGAATTCTATATTTGTTAAATCATACAGATATGATTATGGCAACTGTATGAAATATGTACATAATATGGGAGCATTGGAATGTAAACACGTTATATGTAAACAAACTGAACAAACCAAAGGTCTTTATCCCACGCATATGTTTTGCCAAAGTTTTTTTGTTTTTTTTTAGTCCTTAGCTAGAAATGGAAGCTATAATAATATTTGTAACAGTCTCAGAGAGAGGTTATATTATCCCTCCTCCTGCAGACTCTTTGCTCATCAATTGAAAGTCAATGTTTCTAGTATAATGCTAACTTAGTTAGTTTTTATTATATTATTCTCAAGACAAATTCTAAAAATGATGAAATATACATGTATAAAATTTATGAATAAGTTAAAAATAGGGATGATTGTACACTTCCAGGTACTACTCAAGTTATAATAAACAGACAAGATCAAGTTACTATGCTTAACTTACAATACCCTGAGTACAGTACACTATCAGATATAGACCTCAAATCTACACATTGTATAGTATAGAGATATTAGCCTGACTCTGACCTTAATGCACGAATATATATTAACTAGGTTCTTGCATTTAATAATACAAATGTATATATAAATATCTACGAGCAAACTGCGCATTAATCAATCCTTTTAGATTTTTTTGTATTACACCTCGAGCATCTTCAGGATACTGAGACCCACTTATATAAGCACACAACAGTTAAACTGTACATTTGTATATAATAACAATAATCAGCAATTATAGTGCACCCAGAATAAAGTGATATTAACATGCATTAATTGTATTGGTCTACTGTTGCAGAATTGACATTATGCCAGATCCGAGATCCCTCCACCTGATTGTTTGTCGAAGGCTGCTTCAGCTTGGCAAAGGGTTTTAAGTTAATCCATTGGACCATGTGATTAATATAATTTACCTTCAAAATTGATATAAAGGGTATTCAGATTGACAACTGGGGTAATGTCAAATGGTCACTTAAAAATACACATATGGTCAATTGAATATGAATGTACTAAAATAAAACACTGATAAATCATGAATGCTTAAAAAAAATTCACCTTTGTGGTGTATATCAAATTTCCCTGCCTTTCTCCTTATCCTAGGTCAGGGTGGCCACAAAAAATGAAGAATAAAATTCCCATGATAATACCCGATTTTTCCCTGACCTTAAGGGTTATTTTCCATGATTTTTGCTGTGTTTCACAACCGGTCGAGCGACCATGGGTGAAAGAGCAACATCAACATCACAGGGATATGACAAATATTTGTCTAGAGGCAATATACAGGATATCATCTGGTGCAAACATTATCTTACAATTTCTTCCTCAAGTGCTCAGAGAGCTCTTTGATAGGGGTGTAACGGTACGCTCACCTCACGATATGATACGTACCGTCAATTTTTCTAACGGTTCGGTATATTTCGGTATGATACAATATTCTCTAACAAATGCTTAAATACTTTAATTTTTAAGTAATAATGATTTCGTTGCTTCTATAACAGCAAGTATTAGGCGCCTACCAACTATTTTAAGTGAATTAAGACAATATGAAGCATATCTCAATACAATTAAAACGAGTGATACATGGTAATTATATATAATCAGTAGGCTGTCAGGTGTTTTCGTTGTCTGGATATTATTTTGTTCATAAAAAAGCATATACCGAACCGTACCGAAATTTAGAAGTCTTGTATCGTGAACCCTGTAGGACTGAAGTCCGCAGTATTTCGTATACCGCGGTATACCATTACAGTCCTACTCTTTGAGCAGCTATGTGATAACATGTTTATACGGTAGGGCCAGAACTTTTTAATTATTTGGTTTACGGGAGATTTTTCAGAGCACAGCATAAGGAGGAGGAAATAAAAATAAAATTATAATGCGAAAACCGTAGTATCGGGAAAAAAAATAAAAATAAAAGATTAAAAATGGCTCGTTTTTTTATTTCTCAAAAAGTAATTTTTCATGACAACAATGTACTGTTCTACACAGTTTTATTAATGTATTCACACTTCCTATAGTATTCAGACTTTCTAGTACTAATTTGTTTTGAATATTACAGGTTGATTATAATATTTATTTGAATATGGTAATGCAAGGTGTTTTTCTGGTATACATGGTGTTTTTCGGGCATGTACATGGTATCCAAGTCACGAGAAAGTACTGGATGTTTTCGTGTTTCTGTAAGCTTAAAAGGTACAAGTGAATTTTCAAAATATATCAGAACCCCTGTGTTAAAATTGTTAAAATGTTAACTGGTTTTGTAGATTGCATGAACCGTGTATTATTCATAAGTTTATAAACAATAAATATGTTTAAACAATAAAACTTTATTCGTGTTACATATCTTCATCCATAATACCTCTGACATCCATAAAAATAATGACCGTGTTTTAACAATGTGTTTACAGTTCTGCAGAGCTCCAGATAATTATTTTGGCATGAGGAGTAATTACTCATGAAAATTTTGATTGCTGAGTAACGACCAAAATAAAATGAGACATAGGAGTATTTTATTTAGAAATTAATATAGCTGAACTTGACGTTTGTTTACAAATCTCATCATGAGTGACAATTTCATAGCATCACAGTGCGAAGCTGTGTCAGGATGCCTTTCAATGGTAGATTTTTTAACATTTGTGGTACCCTCAGATATCCATATAGATTTGTCATTAAACTTGATACACACCTTGCACCGTTAACGAATCACCCCGTTGTTAAAAATTTAGTGAGACCCAAAAACGTTTTCATTGCTATGCAATACATTTGGAAAAACCAAGCTCTTGAATCATTAAGATCATTACATCATATAGCGTGGTTCCGATTTTTATTGCTTAAACTACTGCAAGGTGACGGGAACCAGTAGATAATTAGATTCTACTTTCATTTCTAAAAATAGATTTCTAAAAAATAGATCTTTGTTTTCCGAAATTGACAAGAGAAAAGAAACAAGTTTGACGATATAAAATGCAGTTACGCCTGATTTTATCAAGGGATTCGTAAATATAAAATTTGATGCGTATTTGGTACTCTTTGAATCTGACAAACATGCGTAATTGGCTAATTTTAATTCGTAATATATGCGAATACGCACGTTATCTGTACTCACTGTAGTCAAACAATCTCGACTTAGAGTATCCACTTCTAATGCGATGGAGTTAAAGGTCAGAAATTAACAAATCTCCTAGCAGATTGCCCCACATCTATACTCACTGTGATATATTTTTACAGGTTGACGGCGCTAAATTATTTTTTCGGAACTTGAACGGGACGGTACGGCGATAATAAAAAAAATAAAAGCTCGATTTCAAATTTTATTTTTATTCTGATTTCTCAGTTCTTGGATACGGCGCTCCCGTAAACCAAATAATTAAAAAGTTCTGGCCTAGTATAGATAAAAATTATTTTACAAAGTCTGTGGCCACCCTGTAGGTGCACTATAGATTAATCATTTATCATAAAATATGCTACTAAATGTTGAGGATCAAGTCAAATTCTCTGTACTATACATACATATACACAGCTGATTATGTTTACATAGACTCTGGTTGTGGCATAATTATAAACCAGCAGAGATTATAGACATGCAATGCAGTCCTACTTCTTATAATACTTACACAGTGTATTTAAATAGTTACAATACTGAAAGATATTGCTTCCTTCATTATATAGTTCTTTATACTGTTATTATGTTGTAAATGTGCGGATAACAACACAATAAACGATTTAACAAAGTTTTATTCTCCACCTTGAAATTACAATATTGGCACTCCAATAATCAAGCAATATTTCGTAACACAAAATATTATAAGTCACTCGTAACACAAGTAAATTAAACTATGGAAATCCACAGTAAGATAATAATGGTAATCCTTATTATACATGTACTGAAAGTTAACTGCTGACCATTCTCTGAAGTAGTTTATATACACTCAGTCTTTGCTGTCAGGCGCGAACTCACTTCCTTTGACAACAAAAGATTGAGATTGATATTTGATTACACTTCCTTTGATAACAACTTATAACAATGACTTTGACAACATGTCAGATATAGGTGCTAATTGCCAAGAGCAGAATTATGAAAAGTACCTAAAACAATTTCCTGTATGGTTGGATAAGATATGACATGTGACATATTGAGTAAGATTAAACAGATATACAGTAATAACAAATAATAACTTAAAAATGTGTCTGAAAAGTAACGTGAATGTTAAGAAATACAATTATTTACTGATCAGCATTTAGGAATGAAAATTGTCTGATTTTCTTTCATAAAAGTCCTCCCTGCTTTGCTAGGTTTGGACCCCAAACTCAAATTGTAAAACGATCACATATACTGTCCTAAATGTCTACACAACAAAGTGAAGTGGCCTTTCTTATTGCAGCACCCACATCTGTCATCGTAATGGTCTTTAGCTGGACAGGAACCTTTTTCATGGACTTCTGTACTTCCACACCGTTGACAGTAGAACTTACGGTCCATGTTATCAAAATCAGGCTCATAAATAAGACCCACATATTCAGTGGAAATATACTTTAATTCTTCCCTGGCTGTGTCGATTATTTTCTTGGTAGGCTTGTGTAGGTTAGCTGATTTTTGTTGATCTAATTCCAATGTCAAGGTCTTCACTTGCTGCTCAAGATACCTGGACTTGATTCGCCAGGCGCTAATATCTCTTTCAATTATCCTGGATGCCAACGCCTTTGAACTTGACTTAGCAGTTTCAATTTTCTGGTTACAGGTTTTCTCAAATGCAGCAGTTTTGCGTTTCTCAGACTCTAATAATGACTTATACTTTTCTGTTACCCTATCAATTTCACGACTTAAATCCAAACACTTTTTACTTTGAACATTAGCACTGGTTTTCAGATCACTATTTTCTATTCTGAGGAATGAAATGCAAGCAGTTTGAGAATTTACTGTGGTTTCTAGAACATTAACAGATTTCATTTGAATTAAGTTACACTTAGCTTTGATCCTTAAAAGAGAATTGAAACACATTTTCTGTAGGTCTTCTGCTTCCATGTCGTAGAAGGGCATGTTTTGTGCATTTTTCCTGTTTAGAAAGGTAGTCATCCTGGTTAAATCCCTCAGTTTCTTCTTTGCCAGCTGTAAAGTTGTTGATCTTTGATCGTTGAATTTCTTGGAGGTGACCGTGCATATTGCAGGTGCACGCTGTGATGTCCAGTTTCTGGCAAAGTGTCCACAGTGATGAAACACTGGATAACAGAATCCACTACAGTGATGATTCATCTTCGGTTGTAAAATATATATATGGAGAATATATATAGAGTTCACTCGCTTGGCTAGTTATGAAGTCCACACACTTTTAGGTACCGGGAAAGCTACAGCAGCTAAAAAGTGCTGTATGCCCACGATTCTCTACCAAACTATTATGTTGTAAATGTGCGGATAACAACACAATAAACGATTTAACAAAGTTTTATTCTCCACCTTGAAATTACAATATTGGCACTCCAATAATCAAGCAATATTTCGTAACACAAAATATTATAAGTCACTCATAACACAAGTAAATTAAACTATGGAAATCCACAGTAAGATAATAATGGTAATCCTTATTATACATGTACTGAAAGTTAACTGCTGACCATTCTCTGAAGTAGTTTATATACACTCAGTCTTTGCTGTCAGGCGCGAACTCACTTCCTTTGACAACAAAAGATTGAGATTGATATTTGATTACACTTCCTTTGATAACAACTTATAACAATGACTTTGACAACATGTCAGATATAGGTGCTAATTGCCAAGAGCAGAATTATGAAAAGTACCTAAAACAATTTCCTGTATGGTTGGATAAGATATGACATGTGACATATTGAGTAAGATTAAACAGATATACAGTAATAACAAATAATAACTTAAAAATGTGTCTGAAAAGTAACGTGAATGTTAAGAAATACAATTATTTACTGATCAGCATTTAGGAATGAAAATTGTCTGATTTTCTTTCATAAAAGTCCTCCCTGCTTTGCTAGGTTTGGACCCCAAACTCAAATTATAGTTCACCCTACTTCTTTGTCCAATCAAAAGCCAGGGATTTTCAAATTTTGGGACCACTTATTCATTTATTTGTGCAATGGACATAATAACTATTTAGTAAATCCATTTATTAGGACAATTTGGCTGTTTCCTTATATGGAAAACTAGACCCGCCTACTCCCATAATTTTACTGTTATTCTATCAGCAATTTATAATCTGCTTAAGGTGATTCACCGGTGTTGGATTTTTCTGTACAATGTATACAAAACCTGTTATATTAATAAAGAACACATTTACGACAATCATTCTGGAAAATCCAAACAGTTTTGCTCGGCTAGTTTTTAAGATATTCTTGGATTTTGGGGACAACCCCTAAAAACTGATAATTGTAATTTACCGAAAAACTTTTTCTTTAATCCTCATAAAATTTGGTATACATTAAATTTCGTATATAAGGAACCAAACAGTAATTTTATGTTATACTGTGCAAGTTATTTGATTTTTTAAATACTATTTTAAAATATGTTAATTTTTTTTGAGTTTTTGTCCGTCTAACTCCATGGTTTAACGTGAAAAATCGTTGAACGACATACTGTTTCCATGCATGCAACAAGTCCTCAAGTAGAGTGACAAATATTGAAGTTTCATGCAAGATTTCATGACAATTGCTCGGTTAGTTTATTTTTACACTTTTAGTGATTTCAGAAATGCTGAAAACAGGGGAGGTAACAAAAATAATCAACGTTTTGCATCCGTTGTATTCAGATTTCGCGACCATTCTATTTTTAAAAAGTAGTTCATACTTCAAGGTGCTTACAGTTTTAATTTGGGAACTTCTGCATGTATTAGTTTATATTCTGCAGGAATAAATGCAGGAATAAATGCAGGAATAAATGCAGAAATAGATGCAGGAATAATTGCAAAAGAACCGTCCTCTAAAATGCTTGGGATACTGTTTAAAACTATTAAATAAGTTTGATATTGGCGCACAAAACTACGTTTTAAATACGTCGTAACCAATTTGCTAGATTATATGTTTAATATCATTTGGATTAAATTATCCGAAGGGATTGAGCTAAGGGTGTTTCTGTATTTTCATTAAAAGTATATAATCGTAATAACTAGTCAGTACACTCGGGATTTTAAGACATGGGAAGATGCTGAAAAATCAATTTTAAGCATTTTGTATTATTTGATCTCGTTGTCAGACGCTCACAATACACCCAAGTGACTGCGATTTTTAAACTTCCACCCAAAAGCGGTGAAACACCTTAACACTTTTTCACTCTCAATTATCAATAAATGGACATGCTATTGTTTGCATACAAAAGCTTTGGAAAGCTCACCAAAAGTGGGTGGGTAAACTATAAGCCGGTTATAGATCACATATTAGAATTATAAACAAATTAGAGCTGCGGGTCGCTAGCGCTCCCTTGCTCTAATTTGTTTATAAATCTAATATATGATCTATAACCTATACTTGTAAAACGATCACATATACTGTCCTAAATGTCTACACAACAAAGTGAAGTGGCCTTTCTTATTGCAGCACCCACATCTGTCATCGTAATGGTCTTTAGCTGGACAGGAACCTTTTTCATGGACTTCTGTACTTCCACACCGTTGACAGTAGAACTTACGGTCCATGTTATCAAAATCAGGCTCATAAATAAGACCCACATATTCAGTGGAAATATACTTTAATTCTTCCCTGGCTGTGTCGATTATTTTCTTGGTAGGCTTGTGTAGGTTAGCTGATTTTTGTTGATCTAATTCCAATGTCAAGGTCTTCACTTGCTGCTCAAGATACCTGGACTTGATTCGCCAGGCGCTAATATCTCTTTCAATTATCCTGGATGCCAACGCCTTTGAACTTGACTTAGCAGTTTCAATTTTCTGGTTACAGGTTTTCTCAAATGCAGCAGTTTTGCGTTTCTCAGACTCTAATAATGACTTATACTTTTCTGTTACCCTATCAATTTCACGACTTAAATCCAAACACTTTTTACTTTGAACATTAGCACTGGTTTTCAGATCACTATTTTCTATTCTGAGGAATGAAATGCAAGCAGTTTGAGAATTTACTGTGGTTTCTAGAACATTAACAGATTTCATTTGAATTAAGTTACACTTAGCTTTGATCCTTAAAAGAGAATTGAAACACATTTTCTGTAGGTCTTCTGCTTCCATGTCGTAGAAGGGCATGTTTTGTGCATTTTTCCTGTTTAGAAAGGTAGTCATCCTGGTTAAATCCCTCAGTTTCGTCTTTGCCAGCTGTAAAGTTGTTGATCTTTGATCGTTGAATTTCTTGGAGGTGACCGTGCATATTGCAGGTGCACGCTGTGATGTCCAGTTTCTGGCAAAGTGTCCACAGTGATGAAACACTGGATAACAGAATCCACTACAGTGATGATTCATCTTCGGTTGTAAAATATATATATGGAGAATATATATAGAGTTCACTCGCTTGGCTAGTTATGAAGTCCACACACTTTTAGGTACCGGGAAAGCTACAGCAGCTAAAAAGTGCTGTATGCCCACGATTCTCTACCAAACTATTATGTTGTAAATGTGCGGATAACAACACAATAAACGATTTAACAAAGTTTTATTCTCCACCTTGAAATTACAATATTGGCACTCCAATAATCAAGCAATATTTCGTAACACAAAATATTATAAGTCACTCATAACACAAGTAAATTAAACTATGGAAATCCACAGTAAGATAATAATGGTAATCCTTATTATACATGTACTGAAAGTTAACTGCTGACCATTCTCTGAAGTAGTTTATATACACTCAGTCTTTGCTGTCAGGCGCGAACTCACTTCCTTTGACAACAAAAGATTGAGATTGATATTTGATTACACTTCCTTTGATAACAACTTATAACAATGACTTTGACAACATGTCAGATATAGGTGCTAATTGCCAAGAGCAGAATTATGAAAAGTACCTAAAACAATTTCCTGTATGGTTGGATAAGATATGACATGTGACACATTGAGTAAGATTAAACAGATATACAGTAATAACAAATAATAACTTAAAAATGTGTCTGAAAAGTAACGTGAATGTTAAGAAATACAATTATTTACTGATCAGCATTTAGGAATGAAAATTGTCTGATTTTCTTTCATAAAACTGTTTTCAAACTGTCATGCTAGATTCTGACTAGCTTCTGAATCTGAACAGTCAGTTTCACACTTTTGACAGAGTTTTACCATTTTATAGGCAACATATCCAATTTTTAAAAGAGAAAATGACCCCTTCACACCAACTTTTTAAGGGACAAAATATAGCATTTATGAAATTTAAGGGGTCAGTTTAATCACCTACTACCCAGTCAAATAAAGCCCCTGAACATCCCCTAAAATAAACAATATGAGTCCCATAGACCCTAGCTAGCTTGATCCACAGTTCTCGAGTTAGTATAATTAACTTAAAAGCATATTTCAACTATGAGATTGATTAATTTTGCACAACTAGACTTCTGTTAAGAATTTTTAAAATAAAGATAATTATACAAATGATTCTCAAAGTTTTATCCACAAAGTTTAGAAGTTAAACATAGATACACAATGAGCAGGAAATTAAATTTATTCAGTTCATTATCTTAACATTATGTACCAACATATCAGTATTTCAAGTACAGTCCATTCAAAGTTAATTGATAACTGTTGTTATCATTAGCCCGTCTGTCAGGTAAACTTTGTTATCCAGGTTTAACTGGGTATACGGTTCTTTATTTTTAGAAGTTAACAGTATTTCCCGCTATTCTTTCGAATGGGATAGTTCCCTCATTAGTATTACTTATCGAATTGACAGTATCTTACAGCAAATTCTGCAATAAAAGTACAAACATTCCATAATTGAATTTGAGTATACCCTTTATAGTGAGTATAACCTAGATATTTAACTTATAGGTGGTCCCATTTAATAAGCATCAAGTAATATATACATGTATATTGTTTATATAACATGATGCAGTCAAGAATTTATAAATCAGTATAAAAAATAAAGAACAAGTTTATATAATTTAAATCTAATCCATAAATAGCAACTGTTGTAAGTTGTAACTCTAAAGCTCTTTTATTTTAACAATATCTTAGACAACACTAACATATATAGTCCCTGATAGCTAAAATCAGAACCATGTAACCTTAAAAGACTTAAAACATTTATTAATTATTAAATGGTAAATAGAATAACCTAATTATGACTGGATGACCAGATTAACTAGATGCTAGTGTCTCTGAAATTTATATACAAAACTTGTACAAAAATGTATTTCATCCTAACAGGGCTAAAAGCCAAATCGTATTATAATTAATGTCAAACCTGCCATTATTATTATTCCATGAGTACAGGGTCATGTCCTCAGTCAGACTTAAATCAACATCAATGATCAGAATGGATCCTGGGGCAAAATAAACACTGCACATCACAGGCCTTATTTAAGGACAATCTATGGACAAATTAACCCAGTGTGTGCTAAGGATATATATCAGGGGGTGGAAATGAGGCGGAGGGTGGGAAAATTCACTGGCTACTTTTTGTCATTTTCTTCTTTGTTACTTTAAGTGAGATATCAAATCATCCTCCTACTTTCACCTTTTTACCTTCTTGCTTACCAGCACTGCCGGCGAAATGTGGGGAATTTTTTCTCTGAGGGATAATATTTAGTTGTCAGGGGCCAGAAAAATACCAAATTGAATGATTTTACCATCAGCTGTCCCCCGCAGGGCCGTGGAAGGGCGGGGTTTTGACAGCCCAAAAGTAAAAATCCAGGCAATCCTTGGGGAGGACAGCCATGGATGCAACTACATAGTGCATAAATCCTGCATGATGCCTGAGGATTAGGAGTGTGATTTCAATTGACTGGTGCATTACATATACACCTTGAGCATTGTGGAATTTATGGACTTTAATGCCATTTTAGCCAAATTTATATTAATACTTTTCAAAATAATAAGCACTACACAACTGTGTTCGCCCCTTATAATCATGCACCAATCAATATTATGCCCGCCCAGAGGGGGGAGTAGGGGGCAATTAGACAGACGAATCTATTCCGCTGCTAGTTTCCCAGGGAATAGACTCTAGTCGGTTCCAAGACCCGGGATTTACTACGTAATTAAGTATCCCGGCCCGGGATGTTTGGACAGAAGCATTGTCTCCAGGGTGGGGAATTAAACAAGTCAAACAATCTCTACCCAGGGACTATCGCGTACCAGGGTATATTATTGCAAAGTCCTAAATTAATGTAATTGTGAAAACCAAAAAGCGTCAATGCTGGGAAAGTCCTCCCAGAATCCTTCATTGTTCTGGAAACTCCTTCCAATTGAGTATTTTGATTGGTCGATAGGGGAATGACGATTTAGACATCATAAACAAAATCATGAAATAGAGTGTAGTCAAAATTGAAAAGTGTGAAATGGTCGTGTTAAAATTGTCGGACAAACAAATCGTTGAGTGATTTATGAATGTTTTTGGTGCAGATAGTGAGAAAAAGGGTTGATCCACATGACATGTGTATACAAGAAGTACAATATCTAGTCAATGAGTAATATTCATATGACCCTCTGACTCTGCAAAACTCAAAATATTAAAATCAATAGGCACGCTGTCAGAACTGCTGAATACCAGTCAACTGAACATGGATACACTGTATGACATGTCATTCACGAAATACATAATCAATAGCAAGATAGAACAGATATTTCAGTAAACATAAACATTTCCAGTACTTCTTTCATTTCAACAAAACACATGACGATAAAACACGAAGTTTGATAACAAACGAAAAACAGGGAGACTGCAGTCACAGCACAAATCATTGGTGGCAAAATATTCATAAATTCTATCCAAACATGAGCGCCGATCGTTGTGACAGCTTTATTGTTTCAAGCCGACAGCTTCAATATAATAAAACACTTCAGTAGATAATTGAAATATGAACTACTTACTAGTGTAAACATAATAAACTCCCAACAAGGACACGGAAATCTCACTTTGAAGAGCAGACAAATACGGGTGCCCGGCAATAGTAGAATCAACTTTGAACGAAAAATCGGTAAAAATCTGTCGCGATTACTCTACGACTCGCGGTAATTTATGCGGCACCACTTTAGCACCCGGGGCTATCTTGTAAACACACGTGTACTTCAATATATAATATTTAAAGCTATCAGCCTGTCTGACTTGTATCAAGTATTTATGAATACAGGAAGAAAAAGTTGCCGCCTAAATTTTCATTCGGATCAACAACTATTGATTTACATGTACATGCAAATTCACTCGAGTTAACAAAAGCCCATACTTCATGCGTTGTGGGACTCGCCCAGATGTAATTTCTGTTGACCAATCAAAACGTTGCTTTCGTTTTGAAAGCGAAAGTATTCTACATGTTTAGTTATCTTGTACTTTAATGTCAGTTTCACGCATGATGTAGGATATGTCCTAACGTAAAATATGTATGCATACATACCTGCAGTAGTCTATATAGTATTGTTAAGCGTTTATGGCAATTAACTAACGTAGACCATTAACACACGGTATAACCGGATGCGTGGTCGGCCGAGTGATGCGTTACGGCCGAGGTAAATACTGATGACGGTTAAGTAGTGGGGTTATATTTCTTACCGGAACTTATCGATTTCGATATCTTTTTTGGATCTAGCGATTTGTGAATGACCACGAAAGTTTAAATGTACTATTCACACAGCCTCGCATGCTACCTTGGCGGAATAAATCTGATAGAGCCTGTTTACACACGACACGCAGAAAATAATGCTCGATTCTCACATACATTGTCCGAAATTAAACAGTTTTGTGCTAGTATTGAACTATTTAAGATCACAGATCTAAGGAAATTTCATCTATGAACAATTCTGTAAAGTTACAACTCTGTCCGCGCACTGAAACCAACGATTGACCCCTTCAAAGAGACCCTAGTATGCGCAAAAAGGATGAGGTTTACAACCGAGGAGATTTTGTGATGATGACGTTTACGGCCGAGGACGAAAAATATGGATGACGTTTACGGCCGAGGAAATACTTTCTAAAAAATATGATTGTTCTCAGTTTCAATGGTTTTCTCACCGGGAAAGTATGGAATATTCTCTGAGTGCATTCCAATGAACATTTCTTTACCAGAAAATGTTGGATAAGATTGTCTTACACTTATTTTGTTCCTATAAATTTGATATAAAACGTCATGTTAGAGATCCATGACTTTACAAAACAGGTATTTGTTTGTTTGAAAAAGCATTTAACAGTCTACGAAGAACAGTTAACGAAGAACGTCAGTCAGCATACAGAAAATGATACTTTACTGAACCACGGCCCATATCCCCGGGGATGCGGGTAGTGGATAGGCGAGAAATGCTATGTTTTACCTTCCAGCTTTCCTCGCCGGAGAAATGTGGAGGATTAAATGTCCGAACCAATATCACGGGGTCTATGTTTAGCTGTCAGAGGTCGGGGAATACTAGAGATTTTACCATCAGCTATCCCCTGCAGGGTGGGGGGATTGCGGTGGTTTTGACAACCCGAAAATATCCAAGGGTGGAGACCGTGGAAGCAACTGACTGATGCATTATTTTAATGTTCGTATTTTCCTTTTTTTGTTTTGGCGGTGTGTTTTTATGCTTGGAGTAGGGAAAGAAAAATGTTCGTTCTGAACTGATGGTAAACGTTTTTTTAACCCTGTATATCTTAATGGGTATACAGAAGGAAATGTTTTAAATACCGTCATCGACTGTTCCTATCACGAGCTAGGACCGCTTCTGCTGTTAACAGTGGCTGTGCCGTAGATGTAGGACTGCTTCTGCTGTTAACAGTAGCCATGTCGTAGGTCTAGGACCGCTTTTGCTGTCAACGCTGTATAAATCCCCGTCCTACAGCCAGAGCTGACAGTACAAATCTCCGAGGTCGGTACACGTAATCACGAAGTTAATCGCAAGTTTGGAACCGAACCAAAGTATATTCACCGGGACCAGGAGTCGATTAGGTTGTCTTATTGCCGCATATTGTGAAGATGTGTCGGTCTAATTCTCCCTGTACTCTCACCGGCGGGACCTGCACCGGGACAGTGAGAACGGGGCTAAAGTTATTCTCGATTTCTTACGTGTAAATTCCAATAATCTAAAAATATTTTTTCAAAAAAAAAATGTTTTTCTCCAAATTACGCTATGAAGTCATAATTTGAAGCCAAAACATATGTCTTAAAACTAAAAATCTAATTTAAAAAATGTCGGCTCCAGTGGGGTTTGAACCCACGATCTATAGGAAATTCGAATACCTTTGTAATGAATTCTTTTATGAAAAATGTTCATCACACAAGGACAAATTACATCATATGACAAACGGGCATCATAATAATGACACATGTTCATCATATAATGACAAATGCACACCAAATGATATTATGGCAAACAGACGTCTTAAAATGACAAAACATTGTCATATTATGACAAATGGACATGATATTTTTTTATATCACGGTATAATAACATAATGCAACAGTTCTGCTTATCTTAAGACAGCTGTGGCGTTCCATATAGCTAGTCTGAGTTCCATATGACCACATTTCACGATCTTAGTATTTACTTTCAAATAAACAAAAATCTGTCTTGTTAATAACATAGATCTCCAAAATGACATTTTATATTGAAGATATAAGAATAATATAAGGCAGTTCTCTTCAACCTTTTTCTGGCAAAGGGCAAATAAGTGTTCGTTGGATTGAACACTTGCGAATAGCCCATACTTTCCCGGTGAGAAAACCATTAAAACTGCGGAAAATCACAGCTTTAAGTAAGTATTTCCTCGGCCGTAAACGTCATCCATATTTTTCGTCCTCGGCCGTAAACGTCATCATCACAAAATCTCCTCGGCTGTAAACGTCATCCTTTTTGCGCATACTAGGGTCTCTTTGAAAGGGACAATCGTTGGTTTCAAGGCACGGACAGAGTTGTAACTTTACAGAGTTGTTTATAGATGAATTTTCCTTAGACCTGTGTGGTCAAATAGTTCAATACTAGCGCAAACTGTGTAATTTCGGACAATGTATGCGAGAATTGAGCATTATTTTCTGCGTTCCGTGTATAACCAGGCTCTATCAGATTTATTTCGCAAATATAGCATGCGAGGCTGAGTGAATAGTACATTTAAACTTTCTTGGTCATTCACAAATCGCTAGATCCAAAAGTTCCGGTAAGAAATATAACCCTACTACTTACCCGTCATCAGTATTTACCTCGGCCGTAACGCATCACTCGGCCGACCACGCATCCGGTAATACCGTGTGATTAAGGCGTTTAAACGTTATTTTAAACAGAGTCATAGTATTCAGAAAAATGAAGTAATCTTAAAAAGGGTATGTAATTCATAAACATCGAAGTCTAAAACTCGGACTTAGAATTATAGCTCTCATAATGTTGTTATAAATGCACCAATTTTGATATGGTCAGAGATCTTATATAAATATAGTAGATCCTGATATGGTTAACGGATTTAAAAACGCGACAATGGGATAAGTCGATTTGTACCAGTAATATGAAATAATATATTTTATTATAATTCTCGGTCTTGAAGGACAACTTAATGCCGAAATTTTGATACCAAAATATTTGAAATACGATAAGTAATAATTAATGGAATTATTATACGAAAAGGACATTATATTAGCTCAGAAAATGAAAGTCACAGGTTTATTGAGAAAATTGGATCAATGCTCAATATGACGAACCTGTATTGATGCCGAATATATTTTTAAGAATGGAAAATAAATAATGTAACCACAATTCCAATGGTAGCATATGTTAGGTAGATGACTTATAGAAGGATTACAATATCAACGTAACAAAATAAAGTATCGGAACTGCTTCGCATTTAGCCGAAGACAACATCGCTTTGGTAAATAATTCTACGCTTACATAATGCACTTGTACTTTTTTTTCTTAAAATGCCGAGCTTAGCATATATTTGTCAATCAGCTTTCTGCTGAAATATGACAGGCATATATATGTGCTTCAACCCGGATTTGAACCCGGGTCGCCAGATTAGACGGCAAGCACACTAACCACTGAGCTTCGGAGGCACATATTACAATTGCATGTACCAATTCGTTATTGGCAAAAAGTGTGACTTTCATTTTCAGGAGCGAAGACTTATTATGCATTATTTTATTCAATACACATCGGATTTTTATAATTGAGGTACCAAAATGGCGACATTAAGATCACCTGTACGATGGTATATAATAAGTTAAGAAATATTTTTGTTTTCCTTGAAAAATCGGCATTACCCCCATTGTCGCGTTTTTAAATCCGTTAAGTATATAAATGGGTATACATGTTCAGTGGGTAACAATAAATAATCGGATAACATTTTACATGGTTATATATGTAATTGCAAAGAAGTGGCAGTGATTGTAAATGTTGTCAATTTTAAGTCTAGGTTTCAGTCTTACAATGTTGGCGAATAAGGTCCCTGGTTCCATTCCTAATTTGAAATCAGGAACCAGAAATGATTGTAAAAAGTTTGTAAAAAAATGAATAATATATGTACCTATCAAATGATGTCTGTGTTATCAATATCCAAACCATACATGCAAGGGTCATTATTAGAGAGTGTATTTTAAACACAGAAGAAAACCGTGTCACATTTTCCAGTGGTCACCAATTAAGGATGAATAAGTCATAAAGCAACATCCGAGACACGTGAAATATCGAACATGACTCGTACCATTAAACTCGTTATATTTACCGTGAAAACGTATAAGTTCGCACGTGCAAAACGAATTTCGCGAATTTTTGGATCAGAAATAAACCCGTGAATTTACGTCCCGTGCCCCCACTGAACCAAGACGAACATTTATAAATAGTAATTCATGATTCAAAATGCGCGAAAGTAAGATCACGCGCCTTTATTTACTGTTTACGTGGACTTATTTTCATGCGGAACAGACAAATCATGTTTTGGTACCGTCAACGAACGTTCACATTTAATAAAAGAATGGCGAAATGGTCGCTTATAGTATAATTAAAATATTAAGATCCGCGTACCTAGAGAGTGAGTGACTGGAGTTATGCTCTGGTGGCTACATGGTGACACGCACTCACATGATATGTAATCTACTTCGTGATTAAAGTACAAGTTTTAAACATGGCCGACCACTAGGTTCACTGTATAGTTTAATTAGAGATAACACATTGATCACCATGGTGAAGTGAGTTCGATCCCCGATCCGGACAGGTTAGGATTTATCCTGACTACGACTGAGAACTTGTCTGTACTTTGTGGAAGAAATAGTAAGAACTGATTGAAAATGTTATTGGAACACTGCAATCATGAAAGGTCGGCCATTTCCGTTTGTCTACTAGATCTAGTATTACAATTAGTAAAGCCCTGGAAAAGGTTAATACCTTCCTGAGAATAGTGTGGTTGCTACGTGCGCATGTCCTGTATAAAGTGATTGTGAAGGCAGATGTTTCTTCGTTTATTAATTGGAAGCCCGAGGTGTGGTTACCCCTTACCCGTGTGTTAAATAATGAATCAGTCAATTGAAACCCCGGCCATGGAGAATATGGCAGGGGGATAGCGGGGAATAATCGCAGGAATTGACCAGCCCGATGTCCGATTTTGTTCCGCGCCGAAAACGCGGGGACATATTTATTTTTATATTTCTCTGGTTTAAGGCGGATGCAATGGGTTGTTCCCCGGCTCATACGTCCATGGTATCATGCTATTTTCTGTTCAAATCTCAAATTCCTGGTAGTCGTTCTGACAAACAAGTGGTAAACTGGTTAACAAATAAAAAAGAACCAATGCGACAGTCGTACTCGGGGGTCAAAGAAAGACAACTGGTTGTAGAGATTATTGATAAATGTAGAAGAGTGGTCTCCCATTGTCTGTAGTATTCTATAAATTATTCTCCGTAAATACAGGTTCAAAGATGTCTGTCATAACCGCCAAAAGTTCCATTTCTGAATAGCTAAATGCAGTAAGTATAACCACAACGCTGTAGGACCATTAGAGTTGTAATCATATAAGTGTATTTATGATGGTAAAATTTAATCCTGAGCAACCTGTAATAGTCGACCGGGTTGAAAGTTTGTTTACGCGGTTGTGACAGAGATCTTTGAATCAACTATAATAAAGTTTGTTTAAAGCCACATTATCGCTCTCACAATTAACTATTTCCAATCACACAAATGTCCAATGAATCATGGAACTTTTAGGCTGTTTTAACAAAAGACCAATACTCGACGATAGAATGTTAACATGTCTGGTGAACAAAATAGTCTTTTGCAAGAGTTGCTCCCCTTAGACTTTAAATAATGCATTTATTGTTTACAAATTGTAGTTTGTTTACAAACCATCTGGATGTTTTATTACATTTTCTTCCATCTTGCTTTCACATTTAGGAATGAACTGAAGTTTTCAAATTGCATCATTCTACAAAAAGGTTACCAGGGCACTGTTTTATCAAAGCATGTACGCTAGCGTTACCCCGCGTTTTCCTAAAATATTGCGTACACGTGTCGATAACATTTGCGTAAATGCGTTTTATAAAGATATTTTAGTTCACTTTCTGCCGTAAGTTTTGGCTTATTTCTACGCCAAGGCTGGGCAACCCTAAATGGCAAATATAAACGTTAGTGAAGAGTCTTTAACAAGCTCTGTTGATTTTTGACCGTCGCATGTTATTTTAGACCGTTATTTGTTGTTTTAGACCGTCACTTGTTGTTTTAGACCGTGATTAATCATCAAATCTTAACAACCCTGTATGTATATTTATTCATTCTTGTCCCCGTTATATTGGTTATTTTGTGTCATGAGTTACGTATAGGATAGAACACGAGTAAGTGTTGGGTATGAAAACTAAATCGTGTTTGCGAGATTTTATGTTTTCATACCCAACACTTACGAGAGGGTTATCTGTCTTAGACCACAGCTAAAAATGTTAGTTTCTCAGATACAATTTGCACAACAATCAACTACTTAATACAATGAAAAATACTTAGTAAACACAATATCCCCAAATCGTTTACATTAGCCATTCATAAAATAAAATCGAGGAATGTTTGGTGCACGGGTATTTTGTGTTTTCGTTGGTAACATTCCATTGGTCAACTTTCTTTCTGTATTGTACATATTTTACATATCTTTTTTAAAGCAAGTGTACATGCATGTGCTTTTAAAAACAAGTAGTGGAATTTGATTCACTTGATAAAACCACTACATCGATGGCTTAGAATAAAAAGGTCGTAACTACTACTTACGACTTTATAAGACTCTTGCATATTTGAAATCTGCTTCACAAGGCGCTTCTTATGAGCCTGATTCATGAAAATCTGAAATTGTCATGTTGACCAAAATGAAGTTTAAAAACCTGTTTTCTTATTGTTAAAGAGTAAATTACAGTTTTCTCTTGCATGCATGATGTTTATATCGATTTTGTAGTTACGACCTTCTCATTCTAAGCCATCGACATGTAGTATGTTTTTGGAGTTTGAGGACGTAACCGCGGTTACGCAGATCAAGCATCTTCCATTCCGAGACCTTTGAGTCAAAGATCTGAATGAAAATCAAAGGTTTAAGGACGTTTAACCGCATTCAGAACAGCGTCTGCCGAAAGATACCAGAAAGCAACATTCTTGGACATGTTCAGCATACGAGCAATATGCACAATGACGCAATTCTAAGATATTACCAGGACTACCTTTTCATCATTTAAATATATGTAGGGTATCCGTCTATATGAAAACAATTTTTACGAACAAGCAATAATGGCACGCAGTGGGCATAGAAGCACTGCTGTGTAAGATTATAAACAACCGTTAAATACACTGTTGCGTAACTTCTCATCCAAACTACAAACGCCATCGAAGACGCCTCCATTGCTCCAGTCTACAGCTAAACTAGTCCTCTCGGCAACGCTTATCAAGGAGTACCTGACTGTATATCTGCTATTATAGTTTTTCAAAGGCGTCAGAAAGATGTTGATTACAATGTAAAATCACCAGTCAAAACATTTGTGTAAGCAGCAGTAAAATGTAAAAAAAAACTAAAAATGTTATTTCACGGCACGTTTTTTCATTTTTGGCATACCCATTTTGTAAAAGAGCAGAAAACTCTTATGTTATAACTGAATAGTTCACTAATGAACAATGATTTTTTTGATATACTTAACTGCTTAAATAGTATGTAAGTGCATGTATATGTTTTATAATCAATACTATTGTAATTCTTACTGCTTCAGCAATAAATTATTCTGTATTTTAATGATACTTTACTCTAGTTACACAAAGTATAGATATAAAGTAGCATTACAATTTTAAGTCACTGAAAACGCCGCTACATCCTCTTTAAACTCTATGTTTGATGTTTGTAGTTGGATATATGCATGTATAGTGATAGTTAATGCTTGACTTCATTGTTACAATCACACTTGTCGATGGATTGTGTTTACAATAAAGCTATAAATTCCTGACTTGGTGGATTATTTTGCTTGGCCTAAATAGTATTGGATAAATATTCAACACTTTTTCTATATACCACAGAAAAGTGTTGTATAAAAAAATTGATGGGATTTATTCAACACTTTTTCTGCTCGTTGATTGGTCAGTTACAGTAAGCTGTGGTCTAAGTTCAATCTTCAATATTTTTGCGTAAATGCATGCGAGTACCTGCGATCGTTTAGTAAAACACACTGGTAGATATCTATGGGTAAATTTATGCGACATTTACGCTTTGTTAGTAAAACAGTGCCCAGGTTACTCAAGCAATATAAAATAAAATAAATTCCTCATTACATATCTGAACATGTTATATGAGGACAAAGTTTCAAATGCTTTTCACTTAACCATGACAATTTCCTAGTGTATGCCTGAAACGACATTTTGTGAGTCAAAATACCAAAAATGTACATAACTTGGGGGTCAAATCTAGAACTATGACACAGTTGAACCTAATAATGACTTTTCATACAATTAAATCATTAAATCATTTGTTACTTACCTATAGATGTTGAATAGAACTGCAGGACAGAGCCCAACACTGTTATTTTGTAATTTCCTTTGTGCTTTTTATGATGCAACTCCAATTTATGCGACAGTATTATGTTGCACCCCAGGTAGCATTTGCAGCTCTAAGTTTGTTAAGAACATACATATTTTCATTGAGTTTATATTTCCTTACTATGAAATGGTTCAAGTGTATATCATGAACTATCTCTCATTAATTTTAAGTGAAATAAAGGGTCAAGATAAGACTTTTTAGCAAAAATTTGCAATTTTCGCATTAAGAATTGGTTGCCATGGCAACCATTGCATCATTTGATTAAAAACCTTTGGAAATTCATAGGATGAAAATGTATGTATATATTACTTATACAAATGGACATTTTCAAATGAAATAGTAACACCTTTTTGAAAATCATCAGCTTGATAATTTGATGGTGAACCTATATTTCTTTTGGCTTAAATATACGCATTATGGTCTGATGAAAATTTTGGGGTGATTTAAAGTGCTATTTGTTCATTGATTTGATTTTTTTTAGGAATTTAGAAATGATATGTTTTGTAGACTGAAAAACAAATCTCGACGTTTTACAACTATGCTAGTAATATACATGTACATAACTATCTTATATCTTACATTTTACTTGTAATTGATATTGTTTTCATTGTATATGACTATTAGGCACATGTAAAGTTAATTTGTTTGAAAATTGTAATAAAATTGGATGATTTTATTGTCTTTTTTTGTCAGAATGGTCCTCCATTTTTTCATACAAATTGCAATATTTTTCAAAACCTGTGGTTAGAATTTTTTTATATTTCACATTATGCTTCCTAAGTATTTTTAGCAATAAAAAATAGCAAATTGATCAATTTTAAAATTTTGTGTATTAGGGGTCCACTGCCTTAAGGCTGAATTTGAATTGAATACTTTAGTCGTCTTGCATTGAATGTGTAAGCAGGATATCATGGCATGGCGACGTTTAGAAATTGTCAATGTATTGCTACGGCTCAACTGTACTTTGTTAACAAGGCCATGTATCTTTGTGTCGCTGACCTGTGTACACTTAGTTAACAAGGCCATGTATCTTTGTGTCGCTGACCTGTGCACACTTAGTTAACAAGGCCATGTATCTTTGTGTCGCTGACCTGTGCACACTTAGTTAACAAGGCTATGTATCTTTGTGTCGCTGACCTGTGCACACTTAGTTAACAAGGCCATGTATCTTTGTGTCGCTGACCTGTGCACACTTAGTTAACAAGGCCATGTATCTTTGTGTCGCTGACCTGTGCACATTTAGTTAACAAGGCCATGTATCTTTGTGTCGCTGACCTGTGCACACTTAGTTAACAAGGCCATGTATCTTTGTGTCGCTGACCTGTGCACATTTAGTTAACAAGGCCATGTATCTTTGTGTCGCTGACCTGTGCACACTTAGTTAACAAGGCCATGTATCTTTGTGTCGCTGACCTGTGCACACTTAGTTAACAAGGCCATGTATCTTTGTGTCGCTGACCTGTGCACACTTAGTTAACAAGGCCATGTATCTTTGTGTCGCTGACCTGTGCACACTTAGTTAACAAGGCCATGTATCTTTGTGTCGCTGACCTGTGCACACTTAGTTAACAAGGCCATGTATCTTTGTGTCGCTGACCTGTGCACACTTAGTTAACAAGGCCATGTATCTTTGTGTCAATGACCTGTGCACACTTAGTTAACAAGGCTATGTATCTTTGTGTCGCTGACCTGTGCACACTTAGTTAACAAGGCCATGTATCTTTGTGTCAATGACCTGTGCACACTTAGTTAACAAGGCTATGTATCTTTGTGTCGCTGACCTGTGCACACTGAGTTAACAAGGCTATGTATCTTTGTGTCGCTGACCTGTGCACACTTAGTTAACAAGGCCATGTATCTTTGTGTCAATGACCTGTGCACACTTAGTTAACAAGGCTATGTATCTTTGTGTCGCTGACCTGTGCACACTTAGTTAACAAGGCTATGTATCTTTGTGTCGCTGACCTGTGCACACTTAGTTAACAAGGCTATGTATCTTTGTGTCGCTGACCTGTGCACACTTAGTTAACAAGGCTATGTATCGTTGTGTCGCTGACCTGTGCACACTTAGTTAACAAGGCTATGTATCTTTGTGTCGCTGACCTGTGCACACTTAGTTAACAAGGCCATGTATCTTTGTGTCGCTGACCTGTGCACACTTAGTTAACAAGGCCATGTATCTTTGTGTCGCTGACCTGTGCACACTTAGTTAACAAGGCCATGTATCTTTGTGTCGCTGACCTGTGCACACTTAGTTAACAAGGCCATGTATCTTTGTGTCGCTGACCTGTGCACACTTAGTTAACAAGGCCATGTATCTTTGTGTCGCTGACCTGTGCACACTTAGTTAACAAGGCCATGTATCTTTGTGTCGCTGACCTGTGCACACTTAGTTTACAAGGCCATGTATCTTTGTGTCGCTGACCTGTGCACACTTAGTTAACAAGGCCATGTATCTTTGTGTCGCTGACCTGTGTACATTGATACTCCACTGTCAAACTGAGCCCGTCAGCTTTTAATTGATACATGACAAAGCCCAATGATACAAGGATGTATATATACCAGGTGAACTTTTGGCTAAGTCGGCAAGTCAAAATCTATCGACAAGTTAACAACCGTAAATATTTTATTTTCCCCATTGCAACTAATGTTTCATTAGAACGTCTTAGTTTTTGCCCCCAATCCGGCTCAATTGCTACATGTATCCACGCGGGCATAAACTGTGACCTGTGCTACATGTATCCACGCGGGCATAAACTGTGACATGTTTCACAACCCTTGGTACGTGGGTAGCGCTCATTCTCTACTTGAGTATCGTGAAAATATACACCTAGAAATAAGTAAAGCGCACCCTTTTTTCCTCGAATTCTGAAATTTTTTTTAGCAATGGTTAGAGCGACCTTCCTTACTAATCATGTGTATCGACGATAGAGGTGCGCACACGGAAAGCTCGTGTTCTTCGCGATTTCGACACTATATTCGTGAACTGTTAAACTGCACTTTCAATTAACACAAAGTGATTTTGTTCTAACATATTGTCATTATTTTAACGCTTGTCAACAAAATGGTTAGGAAAAGATTATTGGATGAAGATAGGTGGCAGATAATAGGCATGATTAATGCTGGCATGTCCTACACACAGGTGGTAGTATCAGTGTTTGGTCCGCAAACGATTAAAAAATAAAATTAAAAAATATAATACAATTTCCGTCACTGAGCTAATATACATGTACTATCAAGATAGTGTACATGGAGTTAGATAGACACTCTATAAATACATACGGTCCATGTAGTGTATTAGCTCAGTGACGGATATTTTTCATTTTTTTCCAAACACTGATCTTGACACCTATGGTCCTACAGTGATGTTGGTCGTCAGCTTGGCTATAATCACTCTGTCATTTGCAGACTAGCTCAGAAGTATCGGCAGACGCATGACGTAAGGGACCGTCCAAGATCTGGACGGCCATATGTAACAACGGCACGCATGACCGAAATCTTTCACGTCTCGTTAGACGTTTTCCGTTTGGAACAAGCACCTTTCTAAAGCGAAACTGGTTGTCGCACAGGCATTTGTCGTCACGGACTCTGAACAATCGGCTCATATCTGTAGGTTTAAAGTCGAGAAGGATAATAAAACGTCCCTTGTTGACACCTGTTCATCACAGGAACCGTCTGACATGGTGCTTGGCAAGGCGTGGTTGGAACCGGAGATCATGGAGAAAGATCCATTGGTCCGATGAAAGCAGGTTCCTTTTGCACGTCATTGACGGGCGCATTTGAGTGTGGAGGCAACGAAATACAACCTACACACCAAGAAACATTTGTCCTACGGCTCCCTGTGGTGGCGGATCAGTTACAAAATGGGGTTGCTTGTCCCATGACTGTAAGTTGGACATTGTAACAGTCCAAGGAAATCTGACAGGTGATTCTTATGTACGAGACATCCTACATCCAGCCGTCGTGGACCATTTTCGATAATCATCCATTGGCTTCCCGACCTGTTTACATGGACGATAATGCCAGACCACACCGAGCCCATGCTGTAACACAGTTTTTGCAACGGAATGCCATCACCACCATTCCCGGGCCTGCCATGAGTCCTGATTAACATTTTTATCTTGGTCATTGGATAGATATATAATTATTAAACAAACACGCTATGTTCTGTAAATTGCGCTTTAATAAAGACCTTTCGTCCACTAGACCCCGATGCTATGCGGAAGGGATGCCGATTACACTGGGCTCTTTTGGGAACACTTCAGTGTCATTTATCAATACAAATTGGCCGATATTTGTCATCGTGGTTGTTCGGAAAGATTCGCGGATCGATATACGAGTTGTACTGTTGCGATATATAAGCGATTCGGCTTTCCTTCGGGAACCGTTGGGGATGGTTAAATGATTATTAAGCTTCACAGAGGGCGTCCCGAAGATGCCGAGTGGACGCCGATGGGTTCCCGAACACCCCGAACTATTGTCGACGCTTTCCCGATTACACAGAAGCTCTCCCGGTGCCGAAGATATTTCGGCCCCGAAGTGTCCCGAAGGCTTCCAGAAACGTTACGGATTGATGCAGAAGTGTTCCAGAACATCGTTAAGACAGTGGGGACATGCCGAACCATCTCACTGTGGTGAATATCTGCTTCGGGAACCCTATGGGGTTCTAGTGGACGGCAGGCATTAATCAACGTAACTTATCACAATTGCAGTTCACACTTACAAATAAAAAATGTATTGTAAACATGTTATTTTTAAAAATCCAGGGTGAATAGTTCACGACCTCCGGGAATCGATCAGTTCCGGTTGTGTTTAAAATCCCCACTTTTCAATGAATTCTTCAACCATTTCAATGGCGAGTACTAGCGGCGATAGCCTGGATTGCCTGCCCCTTACACTACGTGATAGAGCCAGGCATTAACCAATTTATCGATGGCTTAGATTAAGAAGGTCGTAAGTGCCACTTACGACCTTTTAATATTCATACATATTTAGAATAAGCATTACAAGGCGCTTCTTATGAGCCCATTTTCATAAAAATCTGAACTTGTCATGTTGACCAAATTGAAGTTGTAAAAGTTTGTTTTGCCATAAGTAAAGACTAAATGTTTTACCGTGTTTTCTCAAAATATCGATTTGGTAGTTACGACCTTCTTGTTCTAAGCCATCGATATAATGAAAGAAATTACACAATACGTTGAGGATTGTTAGACAATATGTCAATAAATAAAAGAGGTCGTACCATTTCATCATTGACTATGTACGTAGGGCGTTTCAAAAGTTCCAGGAAAAGTGCTCTTTAATATTTATCTTCCGGTCAAATTACTTAAAACTTTGCATTTACATAGAACAATTCATAATACAAAGTGTACGATGAATCGAATGCATGAGGGTGTGTCATACGAAATGACACGGCTGCCATAGCAACGTCAACAATGGCTACCCGGGGCAACCTTATATCTGGCTGTACCTTATTAACAAGTTCCGACTAAATCTCACTCAGTCAGGCAAATGGCACACAAAATTCACCGGTTACAACAACAACGATGCTTTATATTCTCAAAAAGTGCTTCGCTTTAAGGTACGCTCTTCCAGGGTCCCTATGCAAAGCATTCGAAAGTGTCACAAAATCAAGCAGAAACGTCCAACGCAACGTCTAGCGTCTGGTTCACAACTGACCGTACCTTCCTTTGATCGTCTGCAGCAGTCTGTAAGCGCTCATATTATTCATACATCCTGCAGTGATTATGAAATCTACTGTTTCAAGTCTTAATTCCTATGCCAAAAGACAAAAACTGGTCAAATTCCAATGATTTACTGACATTTGTCGGGCGATTCTAATAAGGCGACAAATAAACTTGAACACCACTGTGGGACTATTAAACCTATGGCATAATTTGATCAAAATGATGTTATAACACCCTTCACACATGTTCCATCCAGTTATTGTGGGTCATAGTGAATTGGTAACTGTTTGGTTGGAGTTAATGTGATGGTTAGTTTGGCGATTTCTACTATGTGACGTCAAAATTGCCCCGGGTAGCCATTACTGTTGTTACTATGGCTGCAGTGCCATTTTGTATGGCACACCCTTAAGCGTTTGATTCATGTATAACATGTATGATGGATTGTTCTATTTATCTGCAAAATTTAAAGTAGTTTGAACATACGATAAACATTAAAAAGCACTTTTCCTGGAACTTTTGAAACGCCCCTCGTATAAGATAAACACCAGTATTATAAGCAACGCTAGCCTAGTTGACGGTGAGCTGGACTGCCAGACTTATATACGATCCAGGTTCGATTCTTCGCTCAGGCCATGTTTAATTTTTTACTTAACATAATTGCTTTAAAAAATCTTAAATGGATGACTCTAAATATACATAAGCCCATGTGGGACCCATATTGAGTACAATATGTTCCCATATGTATTTGGGATTAATATGTTAAACAGCTCAAGTCTCTGAAACCCCTTCCCAGTGTTGCAATACGACGGGTTTCATATGGATCCCATCTGGGCAGCCCTTGTACACTATATGGGTCCCACATGGACATAAACTAAATAAAATGGTATGCGTGAAGAATTGAACCACTAGGGTGGTGAGGGTGAGGGTTGAACTGGTCATTCACTAGACCAATTTCTTTCATGATTCTGCTAGTGTTTATCTCATAGATAGCCAATGATGAAACGGTGCAACTTTATGATTAGGGGTGATTACGCAATTGAATGCAAACAAAGTCATCGATTTTATACATAACGATCAATAATAACACCAATGTCAATTTGGATAATTTTAGTAAAACATTGTATGTGGTATTGTTTTTTATTTACAAGTTAAAACCAAACCATGCCAGACAGTAAACTCCAGTTCGTGCCATGCAATGTATAGTTTATGCTAGACGTACTATAACCAAGTACATCGGGAGCACGTCGATTGTATATGGAAGCGGTATTCACTGCGATATCTCATAGGACCTGTAGATGGCGTCATTGCAGTGACGTAAACTTCACCAAGGATAGTGATGATAAACGGAAGTCGTCGGGGATGTTTTCGATCTGAAATGATACATTTGTATAAATGCATGAAAATAAATTCTGAAATATTATTCAAATATTAATCTGTCAAATACAAAGTGTGGTTTGAAATGGCAATTTGAATGAATCGCATCATTTGCATTAAAATCCATTAATCGATGAATTACCTCGGATTTGCGACGTTATAGTGACGCCATACCTACCATAATATTAGAATCTATATCTAGTCTAATAATTATTAAATCTATAGCATAATAATTTAAGGGCTTAGTAAAAAAACTATGATACATGCATCTATAAAGTGATGTACTTGAACGTGACCTCTTACCGGATGTCGTCAGATCCATAACAGCACAAAGCAATGAAGCAAGTGTTAGGATCCGATTGAATAATATTGACAGGTTGTTGCTAATGCATTATTATACATAACGCCAGTAGGCATTTTGCATTGTTATGCATTGATAAAATGGATACTTTCTTGTCGATTTTGGCCATTTCCATTCGTTGAGCCAGTTTCGGAATAAAACTGTGGGTTTGTACACAATCATTTAGTGACATACATAATATTCTATCTTGGCTTGAGCTCGTGAAAATCGGTCGGCAAATACAATACTTATGGTTGTTTTTCCTGTTTTGTTGACATTTTTCAGCTTGAAAACTTAGCAAAAAATAAGTACATTTGGTTAATTGAAGAAAATTTTAAGCTTTCCACTAAGAATAGGCCTACCAGTCCAGGTATGCTTGAATTAATATGAAGGTATACGCGACACCCTGTCCTTAAATGACTGCCTATTATTTAAAAAAAAACCTGACATATTCAATTAATAATAAGTGTAGTTAGTATATTACACAATCATCATGTAATTGATTATCCCGGATATTGTTTTCAACAAACCGCTAAGTTTATATTCTTCTGAGAAACCATGGACACATAGTGTAATTATTTTGCAATCGTGTTGCAACAGGATTTAAGTCTATTTATAGAAATGACATGAATACTTTCTGAGAATGAGGCCAAGTAGAAAATACTGTTGATATAAGACGCATTTCGGGTCAGATAAGAAATGAACGAAAACCAATATAAAATCATCTAAATTAAACAGTGGTTTATATGATTTAACTATAAATATGCATGAATTTATTCACTGTTTTATCTTAAACAAGCATATAACATGGTCTTAACTCATTCCCCACCGACACCACAACCAAATACACTTTTGTGTGTAGAAAGTGGTATTGCGTAATAACCTTCTTGGCGCATGCGCACCGTTTTTGTACGGCGCGTATAAATACCGAAACATACCGTGTCGTCTGCATCAAAGTTAGCATCAAGACGTACACGCATAAACACAAAATAAACAACAATGGAAACTCGTACATTCAGGGTTGTTCTCGCTGTTTTTGGAGCTTTATCCATTGTATTCCAAGCTATCGGACTGTTTTCACCGGCATGGCTTATATTTGATTTGAAACTAAACATGGAAGGGACCCAGCTTACAGAAAATGTTGGATTAGGTCTGTTTGCAGGACAAGGATGTGTGAACACAGGATACGGTGAACAATGCGCGGCTTTCACCATGGATAAATTATCAGACGCCATTTCTAAATCTGATCAACCAGACTACAGCAAATGTAAGTACAGTATAACCTCTATAGAGCATCACATTCTGAAAGCTGCAATCATTGGCCGTTGTTAAGGGAACTGCAAATATTGGCCTTTGTTTAGGGGGGTTAAAATATTGGCCGTTGGTTAGGGAACCGAAAATGTTGGCCGTTATGAAGGAAGCTGCAAATATTGACCGTTGGTTAGAGGTAATTACTAAATGGAGGTTAACTTTAAAGTAAATGTTAATATTTTTAAGGGAAACTTTGCATATAATATTATAGACAGTGTGTTACTGTACAGGGGACTGCTCTGGAGAGGTTGTGCTATATACTTAAGTTAAGTCGTTGACCTACTTAAAACTCAAACTTAAAAATCTTGTTGCATGGCATCAACATATTGTTATGATAGTATATAAGACCGTTTACTACCTTGTCGAGAGCCTGATAATCACTGCTAAGAGAAAGTACTCACACTAAATCGATGTATTGCGCATTCACGAATCTAATAAAAACAACAACAACAATGACAACAAGTATACGGTATCGCCTATAGGCAAATACATTTGCTTTTGGCAACGATCGAAACGCACAAACTTCACAAAATATCACACAAAAGTATATAAATATGCAAACTTATACATGATTAATTAACTTCATACAAAGAAAACAATACGAAATGGATTACATAAAACATGTTTAAATAAAGCAATGCGAATGTGTTTTATTTACAAACATAAATGTAAAAACACTTTTGCAGTGTTTACGAGGCACTTCTTATAAGCCCACTTTCATGAAAACCAGAACAGGCCATATTGACCAAAATGGAGTTGAAAAGGCGTCTTTGGCCATATTGACCAAAATGGAGTTGAAAAGGCGTCTTTGGCCATATTGACCAAAATGGAGTTGAAAAGTGTATTTTTAATCAAGTGAAGAGTAGTTTTATCCTAGTTTCTCACAAAAGCGTCTTTTACTTGTGACCATCACATTGTAATCCAGCCATATGTTCTAGTATATCGACTGTTCTAACTCAATTCATCACTTCTATTTGCAGCGGCTGCTGATGGACTGCTTAGCAACTTCTTGCCGTTACAGCTTCTGACCATATTTGGTGGGATTGCAAGTATCATTGCCATGTGTACTATGATCGCTTATCACCGAATGGCAGCCCTTGATACATCACGAAAGGATTCTGGAGTTTTCGAAGGCTGTCTATGGATACTATCAGGTATATATAGTGGTTATGTGACCACATTATCACGTAATTTGATTCGTCACATAAAGAGACGTACGTATCATCAAGCGTTTTTAGCTCACCTGGCGCATATATATTGACATGGTGAGCTGCTTTTGTGGTCATTCTTCCTGACGTCGGTCGTCTGTCCGTTGGATTCGTCGTCTTCCCGTCAAATACTTGCTGTTTTACACTCTAGAGGCAACAGTTTTGATTCAATCTTCATGAAACTAGGTCAGTATGTTGTTCTCCATGAAATCTATGCCAAGTTCGAAACAAAACAAAACTTCAAATCTTGCAAAACCCTTGCGCTCACTCTAGAGGTCAGAGCTTTGACCCAATATTCATGAATCTTAGTCAGAATGATACTCTCCATGAAATCTAGGACAAGTTCGAAACTGGGTCATGCCGGATTAAAAACTATGTCATTTGGCCAAATCTTACAAAAGCCTTGTGATTACTGTAGAGGTCACAGTTTTGATCCAATCTTCACGAAACTTGGTCAGTTTGCAATTCTACTTACAATCTATGACAAGGTCGAATCTTGGTCATGTCGAGAAAAGAACTAGGTCACTAGATCAAATCTTAGGAAAAACCTTGTGCTCACTATATGGACCCCTGTTTTGATCCAATCTTCATGGATTATGGTCAGAATGTAAGTCTTACTGATATCTCGAGCAATGTCCAACAGGCGAGCGATCTTATACATTGGGCTATTTGGGCTCTCTTGTTTTACAATACTAGTAGCCTTATATCACTAAATGTGACTATAACAAAATAAATAACTACGGCAGATGCATACTAAAAATAATCAAAGCACTGAAAGTACTGATGTGTGGCGAACTGATGTCATTTTGACCATTCAAATAAAGACTGCACCAACATGCTGTGTCAGAGTTCTGATAAGCCCAGACTCACCCGAATGTTTGTGCTGCTCTCAAGACACCAAGCGTCAGTGACAAGATGAGTGACTGGGTAGTCTCCATACAACTGATGAACTGGGAATTAAAACACAACAAACGAGATGCCCCCCCCGCTATGGAAACAGGACTAGGTAGAAATATGTTGGGAAAATTAAATAAAGGGAGGTAATTGATAAGATAGAACCAGATTTCAGTAGAAGGAAAATATAAGAAAATGATATCAATGGTAATATCATTACTTTTTTTTGGTTGAATGAAATAATTCAAGGACGGAACCAGATAGAATTATGGTTTCATGTCACATCACTTCTCTTAGATGCCATATATATATATATTTAAAGTCGATCAATTGAATTTAGGTGGACAAGTGGTCCAGTGGTAAGGGCTATTGACTACTGATATGATTATAATGAAGGTTGTCCGTACTCCCGCCGGATCAAGAGCAGAAATGTTTTTCGGAGTAACATAACTAAACTTACGAACAGACTTTCGGACCATACTCAGCGTAAATTCTATAGCATTCTGTCCGATATGTTAATTAAATCGTATTTAAAACAGGTCAATTACATATTTTGGAATATACTAGAAGTTATTTTTTGAAAATCTGACGATTATTTATGTATTGGTTATTATTTAAATATTGCGTATTCTGTTCCGAAATATGAACTCGCGCTAATCAGCGGGTGATATTTATTATAGCTATTATGTTGTATTTAGCATATTTTTATGCACCAGTCAGTGTGCGACCATGGTCCCATCCCTGATAGTTTTCAAATATATTATTTCTTATTAAATCCATATCAAGAAAATGTATTTAACTTCTAAATTCTGAGTATCAAAGTTGTAAACCCTTTTTATACCAGTAAATTTTATGACCCTAAATTCCTTACTTCTGCAGCTGTCTCCAAATCAACTAACAAGAACCCGATATAAAACCCATTCAATTAAAAATAGTTTTAACGGTCTATTGATGGTTTATACGGGGAATTGGGTAGATACCCATTATATATACATAGAAAACTCCTAATGATAAAATTTTGGATAAAAATATTAAAATCTAAGAACGACTCATTGATAAAATTGATGTATACTGTTTTAAAAAGAGACATAGAAAACGGAAACACATACAATACGCTTAATTGGGCTAGTCAGATAAAACGTATTCTAGATGAAATAGGAATGTCAGATTTATGGATACAGCAAAATGAATTGTACGTAAATTTCGGAATAATAAGACAAAGAATAATTGACACATACTACCAAAACTGGCACCATAATATAAATAACTCAAATAGATTATCAACGTACTGTAGATTTAAAGAAACATTAACCCTAGAAAAATATCTTACACTTACGGACTTTGAAAACGCACCACTTTTCAGGGGTCGGTATTTTTTGTATGAACTGTTTAGAATTATTTTATACCAATGGAATAATGTTCCAGGGTTATAACGCTGTTGGTAAAGTATATTTTAATCCAGTTTTACAAACCGAATCGCTAGTAGTGACCACGTGGTCAAATCTCATTTTTAGCACGTGAGACTCGTGCGAATGACAATATCCGACCTGTGTAAATGACGATGTGTTAACGATTCATTAGCATTCCAAAAAAACAACACATTTTAAGTTTTCAAAACCAAAGGTTACATTTAATGTCAATCTAAAAATGATATGTCTGGAGGTATAGACATGTTGCAAACCGGAAGTAGCCACCGCGTGGTTTTTGCGCGATTACATTGTCATGATACAATAAATATTCGTCTCCAATAGCGTTTTATGCCAACTGACACCACCGTTGATCTTCAAATAGGGATTAAAGGCCTAAAAAGCCACATAATTCGGATAAATTAATGCGCATGCTCCGTCAAAATAACGACTTCCGGTCAACAACCGTGCCTGTCAAAAAAATGTTTGGTGTCGATAGATATGCTAAATCATCAAATAAAAATATCAAACACGTTTATTTATAAAATACAACATTTTCACATAGTACCCTGCAAATTTTTGTTTCATGTAACATTGATCACGTGCTTCAACATGCAGTCACATCCTTCTTGTATTACTATTTCCGGATGACAGGGGTGTTAATCTTGGACAGCATGAATATATCTATGCGCATAAATAACGAATAACAGTCAATTTTCTTGAAGAAAGCAATATCTGCGTGATGGAATGTCCCAAATTTTGATCCCACCGAAAACATATGACATGTTCCTTCAGACTTGAGTCCTAGTATGAGTTCCGTGACGCGATCTACCCACAAGGTTGTCCAAACCTTTGTTGGTGAATAGAGGAAAAATCTCCAGAAGCAGATTGCAATTATAATGAGTACTTGTTGTTGTGAACGCATCAAAACATAACTTTTCACGCACTCTCCATAACTGTGAATTTGGTTTTGAGACTTAAGCACGTGGATGTCACGTGACTTAGTGACATTGTTAACTGTCGTTTTGAAATTTTGCTAGATGTTAAAACATAAATGGAGCTATCTATAGACAAACTTTTAATACAATTAAACAATGTTTACTATTAAATTTCGTGGTTTGAATAAGTGGTGCGTTTTCAAAGTCCGTAAGTGTACATGCGTAAATATTGATAAATACAAAATTGCACTTTCAAAATTTAGACTCTCGTCACATGATCTGGCTATCGAAAGAGGTAGGCATACAAATATACCAAGAACAGATAGATACTGCCAAAACTGTAATATGCATGTAATTGAAAACGAATATCATTTTCTTTTAGTATGTCCAAAATATAACAACTTAAGACGAAAATACTTTACATCTTATTTCTGTCATTGGCCGACCTTGCAAAAATTTACGAATCTAATGAACTCAAACTCTAGCAAAATTCTAAACAATGTAGCAAAATACTTATATATAGCTTTCAAAATCAGAAACACGAACCCTTGACATTTTATTTAATTTCTGACTTTTGAACTAATCACGCATTTGATTTTTCTTATTTTTGAACTTTCATGAACTTCTCTGTAAACCTGTATCAATGTACTTTATCCATATCTTTGTTAATACTGTTAATATTGATCACACATGCTTATTATGTAAATGTATATATGTTGGCTATAAATACGCGAAATGCTATTTTATGCCCGAATAAACTTTGTATTGTATTGTATTTAGAGATTAGTATAAATATAATGTTATCATGTTATTTCCTGTCTCATGGTGTGTTCAATCCCTTGTAAAAGCATAGATCCCTGTGTTACATGACCCCAAACTGTCCCAAAACAAGTTACTAACGACCTACCAATATACAACCCCTTGAAGTTTACCAGATTGTATGGTCAATTTTCTGCCTCATGCAGCTTCAATAATTGATTACAAATTTCTTGTCAAAATATAGATCTAGCTAGGATTATGTAATGTTACATAATAAGGAGGGGCTAATTAAAAAATGCATAGATAATATTGCACAACGTGGCTTGTGGGAGGAGCTAATTAGATATGCATTAATGGGCTTTATAACTGCACATTAAGTGGGAGGAGCTTATTAATTATTTATAATTATTGAAGTAGGTTTGCCCAAAGACCTGTAATTTAGGTCTTTGGTTAAGAATTTGGTTTGCCCAACGTGTATATACTAATTAACGGCCTTTTAATCCAATTACCGTTAACTTTTCAATTCGAAACCTTGTGAAAATATATTACCGCTTTAAAAGGCATATTAGTTCGCATGTTGCGCGTTTAAACTCGCCGTAGAGTGTTTATTAAATGAGATATATATGAAAGTCGCACATCTTAATGAAACTGAACGTATCGTCTTTAAAATGGCTTTAAGTTGTTAATGTTACTTGGAAAGTAAAAATATAATTGGTGATTTACGACACCAGGTTGTTGCTAAAAATCGCGCAATTCATGAATAGAAAATGTAAGTGCTCGCTGTTTAACTCGTCAGCATTAGTTCATTTATTTTATAACCGCAAACTAAATTGGTATAAGTGATCTTTAATATGTCATAGTATTGACAATTTCTTTTAATCCGAAAATACTTTACTGAATTCTCGTTTATTGCTTAATTATTCTTTCTCAATTCAAATCCTAAATAGCGTTACGTGTTGAAAATAGCCGCTATGAATAGCACAATTAGTTCGCACGATGCGCGTTTAACTCGCTGTCATGTGCTTATTAATTGAGACCGATATAAATGTTGCACATTTTCTTGAAGTTGAAAGTTTCCTCTTTTCAGTGAGGTATTATTTGTTAATGTAAATTAGAAAACAAAATTGTTACTGAAGATTTAAAACCTCAGGTAGTTCCGAAAATTTGCGCAATTCGCGAATAGTAAATCTAGGGACTCGCTTTTTAACTCGTCAATGTGAATTCATATTATTTTATAATTTAAATTTAATTTGATATTAATAAATTGAAATATCTCATGGTATTGACAAAATTTATTTTGTCAAAATCCGATAGTAATTGACGGAACTGCAATTAATTGAATATTGCGTGACAGTACTGCTGAACCAGAGATCTATTAATATAGTAGATCCTGTCTAAGCTGATCAAGTTAGTGTATCGATCGTCTGCTAGCGGTTAGATAGACTGTATATACTGTCCTTGAACTAATTACCAGTGAAAACATGTTGTTTCTATTTATAGCATCAATGTTTGTAAACAACATAATTAGGTCATCGTCTACAAATGTTCAGCGGCGGAGTGATTTTAATAGACACATTTCAGTTCACCCGTGTTCCACCAGAAATCTATTGGCTGAATAAACAATACAAACTAGTCACTGACCAATAGCTCGTTGTATATCAATTTGCATATGAATGCCCCGATATGTAAACATGAAACCGTGGGATTACTTTCTCAACCTTCTTGACGGTCCTTGGCGGTTCGCAGGCCTTTGATAGTAGGAATATAGTCCATGCGGAATGATTTGCTATAAAATTAAAATATCCTCAAAAAATAAAAGTCTGATGTAATTGTTGGTCTTAATATTAATAAATGTTGGTAATGTAAACAAATCGGGTTCAATGATACGTGTAACCTGTGTAGCATGCTTGTAATATTGTTCAAATCATAGACCTATTTATTGGTGTAGGCATAAAGGCGTTAACTTCATAGTATATATAAATAAAAAAAAATGAAAGATAGTTATTACATTGTGTGGCTTTATCGCCACACAAAAATAGAAATGAGCCTATATTCGTATTGCTTATGTGCTGCAGATATCTTCCAGACATTGAGTGTTTGTATTTACTAGATGCAATATTGAGAAAACACTGCACAAGAACAGCGCGTATCTAGATATTGATTAAATGGAGCGTTGCAGTGTGCCATGATATTTCTACTTCATCATTGCTTTGTGTAAATAAATGTTTATCATGTGTATGTTGATGAAAATATGTAGTACAATATTCACTCAGAAAATGTGAAATTGGGTCATCCTGCATTTTTTCGGCGGGGACTTGGAGTTTCGATTGTTTTCTTTGGCTTATTTGTGGGCATTGCTCAGTGAAGTTGTGTTATGGTGTTTCTGATTTCTGTGCTCGGCTGTGGTTAGGTTGAGTGCTACCTTTCCTGTCTGATTTCCTTATACCTTTTGAGCTCACCTGAGCACAAAGTGCTGAAGGTGAGTTATTGTGACCACTCACCGTCCGTCTGTACGTCCGTCTGTATGTCCGTCCGTCCACACTTTCAAATAACTTCTCCTCTTAAACCGTTCGGCCAATTTTGATGACATTTTGCCAGAATGTACGTGGCATTGGGGGGTTTAGTAATTGTTCAAATTATGGCCCTGGGTGGAAATTTGCCCCGCCCCAGGGGTCACCGTTTTACATAGACTTATATAGGGAAAACATATAAATATCTTCTTGTCTAAAACTACAATGCATAGAGTTTTGATATTTGGTATGTAGCATCATCTAGTGGTTCTGTACGAAGTTTGTTCAAATTATGCACCCGGGTCAAAATTGGCCCTGTCCGGTATCACCAGTTTATATATTTAGTCTCTACCTTTGTTAGTCTAAATTGTGCGGGGCTTCATTTATAATCAGGTGAGCGATATAGGGCCATAATTCCCCAATTGTTATACTAGTAACCGTTGTTGATATTTCAGGTATTCTGTTGATAGCGGCCGTTGGATACGAAGCAAACCAATACGCCACATTCAAGTCCGGCTTGGCAACGTTAAGTAAAATACCGGAAGTAAGCGACCAGCTCCAGATTGAGGTTCATTTCCCATGGGCTGCTGTTATGACTGGTAAGTTTAGATGAATTGTATCATGATAATAAAAAACCAGGAACACTCTAAAACGATAAAAAGTAACTACGGAACGCAGATATGCATGTATTAGTCCGTTCACTACTAATTTTCAAGTAAATATGTCAACTTTTGAATTTGACTGTGCAAAGTCCAACTACCTTAAAACAATTAAAGTAACACTTGGTTATCTCGAGGAGTGATCGACACAGTTCAAATGCTCGAGATAAACTAAGTACTCGTTATAACCGAAGTGTAACTTTATTGATGATACTAACCAAAGGTATTCACTCTACTTTATTATTTCATTTCTCATGGACATTTTTCTTCACACGTGTATATAAAAAGTGTTTTGGGCTTCGTCATCTTAGTTTTCTTTACATACATGTATGAATAATAACCCAGCGTATAAAGTTCGGCAAATAAAATAACTTCGATTATTTTGAAACCTTGAAGATGTTTGCAATTTTATGGTAAAAAGCCATTAATGTTCGCCATTAAGACAAGATACATAATGGTACATAATTGTTATAGTAAAACTTTTTTGAATTTTGAATTTCAGGTATAGGGGCTCTTTTCTGCTTTCTGAATGGTCTCGTCATCTCTATCCAAATGTGTTATTCCACCAAGGAGGATTCAGGCATGGTGGGAAGTTGGAATAAGTTCACAAACCAAGCTATTTGAGAGACATACATTTACTACAATCGAACAAGTTGAGAAAACGTTGACAAAACAAGCCATTTGGCTGACTTGAATTCACCAAATCTAACAACTGTACTTTACAAACAAAGTTATATAAGATTTTGAAACTAACAAAAGTTCGAGAAAAATTCACCAGTCAATGTCTGAGAAATAGAAACTTATCAAATTAGACAAGTTCATTTGAGAGACTAGTAAATTAATTAAATCTTGCAAGTGTAGAACTAAATTGTAGTCTACAAAGCAAACTTCTTAAGAGACTTACGTTTAACAAATCTTACAAGTGTCCTTCACAAACCAAACTATTTAAAAGGACGAAAGGTGACAGGTTAAAAAAACTTTTACATATCAAGCTAGTTGACAGAATTAAATGCAATCAACCAAACAAGATATTTGAGACGCTCACCAAAGTATCAAACTTGAAATGACATGCCAAACATGACAATTTATCATACGTATTGTTGGACTCAGATACTCTACAAACTGTGCATATCGCGTAAGATGCGGCGAGAGTTTATCAATGATTGGGTATTGTGATAGCTGTGTTTATATTCTGTATTATAACGCTTATGTAAAACATGTAAATCATATGTTCATACACTTCATTGAAATATGCCCGCTTGTATTATATGTGTTATTCTAACACGAATCGCGGATTAATCCAATGCACAAAGAACGAACCGAACCATGTTTTATTGCCCCCATAAAACATACCTATCAAATTGGCTGTTTCTATTTACGCCCAGTATCACTTGACATATTTATGAATGAATGAACGTAAACTTTATAGTAAAATTTACTACGAGTCACGATGACAAGGCGAGTTGCACGAGAATCCAGTGTTACATCTATGACGCATCTATTTTTAGAAACTCCAATATACTCTAGAAACCAAGATTTATTAAAGCTTCTGATAATCAATCCATTTATATTTATCATTTTATGAAATAGATACCATATACTCGTGTTATTAAAATTGTTTAAATGTTTAAATTGTGGTATTTCCTTCAGAAAATTACGAAGGTCGTTTTCATTAACGAGGGAGGTAATTGTACCAGCTAATAAGCAACTCAATTTCTTCGTGGAATTATGTTCAATGTCAAATGGGTGAAAATGGAATGCGCGCAGTTAAATAGTGCGGGATATTATCGTATTTAGAATCGAAATAAAAACTCTGTTCTTGTATATTGTCGGTGAATAAAAACACGGGCACTCGTTCGGATGCGGAAAATTAAATCACTCGTGCTACGCACTCGTGATTTAATTTTTACGCACCCGAACTCCTGCCCGTGTTTTATTCACCGACAATAAACGCGAACAGATTTTTATTTCTTAAATATTATTATTTATTGACAGAGGTACATTTAATGTGTATAACACGTTGTTTTCTCTATTTGCCATCATCTAATTGACAGTTTGGTTGACTTGCCCTTTAGCAATCATTGACTTCGGGGATTTGCTTTTCTTTTTGAGATTTTCAGAAATAAATGCCAACTATTTATGTACATGTATGTATTTCTTTTCATCCCATAATAATGTTATTTTGCTTTTTGACATTTTCAGAATAAATTACAAATATTTATGTATGACTTTCTTTATTTCGCATAATTTCATTCATGTTCTTTTTTGACATTTTCATCAATAAAGTTTGTATCTTTATGTATGTCTTTCTTTATTAACAAAAAATCAATCATGTTTTTACGCTTTGTTTCGACATTTTCAGAAATAAATTTCGTAACTCAATGTGTTTCTTTATTTCCCACAATTTCAATCATGCCTTTTTACCATGCCAAATTGTATATCAAGTTTCAAGTTTCAAGTTTATTAGCAAATCGTCATTTATGCAATGCTTTTGGCCATTAACAAAACATATATACAAGGTCACATATGCATAAATATAAACACAAAGCATGCAAAATAACAAAACACAATTTATCAAATTAAACATACAAGTTACATACAAAATTTAATATTCAAGAAGCAGGTAAAATGTTAAGCTTTTCTTGTCTTAAAAGTAAAGAATGGTGTATAAATTTTGCAATATTTCTTATGGTCTTATTTTTCTGACTTGAAAGCAATCTACCAAATTATTGTAATCATGGGAATGATACATTTATACAATATTTGTTTCTTAATTCGTGATATAATGGACAGCAGGAGGTAAAATGGTATTCAGATTCTAAAACGTTTTGATTAAAGTATTTACAAAGTCTATCAATTCTATTTACATAAGTAGTTCTACCAGTTTCAATTTCCAATTGAATGTGTGGGAGCTGAGTCTTAATCTGGTTAAATGTTTTCGAATTTTATCATTTTGAATAATATCCAGATATTTTTCCTATTGAAATTCACTTTTAAACAATCCATAATAATAAAGTTTCGGTTGGTTTGTAACAGTTGCATTTCATTCCTGTATGTATTGATCCTTAAGACGCTGTTTAAACAAAGGCATATACTTAGTTTCTACATTAAACGTATCCCATATATAACCAAAACCGAGATTATCTAATAATGATTTAACTGCAAAAGCCAATATATTATTATGAACACTGTGCATATTTTGTACCTGATCAATAAAAAAGGAATGAACAGGGTTGCTTGGATATTTCATTATTTTAGTCCAATATTTAAGTGCTCGTTCCTTACATATAATAGATAGTGGATATCTTCCTAATTCACCTAAAACCGCTACATTTGATGTTTGGGATTTTACACCGAGCAAGTATGATGAAGTCTGTCAATGTCTTTATAGTTATTTAGACACCATATTTCAAAACCGTATACTATAATAGGAACTATAAGAGAGTCGAACAAAGACAATTTGGTTTTAACATCGATATTAAGTCTACTGAAAGTGGATGATGACACTATCATTGTGTAGTATGCTTATTGGACCCCATGAGCTTTATGAGCATAGACCAAACCGGCACACGAAAGTTAGGCTTTGTATATTATATACCATTTTAATAAAGCCCCCTTTTACAGTTCGAAAGTGCTGTGCAATCACGGTTCAGACAACGTTAAACACTCTGTAATGGATATAAACATGCAAGTCAAAATTACAAAAAAATAACTTATATTCAAATATGAACAGTTTATATGAATTAACGCATCCATCCCTAATTTATGTAATCAATAGTCCAGTAGGCGTCGTAAGCTGTATGGTCAGTCCACACGCGCATTACCTAGCCAGTATATGTAGCTGTTCTGTTTCATATTTTGTGTTCAGTTTTGTGTTGGATGGTGTGATGTTCACTTGTGAACTGTGATATTTCTATTGTGTATTTCTCTCAGTGCATTTGGTGTTATAGGGCCTTATTCACCAATACTGTAAGACCGAAACACAGACTTACAATTGAAAACATTCATAATCACGGCCATTTATTTGCAATTATATTTAACCATATGAAATGTTATCTGATTATTTGTTGCTACTTACTGAACATAATTATATACTCATATATATCAAAATCGGTTCATGAGCGAATAGAACATTTGCCAATGTAAAGTCTGAGTTTTAGACTTACAATATTTGCGAGTAAGCGCCCAGATTTTGATTGCATGCAGCCTTCCTACTCTGACAGAAGACTCTCTAAAGTTTATGTTTTACATTTTTGTTTGTTTTGTGTTTGATTACTATATTTCCAATTGGAATTGTCGAAATTGAAACAATCACATTAATTGTTCCATTTTAGTTATATTTTAAAGATAGTTAAGAATGTTTATTTTCAGAGAAAATTTTGTATACAGACCTATGACTTGCCTAAATAAAGGAGATTTTTCACAGGAGATGTGGCTAAGTGTATTAGATATTGACCTTTAAAAGTTGTATTGATTTCTTATCGAATAGAAATGTAGACTCTGTGTTGCATACCGAAGGAACGTTATCTGATCGTCTCGATAATTATGCGAAGTAACCACAAATTAAAATTTAAATCTAACTACCAGTAGCTACATGTATGTATGATATTGTTTCTCGTAAACAGGATGTGCCGATCCTGTTAACCGGGCCTATATCAATCAATGTGCACAGGGGAATTCCCCATCTGAGCGATGAGACGTTTTCATTGGCTGTTCACATTGTCACGTGGTAAGTTGAGATGATGACGTTAATTAGGGAATGGTGTCTCGCTTTGCTTCAGTAATGACATGGTACGAGTGGTAGTCGTATGTGTCAGAACTGATAAACATCTTGATGTTATCTGGTTATCTTTAAGTAACGGTCGGATATCACTTGCGTACACAAAATTTACTAGATCAACACTTGAAAGGTTGTTTTGGGTTGAACTATCAGAGTCACGCTTATATTTGAACAGTTTGGCTTACCCCCTTGTTTGAAGTAGTTTCATACTAACAATTCAAAATGAAAAATCTCTTCTGAACCCCGTATAGCACTTTAGTAAGTTTCATTATACATTACATATTGTTTGAATTTCCATGGACTGCAATATGAGTATACATGTATGTACAATGGGCATTGACTTCGTATAACGCTATGTTTTAGCGTTTAAGCACATGTTGGCTATTGAATGAAGTACCTAATCTATATTTCTTTGCGTTTATTGGAATTTGAATGTATTTAGAAAATTTGTTAAATGCACTGCAACATGGAAAATCACTAACCATAGAGACACATTTTGATTATACTCGACGTGTGTATATCTTATAGTGCGGGCAACAGGTACGATAAACTATGTCCCTATTCATATGGGGGACACCTCATCATGGACTTCTAACAGCAGCCTCAGCTGAGATAAACATGTAAAACTTCGTTATGATAAGCATCATTATTTCGAGCACCCGGTTTATGTCGAGCATTTTACCTCTTTCGATGACTACTCGAGGAAGTTTAACTGTAGTTACACCTATCACCACCGGTCCATATCGAAAGAGACTAATTATGCCTGGACATACAGAGATTTGTCACAGTACAAATATCTGGACATTTGTGCTAAAAGTTCTAAAATTTGTGTGTTTGAGACAAGAGGCGATTTGTCCTATCACCTAATAAAACAATACGGACGTGCAGAAGTTTTGTGGATGTCTTCTACAGCGGTTAATCCTTTATCATCCATATACGAAGGGCGATTCCAACATTCCAGGAAAAGTGTTTTATAATGTGTATCGTCCATTCAAATCATCTGGCATTTAACTTTATGGTCGATATTGAATGTTTAGATACTAGTATATCGCTGGCTTACAATGAGAAGGTCCTAAGTACAAAATCGATATTTTGAGAAAACAAGATAAAACTGTCCTACTTTACTTACTGTGAAACAATATTTTTCTACTTCAATTTGGTCTATATGATTTTCATGAAAATAGTTTCATAAGAAGCGGCCTATGATGCAGATTTTAAATATGTATCAGTCTTATATGGTCGTAAATAGTTGTTACGACCTTCTCATTTAAAGCCAGCAGTGTTATAGATATGTTCGTATCTCTCTCGCGCCAAGAGAGTATCTATCAATTAACATTACATTACAGTATAATACGTATTATTTAATGGGATAAAATACAACATACACTGTAGTACATATACTAGTAATCAACCAAACAAAACTCAAGGTTAGCATTCGGTATAATTTGATAACAATTCGTAACAGTCGGCTCAACATTCGGCTACCATTTGCTTCTATTCCGTCACAATTCTATAAAATTCGCTCACCCATGTTTATACATGTAATTTGTTACCAAACGATAACAATTTGCTATAATTAGGTTATATTCATCATTTAATAACATCCGGAAACAATTCTATTGACTGTCAGTATAATCATTATGTCAAACTTCGGTTTATAAGTATATCTCAATATTATCCATACATGTATATGTAAGTACTGTTGTGCGTATTTCACTTCACGGATCCGCATAATATGATATCTTAAAATCAACGCAATTGTCTAGTCGTATCACGGACACGTAAGTACTTGATGTACGTATTGTGACACACCGGTATAGTCCAGTTAGGGTAAGATGACAGTGACGCAGAGGTAGAATCCACTATTACGGTGTAAAACCAGTTATAAAGGCTTATACAAGCATATTTGTGTTATTTAAATGTTAAACTAACCTCTATAGTTCAATTTTGAACACTGAGCCATGAACTTTTGGACGAGTCAATTTGGGCGGGTAATCCGTGATTTATTCAATAGTCATTATTTAAGAAATAAAAATCTGTTCGCGTTTATTGTTGGTGAATAAAACACGGGCAGGAGTTCGGATGTGGAAAAATTAAATCACGAGTGCGTAGCACGATTGATTTAATTTTCCGCATCCGAACGAGTGCCCGTGTTTTATTCACCGACAATATACAAGAACAGAGTTTTTATTTCGATTCTAAATACGATAATATCCCGCACTATTTAACTGCGCGCATTCCATTTTCACCCATTTGACATTGAACATAATTCCACGATGAAATTGACTGGCTTATTAGCTGGTACAATTACCTCCCTCGTTAATGAAAACGACCTTCGTAATTTTCTGAGGGAAATACCACAATTTAAACATTGAAACAATTTTAATAACACGAGTATATTATCTTTTTCATAAAATGAAAAATATAAATGGATTGATTATCAGAAGCTTTAATGAAACTTGGTTTCTAGAGTATATTGGAGTTTCTAAAAATAGATGCGTCATAGATGTAACACTGGATTCTCGTGCAACTCGCCTTGTCATCGTGACTCGTAGTAAATTTTACTATAAAGTTAACGTTCATTCATTCATAAATATGTCACGTGATACTGGGCGTAAATAGAAACAGCCAATTTGATAGGTATGTTTTATGGGGGTAATAAAACATGGTTAGGTCCGCTCTATATTTAAACGATTAATCCGCAGATCGTGTTAGAATTAAAGATAATATGCTACTTACTACTGTGTGTAATTTTTCGATGTACAGTTTATCGGCGAGTGGATTAAACTTTAAAAGTGCAGTCACGGCTCAATGCTCGAAATAGAACTATACCTGTTCTGTACGGTGTTCTACGGTGTTCCGTTTGGACAAACGTATTTTTTTGTGTCTCCCTGAACCTCGATGCACGATGGTACGATGGTGAAAATACGATGGTACGATGGTGAAAACACGATGATACGATGGTGAAAATACGATGGTACGATGGCACGATGGTGAAAACGCGATAATAACATCGCGTTTTCGTCATCGTACCGTCGTGTTTTCATCATCGTACCATCGTACTTTCATCATCGTACCATCGTACCATCGTATTTTCACCATCGTACCATCGTGTTTTCATCATCGTACCATCGTATTTTCACCATCGTACTATCGTCGTACTATCGTCGTACTATCGTGTTTTCACCATCGTACCATCGTGTTTTCACCATCGTACCGTCGTGTTTTCATTATCGTACCATCGTGTTTTCACTATCGTACCATCGTGTTTTCATCATCGTACCATCGTGTTTTCACCATCGTACTATCGTGTTTTCACCATCGTACCATCGTGTTTTCACCATCGTACCATCGTGTTTTCATAATCATACTATCGTGTTATTATCATTGTACCATCGTGTTTTCATCATCGTACCATCGCCTTCCGGCGATCATGCACAGTAAATCCTATTGATGTACTATACATGCACATATCAACAATGGGCTAAACTCAAGTGAACATGCGATAGCAGCCTGCAATAACTCCAGCCTGCAATAAGAGGTTAAGCACCACTAAATTTCCTAGCCTACAATAAGATATTTTTAGCCGTCACTAAGACAATTTTGGGGGTGTAGGGACCGTATAGGTCAAAATTCAGTAAACATTGAGCAAGAATACTTGGTATACAGACGGTGTATACTCGTACGATTCGAATGAGACCACCACCAAAGAGACTGGACGGGTTCGAGCCCGTATACCACACAAACCAGTCCCTGTGACCCCAGATAACCGGGTATGTATATATAGAGCAGGTGGACGAGAGTAAAAAAATAACATGGCTAGGCCCCTATCTAGGGGCTGAAAGAGGGGCCAGACCCCAAAGAAGCACAAATAGTGTTATGCCAAAGGCGACTTAGGATGGGTTAGAGCCCGTGTACCACCCAAACCATGCTTTGTGACCCCGAAAGACCGGGTATACAGACGTAGTGTATGATCATATGAGTCGAACGAGACCCTCTGCAAGTTCCTATCTTGGGGCTGATAGGGTCTAGGGGCCGGAACCCGTAGTACCAATTAATGATAACAAAAATACTACTGATTATCTAAATAAGAGTTACGGCTTTGAAATGCTAGGTGTACATATTTTGCTAATTTACATAGTATCATTTTTAAGATGAAGACATTAATCTTGTAATTTTTTGGATAGTAGGCCAATGACAATAATAATTTGGTAAAATAGTTCTCCGTAAATGACGATAGTAAGGACAAACCAAGACAAAATGGTATTCGTCTTCCACAACATTCATAGAACAAAGTACACACTTCCTATTTTGGCGTTCAATGTTACGAATTCGTCCTTTCTCAATGGCTAATTTGTGGGAAGAACAGCGTAATTTAGTTAGAGACACACGATGCTTGTCATTATTTACAATAGTAAGGTATATAGCCTAAAGTACTTTCCGTATATGAAAGAATACCCGGCAAGTACCGACTTCGCTCTATATTAAGCTGTTTTTAATTGATGCTCGACCAAATTATTACACTCGGTTGAAAACTGCATTTGGTCGAGCATCAATTAAAAACAGCTAAAGATAGAGCGAACTCGGAACTTGCCAGGTATTCTTACATATATACGGAAAGAACTTAAGGCTATATTATATAACCATATTAAATGCACGATCGTTATAATCAAGAAAAAACTCACCGTTAGCAGACGAAATCGCAATAGTTTTTAGCGTAAAACCGCATTCATTTCAATCGATTTGATCACGTGATTCTACACACTGATAAAGTAACTTATCGATTACAATATACAAATGTACAATATATACAGATAATTCAAAATTAAACGGGAATCGTTTAGTCCAGTCAAATTAACATTAAAGGTAAAACAAATTGCAACAGAAGTTATTTTTTGATTTTTAGCAAGGTAATCATATGCTGATCGCCAGAAAAAAAGTCCTCAAAAAAATTATGTGTCTAAAGGTGAAAAATCCAAGATGGCTTCCATGATGGCCGCCATGAACTATATAACCTCTAAACATCATTGTGGTAGTTTTATATATAGATATATTTTTACATAAATTAATTGATAATGTTCATTTAGTAGTTTCCTTCAAATTTTCTTGCAACAGTGACCACTTTTGGGCCAAGGTCAAGGCCATTTCGAGGACGAATGCGAAAAATGCTTAAATATCTGTCGTTTCCCTCTTATTTTCCTTGCCGTATTATTGATTTCCACCTTTCTCTATTATTATAAAGTTGGTATAATGGTTGTTTAGTATGTATTTATTCAATATGAATAATATTTTAATTTAGAACATTACAGTTCGGTTAAAACAGCCACCTTTAGTCAAGTATATGGTATCAAAGACGTTTCGGATTCGAAACCATTATTTGTTTGATATCACTTTTGTAATTTAATATGTAGATATAATGATATATATTTGGAATGAAAATGTTCATTAGGTGGTGTCCTTCACATTTACTCACAACAGTAACCATATGAAAGCCAATGTCAAGGTCATTTTGAGGTCAAATGTGAAAAGCTTAGTTAGTCTTACCAATGATACAAATAAATGCTTACAAGTAAGAATACTTAGCATACTTAAATATAGTGAACTTAAAACCAGAATCAAACAATGACCGTTTAAAGGTCAATGTGCATGTCTTTAAAGGTCAACGTATTATGTATATCGATTTTATTAGAGCTTTAAGCTTAATATTTACGTTATGTAGTACGCATGTGTTGGAAATATTCATTTAACATCCTATGTGGTTTTTCAGTTTGAAAGTCATAATTGACATAACAAAGTGCTCGTCATTGTTGGGAACTGTCACCCTAAGTACTGTTAGGGACTCGCTATTAGTGGAAAGTATCATCATCAGTACAATGGGGCACTCACCAGTGTTAGAGACCGTCATTGTCAGTAAGAATCAGGGACAAAACAATGACAAAATAGTCACCACATGTCCCACCCTGAGCATAAGAAACAGTCATCCTTTATTCCACGGAGGTAAGGAACTGTTATCTAAGTGCTTAGGTACTAAGTGGAAGTGGGACTTACCAGTGTAGAGAACTGTCATCTATGTACCATGGGCATATCCGCGGAGCAAATAACTTCCATCTTATGTTATATCAGGGACACACTAGTGCAGTAAACTGTCATCATAGGTCACCCCCTTGAAAATAGTCATCCTTAAACCTATTTGTAGTTGCCATAAGGAACTCACCAGTGTTTGCATCCGTCCAAATAGGGCCTATGGGAATTGAGCATATTCCCATAAGGGGACTCACTAGTGTAAGGAACTGCCACACTTAAAATGACTCACAAGGGTTTAGAGAAGTCATCATATACCCTTAGGTGAACTTATCAGTGTTTTGAAAAGTAGTCATCTAAGGCTTTCTACAAACCAACTAGTGTATAAAAAATCAATGAAGGTCATATGAGGACCTCGTAGATGCTCAATAGATTATACAACGCCCTATGAAAGTTTAAATTAGCGTTGATTCACTTACGACCGTCGTATTAATCCATGCGGTGGACTCATCGGCATTTGCAGCAGTCATAGTTGGGTCTACATGGCCAATCAGTGTTAGGAACAAATATTGAAGGCATTATGTGGGGGGACTCGGCAGTGCTGGGAGAAGTCATTCAAAGACGCAGTTTTGGACCATATTGAAAATTGGTCTAGAACCAAATATATTATCCACTATAAATGAAGTCGTTATAATAATCATTATTATTATTTTAATTAGACCCTATTGTTAGACGCACATGTACTGGAAGCAAGCCTATAATGATCTTTAAATGACTCATCCGAGTTGAAAACAGTCATGCAAATCCTCTGAGGTATTTGTCTTATATGTAGACCCTATGTGATTCGGGAGTGTTGACAGCAGACATGTAAGGGTCCATGGAAGACTTATCAGTGTTCGTTAAATATTACATATTAGTGTACATGTATACGAAGGACTCCCCATTGTTGAAAGCTGTAATCAACGGTCCTCTCGGACTCATCAGTGTTGGGAACTATTAATGAAGATCTTATGGGAGACTCATCAGTACTTGGGAACCATCAATGAAGGTCTTATGGGAGACTCATCAGTGCTTGCTTGCAGAAGTTGTCATAGTCACTGTGGGAACTCATCATCGTTGGATACATCCGTCCTATGTCATATAGGGGACTCATCAGAGCTGATACCACTTATCCTAGTCCCTGTGGGGACTTGCAAGTGTTGATAAAAATATTCTATCGCGGACTTATCAGTGTAGGGAACAATCGCAAGGCACTATTATAGTACATTAAATAGTAGATTCAATAATGTTGAGGAACTAGTATTCTATGTACTGAAAGGTCTAACCATTACACGAAGCATTCATCTTAAGCACGTATTTGTGTTGGGAAACATTAATGTAGTGTCAATAGGGGACTTATCAGTGCAGGGATTATCATTCACCCGACCTGGTGCTAGCCAGTGTTGGCAACAGTTTTTGTATCAAAGTCCTTATAGTTAGGCATTGTTGATTTAATGGACTCATTGGGTGTTGAGAATAGTTATTACATACCACATAGAGGAATCATCAGAGGTTACACTGCTAACAACAACCACACAAGGTCCAATTGAATATATAAAACTGTTGTTAACAGCCATTCAATAATTCAATGCTCTAATTGTAGGAGCAAGCCTGAACAGTCATCAACGACCTCATGGCAGTATTCAGTTTTGACACAGTCAGTTTTGGAACTATGTGATGCTCATCAATGTACTGAACAAGTATCATTTGCCCTATGGGCAACCTACAGGGTTTGAATATTCATCCTCTTTATACGAGTTACCACAGCACTCACCCACAAATGTTCCAAGCACACATGCAGCACACTGAATATTGTTTTACTCTCTGCAACACTACGAGACAAATATCTAATCCCCTGTAAAAACACACTGAGGAAATTGTAACTGTGTATTTTTGTATCCTGAACGACCTTGACCCTTAATCGGTTAGTGATGTAGATTATAACAACTCCTTTCATGATTTAATAGCCTTAGAAAATGTGAAATATATCTAATATCAATGAAAATATAGCATAATATTTTTTTCCTGTGATTTGACCTTGAAATGGCATTGACCTTGTCCTCAAAGTGGTCATTGTTGCAGACAATTTAAAAAACCTTATTCAATTTACATTATTCACACAAACATTTAGTTATACCAATGAAAATTCTAATGCTACAACTGATAATAATAGTTATCACAATCAGCCCTTGGCCACGATGCACTGGAGTAAAACAAGCTATTTTTACAAATTTCAATATTCTGATTTAAAAATATGCCTTATAATAAAGAAATATACACTTACCAACTACTTTGGTGCTTTAATAACCTCATAGAATGTAAAATATAGCTTGAACTAATGAAAGTTTAGAGGATAATTCATTTGTTTTAGCGTTTTTAGTAGTTTGACCTTGATGTGGCATTGACCTTGACCTTTGAGGGGTCACTTATCCCATCCAATTTGATGCACACTTTTTTATGAACACTTTCCATGCATATATTCCTTATTATATATATGTATAGAACTACCTCGTTAGAAAATTGATAGTTAGTGGTTCACCAATTAATGGCAGACATCCTGGACGCCATCTTGGATTTCACCCCTTTCCCCTTATCAAATTTTTGAGGACTTTTTTTCCCAAGTCCGCCAAGGTTTGAACTTGACGTTGGTGGTAAAATTGTTTCTGTTGCAATTTGTTTTGGGTTAGGCCCATTTTGAGCCTATTTTGACTGGACTAGTTTGTCAACATCAAGTCGTCTCTCAGACCTGTAAATTATGTTTGTTCAGGTACCCGATTTATAGGCTTGTAAACGAAATCTTGAGTAGCATCATGTCTCGGACTAATTGCAACACAAACTTCTCCATTGTTTTCGTAAACTATAATATGTGTAGTAACACAGGGAAAAAGTTACATTCACACGGACCTGGTATTACTGAGAAAATGACAATTCTTTAAGGTCATATGAAATCATTTTAAAAAGCTCTGATCATTACATGTTTTGGTCGTTTAGTACTTACCTTTGGTATACACCATGAACTTCTATGTTTTAACGCATTTTTTGGTCATTTTCTACTTACGACGCTAGAAACAACGCATTAATTATCCTTCTTGGGGTGAAATTACCCCACCCACTTTTAGGACTATATACTTAAATTTCAAAAAATAACAAAGACACACCATTATGTTTGTTAGTTATTTAATTGACAATGTCTTTTATTTACCTTATATATGACATATCAGATAGCACCCTTGTTATCCAGATAATCCTAAATGATTGGATAATCCAAAATGATGGATGTATGTTTTCGAAAACAACCTATTTTCGGCCAAGGTCACTAATTTGTAGTGATTTGTTCACGTACGAAGACAGAATTGTTAGTAGCTTTCATGAAACTGAACTATTTTACAGCAGTTTATTAACGGTATAACTCTAACGCGGTATTAATTGGGACATGTGCCACATACAGTAAACAGGTATAAAACACATATATTCCATTAAGCCAAGACGTAATTATTACTGGCGAATTCGGTAAAAAATTAAATAGATAAAACAAACATCTACCTAAATCGATGTACAGTCCGACCAGGGATACCTGACAGTTATAAGTCTAACGCGATATTCTGCGATGTCAATACATGTACAAACAGAAATCACTGACCATTACATCGATTTAGGGAGAGCAGAAGTTTGTTTTACCTGCTCACTTCTATTCACCAAGTAAATTAAAATAACGGTATAAAACGGCCACATTGACATGAGATTAGCTTAATTTAACAGTCGATATATTGTCTACGTTTACAACACCGAGTGTATGTTTTCATATTCAGGGAGTATCACGAAGACGCTCAAGATGTAATACAAACACAAATCTGAAATACCGATATTGCACGATTTGCTTGCGGAAATTGATATAAGCAAAGCAAGAACCTTGTAGTATATTCTTGCATGTCTGCCACAGGCACATGCTACCTTAAAACCCACATACGATGCTCAACTTTCTAAATTAAACATACATACCTTCTTAATTAGTTACATGTATATCTAGTACAGTTATGATGCATATTTAACTTAATATTTTATAAAGTATTAATAAAATGCATAAACTTACACGTCTTAATGGCTGACCGACCTGCAACATGCCAATTGCGCGGTTGCGCTCGTGAATATTCATACGAGTCATGTTGTTTTTTAAATTAATTTTATGTTTTCTTGGTGTAAGATTCCATTTCGAATGATGCAATAGAAATTAAATTTGAATTATATCGCGTTTCTCGATTTTCTCGTGCTAAAAATGAAACCATACCTACACCACGTTGAAAAGCGTCCTATTGTCATGGATGAATGATTTTATCATTAGTTTGCTTAGAATGTAGTCAAATGACCACATGTACAATTTCAAATCAATATCTTTACTAATAACTGAGATATTCGAGTTGTAAAAGTGTTGCGTTAGAAAAGTCTCCAAGTGCAGTTCGTCCGGCAGGTAAACTACACTACCAAAAAGTGCTAACCCGCCACTTAGATATTTCAGTCCTGTAGTATCAAAAATTTGTATATTCAAGTGAGATTTCGCATACCGATACATTTTTAGTAAATGCAGCTGATAGTTAGTTTAATTTAGCGGTATTATGGCTAAACTTGGTGCATTCGGCGTATTGCGTAATGACGTATTTTTGCACGTGCATTGCATGTGCACCGACATTTAAGTGTACGAATTCGGCATTATTGATGACTGCTTATCTTGAAAAACACTTTACATCATGAAATTGACTCGATAGGAACACTCACAGGATTTCGAAAAATCACTGGAACACATTTCGTAGGTGTCAATGTTTCATTTTTTTTAAATATTTTTTTTTTATAATGCATTTATTAGCATGAACATCCACATACGTACGTATAAAGATGTATTAAATTCAAATATGTGTTGATTTTTGGCCTACTTGCAGTTGAATTTACCCTGTTTGACGTGTTACGTAATATAGCATGTTTACACATGTAAGAAATAAACAACGAAAATCACGTGCTCACGAACGGTTTTGATTAAAAGGATGAATTTCCTATGCGAAAAACACACCAAATTGTATCAGCAGAGAACGCGCCAGACCTGTCGGAATGTTATGACTTTGGTTAGAGTCGCGGCCCTTATTTTTTAATTTCACAGGAATATTATTTTATGTTTTTGTTTGTTTTTGAAGTTTAAGTGGTTGTCTCCGTTTTTTATTAACAACAAACTTAGTTTTGTGGATATTGACATACAAGCGTGATTTTGCAAAACCAACCGTTTTGACAAAGCCTTATTTCTCATTTTGTTCGAAGATTGTTACTCTTCGGCAGAGTTCGTCTGGAGTAAATCACGGCATGTAACGTGATTTACGTATAGGGACAGGGATCAGTTATGCCAAAATGTTTATGAAAACGTGCTTTCCACGCGTTGATTTATGCACACTGCCATCAATAGTTTGGGTATTTTTGTGAATTGGTAAAAAATACCACATTACGTAACACGCCTTTAACAACGAACACAACCGTTTGCCGTCCAAAATAAATTTATAATTGACTGCATCTTGAATTCAAGTACGAGTATGCAAAAGTTCATGCGGGTACATACTTAAATAAAAAAGTTATGGCGAAAAATGTAAGGTGGCGGGTTAGAACTTGTGGGTAGTGTATGTGTATCTAGCTTTATCCACAGCAGGCAGTATCAGTGTTTGGAATTTTTTTTTTAAATCCGTCACTGAGCTAAGTATAATATGAAGGTATAAAGCCTACTATATGTCTTTGTCCAAATATTGTGGAATAGACTATTTCAGAAACTGTACTCTTTCTAACCATATATCGAGGGGTGCCCGCAAGACCGTAGTAACTGCATATAGATAAAGAAGGACTTACTACAGTATTGCATGTACCCCTCGATATTATCAACATTTTCACAATTTTGTCACTAAGCCCGGTTTTCCTGTAGAACGGCTCATAAACATGTGCTGTAATTGTGTTTGTTTTATTTGTGTTTGTTTTATTTGTGTTCTCCATTTCTCGGCATCTACAGTGCTCACAAATAAGGGTTTTTCCCCCCAAAATGGCTGGCTGTACCCCCAGTTTTGAAGCACTCTACTATATAACTGTTACCCAGGTGGTACAGAATTGTAAGAAGACCTGTGTCTGTACCCCCAAGTAAAGATTTCAGTGGAACACTGATCTACAAACATGTACTTTTTACATACAGATGAAAACTAGAAAATTTTATTAATAAAATTATGTCCCACATCCTTTTCAATGATCATTCAAGGGTTATACGAAGTACCATATAATCTGATAAAAACTGTTCACACCGTTCAACCCGATATCTAGCATACAGATGGTACTTAGCACACAGCTGTCTATATATACTTAACAACTTTTCTAAGTCCTCATTTTCAATGATAAGTTACTTTTTTGTTGTAAATAGTAAAGTGACAAAATTTCTCAAGTGAAGTTTATACATGACAGTCAAAATAATCCGTGTCAAAAACTGGCAATATGTCACATGGTTTGTTCGATCCGTGATGCACATGCGCTTTTCGTTTTTCTGTCTCTAAGCATTTACACATGCATGAAATTTGTGTTCCAAACACTTCGAATTTATGTCCAAAGACTCGTCACTTTTGAAAAACATTCGAAAATCAATCATGCTGTCACAATAATGCGTCAGCTGATGTCATAACCAAGACGTCACGTGACGTTTGTACGATGCAAAGTTCTATTTTCTGCCGATGTATAAGAAAAAATACCCAATATATCACTGGTTGATTGATTTTTAATGTAAACTTATTTATGAGTATATAATGAAAGATTAAATTATTGTTTGTCACATTTATAATGGTGGTTGTGAGAGATTTTGGTATTGAAGTGACATTATGACGTAAAATCGAGCTATTCGGAGACGTGACTGTAGTCAGCATTCTGACGTTAAAATCACTGAGACGATACATTCAACAATGTTCACGACTCGTGTCAATGACCGCAAGTGGAAAAATCAGATAACATGGTGGTCATCAAATATATCAAAATATGAATATGTGACTTTTCCCTCCCTTGGTTGATATGTTAAACTTGTTTTGATTTTATAAATGCATATCAAAGTCAAATGTTTGTTATACAATTTTGCAAACATATAATTGACGCGTAATATATATAGCCAAATTGCGTGGAGATATAAACATGGTTGACAAAGTTATCTATGAAAATATAAGTGAGGACTTAGAAAAGTTGCTAAGTATACATGTACAAAATTCGAGCGGGTGTTAGAAATGCTTGAATTTATATACCCTATGTAGAGTTTGAACAAAATAAATCGTATATTCTTATTAGCAATTGAAAGAGGTATTAGTACATAAAAATCTGAGCTAAATCGTGTTTTATTCTGGGAGAAATGACGGAAATTGTTTGCGATTTATGAAGAAAAACGCATCGTTTGAAACTATGACCCCAAAAAAGTTATTTTTAAACAAAACTGAACTCTTTAACTTAGACCATGACAAAAATAAATCCATTCAGAGTCTATAAGCAGATTTACATACTTCTGTTCGTCCGATTTGCAGAGATATTTGGGTATAAACAGGACATGTTGTCATATTTTTGAGAACAGTGCATACAGCTGGTGATGAAAAAAGATAATATGGTATACAGATACAACGGTAGAGATGATGATAACAGTGTATACAGTCTAAACGCAACGTTTTGGAACGCTATAACAGAGACACTATTATTGTTAAGTACAAATTTGTGCAACTGGATCTCTATCATTCGCTAGTTTTAAACATTATTAAAAACTCCTTACGTTCCTATTTGGATAAACCCCTTTTACACTTAGAAACGCTCTTACTACGCTCATGCTGATCTTCAAGACTTGACCGAGTCGCTTATAATGCTTGTTTTGAACATATAAAAATAATCGTGATAAGGTTGGCGATCTTCTGACCTACGCAATTCCACTACGCTTCTTCTCTGTTCACATTGACCACGTTTGATTACGATTTGGTCATTTTAGCCCCATGTCACATTGTTGCAAGGTGAGCGTTTGTGATCACCCTCCGTAATTCGCCCGCCATTCGTCCGTCAGCAATTTATGTAATTGAATTCTCCTTAACATCTCGGCAAAATTTGATAAAACTTTACTGGAATGTCCATTGGGTAGTCCTTTACCACTGTTGTTCAAATGGTTCCGATATGTTCAAAACTTATGCATCTGGTGTCAAAATTGGCATGGCATTTCAACCATCAATACCATTTAAGAAAACTATGCAATCATACTTTATATGCACAGCATTATATACTTCACGTGGAATGTATAATTTAAAAAGTAAAACAAATATCAGCACACGCTCGTTCAACCAGTGTATGTATCATCTGTAAATGGTATCTACGTACTTGACTAACCACTGATATACGAGGATGACCACATGTAACTTGAAAAAAATATACATAAAGCTTACCCCCTCTATTTTTGGCGAAAAAAAATGAAATTATTTAATCATACCTCCATAGATTTGTACAGAATATTCCAAGCTTTCAGTTTACAAATAAATTTGAGATGTGACTTTCAAAACAAGCTCGTACTGTCAATTGTCATCATTTCGGACGCCGTAAAATGACGTAGAAACGACACATGTGTATAACGTTTGCGACGTCATGGTAACGGCATATAGGGCATAAATTGCACACACGATACACCATTAAATTGCACTTGGATTCTTGTTTCCAACGTCGCCATTCATTATAAAGTTTTCTGATATTTTTAAAAATAACCTTCCACACCTCCTTGATTTACTATTCACGAGATTGGTGGAATACTATAAATAATCAGCGCCTAGAGACTTGATATTTGGTTTGTAGCATCGTCTAGTCTTACATGTATTCTTGGGTCATCGTATGTGCATTTAGACAGGTGAGCAACCTAGGGCCCTTTGTGCCGTCTTTTGTAAATCTTGATAGAAACGGGGACCCTGCGTGAACGCGGTTCAAGAGGATGTACGCATTGAAGAGGTTTAAGCTAAATACTATTGGTCTTCAAAAGTGAAATCCCTCATTTGCAACCAATAGCGCGGTTAGATACCAATAGACAACCTAAGTAGAATTATTTGCTTGTTATAACGTTTAAAAAACGGTGCATTTATCATTTAAAGTTGATTGTATGCACTGTTATCATCTCTACCGTTGAAGCTGTATATACCATATTTTTTTTTCATCATCAGCTGTATTCACTGTTCTCAAAAATATGACACCATGCCCAGTTCATACCCAAATATCTCAGCGAAACGGATAATATAAATGTGTAATTCTGCATATAGACTGTGGATGGATGTAATTTTGTCATGGTCTAAGTAAAATGGTTCAGTTTCGTTTAAAAATACTTTTCTGGGGGTCATATTTTCCAACAACGCGTTTTTCTAGTGTGTATACTTTGTTTTGTTCGGACCCTGCAGAAGGAATATAAATACAAGCAATAATTACTTCAGCTCGAAATCTGAACATGTACACTTACAGCTGTATGCTCGGTTCCATCTGTATGCTAGGTATCGGGTAAAACGGTTTGATCCTGGTCAGTAATGTCATTTTCTTTCTATACTGCTCGTACGTGTTTCAGTAATTTTTGTATCAACTGGTTCCCAGGTACATCTGGTGCCCGTTGCGTAAGCAAAGCACTACGTAGCGCTTTCCACGAGAGGTCACCCATGCCTTCTATATTTAATTGAACGGGAGGTAACTGAATGAGGCACTCGGTAGCGCTTTGCCTAGGCAACGGACACATGCTATCATTCTTTAACTGCAATCACACGTGACTACGATTTGAAGGTTTTTAGTGCAAGTTGTCAAAAGAACATTATCCGAGATATTTTCGCCCATGAACTTATAAATGAAAACGAAACTATTTTTTGAAAATACCGAAACGATTTTTAAATTAATGAGTTAACAATCAAAACACCAGACTTGTTGCCCTTTGTGACTGTTGAAGATAACTACAGGCTATCGTGTTGAGAAAAGTAACATAATTATGCGTTTCTATGTGCTCTACGAGGGATGATCCAAAATAACGTGAACTTTCGTATGTGTCAATTAATCATTTAAAAACTCATATCGACATTAATCGGAATATGTCTGGCATATTTCTGAAAAATATCATGGAAAAATAATTATTCAGTGAAAAGTTACGTACATGTACAATAACAAATGGTCACTACAACTGACACCCGGCACACGTCAACGTTGGTTTCATGACGTCGTTCGCGTCGTGTATCGATTCTCGTCACTGTAGCAGTTTTGAACCTGCTCATTTTTATCTAAACTGCCATACAATGATGTTAATTATTAAAGTTATTGCAACATTTAGGATAACATTTGACTTTGAATTGCGCCCCATAGCGACTAGATAATGTGAATCTATTTTACACGTCATCATCACTATCAACAGCCTCTCGTACACAGGTGAAAAACTGGGCGGTTTGTTTAAGACATTCACTTTTACCATCCGTTTCATCTACCGACTTTTCCCACTGTAATGTAAATAAAACATAGTTCGATATAAGTTAATTTACCAGTTGTCGAAAGCCACTTTCAGTCTTTCAGTCACCCTTTGGCATTTAAATTTCCCCTGGTCATTAGGAAACCTGCGCTCGAGTGTTCATAAAAGGCTAACACATCAAGCATTCATTAGAACAATTGTCACAGTGATAAAATTGAAATTATCAAGTGGAATACATATCCCTATATACAGGGTGTCTCAAAGTACATGTCCGCTTGTTGAGGACGTATCACTCCGTAATGTATTGCTTTACATATTCTGATTGGTATGTATGATCAAAGGACATTCAAATCAATGTAGAAATTACGAAACAATTATCCAAAACAAAGCATACGAAACATATAGATTGCTACTGTTTGAGTAGCTAACCCCAATTCTGTAAAAACCTGTGTTTGACGTTGTTGGACGATTTTAATGACGTTCACATACCTTTGAGTCGGATGTGATGTTTCCATTTTCTCCACAAATTGATATTTTGAGTTTCGATGTAGTTACACATCTTGAACTGTATAATCTAACTTTCAAAAAGTATAAGAAGGAATAAATATTTAGGATGTTTTGGTTCCTTTTTTCTGAGTTCAATAAAAGTAGCATAACCAAATTCATTCTTCTACCAAGGCAGTTTTTGGTGACTTTCAAGCTGCACTATGTGACTATGTGTGGACTGTTGGAGATAAGCTAGACATACCGCTAAACATTCAATCCAGTATGTTGATTCGAGGTGATTGGTGCATCTTTTATGAATATGATATGCCTAGAAAGGTGTGAATATCAAATTTTCAGTCCTAATTGTTTTTAAAATGTGTTCCTCTGTTAAATACATCCGATTTTCTGATTTCATTTTCTAATGACCCCTGATCAGTTTCTCAGCTAGTGTGTGCATAATAGGGTACGGCTGAGTATTACTATGCCCACATATGATATAAATTTTACCCATGCTACCGTCCAAACTATGTTATCTGCCTCTTCGGACATTTTAGAAAGTCCGTTGCTAATGACGTTAGTATAACGTATATGACGTCATCAACTGTTCGAGTATTGTCACATGATATAATTCACCCACACGTTTTAAATTTAGCTTTCATATGAGACTATGATTGTCAATTTACTAACTCATTTAGCAAAGCTATGACCCTTTCACCAAGCGGACATGTATTTTGAGACACCCTGTATATCGCATTATAACGTGACGAAGCTATATCAAATTAAACTTTCATTTCTTAACAAATACAGTATTTTCGTGTTATTTTTTCAGGAAATAATGCGGTATGAAATATATTTTCAGATATCTATCGAGCAAAATTATATGAAACCCACTAAGTACATTGTAAATATACTAAATACACATATCACACATTGATATGGTAAGACGGCTTTCAAAATAGGCCTCTATCGCATATTAAATTATGTTAAACTTCTTACAAATACACGAATAACGCCGATTATTTACCTGAAAAAATGAAGCATTTGAAATAATATCTTCATCATACAATGCGTCAAAGATTCTCCGAATCAAACCTGGAATACAATAAATAGTTCATGAACACATGTTCCAGCTCTTAATGTTTGTGCCATATGTTTATCGGGCTGAGCAACTTTTGTCATACTTTTGTCTAAGTAGTTGGCCCAACTTCGTTTACTCGACTAGTACCAATGCGTTCTTATACCGAAAGCAAGGAACAACTTCTGGTTGGGCAAAGACTCTTTTCTATAGTCCACACTTTGTCTATGGTCCTAGGCATACACCACTAAATATCTTGGGCATAAATAGACCCTAAACCTTAAACCTTACCAAAACCCTAATCCTAGCCCTAAGCCAAACCATAACCACTAAACCTTATCCAAACCCAAACTCTAGTCACTAATCCAAATCCTAACCATTAAAACTTACCCTAGCCTATATCCCTAAACGTAATCCAAACCCTAACCCTTAGCCTAAACTCCTAAACCTAACATTATCATCGCTTTTGCTGCGGCTATAGATGACTGCTAAAAGGCTACATGGACTATAGCCGTCAGACTGAACTATAACCATCAGAACTATAGAAAAGAGTATTTGCCCAACTCTGTAGACAAGGCGAATACGTTTTCAGATACCGCGGTATAAAAGTTTGCAATTGCATTTACCTTTGAATCAAACTTGCAAATGCTTTAAAAAAGCATATTAATCACTTAAGACCAATAAGTATGACCTTGACAATAACATAAGAGTTGTGACTCTAGGTTTGACATTGACCTTGACCCTTTGAGTGAGGGACCTAAGGGTCTGGCAAAGGAATAAGCGCCTGAATATGAATGTTAACAAGTTGTTTTTTAATATTTCCATAAATGAACAAGTTACAGCTCCAACACGATTGGCATAAGTATTTGAGCCGATTGATCTTCAAGTGTGACTTTGACATTGGAAGGATCTACATCTTTCGCATGATACATAGTCATAGATTGAACATTTTTAAGTTATTTGTACATGTATATCCAATGAAAAAAACCATTGTTACAGAGCTGACACGATTAGCAGATTGTATGAGCATTTGTAAAATAACAAAGACTTCTTTGCGTTAGTGACCTGTGTTAATCAGTTCCACAAGCAATTGAGAATTAAGCTCACTTTGAGGACATGCCACAGGCAACTATTACCTGCCAAACGTGCAATGTTTGGAAATATTGAGTACTGGGAACAGAATTACATGAAGGCAAGAGTCTGCTCCAAGCATGGTGTTCAATATACGCATTATATTTAACTGTACTAAATTATACCACAGTATTAAGTGAAGCGTCTTACCAATACGGAACCTTTCTGTCGGATGACCTAGTTCAGTAACGAGAGCCTGGACGCCATAGAGAGCCTGTAATTCTGATTCAGCTTGGCCATTGATGTATTTCTGTAGTATATCATGTCTGTTACTAATTTTTCTAGGATCCAACTCCTTTCCAACTCTGTCATCTGTATAAACAAGATGTTCATATATTTTATATAACTCCACTGGGTTAGGACCTATAAGCGAACAGCACCATTAAGCGAACGTAATGGTACAATGTTAAAATAATTAAACACCATGAACAATATAATATCGAGCTACACAGCTAAACGATTAAATACTAGAAAATAATGTAGGAGGGGTGATAAATATATTTAAGAACTTTTAATTTAGCAACTTTGTTTTGTCAGCAAGGCTCAATAGCAAACATGCATTGTATAAAATTAGAAATCTCTGACCGAATGCAACAATAAAATTGTTTAACTTTTATACATACATATACAAGGGGCGCGTGGTGTTGATGGTACGTCATGTGACGTCATGGTATGTCATTCCAAGCGTCACCGTTTTAGCAGCATATAGATTCTGGGAGGGGAGGGGAGGCGGGAGGGGAGGGGAGGGATGGAGAGAGAGGGGAGGGATGGAGAGAGAGGGGAGGGATGGAGAGTGAGGGAGGGAGGGAGAGAGGGAGAGGGTTACATATGCAACGCAGCAGACCGGTTAATACCTTACTCTCATCGGTTTTCTTAATAAGTTTTTGAAAACAGTTTTGAAGCGTCACGTCCGTTGATGTCGTCTTCCTTTGTATCCTTGACGAGAACGCTTGATTAATTGTCTGTCTCTTCTGGCGACAAACTTCAGTGTCATCTTCACCTACGCTGCTAGGACACCTTGCACGATGTGACGATCGTTGCTGTAAAAATATAACAATATATAACATCATGTTGATATCAAATTTCCTAGGCGTTACGTTGCCGAGGTACAATTTCTTTGACAATTTTGTTATTATAAATCTGAAAGATTTTCAGCATAAATGTACTATTTGATCTGAACTATGTGTGGGTTGTTGTTACTCCCATTGTGTTACGAAATCGAGCAATACTGTATCAAATACTTAATACAGTCTCTGATGTGCTAATAATTGGCCCAGCATGAATAATAATAAAGACCTCGTGGTGATTTTTGTCGAGCCCGCTGGCGGTCAGCTCGATATAGTTGTCACAATGGCTGTTCAGTGTATGTGCGTCGGTGCGTCCGTCCGTGCGTCCGTCCGATTTTGTCCGGGCTGTTTCTTCATCATTCAATGGGTGATTTTGACATACATTCGCACAAATGTTCCCCGTGTTGTTGCGGCGTGTCGCGCCCATGACCAGTACCCCTAGCTTGAAGGCCAATGTCACTTTTGGAGGTCAAAGGTCCAAAATGTGCATAATACTGCTTGTCCGGACCATATGTTCTTCATTTGTTGGGTGATTTTGAAATACTTTGGCACAAATGTTCCGCGTGTTGAGGCGGCGTGTCGTGCCCAAGACCAGTACCCCTAGCTTGAAAGTCAAGGCCACTCTTAAAGGTCAAAGGTCCAAAATGGGCATACTACTGCTTGTCCGGATCATATGTTCTTCATTTGTTGGGTGATTTTTTAAATAACTTGGCATAATTGTTAAACACCATGAGGCGGTGTGCAATGCGCAAGATGCAGGTCTCTAGCTCAAAGGTCAAGGTCACACTTAGAAGTCAAGCATCAACAATGGCCATTATAGACCTTGTCCGGGCTGTATTTCACTCATACATTGACACATTTTTAAATAACTCGGCAATTTTTTTAAAAACCATGAAGCGGTGTGCAGTGTGTAAGGTACAGGTCTCTAGCTCAAGAGTCAATGTCACACTCAGAGGTCTATTTTCAAAAATTACCATTATAGGCCTTGTCCGGGATGTATCTCACTCATGCATTGGCCAATCTTGTTTATATTTGGCATGAATGTTCGCCTTCATGAGACAGAGGTTCATGGCAGACCCCGAGGTTCATATCTCAAGGTCACAGTTGAAGGTCAAATTGAAGCTTGTCCAGACCATAACTTTGTCGTGCATTGACCAATCTGTCTTACATTTGCCATGAATATTCACCTCCATAAGTTGGGGTGTCATGTTCAACCCTAAGATTCCTATATCAAAGGGAGCAGTTGCAGGACAAATTTCTTAAGAAGCTTGTCTAGACCATAATTTTGCCATGCATTGACCAATCTTGCTTGAAATTGCCATGGATGTCAACCTCTATTAATCAGAGTGTCATGAGCAACCCCTGGTTCTTTTCCCAAAGGTCAAGGTCACAGTAAAAGGTCAAAGGTCAAATTGAAGTTTGTAGGTATAATTTATTTTTTATACATGCTGGCATTAGATTTAACTTAGCACATTTAAGTCAGTGCATTTTTTCAATGTGCGCCGAGGCTCGACATAATTTGCCCGAGGGCACAAATTTCTAGTGAATTTTCCAGGTAGATTATCACCTTCCGACCAGGCTTTGTCGTGCATTAACCTCTAAGTACAAGAAACAATATTTCAATAAACAACTTTACCTGTATCTGTTTATGTAACTTTTCTATTTCCTCACTGATTTGTCGAGTTGTCATTAGACGGGATGGTGGCTTCTTCAATGGTCCCTGTAAAACAATACATAATGTATTAAATGCCATGCCGAAAACGAAACCAAAATCGAGTACGTTCGTAATTTCGTACACTCATTGTAAAATAGTAGTTTATACTTCTTTCTATTTCACTCGATACATTACATATCATATACCAAACTCTTCCTTATAAAATTGTCTACATTGTCATTTAAATTTGCGTTCATGTAGAATAATATGTAGCCGTAGAATTGGAGACAATACCCGACAGATATACAAAAATCCGTGTGCAATTTGTAACACAAAATAATGGTCGTCGGCACAAATTAACAGCCATTTTATTGAAAATGTCATTAAATTTGTGGGATACTACACTGAGTAGCACCAGAAGTGACGTGTTTTAACACACTTTCGTGAAAAATTCACGGGTGCAAAAAATAAAAAAAGTTAAATAATAAACTGGTAGCACGAAGAAAGTGCATTTTTTCATTTTTATAACTAAAATAATTATCATAATAATAAACACAGTGCACTAAAGAAGGGTAACCCTTGATACAAACAGATAACACCCGGAAATTGACTTAATTCCCTTGATTTCCCTTATTTGGGGATGGTTGTAAAAGTTGGCCACGGATTTCGTTTTTAAAATATTATTTTTGTTTTATGATAAATAATAAAATCCCAATGCATTCTAGCCAAAACTTATCGAAATTATTAGAATGAAATATGTGAAGGAAAGTTGTCCTATTCGCGCGTTTTAACGATACGTTGTGATTCATCAAAGAGTTCAAAAAATTTGATAAAAAATAGTTTGCTCTAATTATTGTACCAAATGCTGAACTTTTCAGTCACTTGCTAAAACTCCAGCTAGATCTATTACAACTGGATAAATCACAGCTGATGAAAGATTACATGCTGTACTCAACAACCGTCATAACATTTTACCACGGTGGTCGAGTTGTAAGATGCTTAACTCCTGATCGAGAGGTCCCGGGTTCGATTCTCGACTGTGACACTTGGTCATTTTTAGAAACGCTTTTTAGTGTTTCCCAACCAGCTAGAGATGATCCTGGTTGGAAACCCAGATGTAGTCTTGCATGTATCGGTGCTTTACACCGGGCACGTTGAAGAACCAAGGAATTTATTCGAAACGAGCTAGGGTATCGCACCCAGATTCTTTGTATCTCACCTCTGTCTCTAACATTTGCGATAATGCCCCATAGTGGGCCCTGCAAATTACATGGAAGAAAGAAAGGACCTTGTATATCCCTAAGGGAAGTGTGTTTGATGTGGGGCTAGATCCTATGACGGTGACCTTGCATAGCATTATGCATCGGTGCGCTACTAACAGTGCTAAATAAACAGCCGTCTGAGTATGATGTAACACTACAATATATTTTACATATCTTTTTAAAGCAAGTGTACATGCATGTGCTTTTAAAAACAAGTAGTGGAATTTGATTTACTTGATGAAACTACTACATCGATGGCTTAGAATAAGAAGGTCGTAACAACTACTTACGACCTTATAAGACTCATGCATATTTGAAATCTGCTTCACAATGCGCTTCTTATCTAAAATTGTCATGTTGACCAAAATGAAGTTTTGAAAACTTGTTTTCCTATAGTTAAAGAGTAAATTACAGACAGTTTTCTCTTGCATGCATGATGTTTTCGATTTTGTAGTTACGACCTTCTCATTCTAAGCCATCGACATGAAGTATGTTTTTGGAGTTTGAGGACGTAACCGCGATTACGCAAATCAAGCACGTTCCATCCTGAGACCTTTTAGTCAAATATCTGAATGAAAATCAAAGGTTTAAGGACTTGCAACCGAAAGATACCAGAAAGCAACATTATTGGACATGTTCAGCATACGAGCAATATGCACAATGACGCAATTCTAAGATATTACCAGGACTACATTTCCATCATTTAAATATACAGGGTATCCGTCTATATGAAAACAATTTTGACGAACAAGCAATAATGGCACGCAGTGGGCATAGAAGCACTGCTGTGTATTATTATAAACAACCGTTACTCACGATACATTCGTGAGTAACTTTATTATTCACTTATCAAAGTTGTTGTCCAAATACAAACCAAACAACAGAACAACAAACACAAAGATAGGAATAATGCTATTATTGGCAGCTATTTCGATTTTTACACTTAATAATACAAGCTGATATTCTTGTAGAAATACTTCTTGTAGATATCGTAATCTGTTACAAAAGGTTGTCGTAGGTTAATACTGGTTATCCTGAAACGAAACTAAAACTCCAATAAATTGTTTTGTCAGTAATGAATCGAAGGTTATTATACCAAACAAATATTATTTTGTCATAAAAAGCTTTTAACCAAATCACTCATTGTACAGATCTTTCAAAGTTAATCGAGAATGGTTATAAACATTATGTAAACCGACAGGTAAAGTATGTTTATGTAGGTGTAACTATGCATACATAAATGTACCAGAGTTATCAATAAACCCCTCTATTCTCTCGAATGGGATAGTTCCCTCATTAGTATTACTTATTGAATCTACTATATATCGAAATTCTCACAGAAAACAGAAATACTCATAAATGGGTGGGCGGGTTGGGACTGTGATAACAACTGCCAACAAAACCTCGAGTGGCGAGAAACGCCCAGTATTTGCCTTATATACCAATGACCATGCACGAGCAATTTTCCAGCTTTAGACCAAACCCGAATTTCCAGTTATTCGTTCAACAAACTATAATTAGACAAACCTTTGAAACGTGAATAACTTCATTAAGAGGCACTGCAGTGTAACTTATCATCCAAATTACAAACGCCATCGAAGACGCCTCCATCGCCCCAGTCTACAGCTGGACTAGTCGTCTCGGCAACGGTTATCAAGGCCGAGTCTGCTGGCTTGTCAGACCCAAATGCTATTGTGATAGAAGTACCTGACTATATCTGCTATTATTGGTTTTCAAAGGCGGCAGAAAGATGTCGATTACAGTGTAAAATCACCAGTCGAAAATTTGTGTAAGCAGCAGTAAAATGTAAAAATGTTATTTCACTGCAAGTTCTTTTTTTCATTTTTGGCATACCGATTTTGTAAGAGAGCAGAAAACTCTTATGTTATAACTGAATACATGTAGTTCATTAATAAACATTGATTTAATATTTTTTTTAGATATACTTAACTGCTTAAATAGTATTTAAGTGCATGTATATGTTTTATAATCGATACTTTTGCAATTCTCACTGCTTCAGCAATAGATTATTCTGTATTTTTTTTTATATCATGGCTACGTGATGTTAACTGAAGGGGTGGCGCTAAATCCAATGATAATCGAGGGGATGGGACTTAAATTTCAAAGGAATGAGTGCAATAACTGCAGTGCATGATAATATTATCCGCACTGAAAGTTGTCGCACGCATACTGTAAATCATTAATTTTCGTGGGCGATTAATTTTCTCGGACTTTATGGTTCACCTTCAACCTCGAAATCAAATCCATTCGAACAATAAACTTTACCCTTGTATTTATTACCTGAAATGCAAACTCCAAGAATTAAAGTCCCATCGAAATGGTCATATCTACCAAAACCACGAAATTTCATCCCAACGAAATTCAATGATTTTGCAGTGTACCACTGTTTATACGTTAACTGTAAAATAATCCGTGATGTCCGTGCTTGAAAAGTACGTACTGGAGTCTACAACTTTAAGGTAATAGAGTGTAATCTATAGTGAAGTAAGTTTCAAAAATGTTTTTTTTCTTTCAAATTTATTTTGTCGAATAAAATAGGCATTGTATTATGATCATAATTACATTTGCACTTGAGGTTAGACACAAATAAATTTCAAATTTGTTGACGTATATGACAGCAATTGGATTGCAAATCTTGCCCGTTCACAATCAAAGTAAACATGACATTAAAAGTCCAAGTTTGTTGTTGGGGACTTACTCAGTAGTATAAGGAACGAAATCTTACAAAGAAATGATTATAAAATACATTCGTGAGTTTGTATCATGCAAAACTGCAATGACCTTGCAAACCGAAAGAAGAAAAGGTGTACTTTTCTTGAAAAACATGCACAATCTCCAAGTTGTACTCCGTGCCCTTAATATCACAACGTGGTATTGGAAATTTTAATCGGTCAACGAGGACAAAGTACCGTTATGTGATATTTAGCCACACCCAATACAATTTGACAGCCAATGATATGAGCCAGAAAGAGAAACTTAACACTCGGTTTCCTTATTTAGTCTCGGGCTCCGCCCTCGACGAAATAAGGTAACCTCGCGTTTGCGTTCTCTTTCTATTACTAATGATACTTTACTCTAGTTACACAAAGTATAGATATAAAGTAACATAACAATTTTAAATCATTGAAAACGCCGCTTCATCCTCTTTAAACTTGTATTGGATATATGCATGTATAGGGATTGTTAATGCTTAACTTCACTGTTACAATCACACTTGTCGATGGGTTGTGTTTACAATAAAGTTATAAATTCCTGACTTGATGGATTATTTTGCTTGTCCTAAATAGTATTGGATAAATCAATGTAAGTTTATATACAACTCTTTTTCTATATACCACAGAAAAGTGTTGTATAAATTTTTTTATGGGATTTATTCAACACTTTTTCTGCTCGTTGATTGGTTAGTTACAGTAAGCTGTGGTCTAAATTATGCTAACCAATAGGTCAGGCTCATCTCAATGTGGCCAAGCTTTACCGTTATTTTAATTTACTAGGTGAATAGAAGTGAGCAGGTAAAATACACTTCCGCTCTACCTACATCGATGCAATGGTCAGTGATTTCTGTTTATATTGACATTGCAGAATATCGCGTTAGACTTATAACTGATCTTACTCCCTGGCTATTTGTTGATAAAAATATCAAAAATAATACATTAGACCCAATGGGGAAAACATTAATTAGACAGTAAAAAATCTGCAATTTAAACACAGAGTTGGTAAAGGTAATTTAATAAACCATGCCAAATTTCAATAAAATTGCATAATTACTTTTAAAGATATTTAGGGTTTATGGGTTCCAGCTTAGTTGCTAACGCACTATACCACATGTCCCGTTAAGTGTTTGTCTAGGTTTCTGTATGAACTCCGCCAGAATGGTCTAAGATAAAACAAATCACATACTGTTAAGTGAAATGTTTTTCTTCGAAGAGAAATTCGTTTGAAAATATCATCAAAACCTTTGTGAAACCCGAAGCAGGAATACCGATAGTGACCTCGCTGCACAGTCGACCAATCTAGAATCAAGTTTTCCAATGTCTAAAAATCGAACTTACCTAACTCTTCCGATTCTTTTAGGACTTCCCCAAGTAACCTCGAGTCATTGATCAAATCAAGAACACTCTTTTGAGGATGAAATCTATACTCTGTAGTTACATCTTTCGTTTTCAATGTCGAAAGCCTTTCCCGGAACTCCACTAAATTAGGTCCCATGTCCATGGCGGCAATGAATAGTTTCTCCGACTCTTCTGTGCTTTTCAAACTATCCTTTAACAACCCAAGCGAGTTGCCTATTTTCTTCAAGGCATCTGAAAGTCTTTCAATTATAGTTTCATTTTCAAGACGCAAATGCTCCGCCTTTTCCAAAGCAACACGTACCGTTTCTTCAACACTTTCACTTACTGAAGCTTTAAATGCCTCTATATCATCAAATGTTTTGTCATTAGCTGCTGTGACAGTCTTGGTAAGCTGTTGAATCCTTTGCGTGCATGCAGTGTACGTGGTTTCAAGCTCTTTTATCTCTTTGGATAAACGAACATCTTCCCCATTATCTTGGAATCGTTTGGCTGCAACATCAATGTCTTCGCGGCTACATGTGCTGTGCTCTAAAAGAATGCATTTCGCACAACCAACTTTTTTATGGTCAACACAAAAGAATTCAATGACCAGATTTGCATGAACTTTACATGGTTCGGCATGTGTCTTCGTAACCTCTATTTTGTGTTCTGTGTCTTCGGCCAACACATGGTGTCTGCATGGTCTTGTTTTCAAATGTCTATCGAAGCAGGTTAGACACATGTACGCTTCACACTCGCCGCAGTATCCGTCAGAAAACTTTTCATTACAAATGTCACATTTCTGAACCTGATCAGAGCCGGTATCTGGCTGTGGGTCATCGTCATCTTGGTTATCCATTTCACTTGCTATTCCACTTCACTGGTCAGCTAATAAAACTATGGCGGTATTTTAACACTAGAGCATTCAGTCTATTGTGTACCGTGACGGGCATACATTTGTGTATAATGAAAACAATTGCATGTACCGGTATCTAAAACAAATAAGGTAATCAAAGATGTTATCTCAAATATGGTTTATTATCACTACCCTAATTTTAACATACATACCCTGTACGTATGTATCTAAAAACTTACATGTCGATGTAACTTCGAAACCGAGAGTAGCCAATTTTAAAAAAGATACGAGAGTTGTTTAGCTTATAATTTGAACGAAGTAGAACGTCGGTGTTTGACATGTTAGCTTTATACAATTGATGTATCTTTTTCGACCATGTATGAAAACGCCTTTGGTATATAGAGGATACATCACGAGTTGTCAATTAATATAAATTTATATTAAACGAGTTTAGTAAATTTTATTAAGCGAGCCTTAGGAAACAATTTCCTGAAAAAAATTATGGTGTCGACAACAGGACGAATTGTACTAGCACCATAGTGCTGGCAACGCCTCGGAACGCACCGAGTCTTAGGAGAGCTAAAACAAAGCGAGCCCGTACGATGAAGCACCAAGTTCTGATACGCTATGATAAGGTAAGATAGGTCCACTACAATTAGCACGTTCCATCACGCTCTGTCAAGATCAAAGTGGAATCGGGACAATCGTGGCCAAATGTTTGGCTGTCAACAAAATGGCTACGATGTTCACGATTCCTACTCGCTCAAACACGATCATCACATTAGATTCCACGACCTCCAACGAATCCCCACGCTCGCCACGATACTTCTCAATCGTGGCCATCATGGTCGACCTTAAGAAACAGCATTACGACGTTGCTCTGCGCCACCATAGGTTGTGCTACGACCTGTTACATTTCCTTGCGAAACCATCACGGTTTGGCCAAGCTGTGTCACGAAGTCCACCTCGTTCTCTCACGTTCTCATTTATTTCAATCATAATGACTTACTAGTACTTGGATAACTGAAAACCTGTTTGCGAGAAACCTACTCCCGTGTAAACAAGTATGGAGAGTATGAAAACAATATCTTATTGTAGGGTTAACGCATGCTTTTTCGTGCTATTACATCTGCAGAGTCCCGAGGGACGGTTGGTGCCCAAGCCCGTCAGGGACTCTGCAGATGTATCAACGCGAAAAGGCTTGCGTAAACGCTATTATAGCATAAAAACAACACTTTATTAGTATGTTTTTTTCAAAATTATGACATTTTGGGCGACGTCGGGGAAACAAACACGACGTCGCTAAGCAAACGTTACGTCACATACAATTTTTTGTTATGAGCGTCGACTTCCGGTATCGGCAAACACCAAGAAAACAGTGACATTGGGGTTAGTTTACCTTTATTATTTTACTATTATTAAAAATTAGTAGTTACAATTAGAATGTGAATAACAGTTCATATAACGTTGTAAAGCATTTATTTTCGTCGGCTCGGTCCTGAAATGAGCATACTTAAAACTTAACACCAACAGCGCGTGCGCGAGAGAATCTTAATAATAACGTCCCTTTCCTTTCCCGTTTAAGTATGAGCAAAATCACCGTTTTTATGCTATAATTGATATTGAAGATTAAAGAGGACAAAAACTTGTTGTTTTTTCTTTCCCAAGATGCTCAAACCTTTATTTCACGTACTTGTACATTCACGTTCTTTATTGAAATAATCCAGCTAGACGTACACGTTACGCAATAACACATCTTTGAGTATTCAGTACGCAAGTGTTCCTTTCAAGGTTTGTGGACCTGAAAGTCTTTGGTATAGTGCACCCAGGATAATGCGATTGTCCGGATTGGTATAGAGTTGCAAAATGGTTCCTTAGTTCAACACATATGGTTCCAATGTGTACTACAATGACACTTATCGATCGTACGCGCTTGCTTTTCCACCTTTATGGGTTATACCAAACGTTCCCGCTTTTCTTGGTATCCTGGGTGCACTATAGTAAAGGGAAACCAACAAATGGGAGATTACTCGCAAACAAAGTACATAAAATGTCTTGCAGCGGTTATTTCCCTTGTATTAGTTGTTTATCAGTAGATTAAATATTTAATAAATTATTAAATAAGCTTCATATCCAGTAGCTCATTGAGTAATGTATGTGTATAGGTTATAGATCATTATATTAGGATTACAAACACGTTAGTGCAAGGGAGCGCAGCGCAGGCGGGTCTACTTTTCCACATTTGGAAACAGCACAATTGCCCTAATAAACATAATTACTAAAAGGTTATTATGACCATTGCAAAAATAAATGAATAAGTGGTCCAACAACTTGAAAATCCCTGGCTTTTGGTTCGACAAAGAAGTAGGGTAAACTATAAAATTTCTAACAGCGATCAAAACTGCGAGCAAGCAGATTCGGGATTTCCTTCTGATTAAAATACATCCGATATGTATGAAACAGGATCCGGAATTATAACCAATATTTACCACAATCGCCTTTAAATGATGTGTCTATAGGTTTGAAATATGTATTCAAATATTTGAGTGTCGAAAACAAAATTACTTTACGTGAAGTTTTTACAAGATTCTGGTTAGTAAAACACGCTAAACAGTCAAGTATGCTACATGAAACGACGGTAGCTGTGTCATAACTGATGTTTTAATTAATGATATCAGCACCGGAATCCTATATGTTTTATGGCATTTGAAAGAATACTTAGTCTAGTATATAAAATTTTAAGTATTATACAGATACAGTAAAACTTCGTTATAACGAGCATCGATAGTATGTGCACCTGGCCTACCTCGAACAGGGTTCGCATTCCTTGCGATATGGCCTTATGTTGGTATACATATAGTGTGTGGAGTATACAAAATAACTAAACCCCGCCATTAACTGAACATTGTATCTTTTAATCGTGAAAGGGAATTAATAAGATTATTCCTATTAGAATATCCGATTTCCTCATATTGCTGTTCTATCTTAGAACGATTGTCCTTACAACCAATCGGATTAATTTTGTGCATGCTCTCTTAAGTTGTCATAGCCGTTACATGTCACAAGATTAACTCTTTTGTTTTACAAATCTAACCATGCACCATTATTATACTACACATGTATGTACTATTCAAATGCACTACTACAAGTCTACATTTATTTGGTGCGGATCCATAAGTTATTCGGTTGAGGCGGGTGTAGCCTAGGGATAACGAGCATGCAAACAGGAATTCATCTTCCTTTTCCCAGAATTTTCTCTCTTTGTACCATTCTTAAAAATTAAGCAAAGAGTACCAATTCATAAATTAAAATACTTCGTAAAAAGGGAGACAAGTTTTGTTGTTTTTATTATAATAATGGGTATAACTCAAACGCGGTATTGGGACCTGTTCCACCTAAAGTAAACAGGCAAATAAGGATTTTGGAAAAAACGATTATCTTTTCAATGTGTATTGCTTGGCTATTTTGACCTGAACCTGACCTTTATGCAAGAATATATAACAAGGTTTTTGCTTTGAGTATATCAATTTCCGCAAGCAAATCGTGCAATGTCAGTATTTCATATTTGTGTTTGTATTACATCTCGAGCGTCTTCGTGATACTCCCCGATTATGAAACATACACTCGGTGTTGTAAACGTAGACAATATATCGACTGTTAAATTATGGTAAAATAAACTTCTGCTCTTCCTAAATCGATGTAATGGTCAGTGATTTCTGTTTATATTGACATTGCAGAATATCGCGTTAGAGTTATACAGAGAAGTTGGTTAGATACTGTTCTGACCTTTTGTAGGATATCGGCATGACTGAACCATAATTCCAACAAAAGGACATCACTAACCAATCCGCTTATGTTCGCATACTAGAGGGACGTCACTGTATATTCCTCTAACAACAAAGGTCGTCCCTTTCAGCTTCCTTCAAAGGGACGTCACTAGTCATTCAGTTTCACACAAAGGGACATAACTAACAATTCAGCAACTCACAAAGGAACGTAACCAACTCCTCTACTTACAACAAATGTACGTCATTAATTATTCAGCATTTCACAAAGTGACGTCATTGAACATTCCGTTTACAACAAAGAGACTTCACAAAACATTTCTTGTCCAACAAAGGGACGTCACTTACCATTCCTCTTATTTCCCAAAATACAGGGACGTCACTAGCCATTACACTTCCAACAAAGGGACGTCACTTACCATTCCACTTACAACAAAGGGACGTCACTTACCATTCCTCTTATTTCCCAAAATACAGGGACGTCACTAGCCATTCCACTTACAACAAAGGGACGTCACTTACCATTCCACTTCCAACAAAGGGACGTCACTTACCATTCCACTTACAACAAAGGGACGTCACTTACCATTCCACTTAAAACAGATGAACGTCACTTACCATTACACTTACAACAAAGGGACGTCACTTACCATTCCTCTTATTTCCCAAAATACAGGGACGTCACTAGCCATTCCACTTACAACAAAGGGACGTCACTTACCATTACACTTCCAACAAAGGAACGTCACTTACCATTCCACTCAAAATAGAGGGACGTCACTAACCATTACATTTACAACAAAGGGACGTCACTTACCATTCCACTAACAACAAAGGGACGTCACTTACCATGCCACTTACAACAAAGGGACGTCACTTACCATTACACTTCCAACAAAGGGACGTCACTTACCATTCCACTCAAAATAAAGGGACGTCACTTACCATTACATTTACAACAAAGGGACGTCACTTACCATTCCACTAACAACAAAGGGACGTCACTTACCATTACACTTACAACAAAGGGACGTCACTTACCATTCGACTTACAACAAAGGGACGTCACTTACCATTCCACTTACAACAAAGGGACGTCACTTACCATTCCACTTAGAACAAAGGGACGTCACTTACCATTCCACTAACGACAAAGGGACGTCACTTACCATTCCACTTACAACAAAGGGACGTCACTTACCATTCCACTTATTTCCCAAAATACAGGGACGTCACTAGCCATTACACTTCCAACAAAGGGACATCACTTACCATTAAACTTAAAATAAAGGGACGTCACTTACCATTCCACTTAAAATAAAGGGACGTCACTTACCATTACACTTACAGCATAGGGACGTCACTTACCATTCCACTTACAACAAAGGGACGTCACCTACCATTCCACTTACAACAAAGGGACGTCACTTACCATTCCACTTACAACAAAGGGACGTCACTTGCCATTCCACTTACAACATAGGGACGTCACCTACCGTTCCACTTACAACATAGGGACGTCACCTACCATTCCACTTACAACAAAGGGACGTCACCTACCATTCCACTTACAACAAAGGGACGTCACCTACCATTCCACTTACAACAAAGGGACGTCACCTACCATTCCACTTACAACAAAGGGACGTCACCTACCATTCCACTTACAACAAAGGGACGTCACCTACCATTCCACTTACAACAAAGGGACGTCACCTACCATTCCACTTACAACAGATGAACGTCACCTACCATTCCACTTACAACAGATGAACATCATTAACCATTCCACAAAGTGACGTCGCAAACACCCCGTTTCACACAAACAAAGGGACGTTACTGATCCGAGAAGTTTATTAGGCGGAATACGGAGGACTACATTTGTGAATCAGATGAGCTCTCACACCACGGTTGTATTTTACGTCCTTGTATTCAACCGACACCATGTGATTTATATTTACTTCCTGTTTATTTCATATGATCAACTAGGAGCACTTAAATTATTATATATCTTGATATTTCTTGATATTTACATTTTATTTAAGACGGTATCGATCAATATTTGAACAATTATGGTATGTACTTATTTTTTGTATATCATTACATTTTACTGATAAGCATATTGACTCATTTATAATCATTTAAAGGTTTGAAACGATTCGTTTAACGCTTTCACAATGGATAGGTAGTTGTAATTTTTGTGTTGAAATTTTGATTGAATACTACAGATCACCATCTATGTTGATTTACGATGTATGTATTTCATTTTCTGTACTTACTAAGCTCCAAACTTGTACGTATTGGCATAATTGCACGATCGGTGTAACTTTTATTTTCAAAAAGTTAAATATTTGTGTTTTCGGTTTCGCTTTGTGCTTATTTATTTGAATTACATGTATATGAACCCTGTGCATAATGCCTTAATTTCTGAAATAAACTGTTATATCTTCGATATTGTTTCGATGAAGTAAATTCACTTTTATTCAAATATATAAAATTAATGACAGCTCGCGGTTCGTCTCTCGTGAGGAATATCATTGTTTGAGTAGGTTGTTTTCGTGTAGAAGGAAGTTCAAGTGATATTTTGACGTAGTTTATTTTGTTTACTAACTGTCATACGAGTATCAATGTACATTAGCATTTACGCAACCATTAAAGAGGCAGTCCCTACAACTAGCATATTTTTCTCTACTATCACATTACATGAGGTAAATGTTCTGAACACTCAATAATCATAATTTGTCAGAATAAAGTGTTCGCAAACTATGATTACTAGTTTAAGTGGTGTGTATACACTTGATTGCGCTGCAGTTAAATTATGACAGTTTTTACGTTCATGTAAGCAAAATTGTATATTATAACAATAGCCTCTCATTTACAATGTCTTTACATTAGTATGCAGTCACAATTGTTTAGTAAAATGACGGAAGTTTATGAAGGGATGACGGATATGTGGAGAGTGATTTATGATAATTTGAAGTGTTTATTGAAGGGCAAGACGATTTATGTGAAATATACAACTTACAGTGTCCACCAACAATAAGTATACAGAGGTTATTTCCACATTTACTTGCCTGTATTACGCTATATGCAGAACAGAAAGCACCAATGTTTTTGAAGACCAGAAATACTTTTGTTGATCAAGTGTTAAGACAATAGATTGATTGCTACCCTAGATGTAAAATATAAAGTTTCTATGTCTGGGTTGAAAGGCAACTTGGTCATAAAAGGACGGATAATGCAGCCCCTTGTACCCCATGGTTATTTTAATTCAGAACATCAAGTTTTATCATTATTTCTATCACATTTTTGACTTGTTTAGTTACAGTAGTAGTAGTAGTCTGATAAACATGTATTGAATAATTTAACCAATTATAATTCTGCATCTGTCTAAAAGTATATACTTATTTTTGGTGGGCAGTGTGTGTTAAGATTTAAATCTAATTACACAGTGTAGCAATACCACGTGACTTCAGGCTACAGTGCCAAGACATACTATACTTCACATCGAATACTAAAATAGGCGTAGGCCTACATAATTTGTTTATTCACCAAGTTCTAATTAAATAAACGCCACACAAACGCTACGTGGTAATGCTACTCTGTTACAGGGTAAATTATGAAAACTTTTCTGTGTTACGATGAAAAAGGTGATATGAAAAGTCCCGTCTTTCTTTTTTTATGGTTTTTGTTGGGTACCGTTTGTCTGATTTTCCGACTTAGTCTATGGTAGGACCATGGTACAAGTTTACATATTCACTTCTGTATTATAATTGAAGATTACTTCCGGTTTATATTTTATCCTTGCAGTCTTGGCAACATGGCTTGTTCAGCTGTTTTGATGATTTCGGTATCTGTATAATGTCCTACCTGGTTCCCTGTGTCATTTTTGGTCAGAATGCGGAGAAAATCGGAGAGGGAAGTTGCTTATTGTGTGGTATGACATTTAACTCTTTTATTGAGACAATACTTCGTGACAGAGTTATACAATACAGACTGTACAATGCACTGCATTTGCAATACAATACGATACAATACGATTCAATACGATACAATACGATGCGACGCAACGCAACGCAACACAACACAATACAATACAATTACAATTCAATACAATTCAATACAATACAATTTACAATACAATACAATACAATACAATACAATACAATACAATACAATACAATACAATTGCAATGTCAATGCAATACTAGTGCAATGCCAATGTAATGCCAATGCAATGCAATATTTTAAAAATGTGTGCATGTCTTAATGGGCCATATTTCAATAAATTTTGGATCGACCATATTGAAATTTTTCCATTTGGTATTTCTCGGACTTGTTGGTTGCTATCGCATAAATAATGACCGCATTGAATCTATTCCGCGCCAAGTCACGATTTTCTCGTGCATTATATTGATTTCAACACGGACCGTTCACTATCGACCGAAAATTATGAACACGTGATTACACAGGAAATCTTTTCCGTAGCAGTTTCACGAATTTGCGTGCAAAAATATTGATTACAGTTATACGAAAATAAAACAATGCATTGCAATGCAATACAAACAAATTTATACTTTATAGCCATTATCGTAATTTGACATTGATCATTTATACTCAGAAACATTTATGTCAAAGACATAATAAATATAAATACAAATGTTAATGAACATCACATATACCAAATGTACCTATTTTGCCCATTTTATTTTCAGGTTTGGTATATTTTGTACCCATACTGAATATCATAGAATGGGTGAACATTCGTGGCAAGATACGGGAACATAGCGGTATAGATGGGACCCCACTGAACGACTGTCTTACCATATTCTTCTGTCCACTGTGTGCTCTAGCCCAGGAGGGAATGGAAGTGAAAGGAATACCTGGCTTGATGTCGATGAGCCGAGAATAAACACAATCATACGTTTTCATAAACTAACAGACCATCTTACTCCCTTATTTTGAAGGAATAAATCAACTATCACTGCATATACATGTAATAAACTGGCTTAGAATTAGAAGATCGTAACTACTACTTACGACATTTTGTTATAAGACTGATAAATATTTTCAATCTCCATCACAAGGCGCCTCTTGATAACCTATTTTCATGAAATCAGAATTTGTCATATTGACCAGAATGAAGTTGTAAAAGCTTGTTTTTTCAATAAGTAAAGAGTAAATTTCAGACAGTTTTTTCTTTATTCTCAAAATATCGAGTTTGTACTTCTCATTCTCAGCCAGCGAATAACCGCAACATTTTACTATAATTTTTGTAATACAAGTTAAAGAATAAACCCTACCACCATATGCATGCAATAATGCACCAATCAGCTGCATCCACGACCTCCTACCCGGGGATCCTCGGCGGATAACCGGGGAAACGACCGTGTTATTACACTCCACTTTACAGTTCCGGTGAAATGTTGGAAAACTTTTCTCCGAACCCATACCCCGGGAACAATATTTTGTTGCCGGGGGCGGGGAAATACCGGAGATTTTACCATCAGCTGTCCCAGAAAGGGCCGAGGAGGGCGGGGGTTTTACAACACAAAGTAAAACTCTATCTTTTATTGAGTTCAATAAAATTAGTGGGGGTGGGGCCGTGGATGCAAAGGTGTATATGTCGTAATTATGATGTTTATGACAACAATAACTTGAACACTTACGCGTCGGCCACATTGAGATTTGTTTGCTTCGGCGATGTACTCCCGATTTAATAAATGGGTACCGGAAGGCACCGGAATGCGCCGGAAGGCACCGGAATGCATCGGAAGGTACCGGAAGGCACCGGAATGCACCGGAAGGCATCGGAAGGCAACAGAAGGCAACAGAAGGCATCGGGAAAAAGGTCCTCGTGGTATAGGTGAAGCTTCGGTGTTATCATTAGAAAATGTGCAATATCTACGGAGGCTAATTCATTTCAATCGGGAGTACATTACCGAGACAAGAAAATGCTCAGTGGGACATAAGCATAACAGAAGTATTTGAGTGTACTGTATCGTATCTAGGTCCTGCTGTTCTGTTATATTCCTTTTCATCACATATTGTATCATGTATTTATTTGCAATAAATTATTTTATATCACAATACAAGACTTTTAGTTCTTGTTATATATCACATGATTTTCCTTGTATCGGGGCAAGTTTGGCGTTGAACATCGTAAAATAAAGCAATTTATTATTATTATTTATTATTATTATTATTATTATCAATATAATTGCGAGTACGTACATTTTTATACTAAACGTAAGTGATACGAGTATAACGTTATACTATACTACATGTGTATGTTTTCCAACTGAGAACGTTACTTGTATTTTGCGTTATACGTACGTGTCATATGATATAAACAATATACAGTATTACTCATTTTCAATTTTATTGCAGTTTTATTTTCGCTCGAGAGTTATTCAATAACCGATTTAAATTTACTGGTGTGTGACCAGTGTCGTAAAACGTCCGATTTAATGGCGTGTAACCCGTTAAGTGGCCTATATATACCACTCACTGTGATAACACAGGTCAGGAGACATTCATTTTCTAAATTACATTGTTTATGCATGCTCTCAGTCGTATAACGTTTAGTTGCGAACTATTATTTAGTGTACTTCATGTGGAAAAGGTATTTATTTACGTACACTTTATATAAATATTAAACAAAATCTGGGTATTAATATTAAATTTCGAAAAAGGATATTGAAGCTGGCTACTTTCGTTTTCGAATTTAATAGTATTGGAATTTCAATTTAAACATACAACAACATTACTGTCAGTCTTGAAACTTAACATTTTCACACTCTCTGTGTTTAGTTTAAACGAATATTACTCTAAAAGTAAAAATAATGTAATTGTGTTTAAATGGGCTACTTTCGGTTTCGAAGGGTCATGTATATGTAAGCTTTCATATATCAGGTTTGTAGTTATTGAGATATCACTCATGATAATGCACCAGTCAGTTGCATCCACGACCCCACCTCCGGGGATCCACGGGGATAAGCGGGAAAACGGCCGTGTTTTTACCACCCAGCTTCTCCCACAGGGTCGGGTTAATGTTTTTTTTATTTCTGCAAACCAATACCCCGGGAACAAAAGTATTTAGTTGTCAGGGGCCGGGGAATTGCCGGGGATTTTTACCATCATCTTTCCCCCGCAAGGCCGTTGAAGGGTGGGGGTTTTGACAACCGACAATTAAAAATACCCACCCATCCCCGGGGGTGGGGGCGTGGATTCAACCGTGATTGGTGCATTATTTACTTGTTTATACACTTATTAAATGTTATAAGTACACCAACACAGTGCATATCGATACGTGCAAATTGTGCATGTAAAGTTGTTTCTAGCTTGAAGACATATAGAACTGTGATATTATTACTTATTGTGTTTAACAATTGTAAGCATTTAAGTTGTTGTGTCTGGTACATCGTACGTGTAGATATGTTGTTATGTACTGTGCTTGCAGATCGGTCGGTCGACATGCCGAATGGTTTTCCAACAATAACTCCAGAACAGGTTGACATAGGATTCTTAAATTTTAAGTGGATATGGTTCATCCTCGACAGATGGTCAATGCAGTAGGTTCAAAGGTCAACATCATCATGACCTCTGAATGCATAAGTTAAACCATTTGTGATCCACAGCGTAAGAAATAGAAGTTATAAGATCGTAAAACTTTACAGAGAGGTTGCTGATCATCAGCAGTAGACTCTCCTGCAAATCTTGAGGTCAATAGGTCATAGGTCAAGTTCGTGGTGACCATAATAGCACAAGACAATATTACTGTATTAAGGAGTGTATGATTCACAAAACTCTCTTATACTTTCCGTTATCGGAATTTTTCAGATTTTATGGTTTTTATTTGGTGTGGGTTTCGATGTGTAGGTAACATTTCGCGAAAACAATTTGATTTGCGCAAGTATTTTTCATTATTTGAAAATTCACGGTTCACTGTGTGCAGTGGTCAAATTATAATAATCGAATTATCGGATATTGCTGCTATACTACTCCCGCCACGACATGCAAAAAATGAACATGATATCGTGTATAATAAAAAAGATATACGCATTACAAGTTGGTATACTTATAACATTTAACAAGTGTATATATGCAGTTAATTTCAGCGACGTTATATGCCTGTCACATTACACAATAGACTGAACGCCATAGTTTTATGAGCTTACGTGTGAAATATAAAATACAAAATGGAGTCCCAAGATGACGATGACCCGCAAATTGATACCAGCTCTGATCAGATTCAGAAATGTAACATCTGTAATGAAAAGTTTTGTGACGGATATTGCGGCGATTGTGAAGCGTACATGTGTCAAACCTGTTTCGATAGACATTTAAACATAAAGTCGTGTAAATATCACGTGCTAGGCGAGGATAACGAACAACAAACAGTTATCAAGAAGGCACGTGCTGAACCATGCAAGATACATGCAAATCTGGTCATTGAATTCTTCTGCGTGGACCACAAAAAAGTTGGATGCGCTAAATGCATGCTTTTTGAGCACAGCACATGTAGACGCGAAGATATTAATGTTGCAGCCAAAAGATTCCAAGATAATGGAGAAAATGCTCGTCTATCAGAAAAGATAAAGAAAATTGAAACCACGCATAGTGACTGCATGAAAAGGGTCCGACAACTTACACAGGCAGTTGCAGCTACTAATGACAAAACAGTTAACGATATAGAAGCCTTTAAAGCTTCAATCAGTTCTAGTATTTATGAAACGGTAGGTGTTGCTTTGGAAAAGGCGGAGCGTCTGCGCCTTGAGAATGAGACTAGAATTGAAAGATTTTCGGATGACTTGACGAAAATAAGAAACTCGGTGGGGTTGTTTAAGGATAATTTGAAAAGTACGGAAGAATTGGAGAACCTATTCATTGCCGCCTTGGACATGGAACCTAAGTTAGCGGAAATTCAGAAAAACCTTTCGACGTTGCAAACGGAAGATGTAACTACAGAGTATAGATTTCATCCTCACAAGAGTGTTCTTGATATGATCAATAACTCGAGGTTACTTGGTGAAGTCCTAAAAGAATCTGAAAAGCTAGGTAAGTTCGATTTTCTTACATTAGAAAATTTATTTATAGGCAATGTATTTGGTAGACTGTACAACGACGTAACCATTATTCCTGGGTTCGTATTCACAAAGATTCTTAGATATTTTCTAAAGAAATATTCTAAGAAGAAGGCGCAACATTTCACTTAAAATTTGAAAACCGTATTTTATCAAATACTATGGTTTTAGTTCAATGTTATTCTGAATATTATATTGTGCGATGAACACTTATGCAATCCAAGCATACCTACAAGTACCATACACTAGTAGTTACAGGTAGCCTAGAACGTCTGTGTACTATTTAGTACATTGTTTGAAGTTGGAATGAATTTCCATGGTTTTTACGTATTGTTTCAGGCTCGTCAGATGTCGGGAAGAGGAGGGAAGGAAGCGATGGTTATTATGGTGATACACAACGTCCCTCACTGAGCATAGCTGCACAGTCTGCACAATCATTAGGACAAGATAACCAGACAGAAATGCAACATAATTCCCGCCAAATGTCCGATGGAAGTAGGTCGACTGGAGACGCTCCGATCATTCCTCATATGTGTAGAACACCAGGTGTGAGGCGTGCCCAGAGTCTTCATAAGGTAAATGATTATTGAATCATTCCAAGAATTAACGTCATAATATGTGTAGTTTAGTAAAAATTTGATTGAATTAATTATTTAGTTAATCATTTCATGTATGAACATTACCCTTTAATCTGACAAATAATTTAGTAAGCACTCCTTTTTAGCATAAATGTCCCCAGGGCATTATTATTCGACGCAACCATATCGCTGGCTTAGAATGAGAAGGTCGTAAGTGCCACTTACGACCTTATAAGACTAATGCATATTTGCAATCTACATCATAATATATAAGGCGCTTCTTATGAGACTACTTTATGAAAATCAGAATTTGTCGTGTTGACTTAAATGAAGTTTAAAAAGCATGTTTTACCAGAAGAAATGAGTAATTGTCAGACAGTTTTCTCTTGTTTTCTCAATTAATATATCGATTTTGTAGATACGACCTTCTCATCCTTAGCCAGCAATATGGTATTTGTGACTTATAGTGATAAACCCCGTATCTTAATGTAATGTAGCTCCCTTTTCTTATGAAAGTGATAATCATACCTAATAACTACAAACACAAGATTGTCAATGTCATACAAATGTACTTATTTATAGATTGATTTATTTGCAAACGTATTTCTGTTTTGTACAGGTGAGTGAGGGACCTAGACAGATCCGACCTGCTAGTAGTTCAACGCGTCCACAGTTTAGGGGTCGAACACCACACCCGGACACCGATGTGGTAAGTAGGCCTACTTATACTGTTGGTTATATTTATTCGAGATATTTGTTGTAATATAAGTACATGTATATTATTGCACAGTCTGCGTAACCTACCCTATAAAGACTACAAACTATTCTTTTCTCATGAGAAATTATTTCCCTTTGCACCCTCAAACATAAGCGATACACTAGCACAGAATAAGATCTAGCTAAACTGAACAAGTTATGCTATTTGATTGATAAAATACATTAACTAGTCAGGTAGCCAGATTAATTATTACACAATTTCACAACCGTGAGAAGCTGTATTTTGGTATCCAGATGTCTCCGGTTAAACCCCTTTATGGACCACTGTTTAATTTCTGTTATTTATTTCCATAGAATGACCCACATGTTTCACCCACCGAGGTGAAAATGTGTACATGTGGGGGATGTGTCTATTCCTAAGCGCCGCAGATCGATGTTGGATGCTACATCCACATGATAGAAAAACTATCGTCAGGGCGACTCAAACACAGATTTCCTTATGAAGCACAATGCTACCTTTCTGTCCATATGTGTTGTCATTTTGGGCTTGATGTCATTTAATGCATATCGTTTTGTCTTGCAGAGAGGCTGGCAGGTGCCACCATACGAATTTATGGGGCCACGAGGACCATTCCAACGATATATTAGCACGGCAATACAACCACAACGTCCTCCTTTATCTAAACAGGTTTGTGTACAATTATTGTTGTTAAAGGGGTATATTTTCCCTTCTTTGTTTCTGGTCCAGAACAGAGGGAACAGCATGATACTAGCATTGTGCCAGCATGAGATCACTATCAGTGATTATCTGGGGTCATAAACACTGTAACTGGTCAGTGTAAGGGACAATAGGCCCATATACATAGCTACTGATAATTAATACTGTGCTACTGTATGTAGTACCGTAGAAAATATGTGGTATATTGTGTGTATGTTTAATTTGTACATTTATTTTATTTTTGTTTCAATCTGGTTTGAGTGTGTAAAACTGTTTGCCAAATCATTTACCAATTTAGTTTTTAAAATAAATGCACACCCAAACCAGATACAAATAAAAACTAACCAAATATCTATTGTGATTGTATGTCTGTGAATATACCTAATATTTTTTCAATGAATATAAGATAGCATAATGCACATAGATCAAGTTATTTTTTTTGTATTTAAAACATTTTAACCAAAATCATCAAAAATAACATCTTTATATGTTATGAAATAATATCATTTCATTCATTTCATTGATTTTCACACATTTATAATTTTACATTAATTATATGCATTTGTGTCTAGTCACTCCTTTCAAGAAACACAATAGATATGCCAATCTTGATGGTTCAGGGTTTGTTCACACATGTATTATGATACATGAACAGGATTCCACAGTGAGCTACTAAATATGCTCCCCATCCACCTGTACCAAGTATTGTTCCGGTAATTTTCTCCGAGTTGATCCTGCTTTTTTTTACTATACCCATATTTTATAATTTCCTGTCATAAAGAGAACTCTTGTTGTCTTATTAATTATATTATCTAATACCAGGGCCTCTTGTAAACTAATTAACCTAATTAACATGCTGTGAAATGTTGCATAATAGTATGTAATATGGTACAATATGATCAGATATCTTTAAAATCTGAACCACATGCTGAGAAAGTAATGACCAAATTTAGTTGGCTCAGAGCCAAAATCCAGGTCTTTAATTGAAATCTTATAACTATCTTGGATGGCATGTAGTTCGTCATGATCATAGGCGTACCGTTTGGCTTTGGCATGCATACACGCGATTCAGATAACTCATATGGAAAAGTCAACTCATTCCGTTTATTGCGTTTGTAATGTTTTTTTGATATATGTTTTTAAATAATATGTTATGGAAAAGAACAAGTAGTTTTCACCAATATGGTCTTAAACAAATATAATTATACGGTGTGATCGTGGCGATGTAAATTAATTTACTAATACATATACTAATATGTGCTATTTACTGTATGCTTTTTATTTGGTCTAGGAAATGTCTGATTAATGTGTATGTTTTATTTTGTGGTTTAAGTATAAATATTGCCAGTTTTAGTTCATTTATAAGGATTGATTTTATACTTATAAGGCAGAACTAGACGATCATTGGCATCATAAGCATCCACCACCGCAACATAGTGTAACGAGATCTAGCAACAAAGGTGAAGATGACGATAGCTATTGGCATCATAGGCATCCACCACAGCAACATAGTGTAACGAGATCTAGCAACAAAGTTGAAGATGATAGCTATTGGCGTCAGAAGAGGCAAGAACGTAATCCGGAGTTCTCGTCAGCGATAGAGAGCGCGAGACAGAAACGTGCTGAGGAATATGAGGAAATGGAAAAGGAGAGAAAGAAGGCAGCACAGGAGAAGCTTAAAGCCCTAGAAGAAAGAATTTCTAAGAGAAAGGAAGATAACAAGGTATGTAGTAGTACTAAGCTTTTAAAGTCATGCGAAGGTATTCCTTGAATTATTTTTCAGCGTAAAATACTGCAATGATTATGGCAGAATTGCACAGGAATGATTCTTATATGGTAGTATAAACTATGAATTATAGTATTGGAGTCATCACCTAGAGGTAGGACGAGCGCTTCGCAATCTAGAGGTCCCGGGTCAATCCTCGTCTGGACCACTGCTTAATTTCTCTGAGCAAGAATTAACACACATGCTTCATTCCACCAAGGTGTAAATTGGAACCTGTGAGGGCGACAGTGTCTATTTCTGGGCGCCGCAGATCGCTTTTGGCAGCCACACCTACAGCAGAGAAATACAGTAGTCTCTCAAGGAAGACTCAAATGTAGGTATCATTAGGTAGCCAAATGACCAGAAGAAGATAAAAACTCAAAGGATGGTTGGGCGGCCTCACAGCAAAAAACAGCTCTCGAAAATTGGATTGTTTAAAAACACTTGTTTTGTATCAACGGGTTTGACCAGTGTATATAACATGCACAGGCCAGCTAGGTTTTACATGTGATAATTGAAAATTACATCTAATCGTTAACCTCAGATCTAACTAATATTTGCCAAAGACAAATTCATTTTAACCAAGGTGGTACTGTTTAAATGATGTATGCATAGTTCGAATATGTCACACAGAAAGGCCATTTTAATTCATTTTAAAATGCCTATGATTTCGGATGATCGCTACAGGACCCAGATTACTGGTCCCTCATGTAACATGTAGTTAGATAAAAGATATTAATCTATTTGTGTGACCCTTGTAGGAATTGAAACTCTCTAAGGATATTGAAGACACATTGAATGAGCTTATAGTACAACAGAACTGTGATAACAAGACAGTAATTAAATGGATCAAAGGCAATGTGAATGAAGCTACTACAAAAACAACGGATTTTATCCGTGCTCTTGTAACCGCTGTATGTGTTAGTGCAATCAAAGGTGAGTGTCCTATTTTGTTACAAATTAAATATATTGAAATATGAAATGGTTTTGGGAATTAATTTTATTTTTTAATATAGGTTCAATCCAATGTACTTAGTCTACGATACCATAACAATGCGAATAATAACAATACCAACAAAATTGCCCAATTTACCATATATATCAGTGTAACTACGCCGCGACACATGAATAATGGCTGAATTAGTTCTTTGTCATAGAAATACATGTTCGTTCGATTATTTTATTTCGATTGAAATTCTGTTTTTAGAATCGCCATTTAAATTGTGAATGTTTTGTTTTATATAGGTGATAAAGGGAAAGAGAAGTTGGAATCTAAAAGAGTCAGTATCAGAAATGATTTGCTACAGACATACTTCAATCATCGAGTTGAATTAGAATTACAGGCTCTATATGCCATACAGGCTGTGGTTACTAAGCTTGGACATCCTATCGGTAGGTATTGTTGCAATTAAAACGTTCTCAGTTATATCCTTGTCTGATTGTGGGGAGCGGTGGCATAGGTAGGGCGCGCGCTTCGGGATCGAGAGGTCCGGGTTCAAACCCATCTGGATAACTGGTTAGTTTCTCCGAGCAAGACCCACTCCACTCCAACATGGTGTGAAATGGTACCGGTGAGGACAGTGTCATTTCTTGGGCGTGCAGATCGATGTTGGTAGCCACACCCCTAGGAGAGAAATTGTCTCCCCAGTGAGACACGAGTGTAGGTTTCCATAGGTAGTCCAATGACCAGGGGAAGTTAGAATGTCAAAGGGTGCTTGAGTGGCCTAACAGCTAAAATGAGCCCTAGAATTTTTTTAACTTAACTTTTTTTATTTCGTACTGTACTTTGTGATTATTTGTAATTTATCACATGACTTTCCTTGTATCCAGGTTTGTATAGACAGCACGTATAAAGCTATACGTACCACGTGTAGTATAAGATATTGATTTTTTTCCAATAAATCAATGCTTATTTTGCGTTTTTAGTGTCATATGATAAAATAATCTATCACTCGTTGTCAATTGATATATTTATATTAAACTCGTTCGGGAAATATTATTAAGCTCGCCAGAGGCTCGCTTAATAAAATTTCCAAAACTCGTTTAATATAAATTTATATCAATTGTCAACTCGTGATAGATCCTCTATATCTGTTACAGATCAAGTTCTTTCCTGCAATTATAATAAATCAATCGAAAAAGAATATTGTACCATTTTGGATAACTTACTGAAACAACATATTACTGCACCTATAAGTTAAAATGATGCCATCAAAGGTTTAAGTTAGATTTCATTTGTGAATGAATGTCTTACATAGCAAATAGGAGAGGATAACCGTCAATAAAACATTAAACTCTCTAAACAATGCGCTGGCTTAGATTGAAAAGGTCGTAAGTACGACCTTATAAGACTAATGCATATTTGAAATCTACATCATAATGCTCTTCTATGAGCCTATCTTCATGAAAATCGGAACTGGTCATGTTGTCCAAACTGAAGTTGAAAAAACTTGTTTTACCATAAGTAAAGAGTGCTTGTCAGACAGTTTTTCTTGTTTTCTCAAAATACTGATTTTGTATTACTAAATACAGTTTGTACTAGTGTTGAGTGTTGAGAGTTTTGTATTTCAGGTTTTATGCGGGAAATGTTTGACACATTGTATGATGAAGATATTATTTCAGAACCTTCGTTTTTCGAGGTAAACAACATACAGAAATGCGTGTTACATATATTATGTTTACAAACGTTCTGATAAAACCATCATGAACTCTTATTTGGAAAGGTGTCTTACAAAACACCAATAACAGTTTGTCATGCATTGAATTATATGCTTTTAAGATTAGGTTCGTGCTCTGTGAGGAATATTGTGTTTGTTTTGAGTTCGATTGAGAGATTCTTAAGCGCAATAATAGCCTTTAAAATATCCTTTCTTGGTGTGTATTCAAGTTAGCTAAATGCATGCTGGCTGTAAGCATTTCTCTATGTCAAAGTTTGTTAAAAAAAATAAGAAATTTTCTTTTAATTTATTGAACCTCTTCACGTAATACTGCAACATAGGAACACTAGTCCACTTAATAATTCCATTATTATTACACTAATTCTACTAACGGACAAGTTATTAGAAGTTTATATGATAAACGGAAATTACTTTTTCATGACATTATTGAGAATGGCTTAGCAAACCTTTAAACGGTAGCTATAATTCATTATGTTTATTTCAATTGATTAGCAAATACTTGTGATGGATTATAGCCAAATCTCAACTATACGATGTATATTTCTTAAATTACAGTGGGAGCATTCGTATGATGAAACGGAAGGTAAAAGTGCATGTCTTAAACAAACCGCCCGGTTCTTCACATGGCTACGAGAGCCTGAATGTGACGGCACGTGAACATTATATATTGATACAACTGTTTGAACGTTAATATAGTTGTTGAAACTAATTAAAGTTTAACTTTCAATGAAATTATGTAAATGAGTGAATACTTACAACGTTATGTTAATTTTGTTGATTGGCTATATGTTTTATGCATAAGTAACTGTAGCATTGATGACGAAAACAACATTAAAGGTCCATTTGTGCAGATATTGCTAAACCAGTTACTGTGGTGCATTTTGTTTTATGCATATCAGTCACCTGTAAAAGGCTGTGGGTTTACACAAACAATCACGCGATCAATGTAAGCTACCTTCCCTGTCGGATTTTCTTATACCTTTTTTATAAATGTAAGCCTAAATTTAACATCATATTATAAAATCCATTGCATGAACTTTTACTTTAACTTTCGATGATGTAAAACGTTGTGAGGAGGGCCAGTTTGATTTGTGTTGAAATGCACCAGAGTGTTGAAATAGTATCTACATTTCATAGTATAACTTTTTACTGTTGGATCAATTTCGATATAATTTGGCATGTAAATAGTATTAACAATGCTTTGTAAGACTGTAATTAGTTTTTGAACATAGTAGCGATAGCCACTTCTTGTTTTGATACATTGAAATTATGGTTACTTTACACCAAATACTAGTATACCTTTATAGAAAAAATATATTTTACAAAAACAAATGTTTTCGTTCTAAATCGTCTTTATTAATGATACAGTTACCTGTGGTTTCATGTTGTATTTTGTTCCAATAGATAATATGCTATGTAATGCTAATTTATGCATACTGTTGTTTGCGCGACAGATATATTAGCATGTATCTAAATATTCAGTATCGATGTTTTGTATCTATGCACGACAAGCTCATACATTTTTATAGAAAAATTTACTCAGGTTAATATCATCATTTAGTTCATTCTAGTTAGTGAAGTTGTTGTTCCAACTGATTTAATCGTCAATTATTTTACTATTCACTACAAGCTAGAACTGGTAACCAACCACATCTAGACTGACTACAAAAACAATTAAATTACTTATTACTCCATACAACGCAATTATCCAACTTTTATGCTAGTCTTTTGCCTACATCGCTTCTTTTAAATCAAAGGTTAAGGCAACTTGTCCATAGTTTATTTAACTTTTACAATACTTGTTTGAAACAGTTTATTTACGTCTGATGGCAATTCAGGAGGCCCCTCATTTGTTCACGCAGTGTTAATTTCATCATTACATCAACGTTTAATAATATTTCATGCTAATATACGTTTTGTAGTATAATGTAGTTTATCATTTTAATTTGTCATCGGCAATTTACTTATATTCAAATCGGATGCTCACTCTTAATTTGTGTTGATTTTTTCATTTTTATTACAATTTTACTTTTTGTCTGCGTTGATATACATACATAATGTACGTATATCTAAAACATGCAGCACGACTCTGATAAGTATTTGTATTTATTTATGTATTTGTTTATTTTATAACCGTTAATATTGTTGTTTAATTGATTATGTTGTGATCATCAAATGCGATATCGTCAGCGTCTGTGTGTGCATTGGATAAGTGTATTGACAGGGTCATATTCTCAAAGACTATCAAAAGTATCTACTTGAAACTCAACATTTTTGTTCACCATCCCCAGGACAGTACATACTGACAAGGTTGGTGATCGGGGGGCCTATATGTATGTAGTTATCTGCCTTTGTTTCAACTTAGTTAAAGAGGTGTTCCCTATAACTTTGATCGTTTGAATCGTTTCAGGAATATTATACATGAAATAAGAATCATTATTGCTTAAACTCCTCAAATTTTCAGCAAAAACCTCCCACTTATTACCGAGAAAAGAATGAAAATATATTTCCGTAACGAGCCAAAATAGTCACGAGTTGTTTCCCCTTGACCACATAGTAATAAATCGCTGGAAGCGATAAATTATTATTGGTGATTTAAATATATTTTTGACATTATATAGACATATTTGCGAAACCTTTATTCTGGAAAATTATGATAACTGATAGTACTTTGTACATTTAGCTCATTTAATGTGATAGTAGAGAAAAATATGCTAGTTATAGGGAATGTCTCTTCAATAGAAATACTATCAAGTACGGGACAGACAATCGTCCAGCACTCCATGCGATGCTCTTGTGTGTTTTACCACATAAACCATGGTGTGGGAGTGTAATAAAGCCCATTACATAAAAACGATATTACACTACTGAATAATTAATGATAACTATGCAAATGAGGGGTGTTAATCACTATTTTTATGTATTCATACGCACTGTCAAAAAAATAAACAAATATGGCCGACCGTGATTTTATCGTCAGCGGTATGGTAGAGGAACAAATGCCAGTTTAGGCCTCTATTTTTGGAGTTACCCTACCATTCATTTTAACAAGCTGAGTCATACCTTAAAATGTTCGTAAATGTCTGTGCTTTATGAAAATGAAAATCGTTAACCATTCTCATGGTGGCGTTTTGAGAAATCCAAGATGGCGTCCAAGATGGCCGCCAAAAAAGTAAACATCACCTTTTGTCCAATTACAGCCTCTGGGACATTGGTTATGGCTTTTATTATGGGAATAAGTCATTTTTTAAATAGAATGTATGTTGTTATTGTCATATTAGGTGATTTTGGTGGAACATTGTGGTGATTTAAAAACTTTTTATGCTATTTATCGCCAAATAAGGGCAAAAAATAGGGGGTAGGGGTACAATTTTTAACTACCCAGGAATATTTTTACCACATATATAGCATTTCTGTTGTAAAGTACATGCTATAGAGTTGGGGGAATATAAATATTTACAAATATACAAAATAAAAGTGATTAAATAATGAGAATCGACTATCTAAGTAGGTGGGGTACGATTTTCTTAAAATCTGAAAAGTGGTAATATTTTACCTTTAATGCATATTTGAGTAGTATCACAAATACGTCAGTATCAGGACTGGTGATGACGACTTTACGGCAGCATTCTTCTTTGCATGTGTATTCCAGATGTAGCACCATTCTTGTGTCCTCCTCTTCTTGTGTCGATGTGCTATGTAATAAGATAGTATCATGGGTCACCTTGAGTACCTTCTCCCCAAAACCACCAGAGACATAGACAATTTGTCCCTCTTTCAACAGGGTATGACAATTTTCAGTGAAATATTGTGTGTACAATCGTGTTAATTCTGCTTTGCTCTGTGTACTTGTAAGAAGTTTTTTCCATTCCGGAACGATCATGCTGTATCTAAATACACACGGCATGTTAACAGCCTGTTTTTCACCACGCCTTTGTCTTGTCGCTGCTTTCAAGCTATTTTGCATGTAGCGATCGAACACTACGTGTATAGATGAAGCAGTCCCACATTGGTGCAAAATGTATGCCCAAAACGCCTTGGCCACATCCAAGAAGATGGCCCCAGGATGGGGTTGGATTATTTGTACAATGCTCATAGCATCGTAAATCATACAATCAGCAGATTCAGACAGAGATTTCAAAGAACATGACGATCCTGCAACATTTTCAAGTTTAGACAAGAAATCTGATTTTTTTGTTAACACCATAGTACCATCGTCTTTGAATAGGTTTAAAGGTATATGCGAATTTTCAAAGGAAAGCACACGTTCTACGGATACCTTTTTATATGAGTTAATTGCCAGTAGTCTCAGATACATTTCCTCTCCGTTCATATGTTCTACTTTAGACTTAGGTTTACCTCCTGATTTCATATGTTTCATAGTCTTGACATTTGTACGTGACATGGTATCAAAGAAGTTATTTTTTGTTTTGTTTTCTTCATTGGTTACTAGTCTCTGTTCTACAAAAGTCTCAAGTGCTTTTTTACCTTCACTGTGGCATTTCAAGAGACTCTTTTCAATTTCAGGCGATGCTTCAACACCGCTTGCAAAGTTAACTAGTTGGTCAGGGGGAGATGTTAATGAAAATGGATCTATGAACGTATCATCAAATAGCCCAAGCATCTGGTTGACACTATCATCATATTGTTTTTTGTTGTATTTATAATTTGAATGATGTTGGTTTGGCATATTCCCATAACCCTCAACGTTACTTGGACTATATTCTGTAGCGTACCTTGCAGTTAAGGGTCGTGACATAAACCATCGAGTTAACGCATTGTCCTGATGAGTAATACCGATGATACCACCGGAGGATTTCACTGCTTTATTCTCTGTGACTTCTAGCATGTAATCATACCACACCGAATTGAATGACCCACGAGTTAGTTTACTAACAAACAAACCTTTTTCAAAACACTTTGCTATTGATTCTGGCAGTCTATTCATGGCTAAAACTTGGTATGGCATATATTTCATATAATTCTAACGGTTCGAGCTGAATAGGAAAGGTAGCAATTTTGTTTTTGTATATTTGTTCACATCCCAAATTGCATGACGAGATGACGTCAGAAACATTTTCATTGGCCCTGATACCTCGGTTAGGTAACTGTCCCAAAATTGAAATGTTGGCGACAGTGTCCTACCTTCCAACCTAAACTGTTCAATCAATGGCTGTATATCTAGCATGGTTTGTTCAAGATCATGTGGTAAACCATTTTGCAATACAGATAGATCATGGATTTGAAACTGTTGTAATTGTATGTCCAGGTTAGAAAGGCAAACTTCATTTTTAGCCCATAGACGGAACTGTTGCAGGAATCTTCGGTTTAACACCTCATCGACCATCAAAAGTGCTTTAAGAGCACGATCATAATCCTTGCCTGACAGAATATGATCGACACTGTTCTTTGCAAATACCCCTGAATCTGACAATAACTCTTTCAGGCCAGCATCTCCATATATATGCCCTATTCCACCAAACAATGCCATCATAAAATGCATCCCTCCTTCTATTGAAATAACACCTTTCAGTTCTTCCGAACAAGACCATGTGATTTCCAGGGCTTTCATCAATATACCCATATCAAAAACAACCGGGCATATCTCCTGGCCTAATGCTTGGATCTGCTCTTGTGTTCTTTTCAAAGTTGTATATATGGTGTTGACGTTTGTTGGATTTGCCATGATTATGGGGTTGTACATTATTTCTACTGGTTCGGAAGTGATGTTTAATTCTATTTGTGATTGATATGCGCTCCATGAAGGGAATGACTCACCATTTTCTCTATCGTCATAGAAAGCAAGTTTCTGATTACGTTTCATATGATACAATAAATCCTTCATTTTCAATAATTTAACTTGATCACTTTCACTTGGGTTGAGTTCCTCAAGATCTACAGGTGGATTCAGCCTCGGGGAAGGTCTCTCAGCTGGTTTCTTGTAAATTAATGCTTGAGCTAAACCACCACCTGAAAAATAAAAGGTGCTATTCAGTCATACGAAATGCTAGCGCTAAGGTTTGCTAGCAACTGTAACCATATTATATCCAGACAAGGCTGCACTTTCCTGTCATTTAGTTTAGCATGATGACCAGAATGCAACCATTGGCTATTCAATACCACTCACCATCAAAATCAGACTTAGTAGTGATCAATTTTAATCCTGACTGCTATGCGTTCTAGTGCTGGCTGATTAGTGTCTAAATCAGACGCAATCACTTTAGCTAGAGTCATTTCCACCGACAGCGGCTGATTATTATCATATTAGTTTTATCTATATGTACTTCCGAATAGGTTTATTTGGCTGTGCAAGTCATAGTAAACATTGAACTATGGTGTTGATATTGCGGTAGTTTATCAATGTTGGCATTAATAAAGTTGTGGTAGTTACCTTGAATAGAGCTTGTGTCTAGTGTCCTTTCTTGCAGTCTAGGAATCCTGGGGAATTCAAATTTTGGGTTGTTATTTGTGGCATGTGTTGTTGAAACTAATATGCTTGACATTGCATGAGTGGATCCTTTTCCACTGAGTGTACACCCATTGTGGTCCCAGTTATCTCCTACACCGATAAGTATTCTGTCTTCATCGTTACTAGGAAGATATGACGGTACAATAGCACCTATAATTGAATAAGCAAGTCGTTATTCAAAATTGTTAGCTTGGGCAACTGCAAAGTCAAGGAACGGTATACGTGGTTATTTCCAGTAAAATCAAAAATAAATATTAACATGATCAGACAGTATATAATATGTCACGGGCTGGTCTTACTCTTGCTACTGACCAATAATGTATTATAATAGTTAAGCATAATAAGAGTGGCATTGAATGAGCATGACTTAGTAACTTGTTGTTAGAATGGCAAAGTAGTTATAAATCTTTCAGAATAAATATTACATTGCTGAGCTATTGCGACTTATTTAAACATTTTAATACCTGATGGCGTTTTCTGTTGTTCTGTGATCATATATTTTGCTGCTGATGTCAAAAACCTTCCGACTTCTTGGTACGGTAGGGTGTAGCCATGCTTATGTAAGAAGTCTATAAGTGAACGTTTAGCATAATTGTGATGCAGGTAGTTTGTTTATCCAAGATGCTTTGGTGTCTGAATGGAAGGATTTACCAAGTATGTAATGTCAGATGCTACAGACACAACTTTTTGGTCACGGTCCTTATCAGCTGTACTTCCGAACAATTCATAAACAAATTCAAGTACGAGTGGATCCAAAAATTCTTTTTGCTTTAAAAGCGTTACTTCCTGGCTTGAGAAATATTCTTTATTAAGACCAGTCATATTAGAAATGCGAGTTCTTAATATATTGACTGCTTCCATTAGCTTGGACCTTTCATCTGAACTCTCAACAATGAAGCTCTCCTCTAACAGCTGGCAACAATCCTCTTCCTCTTTCATTTCTTCAACCGATTTCTCCAATGAAACACATTTTGAGAGAGCTACGTCTAATGTTAGATTCGAACTACATACTAAGTCACTCAAACCAGTGCGTGGGATAAATTGTATGCTTGGCCATAATAGGGATATGACTCGTTTTATTCTTCTTGGGTCACATTCAATGCGTTCGTCACTCTCAAAAAGAATTTCTTCAAGCTTTGCTTTCAACTCAGAGAACTCAACCACTTTATTTTCTTGTTCAATTTGACACATGAAATACTGTTTTACATTAGCACACGCTTTCACAAATGGATCTTTTTCATCTACAGACTTATCAAAGCCAGCCTTTAAACATTTTGAATATTTCCTTGACAGACAATTTTTTTTCCTATGGTATCTGGCCTCAACGGCCACTAGATCCCCACCAGTACTTAGCACTCTATTGTAAAGTTCCATATCCTCAAACTCTTGGGCATTTTGTAAAATCTGTTGGTACAGTTTTCATCAATAGATCCTTGAACCTCGGACCATTTAGATCTAAGTTTCTTGTCACAAATGTTACCACAAATAAAACACCGACTTTTCCAATCAAACTCTTTTGATTGTTTCTGCGATCTTGTAAACAGGATTACTGTAGGATTAATAGGTTCAGACGGATTTTCTTCACTTTTCATATCTTGCACATACTGTGGACGCTTTGGTGCGGAGGCCATTTTGGACCTGGAAAGAAAATAAATATTTGAGGCCTCGTTATTTTAATTTATATCTTGATATGACACATATTTATATATGTATTAAACGTTTTAAGGTCTGTGTAATTGTTAGCGATGATGTTTTTACCAGATAAATTGTTTCAGATATGAGATATCCATACTCAATCATTTCTCTATTTAATACTCTTATCACATGCAAAGATCCCGAGCTGTTGCCAAAGTGGTTTGGCACCATCAAGCACAGACGAGTCATCTATTTTTCCACAGGATAATAACTTAAAACAACTGTTGGGGTGTACTCGTATTGAGTCAAAATAAATATTGCATTAGTTTATTTAAAAAGAGATTTTTGCAAAATCCGGGGGTGACCCCTGCTCCCCCCAATATCTGGATCCGCACATGTAACATTTAATAAATATATTGAAAATTAAGTAGGTGATTGTTGAATGCTGCAGTTGCTTATTTATAACCATATGTTATCGCATAATGCATTTGAAAAAGTATACTACAAATGTTGCCATAATCGAATTTTATATGTATCCGAAATATAGTACACTTATGTTCACTGGGATTTGCACTTCATTGTGCCCTTAAGGCAACATATTTCAAACAAAAACTTAAATCATATGCTGTGAGTTTCCGTTTACCTCAAAACCACTTGAACAGGCCTGATACTTTTACCAAAGCACTTTGATTACATTTGAACTTTTCCACCAGAAAACTTTGTGTAGCAGTACAAATCTCCTAGTCAAATTAGTCCTATAGTAAATTACATTATAAATTATGATAACTATGAAAAAATATTGTAAATGTTAAGTAAAAGCATGTATACTGACTAGTTAAAGCATACAAAAGGTACTTACCTTGTCTTAAAAGAAAATCCATCATTAGACAATCCATTCCTTCATTTGAAGTCTGTTTCAATTCGAAAAAATGGTTTTCTAGTCAATACCGCTGTTCATTAATCACCAACTATGCAAATATTAGTGGTGTTTAGATTGTTAGCCTTATATTTTCTGATAGACTAATGTCTATAGATATGGTAAAGTAAATAAAATATCTAATCTATTGTCCTTACAAAAATATATAAGAAATAATGTGTAGTAGAGTGTGGTTATTTTATACATTTCGGCGTTTTGACCTTGATTGTGACCTTGACCATGACCTTCAGTATCAGGAAATTATATCGAAAAATAAAGAGCTTTTACAACTTAACATTAAACACTTGCTTTAAAGTAATTACTTTTTTCGATTATAAAATGAAATGCAGTTATTATAATTAACCCATTGAACATTTTTTGGCGGCCATCTTGGACGCCATCTTGGATTTCTCAAAACGCCACCACGTGACTGGCTTAAAATGTCATGTATCGTAACGCACAATCATTTAGGAACATTTTAAGGTATGACTCAGCTTGTTAAAATGAATGGTAGGGTTCAACCATTTTTACCTGAAATTGTTCCCCTACCAGTACAGGTAAGATCGATAGACATGGCAAATTTGAAAATCATGCAGAATGTACTGGGAAAGGAGTGATGACCGGACACAATTGGCATAAAATACGTCGTATGAACTTAAAAATCGGCTTTTCCTTACAAAATTTTGTGTTGACACATACCTGTGTTCAAGGTCGTTGCTAAAAATAGATCACCCAAAATATGACGTCACGTGAATTGCCAAATTCGGGGCCCAAACATGTGTACTTTTGGCGCCATTTTCAATGATGTACAGAAGTAATGACCGGACAGTCTGTTACGAATATTCCTCGATTAATATTTTGAAAAATATTACCAGGAATGTTTAGAACAGTGTCCTTTCTTCGTATGCATGCAAAAATATTCATGATTTACGATATAACAACACGTGACACACAATGTTTTCCTGATAGGGGGCGTTCTGAGACAGGCTAAAATCAATAATATACCGTACCGTGTTTATTGACCATAAAATCGAGAAAAATATTTTCAAACGACTTAGAAGTCTTCAAAATGTATGGACATGATATAAAAATGTTTATTATCCGACATCCGATAAAACACTTTATTAATTGCGGTAAAATAAATGTTGTGAAGATTTAAAAAAAAAAAAAAATTAAAAAAAAATTAGCCGCCGAGGAGATTCGAACCCGCGGCCTACACAAGTTAAAATTGGAAAAATTAACCACTCGGCCACGGTCTCAACATGAAATATTCAATTTAATAATTTGAGCATAGAAAATTATTGGCGCACGCGCTCTTTCGCGCATGCGCACACACAAATTCTTTTCCCCGGCGTTGCTAATGTCAACATCGCAGCAGCCGACGATATTTTCGATAAATAAGTAATGCTTTGTTGATTTTGTTAATTTTTTTCTGCCAGAATCCTTTTAAACATGATTCTGAATGTTTTGATACAAAAATATACGATTTATTATACTAAACAAAGCGAGGAGACTGTTTGTCCGGTAATTACTAGCGGCCGGTCATCACTCCTTTGCCAGTACAGACAATTCAATTCAAATATAAACACAAACCTATATTTATTTATTGAACATAGCATAGGCTAACTCTTCCAGCACAATTTTAATGCATTTTGAGTTTCAAAATCGCACCTCTTTAAAATTCACCTATCTCATCCCGTATATTCGAAGTAGTGATGACGTCACAAAACATAAACATGACGTCACAATGTACGTGACGTTTCCCGTTTTTAGTACGAGTATGTTCCCCTTACCTTACCTAACTAATTTCAAGACTGGATAGGGCCTAGTAAAAAGGTCTGTGACGTTATTACCGTTCAAATATACCCGTCTTGCTCATTTTCATTTCAACATTGTATTAAATGTAATTGAAATAAAGTCACTGTGTTGCACTATGTTTAGATGCTCATTTATTCATAACCGCATTACTCACCTCAATATTCTTCTTTCTTAAGGGGAAGCGGGTCTACTAATTTTAGTTTTCTACATTTAAATGGCTTATTTTGTTTATGTGATAAAAAGAATCTTACATTCGTGTCTTTCCATATTGAATTTATTAAACTCGTTGATAAAAGTAATAAAATACTCGGCAGAGCCTCGTATTTTATCACTTTCATCCAACTCGTTTAACAAATTCAATATGAAAAGTCACTCATGTAAGATCCTCTATTTATCATTTACATAAATATGTATTGTTGAAATGAGGTGGACTTTTATTACGTTCTGTCCCTTATTAAATACTTATGTACGATGTTTGTGTCAAGATTATGATAGCTATGTAAATGTACATTTCATGTTAAAATAAATATATCCATCTATAAAGCAGTAAAACTTATCACCTTCCTAATCGACACTTTCAAAGAAAGGAATTACCGTTCATTATTATGCATTGTACAAGAAACGAGACAATTAGACAAGAAAGTCAGCACTCAACCTAACAAGCCGAGTACAGAATACATAAAAAATATCACGTAACATAAATAAATAACAAAAAGCACACATAACCGAACTAGAAAATGAAATGCACCAGTTCTATCTGCCAAACCGTTGAATGACCCAATATTTCATAAAGATATGCCAGATGTGTGACCACTAGTAAACAAACAAGGCTTCTCAACCATTCGATCCAGTGACTCCTTATCACCAAAGTCATATCCCCAGCTACAACAACTGGTGAGGAGCATTTACAACCTGATGGACTCTTCGTTGGCTTATGAAAGTAATATCGTTTATCAAAAGTAGAGGAAACATGTAAATTCATTTTGTGATTGGAATCAGGCTGAATTTCTGAATTTCGGTCCCTAAATGTTGAAACGAGAAATTGTGTTCGGTAACAACGGAATATGACATCATAAGGGGTACTGACGTTGTGTAAATATTAGAATGAGAATTGACACAAATACATGTATAAACTATCGGATCAACTAAGGTATGTACCTCTTGTTTGATGTACAATTTTATTTAAAGCCACATTATTGCTCCCACAACTTTTTTTCCCAATTTTCTATTGCATACAATGAATTATGGAACCATTAAGTTGTTTCTTAACAAAAGACCAATACTCGACGATAGAATGTTAACTATTAAACTCTTACATATATCATATATTTCATGTCAGGTCAATTTGAATAATATTAAAATAAACAAAGGAGGTCACTGTTACAGTAGTGGCTACTATGTCATAAAATGTCAAAATGTTTGTTACAAATAAAATTTCAGATGAAATAAGATTGTCTACGAACTTTTGTAACACCCTGTATATCTGTCGAAATAGTTGACAAATTACTCATTTTGCACGAGTTGCTCCCCTTAGACTTTAAATCATTAATTTATTGTTCACACATTGCCAACAAACCATCTCGATTGTTTTATTTTCTTTTCTTCCACCTTAAGGTGTTTTCCAAATTTGGGAATCAACTAAAGTGCTCAAATTGCAGAGAGGTTACCAAGTTATAGCTTATTAGAATAGCAGATTCAGACTTAATGTGATTAAACCTTTTTCATTCCGACAATATGGTTAGTTTACGCATTAGCGGTTTTTACGCATATTTTTCAATAACCGATGCTGGGGTGGTATATATGTAACGTTAATGTATCGTGAAGGTACGGAAAGTTTAAGATATTAATTTTTCAGAAATGTCCTGTCTTGAACCATGAGGTTTTTGGTTATTTTAAAAGTTTGGAATGAGTGTTGGGAAACTTGGTCGAGTTTTAGCTGCGTTTAATTCGGCAATAACCGCCATTATATAATTTCTTTGTTAAATTTGGTAATCCTGCATTTTATCGGCGGGGACTTGAATTTTTAAATGTTTCTTCGGCTTATGTGTGGACATTGCTCAGTGAAGTTGCTAGGAATATGTAATATAATTCCCAACCCCATTCCTACCTTGCCCAATTTTTTACTAGATCAAGTCGTAGTTGTGTCTCTTTAGGTCGCATAACGTTAGGTCACTGTCCTTAATGTTTTAAACTAGGTCACGCCCCGGGGTCGTTGTGCTTCTTTTTGGTCGCCGTTTTGGCATGGGTTTGTTTGGGCATTGCTCAGGGTAGTTGTGTCGTGGTGTTTCTGATTTCTATGCTCGACTGGTTAGGATGAGTGCTACCTTCCCTGTCGGATTTTCTCATACCCTTTTTAACTAACATGTGACGTTAAGATAAGATAATATTAGTTTTATTTAACTTCGATTATAGTTAACATAATAAACATAAGCTACAAACTTGTATTCGACATAAATGACTTTATGTCTTGTTTAACATGTTTTCGCTCATACAGCTTGCATTCACCTGTTATCAATGAAATTCAATTCTGAATAAAAGTTGTAAATAAGTTTTAGATTTGTCCCAGTTTTGTTTAGAAGAAATGCTTTTTGATCGATTCATGTCATGGAAGTGAAATATGGTTCAATCCAATGGCAATGGAATGATAGGGATAATAAATGTTGTCAGTTGTAAGTCTTCGTTGCATTCGTACAATGCTGGTGAATAAAGCCTCTGTATCGTAAAACATCAGATATAAAGTCATATGTCATGCATACAGTAATTGTTTCATTTATAGATAAATCAGTAACATGCATTATGAAATATCACATTTAGATATACTGTATTACGTAAATATTATTCATATTATTTAAATCTCAGTTTCTACCAACCATCATAGTTACCAATATGCAACAGCCTCAGCCAGATTATCATTTACCTCCATGATATCACTCAATGGAGGCGACGATACAAGAACCTCCAAATAATTCGCTTTAAAAGTTGGTATTGGAAATAATTAGGCACGAATTAAATGAGACAATTCTGTATCCAATATTGTTATTAACCCCGTAACTCCAGGCCATAGAGTTTAGTTATTATGTTGGAATAGAGAAACTATCTATGTAAGACTAGTTCGTGTTTACTTTCGTTGTGAAAACCGCGTTGCATTCCTTAGTTATGATATTACTTCTGTGTGAGTGTGGGGGAATATATCTACATTCTTATATATTTAATTGCAAGGTCCTGTTGATAGACACAACAGTGTATGTGTACATGACATTTAATATAAATGACGAGATCAATATCATTCGTATATCAAACCAAATTTAAACTTCAATATAATCTATTAAACCTAAATTTTACACGCTAAATATCATTTATGTAGGCCCTGAATAGTAGTAAAACATGTAATTTATAGGTGTCTGACCTATCTACTTACGAGTAAGAACATGTAATTTATAGGTGTCTGACCTATCTACTTACTTCCGGTGATAACAATACAGGTGCTTAAGTCAAGTGAGCCTGCGATAGCAGCCTGCAATAACTCCAGCCTGCAATAATAAAGGTTAAGCACCACTAAATTTCCTAGCCTGCAATAAGACCTTTTTAGCCGTCAATAAGACAATTTTGGGGTGTAGGGACCGTGTAGGGCAAAATATAGTAAACATTGAGCAAGAATACTTGGTATACAGACGGTATATATTCGTACGGTTCGAATGAGACCTACACCAAAGCGACTTTGCATGGGTTCGAGCCCGTACACCGCACAAACCAGGCACTAGCTGTTACCCCAGAAAACCGGGAATGTAGATCTTCTTCTTCTTCCGATAAAGTACAAAATCCCCTCTGGGGCATCGTCAGATGTAGAGCAGTCGGACGAGAGTCGAAAAATACCATCACTAGGCCCCTTTCTTGGGGCTGAAAAAGGGGCCCGACCGAAAAGAAGCCCAAATAGCGTTATGACAAAGGCGACATTGGAAGGGTTCGCGCCCGTGTACCGCCCAAACCATGCTTTGTGACCCCAAAAGACCGGGTATACAGACTTAGTGTATGATCATACTAGTCGAACGAGAACCTCTGCAAGTTCCTATCTTGGGGCTGATAGGGGCTAGGGGCCGGACCTCGTAGTGCCTATCATAGCAGTGTATTTAACTTTGCGTTTTGGGCCGGTTTCGGGCCCGAACAGAGCCAAAACCAGGCTCTGTGACCCCGGAAGACCGGGTATACAGACGTAGTGTTTGATCATAGGAGTCGAACGAGAACCTCAGCAAGTTCCTATCTAGGGGCTGATAGGGGCAAGGGGCCGGACCTCGTAGTGCCTATAATAGCAGTGTATTTAACTGTGCGTTTTGGGCCGGTTTCGGGCCCGAACAGAGCCCAAACCAGGCTCTGTGTCCCCGGAAGACCGGGTATGTAGATGTAAAGCAGGTGGACGAGAGTCAAAAAATACCGTCGCTAGGCCCCTATCTTGGGGCTGAAAGAGGGACCAGACCCCCAGAGTAGCACAAAAAGCGTTTTGTCAAAGGCGACTTTGGATGGGTTCGAGCCCGTGTACCGCCCAAACCATGCTTTGTGACCCCAATAGACCGGGTATACAGACGTATTGTATGATCATACGCGTCGAACGAGACCCTCTGTAAGTTCCTATCTTGGGGCTGACAGGAGCTAGGGGCCGGCCCCATAGTCTCTATAATAGCAGTGCATTGAACTTTGCGTTTTGGGCCGGTTTCGGGCCCGAACAGTGCCCAAACCAGGCTCTGTGACCCCAGAAGACCGGGTATGTAGATGTAGGACAGGTGGACGAGAGTCGAAAATTACCGTCGCTATGCCCCTATCTTGGGGCTGAAAGAGGGGCCAGGTCTCCAAAGTAGCCAAAATAGCGTTATGCCAAAGGCGACTTTTGATGGGTTCGAGCCCGTGTACCGACCAAACCATGCTTAGTGACCCCGAAAGACCGGGTATACACACGTAGTGTATAATTATATGAGTCGAACGAGACCCTCTGTAAGTTCCTATCTTGGGTCTGATAGGGGCTAGGGGCCGGACCCCATAGTCTTTATAATAGCAGTGCATTGAACTTTACGTTTTTTGGCCGGTTTCGGGCTCGAGCAGAGTCCAAACCAGGCTCTGTGACCCGGAAAACCGGGTATGTAGATGTAGTGCAGGTAGACGAAAGTCGAGAAACACCTTCGCTTTGCCCCTATCTTGGGGCTGAAAGAGGGGCCAGACCCCCAAAGTAGCCAAAATAGCGTTATGCCAAAGGCGACTTTGGATGGGTTCGAGCCCGTGTACCGCCCAAACTATGCTTTTTGACCCCAAAAGACCGGGTATACACGCGTAGTGTATGATCATACGAGTCGAACGAGACCCTCTGCAAGTTCCTATCTTGGGGCTGATAGGGGCTAGGGGCCGGACCCCTTAGTGCCTATAATAGCAGTGTATTGAACTTTTGGGCCGGTTTTGGACCCGAACAAAGCCCAAACCAGACTCTGTGACCCAGGAAGACCTGGTATTTACATGTAGGGCAGGTGGTCGAGAGGCGAAAGATACCATCGCTAGGCCCCTATCTTGCGGCTGCAAGAGGGACCAGACCCCCAAAGTAGCACAAATAGCGTTTCGTCAAAGGCGGCTTTGGATGGGTTCGAGCCCGTGTACCGCCCAAACCATGCTTTGTGACCCCGTTAGACCGGGTGTACAGACGTAGTGTATGATCATACGAGTCGAACGAGACCCTCTGTAAGTTCCTATCTTGGGAATGGTAGGGGCTAGGGGCCGGACCCCGTAGTGCCTATAATAGCAGTGTATTGAACTTTGCGTTTTGGACCGGTTTCGGGCCCGAACAGAGCCCAAACCAGGCTCTGTGACCCCGGAAGACCTGGTATGTAGATGTAGGGCAGGTGGACGAGAGTCGAAAAATACCGTCGTGAGGCCCCTATCGTGGGACTGAAAGAGGGGCCAGACCCCAAAGTAGCCAAAACAGCGTTATGCCATAGGATACTTTGGGTGGGTTCGAGCCCTTGTACCGCACAAACCATGCTTTGTCATCCCAAAAGACCGGGTATACAGACATAGTGTATGATCATACGGGTCGAACGAGACCCTCTACAAGTTCCTATCTTGGGGCTGATAGGGGCTAGTGGCCGGACCCCATAGTGCCTATAATAGCAGTGTATTGAACTTTGCGTTTTTGGCCGGTTTCGGGCCTGAAGAGAGACCAAACCAGCCTCTGTGACCCCGGAAGACCTGGTTGTAGATGTAGTGTCGGTAGAGGAGAGTCAAATACAAACGTCTCTAGGCCTCTATCTTGGGGCTGAAAGAGGGGTCAGATCCCCAAAGTCAAAAAAGCCAAAAAAGCGTTATGCCATAGGAGACTTTGGATGGGTTGAGTCCGTGTACCGCCCAAACCATGCTTTGTGACCCCAAAAGACCGGGTATACAGACGTAGGGTATGCTCATACGAGTCGAACGAGATCCTCCGCTCGTTCCTATCTTGGGGCTGATAGGGGCTAGGAGCCGGACCCCATAGTGCCTATAATAGCAGTGTATTGAACTTTGCGTTTTGGGCCGCTTTCGTGCCCGAACAGAGCCCAAACCAGGCTCTGTGACTCCGGAATACCAGAAATGTAGATGTAGGGCAGGTGGACAAGAGTCGAAACATACCGACGCTAGGCCCCTATCTTGGTGCTCAAAGAGGGGCCAGGTCCCCAAAGTAGCCCAAATGGCGTTATGCCAAATGCGACTTTGGATGGGTTCGAGCCGGGGTACCGCCCAAACCATGCTTTGTGATCTCAAAAGACCGGGTATGCAGACGTAGTGTATGCTCATACGAGCCGAACAAGAGCATCTGCAGGTTCCTATCATGGGGCTGATAGGGGCTAGTGGCCGGACCCCATAGTGCCTATACTAGTAATAGCAGTGTATTGAACTTTGCGTTTTGGGCCGGTTTCGGGCCTGAAGAGAGCCCAAACCAGGCTTTGTGACCCCGGAAGACCAGGTTTGAGATGTAGTGTAGGTAAAGGAGAGTCGAAAACAAACGTCTCTATGTCTCTATCTTGGTGCTGAAAGAGGGACCAGATCACCAAAGTAGCCAAAATAACAGTATGCAATTGGCGACTTTGGATGGGTTCGAGTCTGAGTACCGCCAAAACCATGCTTTGTGACCCAAAAAGACCGGGTATACAGACGTAGTGTATGCTCATACTAGTCGAACAAGCCCCTCCGCGCGTTCCTATCTTGGGGCCGATAGGGGCTAGTGGTCGAACCCCGTAGCGCTTATAGTAGCAATGTATTGAACTTCGCGTTTTGTGCCGTCGCTAGGACACTATCTTGGGACTGCAAGAATGGCCATATCCCCAAAGTAGCCAAAATAGCAGTATGCAATCAGGGACTTCGTTACACCATGTTACAGAAAAATATGTAAAAGAGCAATTAGACAAATTAGACATTACAAAATCAACTGGACTGGATAATATAAGCGCAAATTTCCTGAAAACAGCATCTCCAATAATAGCAAAACCTCTGGCCTGTATCATTAAAATGAGCATAATTGCTAAAAAAAACTCAAACATCACTAAAGCAATCAAAAGTGATTCCAATATTAAAAAAGGGCAAAAAATCTGATAAAAGTAATAATTGTCCTATCTCAATTCTGCCAATCATGTCAAAACTGTTTTAGAAACACGTCTCTGATGAACTCAAAGGTTTTCTTCAAAGACACTCCCTGTCAGGCTTTAGAGCCAAACACTCCTGCGAAACTGCCCTTACAAATATAGTTGATAACTGGATTAGTGCTATCAATGACGGACAATTTGTTGGTACTATGCTTCTGAATTTTTCCAAAGCATTTGACCTTGTCAACCACAAGATTTTTATAGACAAGCTCAAATTTTACCATTTGTCATCAGACAGCATAGCTTGGATTAACTCCTATCTATCAAACAGAACACAGAAAGTATGCGTTTCTGCAAAACTCTCAGACCCGCAGATATAGTTTCAGGTGTTCCGCAAGGCTCAGTTTTGGGACCCCTGTTATTTCTCATTTATGTAAATGACTTACCATATCATATTAAGTCTTCTACTACAGACATCTTTGCTGACGACACAACACTTACAGCATCAGGTGTTACAATTCAAGACATCCACCTGATCCTTCAATCTGATCTTGACATTGTAGATTCATGGTGCGCACAAAACCCCATGATAATCAATGCACGAAAAAACAAAACATATGTATATAACAAGACAAACAAACAAACCGAACATCCAAGACATCAACTTGAAATTACAGAACCATGATATTGAACTTTCAGAAAATGAAAGACTTCTTGGAATCAATTTAGATAAAACACTAAAATGGAAAACTCATATTGACAAAACCATAAAAAATGCAATACACAACTCGTCCTACTCATGCGAATCAAACAATACTTTATTTTAATTTAAAAAAAAATATTTTTGAATGCTTACATCCTCCCACACCTAGATTATTGCTTTTCAATCTGTGGTAATACAGACAAAAAGATAATGAACGAAATCATTAAATTCCAAAAGCGGGCAGCACGTGTTATTCTTGATGTACAAGACTTTGACACTCCCTCTGACGTTTTGTTCAATAAACTTCCGTGGATGAAATTTGACAAAAGTGATGAATATAAAAAATCAATTTTAGTGTACAAATCACTCAATGACCACCAAATTCCAAGATACATGCAACAAAAATTCACAAAACTAAACCAAGTTCATTCATGTAATCTCAGATCCATAACCAATGAAGAACTATAATTATGTACCATCATCAAATTTTGAATTCTCCAGAAAATCACTTGCCTACTCGGGACCAAAAATATGGAATGAAGTACCAAAAGCAGCACAAGAAATAAATTCCAAAATGCATACATTAAATGGCAATACCCATAAACAAACATTGACATAAAACACGACTCATCCTGTTAATATATCTTACCTTTGTAACTATTGCTTTGTTGATTATATTTGTATACTTATTTTTCATGTAAAGTACCCTTTATATTTAATGTATATATGTTGAGGCCCATATGGAAGATTGCATTATTGTAAATATGTTAGCCTCGTAAAATGAAGACTTAACTTACTTACTTACTTTGGATGGGTTCGAGAACAGGTGTCAGACCCCAAAGTAGCCATAAAACAATATACACTTTGTGCATGTACCTGTTTATATGTACTTTTATCTAGGTTTGAGCCCTAGTACAGTATATAACCAATACTAGGCTGCGTTAAACTGGAGGAGTTCAGCATTTTTTATGTTTGTAATTTGTTTCGTTCCCTGGTTACTAAGTATTGACTCTTTCTGATGTACTAGTATCTTATCTTCTGCTTATGTGTATTTCTGTAAATTGTTGTTTCACTTATATTATTATTATTACTACGTAAAGTTTAATGTACATGCATTATTATTAAGCAATTTATAATCATTATTATAAATTATAATCAATATTGAAAATGCATTAATTTATGTAAACTTCCGGTATGACGGTTTAGTCCCTCTACAGTCCAAACCAGACTGTGTTACCCTGGAAGACCTACATGTAGTATAAACCCGTAGTCAATGCTCAAATACACAAAAATGTACATCAATATGATCCTGGGACTGAAAGAGAGGCCATGACCCCAAAGTTGATTTAAATATGGAAGCATGTGCATTACTATTTATGTAGGTTCGATGTTTATGTAGCCTAAACCAAAATGCCTGATGCCAGAAAACTGGGTTTAAAACGTTGCACATTTTCGTACGAATGAATGAGACGCTAACTATGGTACTATCTTGGGGTTGAAAAAGGCATTCAGACCATCAAAGTAGCCATGACATTTATAGTAATACATTGTATACCTCAATTGGGCCCTATCTAAGGATTGAAGGGCTGCAAGAAGCACCATACACTAAAGTTAGCCATTAAAGCAACATGCATAGGCTACTTTACAGAAAAGCAGTCGGTGTGTCCCTGAAAATTCAGACATAGAAAATCTCAATACGATTTGAAAGAGACCATGACCAGTCTTTTGGGTCCTTTCTTTGGAACATGGTCTCTATTGTCTCTAAAACAAGATGCAGCGACAAAAATGTTTCATTTTCAGGTAGATTTGAAATACAGACATCATAGACAAAGAGTAAAATGTGGAACTTTTTTTCTCGAAATATTATTCAAATGTACTAGTACATTGTATACATTTTTAAAAACAATCATTTACTCTTGTTCAATGATACAGTTAGCCAAACTAGCTACTAAGAACTAGTATATCCTCAATATTACAGAAACAAGAGATATTCTCTCTACTGCAAATATCGAAACAACTAACACAGCTGGAAGGTAAAAACACGACCGATTCCCTGGCGATCGTCCACACACACCCGGGGTGTATGCAACTCACAGTAAATTACCAATCAAATTTTACTAAAACACAAAAAAGTGCGTTGGTCAAAATTCAAACAAGGTCCTCTGGATATGTGGCCACCAAGAGAATTACTAACTAGTATCCACTTGGTCTCTGTGTTAAAAAACACTTCATGGTCATCATTTCGATGTACATGTACATGTATTCTAAATTGTGCACCCACGGCCCCTCCCCCTGCGATGGGCCAGTATTTTTACTTTTGGTTTGTGAACTCCCGGCCCTCCAGTACCCTGCCGAGGACAGCTGATGGTACAATGTCAGGTATGTCTCAGCCCCCTCCCATGACAACTAAATATTGTCCCGGGGGTATTGGTTCGGCAGTGCCGGGAAAGCTAGAAGGTAAAACACGGAACACGGCCGTGTTCCCGGCAGTCCACCGCCCATCCCCTGGGAATGCGGGCCGAGGATACAACTGCATAAAGGTAGAAACTTATGAATTCATAAATCAGGAATACTCGTGAATTAAACAGCAATAGTAGCTCTGCATGAAATTGGTACCGGTCAAAATGACGAAATCAATACTTTCAACATTTTTGTTATTTTTTTTGGGTTTCAAAAAAATCTAAGTTAATTGTTTTGACGCGAAATTTAAGATTAAGCAAAATTTAATATTCCGCAAAATTTCGAAATACGTTACAAAATATCGTCACTTTTGACATTAAATTTTGACAAGAAATACACAATGTACCAATCGGAACTCCTCAGCGTTTACCTAACGAAAGTGCGTATTTCACAGTTACGGAAACGCCCGAGTAGTAACGATTGACATTACATATGTCAATGCCAAGATAATCTAGTTTAAAAGCATGCAACTTCATACCGGGTTTTCCGGGGTCACAGCGCCTGGTTTGGGCTCTGTTCGGGCCCGAAACCGGCCCAAAATGCAAAGTTCAATACACTGCTACTATAGGCACTACGGGGTCCGGCCCCTAGCCCCTATCAGCCCCAAGATAGGAACGAGCGGAGGGTCTCGTTCGACTCGTATGAGCATACCCTACGTCTGTTTACCCGGTCTTTTGGGGTCACAAAGCATGGTTTGGGCGGTACACGGGCTGGAACCCATCCAAAGTCTCCTATGGCATAACGCTATTTTGGCTACTTTGGGGATCTGACCCCTCTTTCAGCCCCAAGATAGGGGCCTAGCGACGGTATTTTTCGACTCTCGTCCACCTGCCCTACATCTACATACCCGGTCTTCCGGGGTCACAGAGCCTGGTTTGGGCTCTGTTCGGGCCCGAAACCGGCCCAAAATGCAAAGTTCAATACACTGCTACTAAAGGCACTACGGGGTCCGGCCCCTAGCCCCTATCAGCCCCAAGATAGGAACGAGCGGAGGGTCTCGTTCGACTCGTATGAGCATACCCTACGTCTGTATACCCGGTCTTTTGGGGTCACAAAGCATGGTTTGGGCGGTACACGGGCTGGAACCCATCCAAAGTCTCCTATGGCATAACGCTATTTTGGCTACTTTGGGGATCTGACCCCTCTTTCAGCCCCAAGATAGGGGCCTAGCGACGGTATTTTTCGACTCTCGTCCACCTGCCCTACATCTACATACCCGGTCTTCCGGGGTAACAGAGCCTGGTTTGGGCGCTGTTCGGGCCCGAAACCGGCCCAAAATGCAAAGTTCAATACACTGCTACTAAAGGCACTACGGGGTCCGGCCCCTAGCCCCTATCAGTCCCAAGATAGGAACGAGCAGAGGGTCTCGTTCGACTCGTATGAGCATACCCTACGTCTGTATACCCGGTCTTTTGGGGTCACAAAGCATGGTTTGGGCGGTACACGGGCTGGAACCCATCCAAAGTCTCCTATGGCATAACGCTATTTTGGCTACTTTGGGGATCTGACCCCTCTTTCAGCCCCAAGATAGGGGCCTAGCGACGGTATTTTTCGACTCTCGTCCACCTGTCCTACATCTACATACCCGGTCTTCCTGGATCACAGAGCATGGTTGCCTCACTACGCTGCCTTTTCTTATACCCCAGTCTTATTGCAGGCTAGGAAATTTAGTGGTGTTTAACCTACCTTATTGCAGGCTGGAGTTGTTGCAGGCTATTTATCGCGGGCTGGCTTGAGTTTGGTAATACAGGTAAATGACATTTGTTGAGAGCTACAGATTACTTATTTGTAGCAGTGTACGTTACAGTTATTTAGTCTATAGAGTTAGATATTATGTGGAACCATAACATTTATGTAATCTTTACACAAAGCTGGATATGCATATTTAAAATAAGATAAATTTTAAATAGATATAATGGGCTACTTTCGATTTCGAAGTTAACAATTGCATAATATTATTCTTAATTATCAGTGTACATGAACGATATAGACTTATGATATATTTTACGTGGGAGTAATATGTAGTAAGTGTTTATAAAGGTCAACTCTCAATATTCTACAAGTAAAAGTTTTTACTACTTTCGGTTTCGAGCTAAGACAAGTATTAATACTTTATACTGGGAGATCATGTTAAGATGTAGGGCGTTGGTCTTGTCGTTATATCTGTTTATAGTACATGTACATTGGGGCGTGTTTTTTTTAAATCAGACTGATTATTTTAGATGTTAGCTCACCTGTCACATAGTGACAAGGTGAACTTTTGTGATCACTCTGTGTCCGTCGTCCGTCCGTCAAATATTTCTTTAATTATATTTTTCTCCTTAACCACTTAGCCAAATTTGCTAAAACCTTTGCAGCAATGTTCCTTTGGTGGACCTCTACCAAAGTTGTTGAAAAGTTTCCGGTCTGTTGAGGCCCATGAGGCCCTTAATTTTTTTTTTAAAATGCAAACTTAAAAAGTCGTCATGTCTGAAACCACAAGGCCCAGGGCTTTCATATTTGGTATGTAGCATTATCTAGTGGTCCACTACATGGATTGTTAAAATCATGCCTCTGGAGTCAATATTGGCCCTGTCAGGGGGGGGTCACTAGTTTTACATAGACTATAGGGAAAACATATAAACGTCTTCTTGTCTTAAAATATAATATCTAGAGGATTTATATTTGGTATGTAGCATCATCTAGTGGTCCTACAAAAATTGTTAAAATGGTTCCGGTATGTTGATTAATAAGGCCATGAGGCCCTAAAAGTGTTTTAAAATACAAACTTAAAAACTAATTATTGTCTGAAATCGCACGGCCAAGGGCTATCATATTTGGTATGTAGCATCAAGTAGTGGTCATCTACAAATATTGTTCAAATTATGCCCCTGGGTCAAAATTGGTCCCAAAAGGGTGTCACCAATTTTACATAGACTTATATACGGAAAATATATAAACATCTTCTTGTACCTAGAGCTTTGATATCATGTATGTAGCATCAGTGATCCTTTACAAATATTGTTCAAATGGTTCTGGTCTGTTGATTAATAAGGTCATGAGGTCCTAAAGGGATTTTAAAATGAAAACTTAAAAACAAATTATTGTCTGAAAAAAATGTATGAGAAAATCCGACAGGGAAGGTAGCACTCAACCCAACCAGCCGAGCACAGAAATCAGAAACACCTCGACACAACTACCCTGAGCAGTGCCCACATAGACCCATGCCAAAACGGCGACCAAATGAGGCACAACGACCCCGGTGCGTGACCTAGTTAAAAACATTAAGGACAGTGACCTAACGTTATGCGACCAAAAGAGGCACAACTACGACTTGACCTAGTTAAAATATGGGCAAGGTAGGAATGGGGTGGGAAATTATATTACATATTCCTAGCAACTTAAATGAGCAATGCCCACACATAAGCCGAAGGAACAAACAAAGATACAAGTCCCCGCCGATAAAATGCAGGATGACCCACATTCACAAGGAAATTATATCGCGGTTATTGCCGAATGAAACGATGCCAATACTCAGCCCATGGCTTTCATATTATTCATGGTATGCATAAACTAGTGGATCTCTATCATGCTTGTTCAAAATAATGCCCCTGGGTCAAAATTGGGAAAACATCTTCTTGTCTAAAACTACTATGCCTTGAGCTTTGATATTTGGTTTGTAGCATCAATTGTTGGTCCTCTACCTATATTGTTCAAATTATGCCCCTGGGGTCAAAATTGGCCCTGCCCAGGGGTCGCCAGTTTTACATAGACTAAGATAGGAACATCATATAACAATATTCTTATCTAAAACTACAATGCCTAGCTTTGATATTTGGTATGTAGCATCATCTAGTGGTTATCAGTACCAAGACTGTTCAAATTATGCCTCGCCCTAGGGGTCACATATTTACATAAACTTATAAAGGGAACATATATACATCTTCTGGTTTAAACTTTAATGCCTAGAGCTTTGAAAGTTGGTATGTAGCATCATCTATTCTTACTTATTAGAAGATCTAAATGATTTGTTAGGTCACAATTAATAGGTGCATTTAGACAGGTGAGCGACCCATGTACATTTGGGCCCTCTTGTTATATAGTCTTGTCAAGTTTATAGAGTTTAACGTAACACTAAACACTTATATTCACTTTGTTTGATACTGTGTCCTGTCGGTATGGATCTCGTCATGTTTGTATCCCCTCACTTATTCATATAATAGTCCGTCCGTCTGTCCATACTTACATGTACAACTGCACGTAATGCAAAAAGTGTGTGCCGAACTTATAACAAACCGTTTGGTGGAATTTCTTCAAACTTTCGCAGATTAAACAAACCCAATATATAGTTGACTATAGAGAATTGGATTTTTGCGGCCTCAATTGTGGTGGCCATTCGTAATTTACTTTTTGAAATGATATTTGCTACAACGGGAGCACCATTGTTCCAATGGGCACGTTTCTAGTTTTTGACTGTTTTCTTTGGCTGCATTCTCTTAAGATATGAAAGTATGTTCGTAATTATATTCCGACAGCACAGCGTCAAGGGAGTCAGTCGAAAGTAAAGTGATAACACTATCCTAACTATCACAACTGATTAAGTCATTGCATAGAAAGGTAACCTTGAATATTTGATATTCTGATAATTTAAGGTACTTTAAGAACTGCCATAGGAAATGGATAACAAAGATGACGATGACCCACAGACAGATACTGGCTCTGATCAGGTTCAGAAATGTGACATCTGTAATGAAAAGTTTTCTGACGGATACTGCGCCGATTGTGAAGCTTACATGTGTCAAACCTGCTTCGATAGACATTTGAGAACAAGACCATGCAGACACCATGTGTTGGCCGAAGACATAGAACATGAAATAGAGGTTACGAAGACACACTCCGAACCATGCATGAGTCATGAAAATATGGTCATTGAATTCTACTGTGTGGACCACAAAAAAGTTGGATGCGCTAAATGCATGCTTTTAGAGCACAGCGCATGCCTGCGCCAAGATATAAATGCTGCAGCAAAACAATTCCAAGAGAATGGAGAGGATATTCGTTTATCAGAAAAGATAAAGCAAGTTGAAAGCATACACACTGACTGCATGCAATGGGCTCAACAGCTCACACAAACAGTAGCAGCTGCTAATGATACAACTGTTAATGCTGTTGAGGCATTTAATGCTTCAGTAAGTGAAAGTGTTGATGAAACGGCACGTGTTGCTTTGGAAAAGGCGGAACATTTGCGTCTTGAGAATGAGACTCAAATTGAAAGACTTTCAGATATCTTGACGAAAATCGGAAACTCACTAGGACTGAGTAAGGATAGATTGAAAAACACGAACCAATTGGAGAAAGTTTTCATTGTCGCTATGGACATAGAACCAAAGTTAGCAGAGTTCCAGGAAACGCTTTTAACTTTGAAAACAGATAATACAACCACAGAGTATGAATTTCATCCTCGCAAGATAATTCTGGATTTGATAAATGACTCGAGATTACTTGGGGAAGTCCTTAAAGAACCAGAAGAGCTGGGTAAGTTTGATTGTTTGTTAGTCTATTATTTGTGCAACTAGCCTTTAGCTATCGATCGGTGACCTCTTAAAAACGAAGCTGACCAGCTGGGATGTATCGATATGTAATCTACTGATTTAAATGATTGCCTACACCATTGCACATAATAATTAATTACCTGAGAAAGTGATTTTCTAATGCCAGGTAGTCTTAACCTATTTTTGTACAGCAATTTTAACTTGACTATTAAAAAAGGAGAGCTAGTTCACTATACATTGATTTGGCGTTGACGTCTCCTTACGTAAATTTTGTTTGGCAAATTTTTATTTCGGAGTATTTTTATGTACAAATATATATATATCAGAGGTGTTTAGCACTCATGTTTATTCGAAAATGTCTTGTTCATTCGAACATCTTCAAATAATTGATACAATAAATGTTCTTTGACCGAGTGAAACATCACAGCTGCGTTTTAAATTAACGAGTATGTTAACCACCAGAATTATTTTGTTTTGTAGACACCTATATCGGGCAATTAGAACAAATGGAAATGAAATATGACGATGAACGCAAGAAAACACATTCTCTAGAACAGCAACTCCAAGAAAGAGACGAACAAATAACATTGATGTCTTCTCGACAAGGTGAAGTACTTAATTCTTCCTCCTTGTTTATTCGAAAATGTCTTGTTCATTCGAACATCTTCAAATAATTGATACAATAAATGTTCTTTGACCCAGTGAAACATCAAAGATGCGTTTTAAATTTACGAGTATGTTAACCATCAGAATTATTTTGTTTTGTAGACGCCTATATCGGAAAATTAGAACAAATGGAAATGAAATATAACGATGAACGCAAGAAGACACACTCTCTAGAACTGCAACTCCTAGAAAGAGACGAACAAATAACATTGATGTCTTCTCGACAAGGTGAAGTACTTAATTCTTCCTCCTTGGCAACTCAGATACAAACCAAACCTTCCAAAATGGACATTGCTATGGAAGCTTATATTTCACCATGGAAATTATTATTTGCACCTTCAAAAATAGGAACTCAAGAGCTTGATGTTCCTTTCGATTTTGGCATTCAAATTGAAGCCGATATTACAAGAAAAGGAATATTTCAGACGCATGGTATTACAGTCATGGTTTACAAAGCTAGCATATTGCGACTTAATGTGGACTGCATTGTAAGCGCTTCGAATAGTAGGTTACAGCATGGAGGTGGAGTCGCTAGAATTATTTCCGGAGCTGCTGGAGAGGAATTGGAAAGGGAATGTACAAGGTATATTCGTGCCAACTCCATGGTACCGGTCGGACAAGTTTGTTCCACGACAGCAGGTAACTTACATTACAAAAAGGTGATACATGCCGTAGGACCTACATGGTATGATTATGATAAAACAAAACAAGGAAGGAGAGAATGTGAAGACACTCTGATGGAGACAATAACCAATTGTTTTCTTGAAGCTGAACGTATTGGCATGAGATCTATAGCATTACCTGCAATTAGTTCAGGTAGGTAATGATGCTCTGTGCATAATATGTTTCTTTATACGTTAGCGCTCAAATGATTATTATTTTTCATGTTTATAATTGGTATAATTGGCGATTTTCCTTCACGAAAGACACATACTATACTGATAATAGTCAGTAGGGATAAGGTGAGCTTTTATTATCACTCTCCGTCCGTCGTCCGTCAACAATTTGTTTGTGTGCACTTGTAGAGGCAGGCAACAGTTTTGATCCAATGTTAATAAGGCTAGGTCAGAATGGTGCTCTCCATATAAAACAAAAACTGGGTCATGTGGGGTCAAAAACTAGGTATCTTTGTCAAATCTTAGACAAACACTGTGTTCACTCCAGAGGTAGCAATTCAATTTTCATGAAGCTTAGTGAGAATGTTACTCTCCATGAAATCTAGGCCAGTTTCGAAACTGGGTCATGCCCTATTGGAAACTATGTTAAAATGTTAAAAAATGTGTTCTTTCTACAGGTTACATTTTTGATCCAATTTTCAAGAAATTTAGTCAATATGTTGGTATTCATAACATGTAGGACCAGTTTGAATCTGAATCAAGTCGGGTCAAGAACTAGGTCACTAGATCAAATCATATAAAAGCCTTTTTCCACTCCAGATGCCAAGCTTTTATTAAATATTCATGAAACTTGGTGAAAATATTACTCTCTGTGAAGCCTAGACCAAGTTCGAAACTATGTCATGTAGCTTCATAAACTAGGTAAAATCTTAGAAAAATATTGTGTTCACTTTAGAGACCCCAATTTTGATCCAATCTTAATGATATTAAGTTAGAATGTTAGTGTTACTTATATGTAGGACAATGTTCAAACTGGATTATGTTGGGTAAAAACCTAGGTCATTGGGTCAAATCTAAGAACAAAATGTATGCACTCTTTGTAGGCCAAAGTTTTGATCCAATCTTCATGACACCTAGAAGTTGTGAATGATTTCTTATGTCACCGTCGGTCCAATCTAAGACAGGTGATCCACAGAGGACCCTTTGTGCCCTCTTGTGTAATTATGTTTTGTCTATTGAACGTTTCGGATATGGAATTTAGTGTATTATTTACAAGATTTCGAAGCGGACTCGATTAGTTGATCATGTTTTTATTGTTTTCTGTTTCTAGAAAACAATTACACGTAACTTTAAAAGATTGAACCATATACTTGTACTCAGAATTGTTTTTTATTTTACGTTTAAGCTATATTTGGAGTCCCAATTAAAATTTGTGTCAACCAATATGCGCGTGCAATCCATGAATACTTCTCCCAGAAGAAATCCGGTGTCAAGTCAACTCTCTCTGAAGTTCATTTCATTGATGTGAATGAAAACACTGTGCATGCTATACAGACTGCATTCATCAAAGCCTTTGGAACTGTTCGCTTTGAAGACATATAAGGACAAGTAGAAGACAAATGTATCATAGCAATGTACCAATATCCTGTCATGATATTGTGGTTACCTTAACCAGCCATGTCGTGTCATGAAACTGAAATATTGTACATTTATTCCTTTCACCGTTTCGTGTGTGTGTTTTTAAATTACTTAAGCTGTTTGAGATGTATATTATGATGTTACAACATGTATATATGTCTACTATGCTACAATTTTCTACTAATAATGTGTATTATTTGCGATGGGTCACAAATAACAATGTGGTTACTTGGCCAATTTAACATGAGCCTGACCTTTTGATTAGCATAAGTATTATCTTCGTTTCAAATACCGAGTGTATGTTTTCATAATCGGGGAATATCACGAAGACGCTCGAGATGTAATACCATCACAAATCTGAAATACCGATATTGCACGATTTGCTTGCGGAAATTGATATATTCAAAGGAAGAACCTTGTAATATTCTTGCATAAAGGTCTAGCTCACGTCAAAAAAGCCAAGCTATACATCCTGTTTGTAATTCATATTTACTAAATTCACTGTCCAGTATAAAGCTATGTCAATTTGGAACCAAATTAAAAACACATCATCTGAGAAAATCTTTAAATCCTACTTATCGTCAAATCAAACAATACAAAATAAATAAATAATAAAACTCGGGTCTTTGCTGTTTACAAGTTATATCGCGTGCAATTTCTTATTGTTGTTCTCTTTACATATTTTAATGTCATTATTAACCTTTTGTATTGTATTGTCTGTCATTAATTGTTGCTTCTATATATTTGTGTACCCATGCTTGTAATTTTTGTTTTGTTTGATAAGCCCTCGGGAGATAAGCATTTGGCTTAATGGACGTATCATCATTAAATAAAGTTATTATTAATTTTATTGTTATTATTATGCTGTTTTATTTGGATAGCATAAATGATAAAAAATATATAGTCCAGTTAGGCCACAACAAATTGATCATGCGTTCGTCGGGATCGCCGCTCCTGATTATCTCAAAATGAAAATAAATATTTAAATTTAAATTTTAATGATCACTCAAGTGCATGCAAGCGTCTGATGAAATTATTTCTGTGAATGTTCTGCCCTTTACAAAATGATTCTGTTCATCTAGTTGTGCCAAGGACGAGGACTGTGACTTACTGCCAACAGCGCTCCGAACAGTAAAACACTACCGTCCTCCAAGAAAGCGCTGAAAACGCACTATTTTACTACAGCTTATTCATGCTGACTATGTGAATGTTCCCACTAACTTGGTACCCTATCATTACATGTTCCCAGGACTATAAGCCCCCTTCACCTATCGGTAGATCCCTACTACTAAGTTTAGTAGGGCCCCGTCTACTGGGTTAAGTAGAGCCCCGTCTACTGGGTTAAGTAGATCCCCGTCTACTGTGTTTAATAGATCCCTACTACTATGTTTAGTATGGCCCCGTCTACTGGGTTAAGTAGAGGCCCGCCTACTGGGTTTAGTAAAGCCCCGTTCAAAGTGTGGGGAGGTCTTGAAGAAAGTATGTTATTTCTTTTGACGCTCAGTATACATACCGGTTTCATAAATATATTAACAATTTAATGATTTCACAGAGTTGGTCTAAGAAGATATGTAGAATGTTAATAAAAAACAAATATTGAACTTCTTTCAAGTGCCCTTTATGTTAATAAATAAATATGATACATATACTATTGTAACGTAAATTACACTGGTGAAAATAGAGGCTAAAATGGCATAGAAAATGCGTAGGATTTATGATGTGCCAATAATTGAAACATGTTCACATAGGTGATCGACTTTTATGTCCTACAAATGTATGGACGTTTATAAAGAATTTAAATGTCAACTTTTTTCGATTTTTCCATATTGACTCAAATTTTGAGAATGTGTGACATTCTCTTATTAAGGATGGCAGCTCTGAGACACTTTATTATAATTAAATTAAGACAATTTGGTACACATCGATTGTAATTTGTTGAACTATCACACTCATAACTCTTTTTGAATAAAAGTGTGTACATTCAAATGAGCATGCAACACAATACAGTTGTCATGTATGAATACGCTTATGTAACGTAAATTACAACATAATAATGGCATACGAAATGAAATTTACTGTGAAAGATAAAAGTTTTTACACGAAACAAAAAGCAACTAAATAAAGAGTACATGTGTCTTGCAAATCTTTTCAGACAGTATACATGTATAGTCGTTGTGTGTGTTCTGTCCGTTTATAGCCAATTTTAGCATTGCGAATGCAGAATTCAAGTACCCAATCAATACAATTGACATGGATATATCCAGCCAAAAAGCGTTTTATATGTTAAGAATATAATAATTTATCAAAATATATAAAAATTGATCGGAAATCATAATGCAACTTTTGTTAGCAATAACTGATTGATGGTCAAATGCGTAGAAAATGGCTGGTAACGTAAAATACAGGCCTGTAGTGAATAACAGAAAAAAAATCACATATACCTCTTTAGCTTTTTCGTGAAGTTTAAGTAACTGACTATAGAAGTACGTAGGTATATGTTTGATTTTTATTGATTAGCCATTCCAAAAATGACGGTTTACCAATAAGGTTGGGTCGCGATATTTGACAAAAACAACAGAAACAACAATAAATATAAAAAAAAAAAACAACGCGAAGTTACCAACAACCAAGAAATGGTTTTACGAAATGCCCTGACTCTCTTCTTTCAGAATCTTGAAAAAAATATTTAAGATAAAACGTTACAACATACGGGACAATACGAATTACACAATGTCATATAACTTATGACCTAGAAAATAAGTGTTGCAAATATATTACGGTACACTTGGTGGAAATTACTCGCCATCTGAAAGTTCAACATTAGAACACATGCCTTAAATATAAGGAATTGATACTAAATAATAATAATCATACTTTCTGTATATAATTATATATATCAGATATACCATTGTGCCTTATTATGTTAAAGCGAAGCATATATAAATGTATATATGCATATATTATTGGTTTTTATACAGTTTATAAAGAAGTTAGTAGCTGAGAAAAAGCAAAGATATGTTAATATCTTATACAAGCACCAAAGTTAGCATAAAAATGAATGAGTTGATTATGAATACCAGTCAACCAGGTCGTTAAGATCAGACACTGCTATGCTATTAAACATTCCTAGAATAAGAACCAAGAATTACGGTGAAAGGCGGTTTGACAAATGTGCTGCCACCTTATGGAACGGTCTTCCTGTGGATATGAAGCACATTGACTCTCTGACAGTCTTGAATAAAACATTGAAAATACATCTGTTCAAAATTGCATATCAGTTGTAAGTAATCAAGTGAATTTGTAATTTAGACTTTTAATGAACTTTCAATTAGCTGACTTTCGCGTGCTTAGCGCTTAAGATACTTAGTATATAAAGCGCTATAATTATAAATATTTTCCGTTATTGCTATAACATTATTATAAAATAAAGTAAGCCTGCCTATTATCCGTTAACAGCTGGATACTTATCCAATTAGTATTACCTAGTAGCCGCTATTATCAACTTCATCACAGACACCTTGCACAAAAACATGATTTTTGGCTTTATTGCTTATGTTGGAGAGGTAAGAGAGGTGGCATATTAATTGTCAATACTTTGTCTTTATTTTTCATTGATATAGTGTATACAACAAATGTTGAATTATCAAGTACGAAGCAAAAATATAACAGTTTTCTGTTAATATCGCTTGCTTTGGGTGACTTTTTGTCATTTTTCTACCCTTTCCCATGGATATTTCAGAAGGTAAAAGTACTGTTGTATTGATAAATTATTGCCTTATCAATAGTGAGAGAAAAATGTACGCATTGGACCATAGTAAAACATTAATTTCATATAAACATGCGTCTCTATTGTCGATTTGTTAGGGCCCTAACCACCATTATCATCCAACCACCCATCATCCGACCTAGCAGTCATTATACGGATACAGACCGTGATGAAGCTTGGTAAAAACGTTTGGCTCTGTAAAATCCAATAAATGTTCAACTACTTGTAGTATTATATTATCCTAACCGACAGACCGAATATTATACCCCTTTATAAATTTGTCAATCCTCTAGATTTTTCTTTTTTTTATAAACACTTTATTATACTGTGTGTGACCCTGGGCAGTTATTCACAAATCATCTTAGTAGAACATTTTAGCTTTTTAGCTCACCTGAGCACAAAGTGCTCAAGGTGAGTTATTGTGATCACTCACCGTCCGCCGTCCGTCCGTCCGCCCGCCGTCCGTCTGTACGTCCGTCTGTTTGTCCGCCTGTACGTCCGTCCGTCCACACTTTCAAAAGACATCTCCTCTGAAACCATTTGGCCAATTTTGATGAAATTTTGCCAGATTGTATGTGGCATTGGGGGATTTAATAATTGGTCAAATTATGGCCCTGGGGTGAAAAATGGCCCCGCCCCGTAGGTCACCGTTTTACAAAGACTTATATAGGGAAAACATATACAAATCTTCTTGTCTAAAAACTACAATGCCTAGAGCTTTGATATTTGGTATGTAGTATTATCGAGTGGTCCCCAACAAAGACTGTTTAATTTATGCCCATGGGGTGAAAATTGGCCCCGCCCCGGGGGTCACCAGTTTTACATAGACTTATATGGGGTAAACATAAAAAAATCTTCTTGTCTAAACCTACAATGCATAGAGCCTTGATATTTGGTATAAGTAGCATCATCTAGTGGTCCTCTACCAAGATTATTCTAATTATGGCCCCGGGGTCAAAATTGACCCTGTCCCGGGGTCAGGTTGTTACATAGACTTACCAAGGAAAAACATATAAAAATCTTTTTGTCTAAAACTACAATGGCTAGAGCTTTGATATTTGGTATATGTAGCATCATCTAGTGGTCCTCTACCAAGGTTATTCAAATTATGGCCCTGGGCTCAAAATTGACCCTGTCCCGGGGTCAGGTATAGACTTACCAAGGAAAAACTCTTCTTGTCTACAATGGCTAGAGCTTTGATATTTGGTATATGTAGCATCATCTAGTGGTCCTCTACCAAGATTGTTCAAATTTTGTCACTACGGTCAAAATTGGCCCTGCCCCGGGGTCAGGTTGTTACATAGACTTACCAAGGAAAACAGATAAAATCTTCTTGTCTAAAACTACAATGCCTAGAGCTTTGATATTTGGTACGTAGCATCATCTAGTGGTCCTCTACCAAGATTGTTTAAGTTATGGCCCTGGGGTCAAATTGACCCTGCCCAGGGGGTCAGGTTTTTACATAGACATATATAGGAAAAACATATAAAAAATTGGCCTAACCCTGTGTGTCACCGTTATACATAGACTTATACAGGAAAAACATATACAAATCTGGTTGTCTAAAACTACAATGCCTTGAACCATTAAAATTAGTATGTAGCATCATGTAGTTGTTTTCTACCAAGAATATGCCCCTGGGTGAAAATTGTGCAGGGCTCCATTTATAATCAGGTGAGCGATATAGGGCCACCATGACCCTCCTGTTTGTTCAATTTGTCAATTATTGTCGATTCAAAGATGTCTGTCAAAACCGCCAGAATGTTTCATTTCTAAATAACTAAATGCAGTTAGTATAACCACTACGCTATACAACCATTAGAGTTTTAGTTATATAAGTGTATTTATGATAGTAGAATTTAATCCTGAGAAACCTTTAATAATCGCCAGGGTCAAATGTTTGTTTACGCGGTTGTGACAGAGAGCTTTGAATCAACTATAGAAATATATTAACCTTAAACTGTAACATCTATGTTTATCGTACTGGTTGTTTGGTGTTTCTGTTTTTTTTCTGGAATCATTTAAGTGTATTTTAAATTGCATTATTAGATCGTGTGAAATTATGTGTTTAGATCCGTTTTATTTAGAAGTCACGCTCTTGTGTAGTTAATGTGTAAACTCTTATAAAATGAATTTGTTCTGTAGTATAATACTGTTTTATTACAAATGTATTTTACATAGTATATGGGGGTATATTGAAGTCATGCTTGAGGTCGACCAGTTGATTGCTATGTGTAAATCTAGTCCAGTCTTTTTTTCATTGAACCGTTAATCGAATTTCAACGAAACTTTGTATCACTTATAAGTGATTAAATAAGAACACTGCGGTATAACGTACACCGGATATTGCTCGTAAAGTGAGTAATATTATCAATTTTAAGGACATGAAATGGAGACCAGGGTGAGTTTAGAGACGAAGTTTTCCAAATTACTGACTTCTTATGCACATCTCACTTGAGTTTTAACTTCTTCGGGCATTTTGGTAACTTTATAGCACACTATCGTATATCAGATATTCACAGAAAGGTTAAAATGAATCAGCATTATGCCGTTACTCACTCGCACATATTGACAGCAGGACTTTACAAGCTTCTGGAACGGCTGTAATACCAAATTGTAGCCATTTTGTTTATATTGAACTCCAAAATGTTGTGACCAAATTTCATAAATATTGTTCGAAAAACATCTAAGATACACCTCAAAACAGATACGTGTGCGTGTACGGAGTATTGCTGTTTAGTGTACGGAGTATTGCACATAAGCTCAACGTTAGTATACGGAGAGTATGGCATAATAAAATGAGAAAATTAAGTTTGTAAATGGACAGTTTTATCGTATTATTACGTCTGCTCACAAATATGGTCATGTTTTATGGGTTATACGATACAATAAGAATATTCTTAAATGATTATGTTAAAATATTTCAACCGTCAGGCAGATGAATGCGATTAACAATATAGAATGCTGAATGTTATGCATAAAGTGTTCTTGCGAGTAGTACAAATGTGATATTTAGCTTGGATATATGCAATTCTTTGAGAGTCATACTTATGGTCAAATGGCAAATAAGGGCATTCATATCCATATATACAAAATGTACACACCACGGTTTATTTTATAATCTCTCAACTATTTCAGATACTGTAATGAGGTTCCTTTGCTATGATTTACGTTCAACGTTGCTAATTCAAAGTATTGGACATTGTAGTAGTTTTGTGTTTGTCAAATGCAATTGCTCAGCTATGACTGTATGTGAAATACACGGTTACTAATAGAAGTTTACGTTAAAATTCAGGGAGGACTTGGAGCTAGGATTAGCTTGTTACATTATTTGCTTCATGCAGTCCATGCAATCCAATCTAATAGGTACATAATATATAGATAATATAAGTTATTTTTTATAAAATAACGCTGCTTATACCTTGTATTTATTCGATTTGAGTGACAAATAGTCACTGCAAGTAAAAGCAATACTCCGTACACCAAACAGCAATACTCCGTACACCAGAGAGCAACTATATAGCAATACTCTGTACACTAACACCTGCATTTATTCTCGCAATGCACCGTCATTTTCGATTAGTTTCGGATACTACATTTGCAATATAATCTTTGTAACAAAAATGACAATTCGCTCGATTCAAGTTGAGTATTTTAAAGAAAAATATAAACAAAAACATCTTATTTCGACAGATCGAGCTTACTTTCTGCGTGAGTAACGATACGAGTTTGGTCTTTTAATCACCCTTTAAAGAAATTCCTGGCAATTCACCGGTTGCACAGGCTAGGAAAATTTATGGAGAAGATAGTTTTGTATAAAATGTACATTAAAACACTCAGAAAAACTAACAATCACCTCTGAACTTACCCTTGTCAACACTAGAATGTCGCGAAAATTGATAATATTACTCATCTTGCTAGCAATATCCGGTGTACGTTATACCGCAGTGAAGAACTGTAGTGTACAGACACTCTTAGGACACACAATCGAGTTGTGCGTATTGTCGGCACATTTTTTTTCTCTCTTACAATTTGTCCGCACTATTTCTATTTTATTGGGTTTGAACAAAACATGATGTGTCCTATCAGTATGAAGCATAGCTGTACATAGTTGTAAGTGGGTTGGATCCTTTGTAATCAAGTTAATGTCCTTCGGCTTTCACTTGACATTGGGAGTTGTTTAATTCGTCTAAGTCAGTATGTGTGTGTATTTATCACATTCAATGATTATTATTGTTTATACATGTTGTTGTACATTCAGGATTCAATATTTGATTCAAGATTAGAAAACTCACCTAGTGCGTTGTTCTTTATTTTGTTTTCTAACTTTACTCACAATAAATATCCTGAGGTTATCAATATCAAAAAAGAATATCTATGTCACAATTAATAATGTCTTCTCATCGGCTATATGTTGAAACCGGAAGATAGAAAATAATCAACCGGCACTTTTTAGTGAACGATTATGTATTGCATGCAACTTGTTAGAGGACGAATATCATTTTGTTATCCAATGTCTAATTTGTACAGATTTTCGGAGAAAATCAATTAAACCGTTATATTGGAGAAATCCCAATATGTTCAAATTTGAACAGTTAGTTACTAGTGAAAATGTATGTAAAATAAGAAATCTAGCCACATTCATCAGACTTTTGGAAGAAGACAGCTACGTGGGGTGTTCCACAATTGATAGGACTTTTTCATAGCAGCAAGGCAAATCAGAAATTAAGAAAACTAGTTGTATATAATTAAATTTTGATCTTTCACTGACAAACATGCGAAATATCAAAGAAATTGGATGAACAATAAGAAATATATTAAACATTAAATATGCTATGTATCGAGCAGGCGGGTCGCGCCGTGACGTTATTATGACGTCGCATTTCAAGCAGAGTATTTTAACATAAAGAAACATTTAATAATTTTATTTATAGTCATCCTGACTTTCTTAACAGATCTAATAACACTGTCCTGATTGTGTAAATGTGTTTCCATACCCCTGTTCACAAAAAAATGTCTGGCAACGATGTTAGAAATTGCTCAAACCTTGGAGCGTCTATCAGGGTACAAACAGTGCTATTAACGTCAACTTAATTTTCATTGACTTCACCTGTGCTTATTTGTAAGTTTATGAATCCGCGATCTGTAAACAATTTGAGTCAACAGAACACAAGTGGCTGCTTAATGCCACTACATTACATGCATTTCATTATTTCATTGGTTAGCACTGTTGGTTTTCCATATGTTTGCCATTATTTGGCAATCGTGCGGTTTCTGTTTATTAGCGTCGACGTCATTCTCATCCATGACGCGCTTAGATACATACACCTGATTACTGACGTATGGTAACAAACACAGACCCATTTCTTCGAAAGTTTGCATGCGCGTGTCAAAGTCATCTACGTAAGGACATACAATTAGGCGTTAATATTTATCAAGTGTATATTGAGATAATCACCTTATGATAAGGATAGCAATGACAAATAATAGTGTGACCCGCCTTGACGTTACATGGTTTCTATGACAACGCTTTGTACAAGCATCATCATCAACAACGCATTTCTGTTGCTACCAGTATATAGAACATACATTGCTAAGCATATGAGACAATTTTCTTTAAAATGTAATGGTTGAGTAAAAAGTTATGAGAAAAGTCCTATTATTACTGGAACACCCCTCGTACATGCTATGCTTTCGTAAATGTATTCTAAAATGGTCATCTGTGTTTGACAGGTACTTAAACCAACACTTAAATGTTTGTTTACTGTTGTTCATTTATTGTCATTTTTCATACACAGCATTACATGCATTGAAATTGATCTTTTCCAAATATGCTTCTCAAATCGTTTCATTTATGAATGTAACAACACACCAATAAGTTTGTCTTGCATTTCGTTTAGACAAGGTAAACTAAATAATGGAAGTATCATACAATGTATATGAACTTTTGTTATTCCTCTCAAAACAAAAATGAGTAGTTTTGTACCATCATATCGTATGTGAAGCAATATCTCTCGAATAATACGAGAGATAATGCCTAATTATATTAATAGTACCATTACAAAACTACCACATACGTATATTTTATAATAAAGATGTCACCCCGAACCCGAAAACGGGTAAAAATATGCCTGACGTGTTACACAAATAAACGATTTCTTCATATTTGAATATATTCAGTTATATGTCTCTTCTAAGTAAGAACAGGTGCTCTTTTAATCTTAGTTGAAAATGACATTGACTTGTTGTAAATACTTTCAGACACAATATAGGTGTACGTGATATGAATAAATGTCCTCAAAAACGTAGGTGGTGTACGTATAACAAATACCAGACAGCTGGACCCAGCTGTATATACTTAATTAAACCGAAGTTTGATCATGATTCATACTGATTGCGATTCAATCATTTACCGTATTTCAGCTAATATATTGGAAGGTAAATTATAATACCTTTTATGGAATATACAGTGAAAACACAAAACATATGTATGGTAATATTTAATTCAGATTATAATTATTTTAAGTGGTTTTTGAAATAAATAAAATGTAATAAATAATAAACATACGTATAGGTTTTGAAATGCGCATGTTTTAAAATATGTCCATTTCAATAACTCGGGTCGTGATACAGAGTGAAGTTGAAGGAACAAAAAACCAGCACAACACTACCACAGAAGTGAAATATCGTGTACCCTGGGTTCCGTCTGAGTGTAATGAAACATAGCATACGAACACTAAGCAATCGTTTAACCTTCGACGGACCTGAGAAGCGGTGTATTGACATGCGTACCATGACCTTATAGCAGCTGACAACTTCTCCAAACATTACGTTGGTTTTCGTATTTTATATACTTCTAAGATATTATGTCACTGATAAATACCTAAACAGATTGCGCAAGGTAATATTACACAACCATGTCGGGAAGTCAAGTCACTTTGGATCACCGTTATGTTGTCATTTCTTTGTGAAATTGGGTCATCCTGATTTTTTGCGGTGTGACTTGGGACTTGGACTTTTAATAAATACTTTCGGTTGTGTGAGGGTATTGCTCCGTGAAGTTGTGTAACAGTTGTTATTTAACTGGTTAATGTGCTTGGTTGGTTAAGTTGAGTCCTGCTTTCTCTGTCCGATTTCCTCATTTCTTTTTTGCAATATGTACGTTAGCTGACAAGACTGGTTAATATCGCTATGTACAATATTTGCCATTGTGAGTTGGTTATTACTGTACCATAAGTTTCGACAAAGAAAAAGATAACCTCTACTTAGACAAAAACATTGCGTCTCATGTATGTCTTCTATAGTTTTTTCATTTTCTATGAAAGAACCGGAAACCAGGATAACGCTCCGTGGAAACACAGGATATACTAACATTTCCGTCTGGCGTTACGTAGGTTTTAAGTTTCTTTGAAGCACTTAAAAACAGCATAATCACCGACACTCTGCTTCTTGGTTGTTCCGTTGGATGTTAAACGATGATGCTTTTTTCATATCAGCCGTTCTACAGGAAAACCGGGCTTACTGATTAAATTGTGAAAATATTAATAATATATGGTTAGAAAGAGGAAACTCTTGTGAACAGTTTTTGTGAACAGAAAATTTGAACAAATTATTCCATACACTTAAAACGAACCACTACCGCCTACTTTATGAGTAACTTCGCAAACATCATCTCTACGTTTTTGACATAATTTAAACTTGCATTTCAAAGATCCAGTATTTGATAGTTTTTTGACATAATCTTTTAAAAGTGTGGCTCAGTTTAAAATCATATTCGTGTTTTAATAAAACGTGAGTGTTTGATCACAGGGAAAAATGATAATGTTTTAGCCACCTAATCCTTGTTTTTCTTCATATGACTATTTTTCAGAAACTCTCACCAAACAACAGCAGAAGTTATTTTAACACAATTATAAAGAAAAATTGAAGATAATGGTTAGTACTATACTATCCAATTTCTTAAATATCAAATCAAAAGACACGAGTTTTTTTCTCATTTTAGACATTTTCCTGAATTTTATTGCGTAATTTCAATACGATATCATTAAACCCGCTTTTCCTAGAGAACGGCTCATATGTTTTGACGGAACAAAAAATCGGAAAAACACTTAGACGGATGGATAATTTACAAGTAAGAACATTAAGAAATGTTACTAAATAAAACATATTTATATAATATAATAAGAATGCAACTGAACAAAGAAACTAGAATGGTTATATAGTTCGGCGAATACAAGCATGGTTATACGATGCACGCACACATATAATCTTAGGTCTCTTAAAACACCGAACATATGCATAACAAACAGGCATATAAGGCAAAAGGCACGATAGTAGATTTTAATCTTAATGACACACATATGAAAAGACACTCAAAACAGAAATTTGAGCTGGTATTTCAGATACATGCAATATTTAAACAGGATAAGTGATGTCAAACTTATTAGGATGCACAATATGCCATTGAGCTGACGCAATGGAAATAAGAACTGCATGTATGTGTAGTTAATTTTTGCGCCATCCATTACATGTATTGTTGACTGCCATGACTTTATTATTGCTTGAATGTTTTTTTATTGTTGTTGTATGTTGCAATGTAGTTTGTCATGTAAATTATGCATCATATGCAGAAATAAATTTATCTATCTATGTATATGAATTGTTTACATCATGCAATTCAAGATCGGAGTTGACTGATGAAACTAGTAGTATATACATTGGAAACATTGCATATGTTTGCATAGTCCAATATATTTGTTTGATAACCCTCGACAAAATCCTTTGACAAACAAATGGGAGTAATGCTCTCTACACTGACGCCTGATCAATTGTAAAGGAATGGCTGACTGAAGGTGACGTCACATATTACATTTTTTAGCGTCAATGGTACATACTATAAATGAAGTTATGCTTTTATGATACATCGTAACAAAAGAAGTTTGATTCCAAAATAATTAACGTATATTTCACACATCGTATAAACAGACGCCCGGATTAATGCATTGTTTGTTTCCCTGTCTGCTATATACCCGACAAATATGCCCAGTAGTTGCCAAGATCCGACGAAACTTATTTAGAAATCAGAAAAATACGCTTCTGTACGACTTATGGCGAATTCGATCAATCTTAATTCTGTAACTTTTGTAATATACAGGGTATTAAAAAGTTCTTACTTAAAACTTAAAGCCATGTTATTTGATATATGTGTAAATTTTGTCTAATATGAATTCTGTCAATCACTTTTGATGATGATACTCTTTTGTCGTACAGTATCGACAATTTGTATTGAAACTATTAAAACTTTAACATTGAAAAATGAAATTTCTTAACACCCGGTAGATACAAACGGACAATAACATTTTGTGTTATTTGATACATTGATATAATGTCAAAAAAGGGTTCCGTTCATCACCTTTTTGAAGACGTCGCACTTTTGACGTGCTATAATTAATACACTATTATTAAAACTTTAACAATTGGAATAAAATTTGTTAACACCCGGTAGATATAAACGGCCAATATCGTTTCGTGTTATTGGATACATGGGTATATAACGTTACATAAGGGTTCCGCCCATCAATTTTTGATGACGTCACACTTTTGACGAACTAGGTCGTCTTTCAGTTATTGTTTGTTCCTTACTATCAGACGACTCGCATTTTTCAGTTTCACTTGCGAAACGTTCCGAGAACTGCCGAATGAATCCAAATGTTTGAATATAAGCTTGTCTGTAACGACTATTGTGACAGACGTAAACGATTGGGTTCCAAATACACGCAGTCTTCGCCATGAGACATGGGAGTTGTACAAGCATCGGTGAAACACCTAGGATGTCGATCTGGAAGAATCCTTCCAGTAGGCTAACTATGGCGTATGGCATCCAGCTCACCAGAAACGACACTGAAAAACAAAATTGTTGCACAATATATTAATTACGAAATAAAACGTTATGTACCCGCGTTTTATAGCTTTGATAAAACACATGTACATTGAGCCAGTCTCCATGAAACCTGCTATTTTGACAAGAATACTAATTTTACACTTAAGATACAATTTACGTTATGTATAAAGGAATGATACAGGGACCCTTATATAGTAGTATATGTATGTACTTTGGAGCGCTTTTTCATGAATACTATCACGCTACTGTAATCAAATATTGGATGAATGCGTATTATAATTCCTGAACATATTACAACCAAAAACCGAAACTTGTTTGATGATCGCATTGGTGATACAAGTACATTTAAAGCTATCTCTATTCGTTTATGACATATATTTATTTAGCATTAACCTGAGCCATTGTGATTATATATCGTTTATATTAATATAGGAGATAGCCAGACTTTGATCGTAAGATTGAAATGTTAACAAATAGTCGTTTTATTTCTATTGTATAAACAATTTCTTCGTATGATACCTAATATGAAGTAGATACTGCTTTAAAAAACATATCATAAAGTATCTTGTTGCAACGTTGTTTTCATTATTGAACAGAAAAAATGTTTACTATAAAGTTCAGACAGATACATTGACAAAAAAGACACAGACAAGTAATTGGGGACAAGATGTTACCACAAAGAACAGAAAGTTCATTCGGGCAAAACTTTTACCATAAAGTACCGAAAGGTACGTTGGCTAAATGCTAATGATACTACACCAAAAAAATACACCGAAAGTAAAAATGGGATCAAATTGTTTACCTTAAAATACAGAAATTTCATTCGGGCAACAGTGTTTACCATTAGGTACAAAATGTACTGGGGAAAGTGTTTATCATAAGGCATAGAAAGATACTTATGGTTAAACTGTTTATTATACGGTATAATGTTGCAACGTGTTATTTTTCATTGATCAGTTTTATTGCAGTTTGAGACATTAATTTGTCGATGCTAGAAGATATTTAATTGCCAGCTACGTCGATATCATCTATTCTGTAATGGACATTTCAAATAAAGCTATGTTATGATATAATTTTATCATACTTATAGTTGTGTCTTAGGCCAAAAACAATCGGTGCTTTTGTTAAGCGTCGTCGTGTGCCATTGCTTTGACGACCTTTTTCGGAAAAAAATCATTCGAAAAACGATATTGCTCTACATGCATATTGTTATTTAGAAAAGTTATGTTCCAAACAGACACCAGTTGATAAAATTGTCACAAGGAATGTATTTACTGACTTCTTCTTTGCTCAAAATGCCTTAAAACCTACCCCAGCCGAGTGTTTCAAATAAATTTTGTCATTTTAGGAAGGTGTTGCCACTCGGGTAAGTGTGTCAATGCACATACAAGGAACCATGTGAGGCAACGTTGTTTTCAAAATGTTTTTCATGAATGAGATGCTGAAAGCAAGACTTGGTGCTAAACATGAAAGCAATTTGGTACAATGTATGGCCTAGTGATATGATGATGAATACTCCAATTACCTCCGGAAACGGATCTCCTTAGAAAATCCGCCAATGCTCCATTAATTAAGACATATTGAAAGCTGTAACAAACGTGTTCTTGTCAGAATACATAACGGAAGCCGTATCACTTGCTCACATGACGTTCTTAGCTCTCACGACGTGGTTATTGTATCATAGCGAAAAGCAAAATAGAGAAAAAAATCGCGAGAGTACAGGAAATAGATCATTTTTTATTCTTCTTAAAATAGCATTGATTTTCCTTTAACAAGAACCCAAGGTCGTCTTCATAAAATAACATACACGAGAGAATCGTACAGGGAACGTAGTACCTAACTTAACCAGCCGAGAACAGAAATCACCACATAAAACAATAAAATATATCATACAATGTCCACACATAGCCGTACACAAATATATGATACAATGTTCACACATAGCAGAACACAAATATATGATACAATGTCCACACATAGCCAAACACAAATATATGATACAATGTCCACACATAGCAGAACACAAATATATCATACAATGTCCACACATAGCCGAACACAAATATATGATACAATGTCCACACATAGCCGAACACAAATATATGATCCAATGTCCACACATAGCTGAACACAAATATATGATACAATGACCACACATAGCTGAACACAAATATATGATCCAATGTTCACACATAGCTGAACACAAATATATGATACAATTTCCACACATAGCTGAACACAAATATATGATACAATGTCCACACATAGCTGAACACAAAAATATGATACAATGTTCACACATAGCCGAACACAAATATATGATACAATTATCACACATAGCAGAACACAACTATATGATACAATATTCACACATAGCCGAACACAAATATATGATCCAATGACCACACATAGCCGAACACAAATATATGATGCAATTATCACACATAGCAGAACACAACTATATGATACAATATTCACACATAGCCGAACACAAATATATGATCCAATGACCACACATAGCCGAACACAAATATATGATCCAATGACCACACATAGCTGAACACAAATATATGATCCAATGACACACATAGCAGAACACAAATATATGATACAATGACCACACATAGCCGAACACAAATATATGATCCAATGTCCACACATAGCAGAACACAAATATATGATCCAATGACCACACATAGCAGAACACAAATATATGATCCAATGACCACACATAGCAGAACACAAATATATGATCCAATGTCCACACATAGCAGAACACAAATATATGATACAATGTCCACACATAGCAGAACACAAATATATGATCCAATGTCCACACATAGCCGAACACAAATATATGATACAATGTCCACACATAGCAGAACACAAATATATGATACAATGTCCACACATAGCCGAACACAAATATATGATCCAATGTCCACACATAGCCGAACACAAATATATGATCCAATGTCCACACATAGCAGAACACAAATATATGATACAATGTCCACACATAGCAGAACACAAATATATGATCCAATGTCCACACATAGCAGAACACAAATATATGATCCAATGACCACACATAGCAGAACACAAATATATGATCCAATGTCCACACATAGCAGAACACAAATATATGATACAATGACCACACATAGCAGAACACAAATATATGATACAATGACCACACATAGCCGAACACAAATATATGATCCAATGACCACACATAGCCGAACACAAATATATGATCCAATGTCCACACATAGCAGAACACAAATATATGATCCAATGTCCACACATAGCAGAACACAAATATATGATCCAATGTCCACACATAGCAGAACACAAATATATGATCCAATGACCACACATAGCCGAACACAAATAAATGATCCAATGTCCACACATAGCAGAACACAAATATATGATCCAATGCAAACGCATAGCCGAACACAAATATATGATACAATGTTCACACATAGCAGAACACAAATATATGATACAATGACCACACATAGCTGAACACAAATATATGATACAATGTCCACACATAGCCGAACACAAATATATCATACAATGTTCACACATAGCCGTACACAAATATATGATACAATGTTCACACATAGCAGAACACAAATATATGATACAATGTTCACACATAGCAGAACACAAATATATGATACAATGTTCACACATAGCAGAACACAAATATATGATACGATGTTCACACATAGCAGAACACAAATATATCATACAATGTTCACACATAGCAGAACACAAATATATCATACAATGTTCACACATAGCCGTACACAAATATATGATACAATGTTCACACATAGCAGAACACAAATATATCATACAATGTTCACACATAGCAGAACACAAATATATCATACAATGTTCACACATAGCCGAACACAAATATATGATCCAATGCAAACGCATAGCCGAACACAAATATATGATACAATGACAACACATAGCTGAACACAAATATATGATACAATGTTCACACATAGCAGAACACAAATATATCATACAATGTTCACACATAGCCGTACACAAATATATGATACAATGACACACATAGCTGAACACAAATATACGATACAATGTTCACACATAGCCGTACAAAAATATGATACAATGTCCACACATAGCCGAACACAAATATTTGATACAATGACAACACATAGCCGAACACAAATATTTGATACAATGACAACACATAGCCGAACACAAATATATGATACAATGTCTACACATAGCCGAACACAAATATATGATACAATGTTCACACATAGCCGAACACAAATATATGATCCAATGTCTACACATAGCCGAACACAAATATATGATACAATGTCTACACATAGCCGAACACAAATATATGATACAATGTCTACACATAGCCGAACACAAATATATGATACAATGTTCACACATAGCCGAACACAAATATATGATACAATGTCCACACATAGCTGAACACAAATATATGATACAATGTTCACACATAGCAGAACACAAATATATCATACAATGTTCACACATAGCCGTACACAAATATATGATACAATGACACACATAGCAGAACACAAATATATGATACAATGTCCACACATAGCTGAACACAAATATATGATACAATGTCCACACATAGCCGTACACAAATATACGATACAATGTCCACACATAGCCGTACACAAATATATGATACAATGTCCACACATAGCCGTACACAAATATATGATACAATGTTCACACAAAGCTGAACACAAATATTTGATACAATGTCCACACATAGCCGAACACAAATATTTGATACAATGACAACACATAGCTGAACACAAATATACGATACAATGTCCACACATAGCCGTACACAAATATATGATACAATGTCCACACATAGCTGAACACAAATATATGATACAATGTTCACACATAGCTGAACACAAATATTTGATACAATGTCCACACATAGCCGAACACAAATATTTGATACAATGACAACACATAGCTGAACACAAATATATGATACAATGACAACACATAGCCGAACACAAATATATGATACAATGTCTACACATAGCTGAACACAAAAATATGATACAATGTCTACACATAGCCGAACACAAATATATGATCCAATGTCTACACATAGCTGAACACAAATATATGATACAATGTTCACACATAGCTGAACACAAATATATGATACAATGTTCACACATAGCCGAACACAAATATATCATACAATGTCCACACATAGCCGAACACAAATATATGATCCAATGTCTACACATAGCTGAACACAAATATATGATACAATGTTCACACATAGCTGAACACAAATATATGATACAATGTTCACACATAGCCGAACACAAATATATGATACAATGTTAACACATAGCTGTACACACATATATGATACAATGTTCACACATAGCCGAACACAAATATATGATACAATGACCACACATAGCCGAACACAAATAAATGATCCAATGTCTACACATAGCCGAACACAAATATATGATACAATGTTAACACATAGCTGTACACACATATATGATACAATGTTCACACATAGCCGAACACAAATATATGATACAATGTTCACACATAGCCGAACACAAATATATGATACAATGTTCACACATAGCTGAACACAAATATATGATACAATGTCCACACATAGCTGAACACACATATATGATACAATGTTCACACATAGCCGACCACAAATATATGATACAATGACCACACATAGCCGAACACAAATATATGATACAATGTTCACACATAGCCGAACACAAATATATCATACAATGTCCACACATAGCTGAACACAAATATATCATACAATGTCCACACATAGCCGAACACAAATATATCATACAATGTCCAAACATAGCCGAACACAAATATATGATACAATGACCACACATAGCCGAACACAAATATATGATACAATGTTCACACATAGCCGAACACAAATATATGATACCATGTCCACACATAGCTGAACACAAATATATGATACAATGTCCACACATAGCCGAACACAAATATATGATACCATGTCCACACATAGCTGAACACAAATATATGATACACTGTCCACACATAGCAGAACACAAATATATGATACACTGTCCACACATAGCTGAACACAAATATATGATACAATGTTCACACATAGCTGAACACAAATATATGATACAATGTTCACACATAGCCGAACACAAATATATGATACAATGTCCACACATAGCCGAACACAAATATATGATACAATGTTCACACATAGCTGAACACAAATATATGATACAATGTTCACACATAGCCGAACACAAATATATGATACAATGTCCACACATAGCTGAACACAAATATATGATACAATGTTCACACATAGCTGAACACAAATATATGATACAATGTCCACACATAGCCGAACACAAATATATGATACAATGTCCACACATAGCTGAACACAAATATATGATACAATGTCCACACATAGCCGAACACAAATATATGATACAATGTCCACACATAGCTGAACACAAATATATGATACAATGTCCACACATAGCTGAACACAAATATATGATACAATGTCCACACATAGCCGAACACAAATATATGATACAATGTCCACACATAGCTGAACACAAATATATGATACAATGTTCACACATAGCTGAACACAAATATATGATACAATGTCCACACATAGCTGAACACAAATATATGATACAATGTCCACACATAGCCGAACACAAATATATGATACAATGTTCACACATAGCTGAACACAAATATATGATACAATGTTCACACATAGCCGAACACAAATATATGATACAATGTTCACACATAGCTGAACACAAATATATGATACAATGTTCACACATAGCCGAACACAAATATATGATACAATGTCCACACATAGCCGAACACAAATATATGATACAATGTTCACACATAGCTGAACACAAATATATGATACAATGTTCACACATAGCTGAACACAAATATATGATACAATGTTCACACATAGCCGAACACAAATATATGATACAATGACCACACATAGCTGAACACAAATATATGATAGAATGACCACACATAGAGAAACGATAAAATGAAATGGCTTAGTCCCAGCCGTCAATAAGTGAATACAGTACTGCTTTCTGTCCTTCATCGCCGCGATTTTAGCGTGATCGTCCACTGTTAAACCACCGGCGAATCGCGACATAATTTTTTATAATCGCGCGCGATCGCGTTAATCGGCGCGTTCCACTCATTTTACAGGTAAGTCTATTGTAATGTATTTATATACAACTGTATAATAAACAACAATACATTGGGCATAGAATTAGTCAATTTTTAATTTAATTTAAGTTACTTAAAGATTTACTTAAGCAGTGATCTGAAGACAAACTGCTTAGGAAAATACACATTAGCTTCTACACATTATGCAAAATTGAAGTGCATGTTAATGGCATACCTAAATTAAATACAAACACGCCAAACTTTGTCGCAGTCTGGTAATCGGGTTTCAGTTATCGAACAATTTGGTAGTGCTAAACAGTGCTGCTGAAGTTACGAATAGACCATGGAGAACAAATTCATAAGAAGCCATGAGTCAATATAATGTGAGCTAGATTATGTAATATTGAAAATTGAAATACTTGTTCATGCTTTCACAATAATTGAGATATGCTAGAAAATGACATCTGACCTTTAGGTAAATATGACAGTCTTATTGAATACAAAAATAAATTTATGATTCCTAATTATATGACAATGCCACAAGCATGAGATCGGTTATTTTCTCCTAGCATTATGTTGTAATGGTAAAAGTCATAAAATCCATTCATATACGATTCAATGACAATCATCAGCCAAGCGACCAGGGATGGATCAACTACAATACAAAATGTCCTCTAATTCATCTGGGAATATAACGTTTTTTTGTTAATGGCCACGTTCACAACCGCTAATGAGGATTTTGTATACGCGTAACGTTGATATTGTCATTTTGAGACATTCGCGGCGTCTTTGTAATCTACCTAAAGCATCTTATCATTAAGGCAATCCCTGTAATGCAAATCATTTGACAAAAAGCAGACATGTGACTACACACAAGGGAGCATGGAAACATAGAAAAACAATTAAAGGACTTAGATAGAAGTGTTTTTATTCTGTTTTTTTGCACGAAGAACTAACGCATTTTGACTAGATATTTGACGTTAGCGAATCTTCACTACGATGTAAGTACATGCCAAAGTTCGTATCTTTCTATCACGTTTCAGCGTAAATGCTTTTATTATATTTAATTTGGAACAAACTGTAAGAAAATAAAGGATAGTCTGATGAAGAGAACACAAAGGCATTTGTATGGAAAAAGCAAAATGTTGGTAAGTACGTGGTTATGAATAAACAGACCACGAAATAATGATTAGAAACTGACATCAATTGACAATATCTATAACCACTGGTATTTCTTTGCAATGGTATGTATCCATGTGACATTTCATCTCATTATATGTTATTACCCACTGGACCCATTGATATCCAACTCGATACATTTATAACAGCATGAGGGCGATTGGAATTCTTGACAATATAAAGTCTAAATCTGAGTTTGTGAAGAAGGCTACAAGCCTTTTCTTTGTTTCATTTAATTCTAATCAGGCTTAACAAAGTAACAATTTACTTCTCAACAGCTGACGTGCTCATGTGTTTTATGACCTCAAGGTACACATTAACTATATATTCCAGACAGTACACAAACACTTAATCAAATCTTTGGGAAATGAGCTTAAAACTAAACAAGCTTACTGCTCAATCCCTTATACTTTTATCAAAATTTAAAAGCTTAGATTACAGTAGGTAACATATCTAGTATTCCCTCCACCAACTTCTGTCATATTTGTCAATGTTGGCTATTTTTTTTTTAAATTGCCTGTTCTCAGTGAGGTATTATGCATTTGCAGATTAAGAATGGTAAGAGAAATCTGTACAAATCACAATGTGGCCAATCACTCGGTTTGAAACACATGTGCAGTACTGTATTGTACGTCATTCGAGCGTGGATAATGGTTATGAACATGTCCTCAATATTTACATAAGTTGACCGTTCTTCTAGCAAACTCTAGACGTATTACATCAGAAATGACAAGCCAAGAGAGGTCAGTTTAAGTAAGAAACACTTGTTTAGTCGTTATTTTGCTGACTTAGAATGGGAAGCTCGTAAGAACAAACTCAATATTTTGAGAAAATATGAAATAAAACTGCCCGAAAATTACTATTTACTTAATATGATAAAGTTGTTTCAAATGACAAGTTCCAACTTTCCTGAAAATATGCTCTTAATAAGCGACTCGCGATGCTTATTTTAAACATGTATCCATCTTATAAGCTAACGATATATAGTGAGTTATAGTTTGTATAGTTGATTCAAAGATCTCTGTCACAACCGCGTAAACAAACAATCACTCCAGTCGATTATTACATGTGTGTCAGGATTAAATTATACAATCAATAATACACTTAAATGATTAAATAGCTGATGGTCCTATGGCGTAGTGGTTAAACTTGCTGCAATTAGCTATTCATAAATGAAACATTATGGCGGTTTTGACAGACATCTTTGAATCGACAATATATGTTTATAGTATTTGTGTAAATATCAAACGTTATATACACAGAAGGGTCGATAAGTTGATGAAAAAAACTCTATCTTATCTTTCTTATCCTATTAAATAAAATAGATAAATTAGAAACTAGTACAATACAATAATCCTATGAAAGGCCAGTACTGGCTGATAACTAATTTAGAAGACTTTCTTGCTATAAATAATTATGAAATATAAATTGAAATATGAAATAAAAGGTAAAATCGTGCCATTGCTTACAAATTGTGAATGCCACTGAAATCGTTACTTGGATATCCCTTTTCACTCTTCGTTGTTGCAACCAAGCACTGTGACTCCTTTTTTCCCGCCAAATCTGAAAAATAATACAAAAGTGCGCTATTTTTTGAAAAAAAACCTATATCGAGCGGTAAAGCTTTTGGCTCCCGGGTAAGCAATTTGTGTGAGTACCCCTTTATTATGTGTTTTTTTTCTGAATGCTGTCCCATCATTTGTCTACTTAGTTTGATTTTTTGTTACTTACCATTAAAATTCATGTCCGAAACTGCAGGGTTTTATTGCAGGCTTAGAATGAGAAGGCCGTAGATACAAAATCAATATATTGAGAAAGCAAGAAAAAACTGTCTGAAATGTATTCTTAACTTATCGAAAGCTAAATATCGCTAACAAATTACCTTGAAAAGAATTCGTGCATAACAATACGCCATTGTGATTAACGGGAGACAGAAGACGCAGGCGTACATGGCGTACATAAATGTGACGTCATTATTTGCTTTGGAACGCCAATCAGGAGCGCATGATATTTCAAGACCTTCAGGAGCATATGTACCCCAACCAAAGAGTGGAGCTGTTCCCCAAAATACGCCAAATACGAAGCAGAGGGCGATACAGAATATTACGATGACTCGGCAGTATAACTTAGTGGTAGGTTGATTCACTAAAATGTAATATCGATGAAAAGACAGTCCAGTTAGGAGGTAAATGGACGTGGCACCGAAGGATGTGACCATGAAACCGCCCAAGTTGCAGCCGAATGTCCCGAGAATGTAGCCGTGTCCAAAGCTATTAATAACGAGAAACGGAAAAGCGTTCACAACAATCAATAAGTCACAAATCATCACCGACGCGATCCATAAGTTGTTAACACTTTGTAATTGTTTGTTCTTAAAATACACGTACAATACCGAAATGTTTTCTACAAGCGCAAAGCCGAACAACAAAAGCATGAAAAATCCTATCAGATCGTAGACACCTGGAGGAACTTTCAGAGGCTCGGGTACCAGCAAGTTTGGTGGATTCGTTGTATTCATAGCTGCTTTCCTGTAAAGTCACTCGCTAAGATGAAGCACACTTTGTGTTGCCGACGAAACAATAAAAAATCAGCACATTGATCCAAATGAGGTTTAACTTTGTTAGTTAAACCTTGGTTGCGTATAAGAAATCGCCTCCTATTCTGGAATAGATACTGTTAAAATAATCCCCAGTGTTTCCACGCTTAGCGACAAAAGCATTATGTAATCTAATGTCAAATCTAAAGGCGTTGCCGAAAGGAAACTGAAAAATATTGAGAAATTCTGGCGCATGCGCGAAGAACTACACTGTATTCCAACGTATCTTTCATTATGAACTACACTGTATGCCGAAGTATAAGGGTTAAACACCACAGCAGTAACTGAATAATGAGTCGATGCATATGCTAAAGAAATGTTTAGTTCCGCTTTAAACAGTAAATGCCAATAGAAAGAAATTTAAATGATAATGTGCCACGCATTTTACTTATTTCTTAAGAAATGATTTTTCTATTCAAGATCAAAAAGGCTTACATTTACTAGTAAAGGTTATAAAATCTCATAAAATCTCACGTTTTGTATAAATATGTCTTGGACAATGTTGTTAAATGCCGTTGTTGTTCTTAGTTGGTCATTCTGACGTTATATAAACAGTTGTTGAATGTTTACAGCATTATGCTCTATTATTATGCCTTTGAAGTAATTATTACACATTATGTATGTTTTTATTGCTTTTGCTTTTTGTTTGAATTATTTGGGTATTAATAATTGAAGTACTATGAGACTGCATAAAATATAAAGTAATATGTTATGAAAGGACTTATGGAAAACATAATGTATGCTCCAATGTAATGCTTATACAAGAGGCGTTTTTTAATAGAAGCAAAATTTTCTTTTGTTGTTGAGTAATTTAGATATAAATAAACAGTACATTGAGAAGGCGTTATGTATTATGTACAAGGTATTATTCTACGAAAAGACGTGGAGAAAGTCCATGTAATATTTTAGAACCATAACTCAGGGAAGGATTGTAGATGTATAAACATACTGTATCATTGTTACGTGGTATTGCAGTCTATTAACCATATTGTGTAAAATGGCATTTAAATCTAAATTAGTCATATAAAGGAAATTAATTGGAATATTGGAATAATACGTGGGACGTTCAAACATAAGCCGGGAGTCCCCAATGATGGGTACAGTTTTAAACAATATTCAATATTGAATCGGAATTAAGTTTACGATTCCCGTACAACTACTTTGATAACTCAAAAAATATTATATACATGTGTCATTGAACAGTGTTTCTTTTTACTTTTTGGGGGAAAGGGGTCAGTGTCCACTGAAGGGGAAATTATCGCGCGGAAAAGCTAAAAGTGGAGTTTCACTTAAAGAGCCTGGGTCACGTTTCAAGGTATAGCAAAAATCTGATAAAATTGTTAAATATTCACTCTATTTTGGTATAGATGCCTGTATATCCCATAAACAAGCACTCTGATATAAATATAACTTGTGAAACATCTGAATTTTGTAATTCTTTAAGTATTTTACCTCCAAAATTCTAAACTACATGTCATAAAAAGGAATTTAATAACAAACAAATTGTTCATAGATATTTGGACTGAAGTTTGTTAATGTTACAGACCGATCTAGTGGATACTATTACTCAAAAATAAGGCTGAAAGGAAAAATGACGCTATGTTTAAAAGGAAAAACACACTGGTGTGCACGATGTTGAAAGTGGTTAAAATCGATTATCTGCAATAACTTTTTCTTAAAGCAACAATAAACAATATTCGATTATATGCTCAGTACATCTAGAAACGCAACGTTTTCATCCTTGAATTTTTCTTACTTCCATTGTTCATACATTTTTTAATTTTGTGTAATATTATTGTGTAATCGCGCAGAAACTTGGCTAATGTCCAAATTTTATCGACCGGGTTACGTTACTCCCGTGCGTCAACAAAATAAAAAAACGCACGAATTCCACGTGCACCATTCACGCATGATTGATTTTGGAGAAAATTGCTATGAATCCTTTATAAGGTTTATCAATGGAAATAAAATCACAAAAGAAAAGTTCGAGGCTTTGGAATAAAAATGCCAGGATGGTCAGAACATGGGCGAAATCAGGCGATCCGGATGCCTATGACGGGGACGTCAAATGGGAGGTTCTACTTCCGCTAAATTGTCATTAACCAACAATGTTTCATCTTGAGACACTTAACTAGCACTTTGGCACCGTTTACATCCACCTATGTCTAAGTCATCCATGTGAAATAAGTCTCCGATAGGAACAATAATTTTGCATGTACCATCTCTAGGCAAAGTTCACAACTAATTGATACACTGCTAAACAACTTGTTGGACGTCATGGATATGTAATCAATCAATAATTAATCAATATTTGAATTTTTCACTTAGAACAACGATTCTGAAAAAATAGGATTTTACCAATTTGTGTTTCGTTACTTTTTAGCCGCACTATACACACAAGCTCTGTTTAATCGCATCGATAGCACTTTATAAAAACAATGTTACAGTTGCATTGTTCATGAAATACAATTATCATCAAGTAAATGCAGTTTGGTTGTCAATCATTAAAAGGTTGAAAAAGAGTTGACATTAACCCCAGTGTTGCGTTTCTAGATGTACTCAGTATATAAAAAGTTAATTTAACTTTATGGTATACTAAGCATGGTAAGTAAAACAAATCATTCCATTTCGTATTGATACATTGACGTAAGACTCATAGGTGAAAATGTTGATTTGTTTTGGTGAAATTTACTCGTATATTGTGTGGAGAGAGGAAAGAGACACATTATATCTCCAAATAATTTATAGTCGATTCAATAAGTACATATAATACTAAGGGAACTATCCCATTTGAAAGAATAGCGGAGACTAGGTTAAAATGTATACTAGGATTAAATGTAAAGTACCGTTAACTCGGGTATACATAGTTAAACTAGATAAACATTATTTACCTGACAGACGACTCGATGTTGACAAACGATTGTCGTTTAATTTTGAAAGATCTGTATTGAACAAATACTGATCTTGTATTCGATGTTTTATTTATTAATCCCTTCTCACGTCTTACTATGTTTATATACATGTATTTGCAAACAGGAAAATCGTACAGGGAATATTGTATTTAAAAGAACCAATAGAGAGCATTAAAGCACAAGAAAGAACAAACAAAATAAATACAAAAAGATATGAGGAAATCGTACAGGCAAGGCAGCACTCAATTTAACTAGCCGGACACAGAAAACAGTTACAACACAACTACACGGAACAATGCCCACACATAACCCAACAAAATCATTAAAAGTCCAAGTCCCAAATGTAAAAGAGTAGGGTGACTTAGTTTCACAAGGAAATAACAAAACAGATGTGATCCCAAGTGACCCGAAGCAACGCAGTTAACCCCAGACCTAGTTATCCAAGTCCCAAAAGGGCAGATACAAACATGAACTGAACATAAAAGAAATGTAACCGAACAGTTACACATTTCTACGTTTATGTGTCAACTCGGATACTTGACGTTTTATTTTTTCGTTCGGTTATGTGTGGGCATATTGTCCTGTTATGTGATGTGTTTTATGTTATGTTGTGTGCTGCATTCCATGTCCGACGTTCTCATATCGTTTCGACCTCACAAAGGTAAAAGCGAGTGTACCGACTCTATATTTTGTTGACATAATAGACTATCAAATACTGAATGATGGATGGGCGAGAAAGGCTTAATTATCAACACAGATTGCATATTTTGTGACAAATTAGTACCAAAATATACAGCGTGTTCTCCTGCTGAATCAAATTAAAACCCGCAGAAATATGTTGACATTTCCGCTGATGCGTATCGCTATTTGATTAGTTCTATAATTTCTGTATTTCTTCTTTTTGATGGATAATGAGTTCTACGTCAGCTTGTAAATTTCCTTCTTTGTATTGAAATCATTTTCTACGTTTTCATTTCGTACATTTTCATTTTAATACTTAATTCCCGTTTTTTATACACCACCACTTTATCGTTTGACTAAGCCGGTGACTGCCGACTGCCTAAGTGCGTTGCCAAAATCGGTTGTAGATTGGTTCGAGAAAATTATCCCCGGCTTGAAAGTGGAGTGCCTAAGTACTACACGAAATATTGATTAAGTATCATCTAAATAATATATTTTCACTATTTTAAAAAGTACTATATGTAAATATGTCTCTGTAACTAACGTTGCGTTAGAAATGTAAAAAATAAAAATAGATTGGGGCACAAAAAAGATAATAAGAGAAAATTAAAGAGGGAAGGCACCCAATTTTAACAGTTGACGACAGTAAATACATTTTGAAATAATATTTTATCAAATTGATGCTTAGAGGAATAAGGACAGACCAATCAAAATTTTGAAACTAGAGTAAATCTATCGAACGACAGTGGTATATCATTCAATCAAACATTTAAAAAAGGTTGGACTTGGTCATATTGATTTATGTTTTCCTGTATATTCGAACCCCCTCTCAATTAAATCAATAGTAAAGTGTTACTTCTTATTATTTAAGTAATTGGACTCTAATTACGAATGTCGTGTCGTAATGTGATAACTTGTTTTGATATGATATATGGATTGATGCAACATGTTGCTGCACTGTTTTATTAGAACCCGGTCAATGGAATCTAGACAAGTTCTGTGTACGTAATTACTGGTGACGAGTAATTAATCAGCTGCCATAGAGAACTTCCACAATTAAAACAAGAAGCTAGTGTAGGGATCGTCTGATTAAGCATTATATGTTTTTTTTGTGTGTTTAGGGATCGTCTGATTAAGTTTAATATGTTTTAGCGTGTTTATTTTTGCTGAAGTGTCGCATTGAAGGGTAAGAGCAAAAAACAACAAATAATTAAAATAACGACCACAATGACAGTCCCAAACCACAAAGGAACACACAATAGCAATAGTATTTCCTATTCTGTAATGTTATGTTTTTAAAAGACATAAGACCCTAATATTGTGAGTCATTTGGCGTTCCATCCATTGACAATTGTGTCTGCGTTCCTTTACAAGTAAAGAAATATTAATACAAACATGCAGTAGCTCAATATCGGAACAATTACCTTGAAAATAATTCGTGCATAACAATACGCCATTGTGATTAACGGGAGACAGAAGACACAGACATACATGGAATACATATATGTTACGTCATAATTTACTTTGGAACGCCAATCAGGAGCGCATGATATTTCAAGACCTTCAGGAGCATAAGTTCCCCAGCCGAAGAGTGGAGCTATTCCCCAAAATACGCCAAAAAGGAAGCAGAGGGCGACACAGAATAGTACGATGACTCTGCAGTATAACTTGGTGATAGGTTGATTCACAATGATGTTATATCGGTGCAAGGACAGTCCAGTAAGGAGGTAGATGGAGGTAACACCGAAGGATGTGATCATGAATCCGTCCCAGTTGCAGCCGATTGTCCCGAGGATGTAGCCGTGTCCGAAACTTGTAATAATGAGAAAGGGAAACGCGTTCACAACAATCACTAAGTCACAAATCATCACCGACGCGATCCACAAGTTGTTTACACTTTGAAGTTGTTTATTCTTAAAATACACGTACAATACCGAAATGTTTTCTACAAGCGCAAACCCGAACAACAAAAGCATGAAAAATCCTATCAGATCGTAGACACCTGGAGGAACTTTCAGAGGCTCGGGTACCAGCAAGTTTGATGAATTCGTTGTATTCATAGCTGGTCCCCTGTAGAGTTAATCGCTAAAATAAAGCACACCTTTGGGCTGACGAAACAATGATAACTTAAGCTCATTGACCCAAAACAGATATAACTCTGTTAGTTAAACCCTCGCTCGCGTATTAGAAATCGCCTCCTATACTGGAATAGATACAGTTATATAATAATGCCCAGTGTTTCCACGCTAACAGACAAAAGCATTATGTAATCTACTGTCAAAGCTATATAAAGTCCTTGTCGAAAGGAAAATGAAACCAATTGAGTAATGCTGGCGCATGCGCGACGAACTACGCTGTATACCAAAGAATCTTTCCTTGTTAATATAAAGGTTAAACACCACAGTAGTAATGGAATAATGAGTCGATGCATATGTTTAAGAAAGGTTAAATTCCACTTCAAACAGTAAATGTCAATAGAAGTAAATAAAAATGATAATGAGCCACGCATTTTACTTATTTCTTAAGAAATTATTTTTTTTATTCACGATCAAAAAGCTTATATTTACTACCACATCTCATAAAATCTCATAAAATCTCGCGTTTAGTATAAATAAGTCGCGGAAAATGTCATAAAATGACGTTGTAGCCTTAACTTGGTCATTCTGACATTATATTAACAGTCGTTTAATGTTAATAATATTATGATCTGTTATTATGCCTTTGAAGTAATTATTACATCTTATGTATGCTTTTATTGCTTTTTGTTTGAATTATTTGGGGTATTTGTAATTGAATTACTATGAGACTGCATAATATATAAGGTAATATTTTATGAAAGGACTTATGGAAAACATAAATGTATGCTCAAATTTAATGCTTATACGAGAGGCGTTTTGAATTAAATGAAAAGTTGCTTTTTTGCTGAGTAATTTAGATATAGATAAACAGTACATATTTTGCTATGAGAAGGCGTTATGTATTAGGTATAAGGTATTATTCTACGAAAAGACGTGGAGAAATTCCTTATGATATTTTAGAACCATAACTCAGGGAAGGGTTGTAGGTGTAAGCATACTGAATCATTGTTACATGCTATTGTAGTCTTATAACCATACTGTGTACAATGGCATGTTTATATCAAATAATTATATATAGGAATGAATTGGAATATTGGGAGGTTCAAACATAAACAGGGTCAGGTTCCACTGTAGGAGAAATCATTTGTTGGTTGTAATCTAAGTATTGTAATTAAAACAACCCATTCCATTTTGTATTGATACATTGACGTTAGACTCCAAGTGGAATTGTTTTATGAACTGTACTCGTATACTGTATGGAGAGAGGAAAGAGACGTATCATTTCTCCAAATAATGTAGCGAAAAAAAGATCTTGCATTCGGTGTTGTCTTAATGCAAGATGTTTTATTTTTTAATTCCTACTCACGTATTACCATGTTCATATACTAAGTATTTGCTAAGTTTTTGCTAACAGGTTATAGCAAGCGTAGAGAGAATGTTGTATTTAAAAGAAACAACAGAGAGAATTCTAAGCATTGTACACAAGAAAGAACAAACAAAATAAATACAAAAATATAATGAGGAAATCGTACAGGGAAGGCAGCACTCAACTTAACTAGCCGGACACAGAAAACTGTTACAACACAACTACACGGAACAATGCCCACACATAACCAAACTAAATAATTAAAAGTCCAAGTCCCAAATGTAAAATAGTAGGATGACATAGTTTTACAAGGAAATAACAAACACACAATGATCTTAAGTGACCGAAAGCAACGCAGCTAACACCCGACTTAGCTCTCCAATTCCAGAAAAGGCAGATAGAAAAATGAACATAAAAGAAATGTTACCGAACAGTTACAAATTCCTACTTTTATGTGTCATTTCGGATACTTGGTGTTTGATTTCCTCGTTCGGTTATTGGTTATGTGATGTTTTTATGTTAACTTTGGTGCAGCATTCCTTGTCCGATTTTCTCATACAGTTTTGACCTCACAAAAGTGAAAGTGAATGTCTCAACGCTGATCTCATTTTCGCTCATCCATCATTCAGTATTTTGATGATCAATTATATTTTTGTTGACATAATAGAAAATCAAACACTGAATGATGGATGGGCAAGAAAAGCCTAATTATCCACACAGATTGACTATTTTGTGACAGATTAGTGTCAATATGTACAGCGTGTTATCCTGCTGAATCAAATTAAAGCACCGTGGAAATCTTTGACAGTTCCGTTGATGTGTATCATTATTTAATTGCTTATAATGCTTCTGTATTTCTACTTTCGAGTGAATGAGGTGTTCTTCGACATCTTTCTTCATATTGAAGTAGTTCTCTACGATTTCATGTGGTACATTTCATTTTATAAAACTTAATTTCTGTTTGTTTTGACCTCCGTTATCTATACATGTGATACAACGTATTTTGTTTACGTTCGACTAAGACGTTGACTGCATTAGTGCGTTACCAAAATCGGTTGTATAACCAATGATCCCCGGTTAAGAGGGCCCTCTGTTTAGTTGAGTGCCTAAGTACTACACGAAATATTGATTAATTACCATCTATTTATTTTCACTATTTTTAAAAGTACTACATGTAAATATGTTTCTGTAACGTTACGTTAGAAATGTAAAAACAAATTGGGCACAAAAAAGATAAGAAGAGAGAACTGGAAGAGGAAACGCACCCAATTTTAACAGTTGACGACAGAAAATTCATTTGAAATAATATTTTATCAAATTGGTGCTAAGAGGAATGTGGAGCGACCAATCAAAATTTTAAAACTAGAGTAATTCTATCCTACGGGAGTGGTATACTATTCAATAAAATTTTTAAACAAGTTGGACTTGGCTACATTGATTTGAGATTTTCTGTATTTTCGAAACCCCTCAACTAAATCAAATTAAACTTGTTGTTGTTATTTCTAATTTTTTTAACTAATTGGACTCTAATTGCGAATGTCGTTTCGTAATGTGATAATTTGTTTTGATATGATAAGTGTATTGATGCAAATTGTTGCTTCACGGTTTTATTAGACGCAAATCAATGGAATCTATACTGGTTTTGTGAGCGTAATTACCGGTGTCGAGTAATTAATCAGCCGCCACCGAGAACTTCCATAAATGAAACAAGAAGCCAGTGTAGGGATCGTCTGTTTAAGTATCATATGTTTTATTTAGTGTGTTTAGGTTATACATACAACAACATCATCAACGACAGCAAAAACGACGAAAATGTAAATGCAATAAATCAACTACCCTGATGACAAAACAGATATGAGAACATCGGACAATCTAAAAAGTCGAGCACAAAACAGACTCAAAACCATCACACAACCCGGTACGACAAATACACATTGTCCAACACACATCCTTACGAGAAAACAATCAAATGCCCAAGTTAGATGTCACAAGACTAAATGACATTATTCTAGAAAAAAAGTTGAATGCCCAATCAGAATTGTCTAGTTTCAACAACATCGAGGTCGAAATACGTTTGTATAGTCAAACAGGACAATTGTTTAGTCTAATGGGAAGTAAATGTGCAATTAAAAAAATGTGAAAAAAAACTATGGAGATTTCATATCAATTGTACTTAGTTAAATAATTAATGTAAATACATTATGGATCAATTCAGTTGAGCCGAATCTTTACTTATTATGTACACACTGTAGTAGAAATAATGTGACTTGCGATGTATTGTTCTAAAGTTTGATGTTTTGTAAAGCTTCGCTGACAGTCTTTAAGTTGGTCGTTGTTTAAAACATTTAGCTGTTTTTTAACTGCCACCCCGACCAAAGCGGAGAACAAGGTATTCCTCATTATTTTATCGGGCCACTTCTGTTCAGATCTAGCGTATTGTTCGTATGTTGATCTTTGTGTACGCATGTATTATTATATTGTGCCAAGTTAAATTTGCTTACACTTTTGTTTGGCCCAAATGTCAAATTTTTAATGGTTATTTGTCGTGTTTTATTAGGTGTGTGTTTAGGCTCTTTCTGGGCCGTTCGCACTTCGTTTCGTGTGAGTGCTACCTTACCAACCCGATTGGTATTAATTTTGTTGTATATATTACAAGTTTGAGAATTTCAAATCAAATGGTCGTTTTAATCATTGACCTTACTATTACCCGGAATGTGTTAAAAGTAAACGAACAGTCCATCTAGAAGGGAGCACTATGTGTCTTCTTCTAGCGATCATGTTTTGTTTTGGACATTGTGAGGATTACTTCCGGTCCTCTTGTATGATTTTCATTCTCTTTTGTCTTTTGCATACGCAACAACTTTGGTTTGTAAGAAAAGTATCAGCCAAAAGCAACGAAATACATTCTTTATTTAGTTTTAATCAGATTTAAAATTGTACAAAATGACAGCTTCTTTGAATGTGTTTTAGTATAAGGAAGGCTTGATTGCTGTGTGTGAACAGTTTTGAATTTTTGGGACAATACGCAAAAGAAGGGTGCGATTAATTTGGATCTAGACGAAGCTGCTGATGATGATGTTGATGCTACTGTAGTCACTGATGATGATGATGGTGTCGGTGGTGATGATGTTGACGGTGTCGGTGATGATGATGTTGATGGTGTCGGTGATGATGATGTTGATGGTGTCGGTGATGATGATGTTGATGGTGTCGGTGATGATGATGTTGATGTTGTCGGTGATGATGATGATGATGGTGTCTGTGATGGTGATGTTGATGGTGTCGGTGATGATGATGTTGATGGTGCCGGTGATGATGATGTTGATGGTGTCGGTGATGATGATGTTGATGGTGTCGGTGGTGATGATGTTGATGGTGTCGCTGGTGATGATGTTGATGGTGTCGGTGATGATGATGTCGTTGGTGTCGGTGATGATGATGTTGATGGTGTCGGTGATGATGATGTTGATGGTGTCGATGATGATGATGTTGATGATGTTGATGGCGTCGGTGATGATGATGTTGATGGTGTCGGTGATGATGATGTTGATGCTACTGTAGTCACTGATGATGATGATGATGGTGTCGGTGGTGATGATGTTAATGATGGATATGATAATAATAATTCTGCATATTTACCAGGTCAAGTATCCTGAAGTAGCTGTAACCAATCACATTGAGCGGTACAAACAGAGCACAAACATACATGGACACTATAAAACTTCTGTTACTTGCGGATGTTAATTTCCAATCAGGTGCACACGATATCCCGATTCCTTCTTGTGCAAAAGTTCCCCACCCAACAAGTGGAGCAAATCCCCAAAATGAGCCTAATGAAAAACACACCATTGCACAGACTGAAATATTAGTTCGTGTGAAGGATTTGGCTCTTGTCGAGTGAAGCATAATAAAGTATCGATGGACTGAAAGTCCAGCTAGAAGATAAATCGAGCTGATGCCTAAGAATGTCACAATAAATCCGTCCCAATTACAGCCCACATCACCGAATATGTATCCTTTGGCAAAACTTGCAGTAATCACCAACGGGTAAGCGTTTAATACAATAAGTAGATCACAAACAATCACACATATTATCCATATGTTTGGTTTATTATGAAGTTGTGTATTCCTTTGGTAAACTATTAAAACAGATATATTAACTAGCAAGGCAAGTATAAAGAATACTGTCATCACAGAACCAATAGCCGTATACACCATTGGCGATACCCTAACTAATCTCGAGTCGTTTGTTTCATTCATGATGGATATTTTATTAGTTGGCAACAAATAATTAACACAATGATTAAAAAAATTGCAGAGAAACACAACAATGTTTCAGGAATTTTTTTTACCTGATCTTTATGGACCTAATCACAGTGAAAAATTATAATTTGTTATCAGTTTTAATTCTGAATCATTTATGTATGCCACGTGCACTTTTTTTAAAAAGCAGACATATGTTCAATATATCATATTGTCCGAAGTATGGTCATATCCGAAAACATTAGATTTATCCGATTTTTTTATAAAAATCACATTTCGAATTTCACTGTAGAAAATTGTGTTTAAGTTAAAAAAAACACGGTGAATGTCACAAGTGATGCAAAACCTTCTCACACAAATTAGGTGAACCCAATTTCGCCAGCCCTTGTCGCGTGCAAATAAAGATGAATATTCAAAATAATTACACCATCATTGACATTCTCATCACCGGCTGTATATTTAATGGAAGTAACTAAGGATTGTCTTCCGCACAATGGATGGAAAAAACAGAGAAATTATTTCCACTGCCGTAGGATATTTCTGGTAATCTCTACCATAACTCCAATAACCGATATTCAATTCGCTAGCTCACTGCTTAATACAAACAACATTCAGATTAAAAAATAACACCACATCAGCTGCGTTCACTGTCGAACGATTCTATAAAAAGACATAGGCACCCACCTGGGAACTACCTTCTAAACAACGACGCAACATGAAACTATCACGTGGTCGATGACGTCATTTTCTACTAATCAACCTGAAGCATCCGGCGATTCAGACGAAAAATAATCGTAAGTTTCCATTTTGTCATCTATTTTAATGTCAAAAAGCTATGTCCTACGCATGGTGTTGCGTAGGTAGTGCAGTAAGAAGTCTATGTCCATTATTTACCGTTTTCAAATATTTATGTCTATGATTTGGCTGTTCTTTTTCTGTGAAATGACGTCACAGACTTAATTTAGTATGGCCTTAGGCTTAAAAATCTCTATACATGATTATTTATTGAGTTGGCTGATGTTTATCAGATTATTATCAGGAACCATAATTATGTTTTACTTATTTACCTACGCAATTCGCGAGACTTCCGATAATAGTGTTAAGCAACCTTTCGACATTCTCCATTTGCATAGTTACTTGGATGAATTTCCGTTAAAGTTATCCGATTGCGTTAATTATCTGTCATAGATTCTTCAGCCGCAACACGCTTATATACATGAATAGCTGGACGATTGTTACATGATCTTAACATTTCAATTAGCAGCCGATATGCACATTGTATTGCACATTTTTATAACCCCGACTGTATGTTTTCATAATCGGTGAGAGATGTAAAACACTCACAAAATTGAAATACTGATATTGCACGATTTGCTTGCTGAAAATGATATATTCAAAGCAAGAACCTTGTAATATATTCATGCATAAAGGTCAAGATCAGGCTATACGAGGGAAATCAATAAAAAACCTGGCACATGGGCGGATCAAGGATTTCCGGTTAGGTGGGGGCGTAAGAAAATAGCTGGGTCCATGGGGTCACATGGCCCATGTTTGGTCCATGGCAAAGCTCTGGTAGGGGGCCCGGGACGAAGCCCCCCCCCCCGGACGCTCCTGAAAAATAGCAATTTAGATACCATTTGAAAGTTATTACTTAAGTACTAGTTAGTACACTTAGTAGATCGATTATACGATTATCAAAGTTATTAAATTGGGGGGGGGGGGGGCATTTGGGATGGGAGATGGGTGGGGACATTTAATGTTATAATCGTAACTATGATGAATCTTTATGTATAAACTATATAGATATGTTATTTCTACTGAATCTTTGGGTTTTTTTTGCTTAACAAAATTAATGGTATTTAAAATTTATTTGCAAAAGTGTAGCATGCTCCCCCGGAACAATTTTCATATTAAGTGATCAATCTGGTGCAATCTGGGCGGACTGGTATACTTTATTTGCTATTGAATAGGGCATGATTTTACTACATAACCAGGCTAATTAAAAAAATATTTTGTAAATCATCTTACTTTTTCTGGCACATTTGCATGAATGAGGCATTGCCCCGTGTAATTGTGTTATATTGTTAATGTTTTATGTGCTTGGCAAGTTATGTTGAGTACTTTCTGTCATGTCCGATTTCCTCATATTGTTTACAATTTTGCGAGTGGTGCGTTCAGCAAGTGAGCCCTTAAGCCACAATTTACCACTTAATAGCGTAGCCTCACGAAAAACGTAAAAACCCAAATCCTCGCTGTAAAAGAGCAGGATGATCTAGTTTCACAAAGAAATACCAAGAAACGGTGCTCCAAGGGACCGTAGCTAAGCCCGATCTAATTCTCCACCTTCGTTCAATACACTGTTCTATTGGAGCTGTATACTCATAAACTAGTTTTTGTTTACATATTGAATGAGCAAGACATAGATATACGTACCTCGGGTTCATATATCTGTATGATTGTATAGACTTTGGTATGACACGGCCTTGAATCGAACCAATGACTCGTACTGGAAGCAGACTAGTATGCTATCGGTGCGGAATTAATTGAACTCGGTCAATGCTGCTTGCGTAAATGGTCAATAAATACTATATGATCAATTCGTTTATTTCAGTATCCGTTTAATATAGAAAAACACATCATCAACAACAAAAACAATGACAATAAAACAAAAATATTTCAAACTTAAAGGACGAGCTTTGAAACCGTGTCACTCACTCGCTGCAACGTCCAATTGTATTACACACATTAAACATGTATATTATAGTATAATAGTAAAACTTCTGAACATTGAAAAATGCATATACATAAATATTTATTTTGTACATTGTATTACACTAATAAGTATTGTCTTTATTATGTCACTTTCTCATATTGCCACGAATCCAATAGAAAGACTGATATACAAATGTACACATGTTACAAAGTAACCAAAGTAGGCTGTGTTTAACGAATTTTCCTGCTTATAAAGGTAATGAAGGAAAAACAACACTAAAAACAACAGAACACTGAAATGAACAAAAAGCATAACATAACATAACATGGCAAACATGAGAAACAACGTAATCATTTTTATAACAATTCGCCTTTACCAAACCTGCTCAGACAGCAGTACGTCCAAGTCAGTCAAACATAACAGGAGTAAGCAGGCCGATATGAACAAATCTCGAGGACAAATATTAACAATCCACAAAGCATCACCGATCAAAATACAATCATGTAGTGCAAATGTTATTTTGAAATAAGCGAGGCAGTTTTGTGTTGTGCCTCGAAATCGTAAAACACGTACAACAAAAAGTAGATCTAACAATGATGAACATTAAACACAGAGAAAGAATGACAACATATATATTAACTATGGAGAGTGGACAATAAGTTCATAAATACACCCCGTCATTATATCGCTGGCTTAGAATGAGAAGGTTGTTACTACTACTTACGATCCTTGAAGACTGGTACATATTTAATCAGCATGACAAGGCGCTTCTTATGTGTATCAGCCTAGCAGGACACTCAAGAGGGTCAATTTTTCCCTTAAGCTGTTTTTTGAATACCGGTCCTGATATATTAACCGACTTTGTCTCGGTAATATTAATGACGTTGGTTCAGCGATTTCAGTTTCGGTTAGTTTTTTGTTTCGTATAAGGAATATCTAATATATTAAGTGGTAACGGTATAAGGATAACCGTGTTATTGAAATGTAAAAATATAAGTAATATACCCCAACAAAACTTGGTGAGGATTTATATACGATTTATGAGTAAGAACATTTGTATTATTGCAAAAAGGGTTCAGCAGGATAAAAAAGATTATGAAATATCAAAAAGCGAAATCAGCACTCATTATAGCACGAAATGGTAAAAAAGAAGCACATAAAACACAAGCACATGTCAATATGCCTTTTATAAAACTGAGCACTTAAATGAAATTAAACCGTTACAAGTCTTCATAGTATGTATCAAAAGTGCTGAAATATTTAAGAATCACAGCAAATGGTGTTTCTCTTCAGCTGCCATGATGCTTTTAGTTTATTATCATCAAAGTGTAACACCGTGATAATACGTAAACGGACATGAGGATGAAAGGCGATGTTCATAAACTAGAAGATATAATTATATAAAATCATAGATAGAACCAACTAATACTGTTAAATCATAATAGCTACCGATGTATGGCACAAAAATATTTGAATTAAGCACTGGGTACATATTACAATACAAAAAACTTTTATCAAAAATAAACATTGCATGTTCTCGAAAACAGCTGAATTCTGAATCCATTTATCTTTAAGGTGATCATAATAACCAAATAGGAAATCACCAACGACCGATTCGAGCCCGTGGAATGTCAACCTGAAATAAAAGATGTTAAAGTGAATGCTAATTAATATGCAATATTATTTATTTAGGTCAAATAGCAAACACATTGGCAAAACAACATGTTGTACCTTTTCACACTTATAACTAAAACCAAATTTACATTCTGAAAAATGGAAACGTCGATCGGCGCCTGTTAGATGGTACATTTAAATTTTAATGACTAAACTGGACTTACTCGTTTGATGGGACATACTGAAAGCGTTTCTGAATTTCCTGTGGCACCGGACGAGATTTTTTAACTTTTTATGATTACGGATAAGTTACATATGTTTTGAGAACATGTGGGAGATTTTCTCTAAGTTAAATCAATGTCACTTCTTACCCTTTCTTGAGGAAAGTCGTATAAAGAGGAACCAACGGTGCTGCTACGATCATTGACATGTCTTGGTGTCTGTTGTTGTGTTGACGGTGAGTAAATGTAAGCCTAGTAGAAACATGAAATTAACAAACATCAGTATCACAACTAAACCAGAGATTGTAGATTATACATACTTATTAATCCCATATAGTTTGAAAAGGCAATGAATTGGTTTTTAAATAGTAAATCAAGTTTTTACTCTTATAACCTCAATAAACAATGCACATGTATTTATTGTATGGACACAAATGCAGAAGAACTTGCATGAAATTACATATTGAAATGAAATGAATTATAATGTCCCAATATTTTATGAGGGGTATATTGCTTTGCACATGTCTGTCGGTTGGTCTGACAGTCGCTATGACGTAGGATCTTCAAACTTTATATAAATGTTGACCAGAAAAGGAAGGTGACCCCTATTTATTTTGAGTTTTGTAGGTAAAAGTTTAAACCCACTGTGGCCTTTACCACTTTAGACTATTTGGCTGCCACATGGGGCATACAAACATCTGCTATTAAGTTTGAGGTCAGTCACGACGACGACTTTCAACCACATTCTATAGAATAAATCACATGCATGGTTGATCTGTTAATGTTTGGTTACCTTTGAGCCATCGTACTCCGTTAGTTCATTGTATTCGTTCTCACGTCCATGCATATATACCGGCATCTCAAACGCTCGGTTATCTCTGAACGAATTACCTCTTGGTTTACCATACATGCCCACATAGTCATTACCCGCACCGTTATTGAAGCTGTGTCGTGATTTAAACTCCTTATTTCTAACGACTAGATCTGCCGAGATGTCACTGCCGTCTACATCGGGCCTAAAATATATAGCATGCTTAGAAAGTTAGTATGGGATTCACATTTTAAAGTGTATAGAGCTATATCGGACGATATTTTTTTTAAAGTTTCAAAACTGAAAAACAATTATGCTTTCATATCCATGAGATCGTTTATCGCTTCAGTTTTGACAAAAACTCTCTTTGTGATTTATTCGACATGTAAACTGTCCATTTTCCTACGAAAGTGTTCTAGAACACCCTATGAAATTATAACAATCGTCTATGTTTCGACGATTGAATCAAAGTACACAGAACCCAGCCAAAGTTTTAATTTGCAATTAAGGTAGTCTAGTATCATACTTAAACGATGCAAGTAATTATTTTGACATTAAATGACTGTTAAAATTTAGCTATATTCACTGTAAAGAAAACATTTAAGGAATGGTTATAAACGAAAACCGACATGCCTTTTGGCACCACCAATCATCATTGCTAATTGTAAGAAAGCTCCATTGCGTGTAATGATTGTATAATTTATCTTACACACTACAGTTGTACAGGCGGGTCTCAAAACAGCCACTAAAGAACGATCAATGCGATCAAATAGGAAGACTTAAGTATATGCCTATCTGAGCATGGCTCTCTGATCATGTACTGCCGAGTTAATAAATGAACTCCAGAAAGCATCGGGGGAAAAGGCCCTCGAGGCTTAGGAGAATCTTTATTGAAATCATTAGAACAATTGTGAAATTTCTTGTTCTCGATGCCTCCTGCAGCTCATTTATTCCTCTCGGGAGTACATCGCCGAAACCAAACACTCTCAGAGAGGCATAGGCTTTACTTTTAATTAATGACTTAATATAATATACAACATTAAAATAATGATATTTGACACATACTTGCGATGGTATTTCTGATTACAATGGGTTGGTAGGACTACAACATTCAAATAATTTAGAGTGTCTGAAACTTTTCTAACAATTTGTGTCTCTTCTAAACGTTTCTCAACAAGTATTACTCATATTGTACCTTTTCTTAGTGCGTCTTCGCTTTACAAGTAGAACGGTTAGTACAACCACAAACACAACAATTATGACGCCACCACATCCAGCGGAAATGGCAATAATGTGAGTCTTCGACAAGACAAGTTTATCTCGTCGTGTTTCACATCTTTCTCCACTGTATGTATAATCATCGTCCTCAAAGCAACTGAAACGTCAAATCAAAGCAAGACTTATCGATGTTTTAACTAAAATGGTAAAAATAAATAATTTTTTTATGTAACGATGCGTTTAAGCTCAGGAACAACTCGTATTTGTCTATTACACAAAATGTATCTTCATTTGCACTTAATGTGCAAACCAATGAACAGTGGTTCTGCTTTGAGATGAAGTTATTATAGGGAATATTCATAATCCACAAACTTAAACTATGAACATGGTTGAATAAATTAGGCATTAATTAATGTTTAATCAAGAAAGGCATCGAATTATATTTGCAATATGTACAGCAATGTATATTTTTATCTGAACAAAACAATAAATTTATAAGAGCATGGCACCACGTGAATATGTAAACCCATAAACTGTTTGTATTTCTTCTTTTGTCAGCTTCCGTTAATTTTTTCAAGTCTGGTAAAATATCATAGCTATCAGTAACAAACACCAATTACCTTGTAATGGAATAATTGATTTATTATTTTTTATGTTTCAGGTAAGGCAGCATGCAAGTTTACGCGAACCGCAATCAAAGATTGGCTTTTAATATGGTGAGAAAAACTTGCAGCTTCTCTCGACACCACTTAGGCATACGTTTTCAGGTTGAATACAATCTGTTGATACATGATCTTAGTAAAGTACCTGCATAATAAGTTCTGTGTATAGTGATCGAATACACAATGGCCATTCCCACAGTCATAGTTTTCACATTTTGTTGTACATTTCACAGAATTGCTGTCAGTAGTGTTACAGTCATATCCCATGTTGCACTGTACAATGGCGTCATATAACATACATGCATCTTTACCTGGGGATTGCATTGCTGCCACTGAAACACAAAAGGAGCAAAACGATCAAGTAAATTATGTATGAAAAGATGACTAACGTATTTTAGAGGTGTCTAGGAGCTGGTGACCAGAAATTCAACAAACCCATCTGGTAGTAAAGTCCATCGGTATTTTCGAATTCATGTAATACAGACATTCAGACTTCGGAAAAAGGTGCAGATGTTTTTGATAAGAGCAACAACTCTTGCTTCAGAGCTAATTCACGAAAACACATGATATTCTTTTTTAATTTAGTTTGGAATTTTTGTTTATTGCCTCATATTTTGGTGGATATTGTTCGAATAATAGTGTGCATGAAATAGACATACATAACTGAACAGTTTGGGGTCAAGGTCATTTCAAAGTCAAAATGAGAAAAATAGCTAAAATTTGATATTCCAACTATGTTCTTTCTTCGTATAGCATATGTTTTGAATCAAATTTGGTTATTGAAATGATAGCTGTGCTGGTAGGACCATATTCCTTTCATTTTTGTGCATATGCATGCTGGCCGACTATCCCTGGCATTCTATGATCTTTTTGATTTATTTGTTCATATATATATTGCCACATATTTGCATGGCTATTATTCATTTCATTATGCACATCAAACGGACAAATATATTTGACCTTTTTTGTGTCAAGGTCAATGTCGTTTTAATGTCAAATCGAGAAAAATAGCAAAAAATTAATATTTCCAAACTGTTTTTCTTCGTATTGAACTTACTTTGGTGTTTGTTAGTACATATTCCTTCATTTTAATACATGTAACCAAATTTAATTAAAATAAATGCTCTACGAAGAAAGAACATAGTTAAAAAAAAAAAAATAATTTCTGTTATATATGTTTTTGTCACTTTGACCCTGAAATGACATTGACCTTGACCACAAACTGGTCAGTTATATATGTCTTTTTGATGAACAATATTTATTGAACAACATCCATCCAAATATGTGACAATATATACACAAACAAAAAAATCAACCCTAGAATAAAAAATATCAGGTATTTGTGTGAATTAGCTCGGAAACAAGAGTTGTTGCCCTTGTCAAAAACATTTGAGCTGTGCTGTGGGATTTTCAACCTGATGTCAAAATTTCACATCTTCACATTTTGGAAGGATTGTATAGAGTAATGTTTAAGGATTCCCATAAGGTATCACTTTTCCCGAATGGTCCAACTTAGCTAAATGCTATGACATAATGAAAACTAGGGGGGTGAAGATAAAACTGACGTTCAAAATGACGTCATCGACGTCACAAATATGGTGACGTCATACAATAAGTACAGGTCGCATTATAAGTTCCCTATCACAAAAATAAATAAAATAAACAGATTTAATTTGATGGATCATGTCACATAAAGGATGTATTGTAATCTAGTTTGGTATTTTTGGGTAAACATAACAAAATAATTAGCCAATTCACAAAATTCTCACTTTTCATTTATGTTTTACACTATTTACCCAAAAAGAAAAATCATTTAGCAAAATTGTCTGACACTATATTCTTGATCTATTATACCATAAGGCACTATGTGCCTACCACAGTTAAAAATATCAAATATATTTTCTAATGACATTGTAACCAACCGATTTATCCCAGAAAACTGTTAATGGTTGTGTAGGGTACTGATTCCAAAAAGTCATGCTTTGCTTTTGTATTTTGTAATGTTTTACCCAAGAATAATAGACTTGCACAAAGATGTACTGACCTAGATTTTAGTACGTTACTAAACACCCATAGTGTAACATCATCAAACAAAAATATTTGTTCTAAAAAAATATCTACTCTGAAGTTCTGAACTAAAAATGGTTTTCGTGAAGAAAATCTCGTTCTAGGTAACAAATTAAAAATTGGTACCGGCTACTTAGTTTAATTGTACACACTTGTTTTAAATATTGGTTATCAACTATATAGTCATGTATGTTGACTCTTACCATTTACTTAAGTTTGGACATACAAATATATCTTGTTCAACGCGATCTTATGAAAATCAATATACATGTACATGTGCTACTCGCACTTGGTTTCTTTAGCAATTTGCTAAATCATATTTTAGAATATTTCTAAGAATACGAACTTTTAGTGAATGTGTTCTCCATTGTCTGTGTGTTTGGATGTTTGCCTGAGATAGGCGTATTCTTAAGGACATCAGTTTTCTTGACAAAGTCCTTTTTGATGTCGTTCAATATGGTGTTGCTTTTAAATAATATCTTGTAATGGCAAATGACGCTTCCATTACTGAAAAATAAAAGACCATTGTAAACATGCATATACATTATATTTGCATGGCATATTTGATTTAATGAGAGATTGCAATATATCACATGACTTTCCTTATATTGAGGTTAGTATTGCAAGTACATATAAAGTTATACGTACCACGTGTAGTATAAGTTTTTGAGTTTTTCCAATAAATCAATGCTTATTTTGCGTTTTTAGTGTCATATGATATAAAGAATCTATCACTCGTTGTAAATTGATATATTTATATTAAACTCGTTCAGGAAATATTATTAAGCTTGCCAGAGGCTCGCTTAATAAAATTTCCAAAACTCGTTTAATATAAATTTATATCAATTGAAAACTCGTGATAGATCCTCCATATATCGAATATAAAGTTATGGTTATATATTATGTCGTTCCACAATGAATATTCCGGTGAAATCCGTGTTGTTGTTGAGCCGATGAACAAAAATAATTATAATTGCATTGTTTTAAATGTTGCGTTGAATTACGTTGATATTACCTTAGACCTATAATCACAATTTCTTTGAACCCTGTAAGTCCTCGGAAAACGTCGTATAGCTGAAAATAAAAACAAGCAGTCACTTGCAGAGAAGAAAAGGTAGGTAAAAAACGTTGATGTTACATTTATGGAGTAAAAAGAATTTAAAAAATTAAGCTCATAGCTCATCTGAAATATTGCCTATACGACATATAGACCTATATTATGACTGTACTGTGTACATATCGAATATACGAACATCGGCGTCGGGATGGGATATTTCCCACTTCCGGGTGGATGATTTCTGATCAAGGTAATAAAAGTTATTAATTATTGAAGATGATCACTCGCGTATATGTAAAATTGAACACGGGACAGGAAATAATTCCAAACATTCGGGGTACATGAGTTAAGCAGCTTCGTTCAATATTAACACACACAGAATACTCAATTGATAAATATAACAAAAAGAAACCACCGAACAAACAAATTTTCGGTAACCAATGAAACAAAAATAAAAAGAATACTACGATGAGATCGAGAACACTTGAAGATAAAACTACCATCTGTGTGTCACTTGTGCAGCATCCGTTGTCAGTTTAATATCACTGTATTGTGTGAAAATATAAATATATCAGCAAACAGTATTAAATCGTTTATATAAGTACATGTATTTGTTTTAAATAAAGTACACAGTTATTCAAACACGTGCATACCGTTGTATTGAAATCGTCTCTAATAACTTTAACTTTATCCTGCTCTTTAGGAAAAGGCGTCTGTATCGAAATGCTGAACTTTACCGATATCGATAGTTTTTCTGGAAAAGGAAATTATAATGCATAAGCTGAAAATTTCCAGAAAATAATTTCTACAAATGAGTATCGTCACATAGCTTAGAAACACAAATATGTCAAATTCCATTCCAAAATAGAAATTTCCCAAGTATGTAATAAATCAAAGCGCTGTAAGCGCTGAAGGCCTAGGGCTAAACTTTGTATGCTTGGGAAGCAGTTTAGTGACTAAACAGCTGCTGTGTACAGTTATGTTGACCGTACGAAGTTGAAGGTTTCATCCATTGGTCATGCTTAACTTGGCTATCAAGTTTAAGTACTAGTAAACAAGAGATGTCAGAATGACATTTATGCCTCCCACTTCCCACACTTCGTACATGCACAGTCACATAGAATGTGACAATTGAACAACATGTAGTGCATTGCATTACCTTGCTAATGTTTTGGCAAACGATTTCTTAAAGATTTTGAAACTTATGGCTGAAGTCGACTTTCTAATACTGAAGTATGTTAAATTAAAGAGAACTAAAATAAATTGATGGGTTCGACTTATACAGAGTATCAACTCATTTATGGGAAATCGAGGTATTTTGGTAATTTGTTTCCAGAAGTGCGGCTTATGTATTGGGCATTACGGTATCCAAAAAAAAAAATAAGTAAATGTTTTAAAGAATATTCTCTACCGTCTTGTACTGTACATACATACATACATATTATACAGTAGTTTTCAGGCTCGGTTGTTGTGTTGAAGGATAATAATAATAGAAAGCGGTATATCACAAACAGTGAACAGAGTTTTTGTTTCTTAGGCACAGCAATATCTGTTTAAGTTAAACTATAGTAGAGTGCCATGGGACCACATGCCGGTATGCAAATTTAATGGATGTCATGCGGCCCCATGGCAGTTGCGTGACCACAAGGATCAGATTCAGATTGTGGCGTACGTTTGTCTCAACTTTTCGCGCTCGTAAAATACCATATCCGATCACTTCGTCTGTTTCCGAGAATGATCGTGAATATTTTTTTTTCATTTTATTTTTTCTGGAATGTCTTGTTAGCGAAAAATGAAATAACAATATTTAAAATATGTTTATATAAATACCAAATATAATGTCTTCAAAAAATGTCTCAGAAAAAAACTTTTTTCTTACTGTCTCCGTAAACACTCGTATCTTTTCGGCATAAGACCGTCAAGTGAGGAACTTATTCTCGCATGAATATGTAAACAATAGAATCTATGTCCTAGTCAATGCTAAGCAATTTTGCTTCAATAATATTTCTTTTACATTTTTTTATGAAACTGTAATGTTAAATAGTGATGTTCTGCATTTTAAAAGGCGGGTAAGTGAGATCCGCGAAGAAATACTTTTATATTGCGCATGAAAGTGGTAATTGGGTGTTTAGGGATTTTGAACGGCCAATTCTAGTAGGCTGAGAAATTGGTATCATAACTATGGCCTTGGGGCTTCGCCCCAGGCCAAAAACCGATACTAATCAAGTACAAGTCAAGTAATGAAATAAACGATACATCTTCATTTATATGTGTTTGGTGGTTAATATTCCTATTCAAGGATGTGGTGTCATTGAAGACGAATTCCTGTTTCAACGTCCTTTATCTCAGAAATTGATTGCATGATCTAAATTGATTTGGTAATATTAAAATCTCGGTAAATGTCTACAATATGGATAAAATAACGCAATCTCATAAAACCCTTCAATGGGTAATTTTCAACAATTATTCCCACCACAAGAGGTATAAGTACAGAGTCTTATTAGGCATATCAGCGTACCATGTCCATATAATGGTCAGATAAGTTTTTACCAAGTTTATGCCCTTGGAATGTCTTTGTAAGATGGGGCCACCCTGCATTTTTACGGCGGGAACTTGGACTTGATAATTTTGTTTGGCTTTTGTGTGGGTATTGCTCAGTGTAGTTGTGTTGACGTGTTACTGATTTCTGCGCTCGGCTGGTTAAAAAGGTATGAGAAAATCCGACAGGGAAGGTAGCACTCAACCCAACAAGCCGAGCACAGAAATCAGAAACACCACGACACAACTACCCTGAGCAGTGCACACAGACACCCATGCCAAAACGGCGACCAAAGGAGGCACAACAACCCCGGGGCGTGACCTAGGTTAAAACACTAAGGACAGTGACCTGACGTTATGCAACCTAAAGCTTGACCTAGTTAAAATGTGGACAAGGTAGGAATGGGGTGGGAAATACTATTACATATTCCTAGCAACTACAATGAGCAATGCCCACACATAAGCCGAAGAAACAACCAAAAATCCAAGTCCCCGCCAATAAAATGCAGGATGACCCACATTCGCAAGGAAACTATATAATAGTTATAAGTTGAGTTATGCCTTCCCTGTCCGATTCCCTCATACCTTTTTTAATCCATAGATAATCAAAGTACTGAAGTACTGACAGGCTGGCGAACTGCAAAGGGACAATAGATTTTCAAGTAATATAACCTCAAGTGGTTTTCTAAGCCGCCGTGATTCGATCGCAATAGAAAATTACTAAGCGAGTTGCTAAACCACTCGGCCACGAACTAAATAATTTAACATAATAAAATCATTGATTTTGATATTTGATATCGCGTTCGTAACGCGTAGTAATAATTACCAACGCTTTTAAACACCTTTTCTTTTAATTTCATACAATTTCCTTCCATTACAAGAAGAAACTAATATATTACAATCAAACAGATTAAATGAAACAAGGGAAGTTTAATGTTCTAATATTGCAAAACTGATTAACGAGGAGGAACTATTTCCATCGAGTGTATAGGTTCTGTGTTGTCAGTTTCGAAGGTAATACATTTTAGTGGAATTCATTTTTTGGCATTGTAATAGGTCTGACGACATCACCAGCCTAAAAATGGTTTCTTCATCAGATACTATTTGCATATAAATCGACCAGTAAATACAGTGTGTAGAGTCACGTGATCAAATCGATTGAAATGAATGCAGTTTTACGCTCAAAACTATTGTGATTTCGTCTGCTAAAGGTGAGTTTTTTCTTTATTATAACGATCGTGCATTTAATATGGTTATATTATATAGCCTAAAGAACATTCCGTATATGTAAGAATACCCGACAAGTACCGAGTTCGCTCTATCTTTAGCCGTTCATTGATGCTCGACCAAATTATTACACTCGGTAGGAACTGCATTTGGTCGAGCATCAATTTAAAACAGCTAAAAAGCTATTTAAATTACTGAAATATGTAATATTTTCAAACCCCGTAATTTTAATATGAAAATACGTGATTTAATATCCAAAAAGTACCACAAGAAACTCTAGATTTGTTCATTTTACTGAAGTATTATAAAACATGTCCCTTTGACAAAAAATCAAACATCAAATTTAAAAACAACTTAAGTTTCATTTAATCATAGCATTTACAATGTATTTTTTGCTGAAAACAAGTGCCGATCAATGATATTCACATTAAAGCAACATCATACATTAGGTCAGCGGACATTACACAAAATAGTAACAGTTTCTACAGTTTCATTATAACATGGAGTTAAGTCTACATATGATCTAAAAGTTAAACTATCACGGCATTCTCAAATGCATTGCTTTATTGTAAGATTGTTCTTTATAAGCTTTAAAAAGCTCAGCAGAAACGGATATTACATTTTTAGCACAACTTACTCAAATACTTTAACAAAATATTGTTTTTAGGCTGGCGATTTCGCGCCAGACTATTACAATCCTAAAAAATGAAATCCACTAAGATGAATTTACTCCCGAAACTGACAACACAGAATCTATACACTCAATGCAAATAGTTCCTCCTCATTAATCAGTTTTGCAAGATAAGAACATTCAACTTTCCTTGTTCGATTGTTATATATTAGTTTCTTCTTGAAATGGAAGGAAATTGTATGAAATTAAAAGAAAAGGTGTTTAAAGGCGTTTATAATTATTACTACGCGTTACGAACGCGATATAGAGCGCATCAATGATTTTATTATCTTAAATTATTTAGGTAAACATTCACTAACGAGATCGTGGTCGAGTGGTTAAGCAACTCGCTTAGTAATTTTCTGATGCTAAGGTCCAGCGATCGAATCACGGCGACTCCAAATTTTTTATATTTTTAAATTGTTTATTTTTTATTTTTTGTTGAGTCCAGCACTTACCTCTTTTTCGACTTAGAAAATCACTTGATGTTATATTATTTGAAAAGCTATTGTTCCTTAGCAGTTCGCCAGCCTGTCAGTACTTTCAGTACTTTGATTATTCATTGAAATTCCGCAAACTCATCATTGTGTTTAACTTATTGCCTTTACAATACTGTAAAATTTTGTTTTACAATGTTCCTATAGTGCTTTTGAAACGATAATTAGCCTGTTACATAATACAAGACTTGGGACCATTACACCAGTTAACATTTAAGTTTTACTTACATCAATAAGTATTTACAATACAACATTAAATCTTATACCAAATTAACAAGCATTGTTAAAAGGAACAATATATGCAATATCAAATTCACACTTTGTTTTATCATACTTAAGCTTTGAAAATTCATGAACAATCTGATGCTAACATATCTTGTTTAAATCTTTTTTTTAAATCAACTTAGCCATTTCTGTGATATAACAATTCGATCTGTTGATTTTGTTGTAAGATCGCATTGTTATATCGTCTTCTATAAACATATCGATGACTTAGAATTAGAAGGTCGTAAGTGCCACTTACGAGCTTTTAAGATTCATACATATTTAGAATAAACATCAAAATCTGAACTTGTCATGTTGACCAAAATGAAGTTAAAGTTAAAGTTTGTTTCATCATAAGTAAAGAGTAAATGGCAGACAGTTTTTCCGTGTTTTCTCAAAATATCGATTTGGTAGTTACGACCTTCTAATTCTAAGCTATCGATATAGCGCGAGTCCAGTTTTCGACTTAAATTTTGTTTAATAAACACTGTCAATTAAAGAAATTTTAGTTTCATAACGTAATGACTATATACTCGTATGTATTTACCTATATCCACAACTAATATATTTCCCTTGGATGCTGTTGTAGTGGGCGTGGTGATATTCCCCATGGCTGCTGTTAAAGTGGGCGTGGTGATATTCCGCGTGGACGCTGTTGTAGTGGGCGTGGTGATATTCCCCGTAGACGCTGTTGAAGTGGGCGTGGTGATATTTCCCGTGGCTGCAGTTGCTGTGTGCGTGGTGATATTTCCCATGGCCGCTGTTGTAGTGGGCTTGGTGATATTTCCCGTGGCTACTGTTGTAGTGGGCTTGGTGATATTTCCCGTGGCTGCTGTTGTAGTGGGCTTGGTGATATTTCCCCTGGCTGCTGTTGTAGTGGGCTTGGTGATATTTCCCGTGGCTGCTGTTGTAGTGGGCTTGGTGATATTTCCCCTGGCTGCTGTTGTAGTGGGCTTGGTGATATTTCCCGTGGCTGCTGTTGTAGAGGGCTTGGTGATATTTCCCCTGGCTGCTGTTGTAGTGGGCTTGGTGATATTTCCCGTGGCCGCTGTTGTAGTGGGCTTGGTGATATTTCCCGTGGCCGCTGTTGTAGTGGGCTTGGTAATATTTCCCCTGGCTGCTGTTGTAGTGGGCTTGGTGATATTTCCCCTGGCTGCTGTTGTAGTGGGCTTGGTGATATTTCGCGTGGCTGCTGTTGTAGTGGGCTTGGTGATATTTCCCGTGGCTGCTTTTGTAGTGGGCTTGGTGATATTTCCCGTGGCTGCTGTTGTAGTGGGCTTGGTAATATTTCCCCTGGCTGCTGTTGTAGTGGGCTTGGTGATATTTCCCGTGGCCCCTGTTGTAGTGGGCTTGGTGATATTTCCCGTGGCTGCTGATGTAGTGGGCTTGGTGATATTTCCCGTGGCTGCTGTTGTAGTGGGCTTGGTGATATTTCCCCTGGCTGCTGTTGTAGAGGGCTTGGTGATATTAACCTTGACCGCTGTAGTAGTGGGCGTGGTGATATTTCCCATGGCCGCTGTTGTAGTGGGCTTGGTGATATTTCCCGTGGTCGCTGTTGTAGTGGACTTGGTGATATTAACCTTGACCGCTGTAGTAGTGGGCGTGGTGATATTTCCCATGGCCGCTGTTGTAGTGGGCGTGGTGATATTTCCCGTGGTCGCTGTTGTAGTGGACTTGGTGATATTAATCTTGACCGCTGTAGTAGTGGGCGTGGTGATATTTCCCGTGGCTGCTGTTGTTGTAGTGGGCGTGGTGATATTTCCCGTGGCTGCTGTTGTTGTGGGCGTGGTGATATTTCCCGTGGCTGCTGTTGTTGTGGGCGTGGTGATATTTCCCGTGGTCGCTGTTGTAGTGGGCGTGGTGATATTTCCCGTGGCCGCTGCTGTAGTGGGCTTGGTGATATTTCCCGTGGTCGCTGTTGTAGTGGACTTGGTGATATTAACCTTGACCGCTGTAGTAGTGGGCGTGGTGATATTTCCCGTGGCTGCTGTTGTAGTGGGCTTGGTGATATTTCCCGTGGTCGCTGTTGTAGTGGACTTGGTAATATTAACATTGACCACTGTAGTAGTGGGCGTGGTGATATTTCCCGTGGCCGCTGTTGTAGTGGGCTTGGTGATATTAACCTTGACCGCTGTAGTAGTGGCCGTGGTGATATTTCCCGTGGTCGCTGTTGTAGTGGACTTGGTGATATTAACCTTGACCGCTGTAGTAGAGGGCGTGGTGATATTTCCCGTGGCTGTTGTTGTAGTGGGCGTGGTGATATTCCCCGTGGACGCTGTTGTAGTGGGCGTTCTGATATTTCCCGTGGTCGCTGTTGTAGTGGGCGTTCTGATATTTCCCGTGGCTGTTGTTGTAGTGGGCGTGGTGATATTCCCCGTGGACGCTGCTGTAGTGGGCGTGGTGATATTTCCCGTGGACGCTGTAGTAGTGGGCGTGGTGATATTCCCCGTGGCTGCTGTTGTTGTAGTGGGCGTGATGATATTCCCCGTGGACGCTGTTGTAGTGGGTGTGGTGATATTCCCCGTGGACGCTGTTGTAGTGGGCTCGGTGATATTTCCCGTGGCTGTTGTTGTTGTAGTGGGCGTGGTGATATTTCCCGTGGCTGCTGTTGTAGTGGGCGTGGTGATATTTCCCGTGGCTGATGTTGTAGTGGGTGTGGTGATATTCCCCGTGGACGCTGTTGTAGTGGGCGTGGTGATATTTCCCGTGGCTGCTGTTGTAGTGGGCGTGGTGATGTTCCCCGTGGCTGCTGTTGTAGTGGGCGTGGTGATATTCCCCGTGGCTGTTGTTGTTGTAGCGGGCGTGGTGATATTTCCCGTGGCTGCTGTAGAAGTGGGCTTTGTGACATTTCCCGTGCTTTCTGTTGTATTGGGCTTTGTGATACTTCCCGTGGCTGCTGTTGTAGTGGGTGTGGTAATATTTCCCGTGGCTGCTGTTAAAGTGAGCCTGGTAATATTTCCCGTGGCTGCTGTTGTAGTGGGCGTGGTGATATTTCCTGTGATCGCTGTAGTAGTGGGCGTGGTGATATTTCCCCTGGCTGCTGTTGTAGTGGGTGTGGTAATATTTCCCGTGGCTGCTGTTGTAGTGGGTGTGGTAATATTTCCCGTGGCTGCTGTTGTAGTGGGCGTGGTGATATTTCCTGTGATCGCTGTAGTAGTGGGCGTGGTGATATTTCCCCTGGCTGCTGTTGTAGTGGGTGTGGTAATATTTCCCGTGGCTGCTGTTGTAGTGGGTGTGGTAATATTTCCCGTGGCTGCTGTTGTAGTGGGCGTGGTGATATTTCCTGTGATCGCTGTAGTAGTGGGCGTGGTGATATTTCCCGTGGCTGCTGTTGTAGTGGGTGTGGTAATATTTCCCGTGGCTGCTGTTGTAGTGGGCGTGGTGATATTTCCTGTGATCGCTGTAGTAGTGGGCGTGGTGATATTTCCCGTGGACGCTGTTGTAGTGGGAATGGTGATTTTTCCCATGGACGCTGTTGTAGTGTGCTTGGTGATATTTACCTTGGACGCTTTTGCAGTGGGCGTGGTGATATTTCCCGTGGCCACTGTAGTAGTGGGCTTGGTGATATTTACCTTGGACGCTGTTGCAGTGGGCGTGGTGATATTTCCGGTATATTTTGGTTGCCCATATACCCATGGAATATTGCTGAATAAATGCACACATACTGCCACTGAAAAATATAGAAGTTTAATTATTTGTGTTTCTATACAGAATTGTCATAAAATGTATGCTCACACCGATATAATTTGTATTATTGACACTGAGTGTTGGCTAATGATGAAACCTGTTCAATTCGGTAGTACTTTTAGCCAAGCTTGGTTCCAGTGTAGTAAAAATCGTCAAACTAACCAACACATTGATTCCAACAAAAAGGCTACCAATTAACTACGACCTAAATTTACTGCATGGAACATTTGCGAAGGACGGTATAACATCACTTTGTCAAAGTTTAAATAGGCCCACTGTTATGTTCAGGTTTATTTATCGCCGTATTAGAAATGTCAGTCAAATGTAAGAAAATCATTGAAATTTGTTGTTGTTGTAAAAGGTGAATTTTGTTGTGCTATTTGAGTAACTGAGTGAGATTTAGTTAGAACATGTTAATAAGGTACGGCCAGAGATAAAGTTGCCCCGGGTAGCTATTGCTGGCGTTACTATGGCAGCCGTGCCATTTTGTACGAGATATTCGTACACTGTGTACACACCGTTCAACCCGATACATAGAAAACAGTTGGCACATTGAAGACAGTTGTCAGTGTTTATGTACGCAAAACTCGCGGAAGTAAGTAATGCTTGTTTTTATATTCCTTTTGCAGGGTCTGAACAAAACAAAGTGTGTACATTTATTCGGAGTTAAAAGAGGTATCAGTACACACAATGCTGAGCAAAACCGTTAATTATTTTGGGAGAAATCATGAAAAATGTATGCGATTTTTAACAAAAAAACGCGTTATTTGAAACTTTGATCCCCAAAAGGGTATTTTTAGACAAATCCATACCCTTTGACTTATACCATGACAAAATTACATCCATCCCCCGTCTATATGCAGATTTACACACTGTTATTCGTCCTTTTCGCCGAGATATAAGAGTTTAAACATGACATGGTGTCATATTTTTGAGAACAATGGAGACAGTTGGTGATTAAAAAAGATCACATAGAAATCAGTTGCAAGGGTATAGATGATAACAATGAAGACAGTCTGAACGCAACGTTTTTGGAGCGCAATAACATTGAAATAATTACGGTATACTGTATAACTGGATTTTTATAATGCGCTACCAAACTACCAATGATTTTTTTATGATAAATCCCATTCACACTCTTACTGACCAAGTTCGTCATCACAGACCTGACTCAAAGTATGAATCGGGACGCAATATATATGCTTGTTTTGAACATGTTTAAAATAAACGTAGTAAGGTCGGAGAGCTTCCTGACCAACGCAATTCCGTCACGTTTTTTCCACGTTCACAAATATCCTCTCCGATTGACAACGATTTGTCGTGCTTTGGACATTTTTAGATCTATGTAGAAGCGTATGTAAATTTGACTTTTAAATATATCAAAAACGTCTATCGGACATGAAAGTCGAACCCCTTTAGGAACATTTTTCATACATGGCACCATAAAAAAGATTGCGTGTTTTTCTATGTCGCTGTTGGAAAGAAGCCTGTGTTTTCGCCTGTGTATTTTACGTTATGATAGCATGTACAGCATACGTATTCCCTAGAGAACACAACAAAGAAGTTAATTAATGGTTGTGTTATTTTTTAAACTCCAGTACTACATATTTACACATACCAACTCTCCGAAAACAATATACTATCAATACATTTATGAAACCGGTATGTACATCATAACATGATATTTCGTTTATACTATATTTTACTTTCATGTACATTGTATCTTAAATCATTTTTGAATTAGAAGTAGAAAAGTGTGTGGGTATTAATGTTACGTTCACCAATCTGACTTGGAACCTATGACACTACTTTATAATTTGGGATATGCATCTTAGAAATAAAACCCGGCTAAATATACATATGTTGGTACATGCTTTGTACTGACGTGTTCGTCACCTAAAATACGAAAGCAACTTATCCATAAATACAATAATAAAATGCTACAAGTTGTGCAGTAGAGACAATTCTGACATCATGTTATTACAGTTTTTGGTAAACCATTTACAAAAAAAACAATGCATATAGTGATTATAGGGATAAGATTACGTGTGGAATGAAATATTGTCACGTAAAATACTATAGTAGGGGTGAAATAGCATAAAATACTAATTTGGAACAAAACTAGTGCTAACTAAAGGTTGTTTAAGCATCTTAGAATGATTTATCTGTTAAAATCACAGCTTAAAATGCTAAGCATGGCTTATAGCTTCACCATTGAACATCTATATACTGTCATGTAAAATACCAGTCTTGAAACATATTTTTCAACAACAATTAACAAACGTCAAGCCTTTATTCTGGAAGCAAAACTTGTGTACACATAACTCAGTTTTATCACACATTATTTCTGAAATATATCCAGTATTTAATTATGGTTATTTTTCTGTTTTCTGAAAGGCATGTGCAGTCGTCTGGAAATTTGAAAAAATCATTTGTTTCCAACGAGACACGAGCTCTTTCAAATTGTACAGTTAATATTTCGTTTTTATTCAAATCCAATGAAAGAAAATATTATATAGTGATAAAAACTTGAGCAAATATTAAATAAAGCATTGCCAGCATGCCAATAATCAATTGTCATATAGGCTCAAATAACTCTGGATTTTTATTTGTATTTTACGTGACGAAAGTTATACGGTTATCAAACACATGATTGCTGGCATAATTTACGCTTTTTTGCCAAGTTGTGAAAGCTAATAACTTAATTTATATTTGAAAAGTGTAACAGATAGCATTGCTTCTCATCAAAATCAATAATTGCAGTAATTTAGTACACTTTATGTAACTGCACAGACTAAAAGTTATACACATTTTTACTCTTCTAATATCAAATGTCAAATAGTTAGCTTGATTCACATGTAGATTGCACAAATACTAGTTGTTTAAATGTAAAACCCTCTAAAACCATGTTATAAGTCATCAAATGTAAAAAGATCAAACGTAGGTTCATAAAGAAATCAAAATATTGAAATTAAATTTTACGTGACACTAAATTGTATTTTACGCGACGAACAAGATCATGCTGACCAAGCAATAGACATACGCTATCGAAAGAATTCTAGAATATAAATTGATTTACACCATTTACCATTTATTTATAACAAATCGGCATATAAATGTAAAATGTAAATGGCTAAAGATTTACACCAATGTCTTTCAAGAATAAATATATGCCCCATATGTCAATGGTTGACCATTTCTGTTGATGAGCAAATAATAGACCATTCGTGGTATATGTACCGTAAAATTTCAATGTCATTCTACTTATGTGGGATTTCCATGTATATATTGACTGTAAACATCAAATGTGTCACAATGGCACAGAATAAGATATATTCCTTATCATTTTTATTGTTTTAATCACGTTTTTTTTAAAAACCGTCACGTAAGTATACAGTCACGTAAAACTTTTTTCGCACTAAGATACATTTTTTCTTCATTCATTGTCTATTACAGATGATGAACTTTTCTATATACAACATGTAGTTAAATCCGACATGTGCCAGACATATTACAAGGAATAAATGACCATTCCTTAATAAATAAGCGAGTTGTGACTGTCACGTAAGAATACAACATAAATGTCCCGGTAAGGTACAGGCTTGAAATAGACTGACGTATAGTTTTTGTTCTTGTATTTTGGTAAAAAACATATGTACATTGTATTTATCGATAGTGCTTATATCAATAAACAAACTGGTTCAAATAATTTATAAATTACCACAAGCGTAAGCGTTGCTATCACATCTACAAAACAGTGTCACGTAAAATACCTCTTGTGTGTGGCACGAACTCTGTCGAAAAAAATAACAAAAGCAACAAGTTCATAGCACTCTCGCGCATTTATGGGTTCATTTTCCAACTTATTTGCTTACATATAAACAACACATTTAAGATGTTTTGACTAGTTACTAATTATGTGAAGCATTTAAATTATATATTGTGTGTGGGTGACAGCCGATTTTGAGTAGGGTGTCATAACTTGGGGGGCTTGTATATTTTTTCAAGTTCATTATTTCTAATATTATTTGTATTTATTTTTGAGGAACTATATAGTATTAGTGACAGAAATTGATTTAAGACTCCTCATACTCGATAATTCGTTTTTATAAACATTATTATAGTGGTGACAGGCAGTTGGTTCAAATTTTGAGATACGTGAAGAGTGTGAATGGGATTTATCATAAAAAAATCATTGGTAGTTTGGTAGCGCATTATAAAAAGCCAGTTATACACATCGGCACTTAAGTATACCGTAATTATTTCAATGTTACTGCGCTCCAAAAACGTTGCGTTCAGACTGTCTTCATTGTTATCATCTATACCCTTGCGACTGATTTCTATGTGATCTTTTTTAATCACCAACTGTCTCCATTGTTCTCAAAAATATGACACCATGTCATGTTTAAACTCTTATATCTCGGCGAAAAGGACGAATAAAAGTGTGTAAATCTGCATATAGACGGGGGATGGATGTAATTTCGTCATGGTATAAGTCAAAGGGTAAGGATTTGTAAAAAAATACCTTTTTGGGGACCTAAGTTTCAAATAACGCGTTTTTTGTTAAAAATCGCATACATTTTTCATGATTTCTCCCTTAATAATTAACGGTTTTGCTCAGCATTGTGTGTACTGATACCTCTTTTAACTGCGAATAAATGTACACACTTTGTTTTGTTCAGACCCTGCAAAAGGAATATAAAAACAAGCAATACTTACTTCCGCGAGTTTTGCGTACATAAACGCTGACAACTGTTTTCTATGTATCGGGTTGAACGGTGTGATGTATTATAAATTGTTCTATTCAAATGCACAGTTTGAACTTATTCGGCCAAAAGGTACATATTATAGAGCACTTTTCCTAGAACTTTTGAAACGCCCTACGTGAAATTATATCAGTTTTTAATTTTCTGAAAGAAGCTCACCCTATAACTAGCATATTTTTCTCTACTATCACAATTAATGAACTAAATGTACAAAGCTCTATCAATTATCATAATTTGGCAGAAGAAAGTGTGCGCAAATATGTCTCTTTAATGTCAAAAATATGATCGAATCACCAATTATAATTTATGGCTTCCAGCGATTTATTATTATATGGTCAAAGGGAAGCAATCGTGACTTTTTTGGCTCGTTACGGAAATACATTTCATTTTTTCTCGGTAATTGGTGGGAGCTTTTTGCTGAAGATTTGAGGAGTTTAAGCAATAATGATTCTCATTTAATGTATAATATTTCTGTATCGATTTAAACGATCAACGTTATAGGTGTATAAGTCTAACGCGATATTCTGCAATGTCAATATAAACAGAAATCACTGACCATTACATCGATTTAGGGAGAGCGGAAGTGTATTTTACCTGCTCACTTCTATTCACCAAGTAAATTAAAATAACGGTAAAGCTAGGCCACATTGAGATGAGCCTGACCTATTGATTAGCATAATTTAACAGTCGATATATTGTCTACGTTTACAACACCGAGTGTATGTTTTCATAATCGGGGAGTATCACGAAGACGTTCAAGATGTAATACAAACACAAATCTGAAATACCGATATTGCACGATTTGCTTGCGGAAATTGATGTACTCAAAGCAAAAATCTTGTAATATATTCTTGCATAAAGGTCAGGTTCAGGTCACAATAGCCAAGCTATACACATTGAAAAAGATAATCCCTTTTCCAATATCCTTATATGTTGTTGTACCTGATCTGCCTGTTTACTTTAAGTGGCACAGGTCCCAATACCGCGTTAGAGTTATAGTAGGACTGAGTTGTCCTGTACTTAAACTTATTGTTTTTTTTATACTACATGTATCATTGGGCAAAGGTAGACAAATCACTGAAGCATTTATAATCAATACATTTATATTTCATTGGTTGAAGTGATTTGTCTGGCCTTTCAAACCATTTTATTGCTATATAAGACCAGTTTCCTACTCTACTAATTGTACTGGTTAGCTGACTGTCAGGTCAGTAGTTGCCAACGAAGCTTAGGCTTCACACCTAATTCTTCCAAAGAATAATTCATTGGAACGAACCTCTGTTATCTTGGATACAGACTTTTTATGTCCGTTTAATGTTATAAGAATATTTCATATGACTTCCAGTGTATTTGAATCCTAGTCTGGTTCCCTGTCCTAAATCTTACAGTGGTTTAGGTCAGGCAGCAACCAATAGTCGATGGGTGCATTCGAAACGTCAGTTCTCTCTGTTCCGGAACAGACGGAACAGAGAGCAGTCTTACGAACAGGCCGGAACAGTGTTCCGGACATGTTCTATCTGTTCCCAAATAAAAGGTGGTGCAGGCAGAACAGGTCACGTGATTTCAACGAAAACGAGACAACCGGAAACTTCACAAAATGTGTTATTCAGATCACCTTGGTAATAGTATGTCAACGGAAAAAACGGGAAATAACTTTTATGATTGGAAACTTTATTGTGTCATATTTCTTCAACAAATATAACAGCTGCAACTGACAATATCGTCAACCTTAAAAGTTTTATTTTCTACATTTATTTATTTATTTTATTGTTACTTCCTGTTCTGTCCCCGTTCCATTTTGTTCGTAAGGTGCTTGGAGTGGAACATTCGGAACACTGTTCAGAACAGTTTTATTTTGTTCGTAAGATGCTGGAACAGGAACAGAAGGAACACTGTTCCGAGTGTTCCAGAACAGACGCTACGAACACACCCGATAACTACAGTGGTCAAATCAAAATGGCGGACGTACGTTAGTATATATAGGCAATTTTAGAATATCCCCTTAAAGTGTATGTTATGTATGTGTCATTTTGATGTGACTTTGCATAGTGATAGAAAAAATAATGATCTTTGCAATGATAGAAGTTTATTCGCTACAACAGCACTAATATCTACAAAATAACGTTTATAAAATGATTGAAATATTTTTGTAGCAGGGTTTTAATAGTCCATCAATATATAAATTTTCAATTGACCAAGTTAGCACAATCGGTAGAGCCACGGACTTGTAATCAAGGGATCCCTGGTTCGATCCCTGTGCAGGCCAGTTGTTGTTTTCCATTTTTAATATTTTGCTTAATTTGTGTAATACAAAAACTTTATATTCTTATCATGTTCCTTATTAAAGTATAAACTAATAGCGAATTACGTTACATATAAAAAAATAATAAGAAAATTAATGACAATACTTGTATCGAACCTCCAACATCAATGTTACTGGATGGACGCTTTACCAACTGAGCTAACTGGGCATTTGATATCAGCTGCGATTTATATGCACTGTATACACACTTATACTGACATTTTCTTAATTTACTTTGCGTTTTTTGTACATATCAGTTGTGTCATTTTAATGAAACATGTTTAATTGAAATGCACATACATTTTTCCATTAATATACAAAATCGCATCGATATGACACATACATGACACATATTTTTGGGGGATATTCTAAAATTCCCTATATAAGCTAATGTTCAATCGCCATCTTGTTTTACACATGGAAGCGACAATATTTGTTAGATTACACCGGACCTATACTGCAATGTAATGAAAGATTTAGGTACCGGGAACCAGACTATTTGAATCCCAGCAAACTAGTCGTATATACACTCAACCGCTTTAAAAACGCACCACTATTGAAAATAATCAAATTTTGTTGAAATACATTTTTTTGCTAAAATTGATAGTTTACAGGGTTTGTTCAGTTCATAAGCTTGACCTAAGTAAAGGAAAACAATTTTGTTTCAAGCGGAATACCCCGCCCAGAGAACTTTTTTGATTTTGCATGTTTTGCGCGTGCAGCTTGATCGCGCCGACCTGTGTGGTCGATATTACTGTTAATCTGTACGCCGATGGTTTACACATTGAAAAAAAAAACATTAACAATATTTGCTAATGGTATTTTTATGCTGCGAATATCTCGAATATTTGTAATCGATGATTGGCCTTCGCTTCCAACTGAAAAGAGCCTCGGTGCCTTAGGGTGGCGGTTCAGCTGCCACCAAACAATACATGTTGGCTTAGAACATCGATTCCTAGCGAATGGCACAGTCAAAGACCGACCTGGATGAAACCAGCTAAAGGTGTTGAGCCCGAGCTAGGAGAAAACATGACACAGGTTGTGTCACTGTAATTGGTTCCACATGGCTGCACACAGTGCCAAAATAATGCCGGGTGTCAATCAACCAGCCAAAAGTACATTATTGCATTTTCAAAATTAATTCTTTCATAATTGTCAATAAAAAAGAAAATTATTTTAGTTCATTTTTAATGAGTTCTCTCCCGTTTAGAGCCTGAAGTCCCAACTTTTTGTTTTCAAGCTCCTTCATAGTGTTGATTTGAGGTGCCATAGAAGCACCACGGGATATATCCTGACAGTCTGATGCTCATAACCAAGAATTCAAGTTTGAATAAGGCTTGAATCCATTTTAGGTTCACATAATGCGCATATCTGAACCGCACTCGGTCGTATGGTATTAGCCAGACAGCCAAGGCCATCTAACATTTATAATTCAAGTCAAGCTTTGCTTGAATGGTGGGAAACATCACGTCGAACATAATTCTATCCTATTACGTAATGAATTTTATGCTTTAGGAGGAGATACCACGTGCATGCATCAATATATCGGGCTCTTATACTTGCTTTTGAGATTGTGACTTTCACTTTCATGGGTCTCAGTGTTATATATATCATTATTCATTTCAAACTCGTCATAATGGCATGAAAATCACACATATTGTTGAATATAGACTGAAGATTATAAATCCGAAAATAAATAACAATTATTTGACAATTTCATCACTAAAACCGATATTTCATATGTGGTGCGTTTTTAAAGCGGTTGAGTGTATAACCCATTTAATTCAGGCTTATTAATCGCTTCATAACTAAAATATTGAGTTAAAGCTGTAAAATAATTGAGTGTAATTCCTTCGCGTTATAATGTTATAGAATCTAAGGACCTAATTAAATACTGTTCATGTAACTTGGTGTCGTTATTTATGTAGAGTTAGTCATTTATTTACTTATATTATACTTATTGGATACTACCACTATACGACCACATTGAGGACCAGCACAATCAATACGACACCACCATTATATCGTTGCAGTGTATGTAATCGCACTCAAGTCCCACAGACTGAGTCCGATTGCAACACCACCATATAACTGGACCAGAAACAAGGATCTGTTACATAGGGAACGCCTCTTTAAAAATGATTGAACATGATTTTAGCGAAATCCCTTATCGTTGCTCCTTTATTGTTATTATAAAACACCATTTTATTTATTAATCATAACGACAGACAAAATGCTAACCTGAACAGTTCAGAAAATATGCGATATGACTAATGGCATATCTTCGTAGTGCATTTAAAAATGTAAGTGTGAATGCGCCAAGTGTAGGCTGCAACATTTTGTGCTCTCACATTTTGGATTAAAATCAACAGAATTACTGCAGTGATTGCTGTGGATTTCGCTGTGAATGTTTATGGAAGTATTCTTTTTATATATGTGTAATTTTTGTGATATAATAGTTTGTAGATTTTGTGAAATTTGAGTTTTGTGTAAATATTCTACAATTTTGTTCAATATTTACCTGTAAATATAAATGTGTATTTGCCTGAGGCAAACATGGCCCAATGCATACCAGGGATTATACAATACAATAGGTATAGCATGTATGGGATTGGGAAATTATCACCTATAAAACCTGATACCCATACATTGACAACATTAAAACAGTAAGGAATACTTAAGTTTAGGGGTACTAGAGGGGGTCGGTGTAAACGCACATGGGACTTGAATGATGGTGTAAATTTAAAAAACATTCAGACACTTCCCCAAAGAAATACCTACTATAGTACCAACTTTATTTCCTAGAACCAATCCTAAAAATTCCAGAACCAACTGCGATAATCTCGGAACTAATCCTGAAAACGACAATAGTTCCCAACATCATGACTTGACTAAGATCAAATGTGAATCACTCACCGTTTGCAAAGGCCAAACTTATATAAAGGTGTGCTATGTAAATCCAAGGTCAGTCAAAAACAAAAGTCTTGCCCTTTCAGATTACATAGTATCTAACGATTATGATATTGTCGCTCTAACTGAAACATGGATTGGGGGATCCTCCGATAAGTCTTGCATTTCTGAGCTTGTTCCCAGTGACTACAAAATAAAACATGTCCCTCGCTGTGGACGTGGCGGTGGAATTGTAGTTGTATACAAAACTTCATTAAATATTCAACTTCTTACTTCTACTAATGATGAAGTTTTCACTACTTTTGAACACATGGAATGCACGGTATCCATTACGAACTATTCGCTTCGTCTAGCTGTTGTGTATAGACCAACACCAACTTGTAAAAATGGCCTAAAACTAGTACTTTTCTGGAAAATGAGTGGCCATCCTTTCTGGCCAAACTTGTAACAACAGAAAGTAACATCATAGTTGTTGGGGATTTGAACATCCACCTAGACAATCTATTGAATTTAGACACTGTGAAGTTCACAAGTATTCCTGAATCTTGCGGTATGCGACAGCACGCATTGGGGCAAACCACGTGGCTGGTCACACATTGGATGTGCTAATCACAAGAGACACTGACACTTCTGTCTCACATGTAGAAATATCTGATCCCGGTCTACCTGACAACAGTGAAAACACCTCTCGTGATCATTTTGCAGTAGTATTTTAAGCTTGCGCTGCAAAACCTGCTCCAATAAGAAAAAAACAGTAAATGTATCAAAGTTAAAATCTATTGATATCAATGAATTCAAAAAAGACATTGAATCCTCAGATATTTTGAACAGTGGACTGCACATATCAGACGTTGATGAACTAGTTGAGGTATATACCCATGGGCTTTCATCACTAATTGACAAGCATGCACCCCTAAAATCTAAAACAATAGTTTTAAGACCCTCCTGTCCATGGTACACTGAAGATCTACATGACGCCAAACATCTCAGACGAAAAATTGAGCGAAAATGGCGAAAATCTAAATTGACAATAGATCATGAAATATATAGGAATCAATGTTCGGTAGTCAACAAAATGTTGAAACGAAATGTTCGATTACTGCAATTCAGTACTATGTGGCACCCCGAAAATCATTCTGAATTAACTGCAAATTATTCAAATACAGCTGCCCGCCTCATCACACGGACACGCGTTACAATCACATCACCCCTGTGCTGAATGATCTTCACTGGCTACCTGTACAATACAGGGTAGAGTAAGGTCTTGACTCATGTTTTCAAAGCACTACATGGAAAATCGTCTGGCTACATCAGAATATTTTGGAAGTATATAATCCACAAAGACAGCTAAGTTCTCAAAATGATTCTGTTCTTCTAGTTGTGCCAAGAACGAGGACTGTGACTTACGGTGACCGATGTTTCATAGCTGCTGCACCGACACTCTGGAATGCACTGCCAACAGCGCTCAAAGACAGTAAAACACTACCGTCCTTCAAGAAAGCGCTAAGGACGCACTATTTTACTATAGCTTATTCATGCTGACTATGTGTATGTTCCTATTAACTAGGGGCCCTTATATTGAGCCCAACGACCCACATGTTTCAAGGACTATAAGCCCCCTCCACCTACTACAGTAGTCGGAACGTCCGAGTTGTCAAAATTTGCGTGTATCGTGCGTCTATCGTGCGTGTAACGTGCGTATCGTATGCGTGCGTGCGTCGTGTGATTTTAGTAACGTGCATCGTCTATCGTATCGTATCGCCCATCGTGCATATCGTGTATATCGTGTTTATCGTGTACATCGTATCGTGTACATCGTGTACAACGTGTATAACGTGTGAAACGTGTACATCGTATCGTGTACATCGTGTACAACGTGTATAACGTGTGAAACGTGTATGGTACAGTATAAGTATACGAAACACGATAGCGAGAGATTAATCGTGCATCGTATCGTGTGAATCGTCCATGTACAGTATAAAAACACAACACACTTTTTCCGACATGAAGGAGTACATGTCGGGGGTTCTATAAACAATCCAAATTACCGAAAGGTATGGGACGATACGAGGACCTTTTAACAAATCAAATCATTCATCAGTTTAGTATTGTATCGGTGACATTAACTTCCGGGACGCAACGGAAGTATGTCCGAAACTGACATCCGAAATTATGTACACCGTCATGAAAAGAATTGTTTGCACATCGATAATTCATAATTAATGTAATGAAAATGTCTTAAATGTTGTTTTTTTGCCGACCAACTATCCCCATGTATTTGAAATGCCGACTTATTATGAATGGATGTTATGTATACATACTGTACGTGTAATTATGCTAGTAGTTATCCGCTAATATTGACAAGCAGAATCCAACTTTTTTCATGATCTAATTCTGGTTTATGAATCGAACATTTAAATGGGAATATTGTGGTGTAGATGTGTTATGCATAAATGATACATTATAATAATTTATAATATCAAAGTTTATATCATTTCTAATCACTGCATGTAACTGCAGTATTTACTTTTTATTTCAACATGGATATTGGGGTACTTAAATCATATTTGTTTTGCCTAAGTTGATCAATAATATGAACTAAGGCATCACCTAAATGGGGATTTAGTACTCACTTGAACCCATAATTAATGGTACTCCACCAGTTGTCTCACATTTGTACGGAATCCGATTAGTGCCATATGAATTATCAATTAAGAGAATTTCGCGACACATGAAGCGACGTGGGACAATCATTCGATACAAGAAGCGAGGCACAATTTTCAAACACGAGATCTCGCTCTAACGCAGTATCAAAAACCATGAGATTTCGCAGTAGAATATCGTGCCTCGCCTCCTGTGTCGCGAGATTCTCAAATGTCGCTTCGTGTCTCAGGCTGAAATATTGTGCCTCGCTTCGCATGTCGCGCGATTCTCGTGCCTCACGTTCCAAGGTCGAGGCATGAGATGCGAAGCGAGCCAAGAAGCGACAATTAGGCAACGCACGAAATTATATCGCCAGATTGTCGCAGTTACACGACACATGGTATGATAAAACGGAGCGTACGGAGGCATGTAGTTGTAGGTTAGGCTGACGGTAGTCGAACTAGACCGTCGCCAGGCCCCTATCTTGCGATGCACGATAATTCATATGGCACTAACCGGATTCTGTACTTTTTACCATTTGGATTGTTAGTATATATATGTTGCAATGTCACTAGGCTAAGTTTCTGTCAATAAATCCCTAATAAATATTACATATTAATGACAATTAGCTATAAGTTAAATAAGTTAAATGACATTACATGATTAGACTTCACAATAATCGTCAGACAAATCCAACAATTTTGATCTCTTTCAGGCGCATTTGGTTTCCGTCCGGACTGCCTGTCCGATGACTCTTAACCGTCATTGTTCGCTTTTATTCCTTTGTACATGACTGCATGTCTTTTGTAAGACATGTCTTGATTGGTCAATTATAAATTTGTAAGCCCGTCGCAAAGTAGGAAAACAATCTAATTAGCTCCTCACTCTTGTACTCTTTTTCTGAAGAGTCTCCTTATAATTCCCCAAGGAAAAAGTATGCATAAAAATGCGGATGGCCGTCAAACAACTGATTTCACAATGAAAGTACTTGGAAACAAAGAAAGACTCAAAGCCATATTTTACCGAGTTAACGCCGCCTATTCGTCACACTTATTTGTTGCAGAGCTATAACTGGCATTCGAAAAGTGAATATATTAAAATGAAATGAATGTGTTAAGACTGAATTCACCGTATATTCATTTCACATTTGATACATGTTCACCGCACACATCTGACATATTTGTCAGCGGGCATATTTTTCTGTATAAAAAGAGTACTTAGGGTAGCCAGACTTCTCAATAGCTGTTGGATGAATCCGACAATTCCAGTATCTGTCCGCCTTTTAGCGAAACAAAAATCAGTCTGACAGATTTCCTCCCGGTCGGACAGTTTTTCCAAGTCTGTCAGACCGTAAGCGACTATCGGTAAGTCTGGTAGCCCAAAAAATCTCGGACACTTTCACCAAGTGACCTATATTTTGACCCAGGATGACCTAATTTATTGAAATTGACCTAGATTGTAATGAAATCATTCATTCTGGAGAATTTTCATCAAGATCAGACCAATTTTTTTATCTCTACTGTCCACACAAGAAATTTCTAGGATTTGACCTATATATTATGTGACACAATTTTTTACCCCAGATTGAACTAGATTTTGTAGAGATTATCCATCTGATTAAAGTGACCTAGTGACTACACAACCAGTCTTCGAATTTGGCCACTAGCCCGAAGCCCGAGGCTAGTAAAATCTGGGTCGGGCTAGTAATTGTCTCTAGGTGACTAGTCCGAAAGGCTAGTTAAAAAATCCTGAGAACACAAGCCAAAAGACTAAAAACATCAAAACGATTGTGAGTCGGGACAATGAAAATTCTTCATTTAATATAGTAAACAGTATTAAAATGTTTACATATATTAATATCCACTTTTGATCATTTAATGTTCGGACTAGTAAATTTATTCTCAGGCTAGTAAGTTCTGCCTTGATGGTAGCCCGACTGGCTAGTACTTTGAAAAGTTTTTCGTGAAGACTGCACAACGTGACAATGTCACAATTAAAGATTTGACCGACTGACCCAAGCGGATATAGGAAATAATCGACATGAGTAGACATGGCGATGTAATCGTGGCGATTTATTGTCACTCATTTCCGCAAGTAAGCCTGATAATAATGCGAGTGAAATTATTTCACTACTGGCTTTGCGGCTGGGTAAACATTCGGGCAACACAGAGATGCAAGTGCAATTTTATTTTGACCCTGATGATGATCGCAGAAATGTGTGATTTTAGTGAAAGGCTGAAAAATTGCGGAGCTGAACAGTAGTCCGATATTGAGCGCTATGCTTAGAAACGGCTAGCTTAAAATAAGCGCTACAATATATCGGACAAAATGGAACATATATATTATTTCGGTGAGCGCTCGTGGCTAGCAGACTGTTACGTAGCGCTGTTTTTTTAAGTTCTTGCTGAAAGGCGCCCGTTTCATACGAAAGCACTTTGACGCGCTTGCCTAGCAGTGCAGATAAATGGTATGCTCTCTGGTTGCATGTTGTTTTATATATACATGGTAAAGCACAACCAAAAAGCAATTGATAACACGTTGGTTTAATATGGAAAGGGCTCCAGTAGCTATGCATTAATGTACTGTATTAAAATTATTACTTGTCAGAAATTATACAAACTACCCAAGGGACATGATACACTGAGCTTAGCGCTGGCCCTTCGGTAAGCTTCTCCAACTAAGAAATACAATGCATTAATACACTTGTTACTATATAGTAACAAAAATAAGCCTATTTTAGGCTGATTATGACCATCACGTGATTGATTATCGCCTATCCACCCGGTCCGCAATCTCATAATCGTAATTGGCCCGCTGAACGGGCGCACGTTACGTTATCCAAGTTAACATGACGTCACGTTGAATCTTAAATGACGTCACGTTAGAGCTAAAATATGACGTTACGTTACACAGAGGTACAATACCTTTGTAAAAGATTTTCAGAATAAATGTACTTTAGATATCTACGAACTTAACTAAGCGTGAGTTACGGTTACTTTCATTGAGTTTTGGAATCAAACAATTGTATTAAAGACTTTAATATACTCCAGAGCCTGGCCGGAAGTTGATAATCGGCCCGGCATGAATAATCACCCTCGGGCTAAAGCCCTCGCGGTGATTATTAATTTTCCGGGCCGATTATCGCCTTCCGGCCCGGCTGTGTCGTGTATTAACTCTAATTAATGACGCACCAGTAAGTTGCATCCAAAACCCCACCCCTGTGGATGGGCAGTGGAATAGCCAGGGGCAATAGTTTTGTTTTGATTTTTGCCTTCAATTTTAGGAGCCTTCCTCCGCAATGCCGGGAAAATCGTGGGAATTTTTACTGCGAACCAATACCACGGGGTATTGCCAGGAGCCGAGGAATTACCAGAGAGTTTATGGTAATTTTACCATTAGCTGTTCCACTTGGCCGGCCGGTGGAACAGGAAAGGCGGGGGGGGGGGGGTTGTTTCGACAACACGAAAGTAAAAATCTAGCCCATCCCCAGTGGTTGATGGGGGTCGTGGGTGCATAATCTCATAAACAAGGCTATTACAAGAGCAATTGAGACACTGACAAAAAAGTCATAGTGTAAAAAGTGTTCGGTCATTTTTGGCTAACAAATGGAATCGAGAATGACAGCATACTTACATAAGATTTCTGTCCTCGGGGTGCATCGTATAACAACTTTAATTCCTCGTTTATAGTAACGAGTACTTAAATAAGTTGAAAAACCTTAAAATAAATCGAAAATCTTTCTGGTTTTTTTCATAAAAATCTGGATCAACAAACGCTTGAAAGATACCGATGATCAGTAACGCCAACGGTTACTTCCCTTTTCCTTCCTACAGACACGCCTAATGAAGGCCTATACTTCTAGTGAGTAAAACTAGTCGGTTAAAGGCCGGGCTTTAATAATAATGGTCCAAATAAGCGGCATTCGGCCACCCTGTAACAATATTTGACAAATACTGATAAATATCGGCTAAACGTTCAGTCGCAAGTACGTTACTCGACTTATTTAATGCAACAGTATTTGGTCGGAATCGACGTCTTGACGACGATACAACAACATTGTTAGTCGTATTGATTACTGCTTCGAATTCTGAGTCTGATAGTGAACGAAATTTTAAGGTGAATTTTCTCACACTCGGAATCTTCTTGCGAATCGTGCATATCGTGTAGAACGCACGTTCCGTATCTCTATCGTGTATAACGTACGGATCGTGTATCATATCGTATCGCCCATCGTGCAGACCGTGTATACCGTGTATAACGTACGGATCGTGTATCCTATCGTATCGCCCATCGTGTATTTTTGTAACGGGAACCGTGCGTGTATCGTCCGTATATCGTGCGTGCATCGTTCGCCCATCGTGCGCTTCGTGTGACAACTCGGACGTTCCGACTACTGTACTAAGTTTAGTAGGGCCCGTCTACTGGGTTAAGTAGAGGCCCGTCTACTGGGTTAAGTAGAACCCCGTCTACTGGGTTAAGTAGAGCCCCCTCAACTGTCTTTAATATATCCCTACTTCTAGGTTTAGTACGTAGGGCCCCGTCTACTGGGTTAAGTAGAGCCCCCGCCTACTGGGTTTAGTAGGTCCTACTTGTTTTTTTTTATGTACATTATAGTCAGTATGCCAAGTACCAAAAAGGGGCTTACCCAAAAAAATAGTACGCACAAAATGTTTTTGCATAAAATGGTTATTTAACATGTCCTTTCATAGAAACCAAATGATGCAACCTTGTCATCATTGAGCATTTTGATATATTCAAGATGGCCGCCAAGATGGCCGCCAAACATCTAAAATGTTCATATTCATACAATTGTCTATGTTTTCAATAGCATAAAACACATATGTTTAGTAATTTATTGTTAAGTAAGGAGTTTACATATACTTGGACAAAATATTGATTTGAAATATTCAAAATGGCCGACAAAATGGCCGCCAAATCAGAGAAAAGTGATATTTTTATTGTTTTTATCACTCTTATATCTTATAACGCAATTATTCAACAATTATAGTAATAGTTACATAACATATCATCCAAAAAGCTGTAAGGCATTATTAAGGTGGATGTTATCATACTTACCCCCATCTTTGATGAGGGAGTATAATATTATTGTTAGGTACTTAGTATATGTTGGTGATCTTCGTCGATTCATCAGTCGGTAGGCTTAAAGGTTTTTGTTCAATAAAGCTTTACACAAGGATATTTAGCAAAGATTAGTCTGCAGATGACCCCTTTTGATGTTGAGGTAAGTTTGTCAAAGGTCAGGGTAGCAGTGACCTTTAACATACATGAATAGACCAAATGACGATCAATAAGCACAGCTGAAACCCAAGATCTGAAAAATCAACAGGAACCATACTGGTGTGTATTTTGTGTTCAGTACATTTTGTAGATCAACCTACACTGTTGAATACCTGGCTGAAAATTAGGCTTGCAATTTCACAAGCATATTATATTGTACTCTTTAAGAATAATCAATTTGTTCTTCAGAGTTTATTTTATATGTGAGATTTTATTTTTTCATCATTTCCTGAACCATTACAAGGATCATTGTCATATTCCATTGACGTTTTTCGTCTATGTGGACCATGATCAAGACTACTGCATAGTCGAAACATTGGTTATGCTCAATTAAAGATATAAATTGACCCGTCTTGTCCAGGTATTCCGCTTTTCTACTTTGACTTGTCAATCTATTTGGGTAGTTACCAGTTAAAATATGTTTGACAAACTGCAGTTAGTCAGGTAGCAGTCACAATGAATAGTTGTTAAAATCGTCTTCTTATGGGTTAATTGCTTGCATCTTGAATGGTGTACCTGTGATCTAACCTTTCTAACATGCTTACTTTTGATTGAGGAATATTTGCAGTACTAGTATATGAAATGGTGATTTAGAACTTCTCTTTCCCGATTGACTTACAGCTGACTTTTCATTTATAGGCCAAAATATGTTGTACGCCATACGGAATGTAAAACATTGTAGTTTGATTGTGCCAGGTGAGTGGATGAGCCTTAACTTGTTTAAGCCTATGTTTATGATATGATGTAAGAGGTTGGGTTAAGTTTCGTCGTTTTCATACAGTTCTGAAGCCAATTCGAGTTGATGCTAGTCACATAACCCTTGCATCTACTAACTTATGATTTTTCCTGATTGCGTGACCGCCTTGTTAGATGAAGGTTCCTAATATGTATGAATATATGTTATAAATATTAACTGTATGATGTCTTATTGTTCTGGTTATAACTATCTATAATTATAAACATGTCTGTTAATATTGTGGAACACATCGCCGTCTTAGAGGTCGCATCACATGTTGACACTTCCTGTACATATTTCTATGACAGGCTGTGCGCTTTGGTACAAGAGAGGCACCTGGTTCGCAGTCTACGCTTCTGTTGAATTTCACTGAGCAATACTAACACACAATGCTCCACTCCACCGAGGTCTGAATTGGTACCTTTTCGTAGGCGTTGTTTGTACATATTCTATATTCCTTGGGACCTATAGGATATAAATAGCTGTATTAGGGATATTCTTGACCTTGATGATTGCTTATGTTACAATTCCATCAGTCCTGTACATGATGATTACTCCAGGGTATTCCTGGTGGAAAGCGTCAGTCAACATGGCAGAGAACATGAGACTGAACAGTGTTGACACACCTTGTCTAACACAGTAAGTGACTTGGGACTCGGTAGACGTCTCTGTCGCCCAGGACTCGGGTCATCATTTCGTCATAAACTGGCGAACCGTGATGACAAAGTGGACTGGACATCAAAACTTGACCATTATCTTTAAAGTCCCTCCTGGCTGACGGTGTCAAAGGCCTTGGGCAGGCCAACGAAGGGTGTGTATAAGTCATGATGACTTTTTACCTGTAGCTGGCAGGCTGTAATGACTATTGTTCAGCTCTGAGTTTCTGACAACAATCCATTTTCTAGATGGCGTACTACAATGTAGTATCAGGCTGTTATATTTTGACAAGAAGCTTATCTGCAATGCCGAGGAGTGATAGCCCTAGTACTATGGGTGCATCTTCTAATCCTGTGGTAAGTGCGCCTCGATTCAAGCATGATGTGAACAGTTACAGTGGCTTCTGTGCCATAGGCAGTCCACCGGCCTTTTATATTTCAGCTGGTATGGCATCTGAGTCTGGTGCCTTTCCACAGGATAGTTGTTTAGTGGCTTTCACCACTTCCTGGATTGTTGGTGGTCTGCCAATGGTGAAGTTCATATACACTTGTGGTTGGTGGACAATGGCCTCATCGTTACTGGAGGAGAGTCAGTTCAGTATGGCATTTAAGTGTTCAGCCCATCTATCGAGGATCTTTGACAGATCAGTGATAAATGTTGACGAGTCCGAGCTCAGGAGGGGTAAGATGCTTGAGGATGTGGGTCCATTGACTGTTTTTAGTGAGTCAAAGAATCTTTTTGCGTCATGGGTGTCAGCAAACATCAGTATTTATGAGGACTTGTTACTAACTAAGCCATTGGTCTTGCATGTCTCTTGGCTTTGATTGGCATGGTTGTTTGGTTGGTTCTCGGCCTTCTGTGGCTGTTATATCATCACAGGTACTTGGAGCATTTTTTAACTCTGAATTATGGTTCTGCTGATAGGCCAAATAGATGCGATGCTTTTCTTGCAGTAACCCAGATATTTCAGTCTCGTCTTTCTTGATTGTGCGGTCAAGGATCTCGCGTCAACATAAGTGGACTTATCGCTTTGGCTGAAGTGATCGTCAGAGAATCTGCTGCCGAGAGCTGTAAGCTAAGGATTCGTTTTTCCCTGTGGCCTTCGCTTGGATTAGAGATGAATGGATAGCTTAGAGATGGCAAGCATAATCATGGTATGTCCAGCATTCAGCAACACACATGGTCTTGGTGAGGTTAACATGTGCCTCCGTAGCTCAGTGGTTAGTGCGCTTGCCATCTAATCTGGCGACCCGGGTTCCAATCCGGGTGGAGGTACATATATATATATATATATATATATATGCCTGCCATGTTTCAGTAGAAATAAAGCAAATAAAAACTATGCTCGGCATAATAATTTTAAAAAACATATTGCCTATCTACGTTCCCGGTGTTAATATAGTCAATCAGGTGCCAATGTTTGGCTTTCAGTGTTTATGAAAACATGGGCATATTGCCTTATTTTGAAATAAATTACCTGTCATTTTTTCCAATTTATTGGTCGTTTCGTCAGCCATATCGATTATTTTTGTTTTTGTATTAGTTATTTTTGTTCAAAATACATTTAAAACACTTGTCCAGAACTTATACCAATAAAATACTACATATATTTAGGCATTATTTGGCTAATATACAATATAGAAGCGATATGTACTTTTCTTTTAATTTTTGGCGGCTATCTTGGCAGCCATTTTGAATTGTTCATATGCTCAGTAATGCCGAAGTTGCCCATTGCCCTTGTAGGAACATGCTTTAAAGCCAATATATACATATTTTTTAACATAATGTGGTTTATATTGATAAAAAGACAATATATCACATTTCCCCTTTTCAGTAGCCATTTTGTCGGCCATTTTGAATATTTTCAGCCCTCTTTTTTATTTTGAATACTTGTCTAGAATGTTTTACAATAATTTTCTATGTATATGTTAAAAAATTCCCATTTTACTTTCAAAATAGAAGATGATATACAATTTTTAATATTTTGGCGGCCATCTTGGCGGCCATCTTGAATATTTCAAAATGCTCAATGATGACAAAGTTGCATCATTCAGTTTCTATGTAAGTACATGTCAAAGGACCATTTTATGCAAAAACATTTTGTGCGTACTATTTTTTTGGGTTTTGCCACTGGCATACCGACTATTATCTACTGTTTTAACCATGTATCAGTCATGATTGTACAGCACCTTTGAACGTGTGTATACATGAAAAAAGGGCTATATAAATATGGTATAATAATAATAATAGTAATAATAATTTATAAGTATTTAGTTGCATGCAATTGGATTGTTTTCTTATATTTGTTATTATAAATGTACAGTGCACAGACTTATTTTTGTTATAGCAAATGTAAAACCTGATAAGTCTGGTGATGTCTAAATATGCATATCAAGTATCGAAGTAAATATGTTTAAAACTCTAACTGTATTTAAAACACATATAAATCAATACATAAACGAATAAAGGAGAGCGTATATAGTTACTTTGAGTGCGGGACAGAGGATATGTTGTTCCTTGGCAATATATACCACGAAATAAGAATGGGACCTGTGGAAAGAGTGCATGGACCTCAGCTTCCAAAAACCTGATTGACTATTTGTACTCTTATAAATCCACATGGAGGAGATTGACAACATTGGTAATGGGTGCCAAAATTGATAATTTTGTTTTGGTAAACTAGTTTCCGAAATTGTCATAGGATTTGTTCCTAGATATCGCCATTATATTATAGTTCGAAGACAAAATGCGTTCATACATTATTGAACAAATAGAGAAAAATATCAAAGTGATTTACAGAAATGGACTGTGCGTAAAATCAGAAGGATATTAGGTCCAACATTTAAACTTTAAACCATATGATTTAGACATTCTAGTACATGTATATACAGGGTGTCTCAAAATACATGTCCGCATGTTGAAGGGTCATAACTTTGCCAAATGAGTAAGTAAATTGATAATCTTAGTCTCATATGAAAGCTTAATTTAAAACTTGTGGGGTGAATTATATCAGTGTCAATACTCGAACAGTTGATGACGTCATATACGTTATACTAACGTCATTAGCAACGGACGTTCTAAAATGTCCGAAGAGGCAGATAACATAGTCTGTATGGTAGCATGGGTAAAATTTATGTCATATGTGGGCATAGTAATAGTCAGTCGTACCCTACTATGCACACACTGGCGCTGAGAAACTGATCAGACGTCATTAGAAAATGAAATCGGAAAATCGGACGTATTATAGGGAGGAACACATTTTAAAAACAATTAGGTCTGAAAATTTGATATTCACACATTTCTAGGCATATCATACTCATAACAGATGCACCCATCGCCTCGAATGAACATACTGGGTTAAATGTATAGCTGTATATCTAGCTTATCTCCAACAGTCCAAACATAGTCAAATAATGTAACTTGAAAGTATAAAATAGTACTTAATAAAGTATCAATCGCCAAAAACTGCCTTGGTATGAGAATGAATTTGGTTATGCTATTTTTTATTGAAATCAGGAAAAAGTAACCAAAACATCCTAAATATTTATTTCTTCTTATACTATTTGAAAGTTAGATTATACAGTTCAAGATATGTAACTACATCGAAACTCAAAATATCAATTTGTGGAGAAAATGGAAACATCACATCCGATTCAAAGGTATGTGAACGTCATTAAAATCGTCAAACGCAGGGTTTTACCGGATTGGGGTTAGCTTCTCAAAATGTATTCTATAGGTTTCGTGTGTATTGTTTTGGATACTTGTTTCGTAATTTCTACATTGATTTGAATGCCCTGTGATCACACATATAAGTCAGATACGTAAAGCAATACATTACGAAGTGATACGTCCTCAACAAGCGGACATGTATTTTGAGACACCCTGTATATATGATCAATAAGCCAACAAAAACAGCCTTAAACTAACATAACTGTTATGATGTATGATATGCAAGTAAATTTTACATTTTATTAAAATTAATAACTTCTATAAAAAAACAAGTACGAAATGTCCTTCGACCAATATGCATTTAAAAACTTGGTTTGCCTAACCACCCCAAATCTTGGGATCGTAATTTTATTTTTTACAAGAAGAAAATACAAATATATTAGATGCCCTCTAAATAACTATACCCTATTTCCCAACGACTGTAAATATCTTGTTAGAACCCACTCAACACTTTTGTCACTGGAAAGTCTATGATGATTGAAACTGAACGTGTCGTTTTCATGGTGCAAAATTATATAACACCTGTTCAAAGCAATTGAACCATAAATTGTTCTAAAAGTTGTCAACGCGGATCAGTAATATTGACATAGATTTTTTATTGGTGGTACATTTAGTCTTCCGGATCTAAAACGTTACAGATAACAAAAAGAAAAACATCAGCGTAACTACGCGCGCACTACAGAATAATTTATGAGTTGATAATATTACATTTTATTCTAACGTCGTGAAACATTTGACCAAATTGCATGGTTAGCTCATTTGCTAGATTGTTAGACTGTCACCGGGGATGTGAAATAGTTAAATTATGTTACCAGGGTGTTTACATTTTTTTCTATGGTTTCCAGATATAGCAGACTATTACACTCTATAACACTGGCAATGATCGTGTCTTCCTATTATTGAATCAAATATGTTAACTAGTACTTTGTGAAAACATGAAGCTCAATGAAAACTTGTTCAGTCAGACTGAAAAATCTGTTGAATTCAGGCATAAAATCCGATGCATGGTATATTTTTAATCAATAACGATTGAATATGGGTGGACGGTTTGATAGGTTTAAGGCATTTATTTATTCAGGAAAATGGTGTCATTTTCATTTTTCTTAACAAAAATGAATTATTATAATAAATAAACTTTTTTCTATCAAGAAATCAAATTTTTGACATAAAAATAAGATTGATTTTCTAATATCAAATAACAGGCGATACATTTTTTATATCAAGAATAAATTATTATCTTGAAATCAAAACACGAATTCCTGATATCAAGAAATCAAAATATCGATATCAAAAACTTAAATTCTTGCTACTCTTAATATCAAGAAATATATTAATTATAGTTAAACACATAATTGATGAATACTGCTTATATTATCTTTGAAACTCACTTTTGTGTCCTATTTAAGATATGTTCTTAATTGGAACATCCTTATCAATACGATGACGAACCTAGACCCTAGCATGATTCATTATCCTAACTAAATATTAGGGCTCACCTCACGATATGATACGTACCATCAATTTTGCTAACGGTTCGGTATATTTCGGTACGATACAATATTCTCTAACAGCTGCTGAAATACTTCAATTTTTAAGTAATAATGAATTTGTTGCTTCTATAACAGCAATTATTATGTGCATGTCAACTATTTTAAGTGAATTAAGACAATATGAAGCATATCTCAATACAATTAAAACGAGTGATACATGGTAATGATACATAAGCAGACGGCTGCCATGTGTTTTTCGTTGTCTGCATATTATTTTGCTTATAAAAATACTTATACCGAATCGTACCGAAATTTAGAAGTCTTATATCGTGAACCGTGTTGGACTGAAGTCCGCGGTATTTCGTATACCGCGGTATACCGTTACAGCCCTACTAAATAGTCCATTGTAACGGTGGGATATTTTTTATAAAATGATTGATCACGTTCTTTAGTTATCGATGCTTTAAACAATTTATTTACAAAATACCATGTTGCTTATTTGTTCATAACGACAGAGACATACTAAACATTAAATGTTCTTAGGTGGGATAAGAAAAATTAAATAGCTTGGTTGCACGCAACCGAATTGTTTGTAGGTTTTCGAAGTACATAACTTATATTTGTTATTACAAAATGTACGTCCCGAAAAGTCTGCTTATATCTGATTATGGTTATCAAGATGTCTAAACGTTTTTAAATGCACAAAGTCTAAGTATATAGCCAGGCAGTAGGTCGGTCACTTCAAGAGCGGGGGGGGGGGGGGGCAACGTCATACTAAAGAAGAAATTAAAAATTAAGAAAAAGCAGAGGAACTCAGCTGAGAAACCCCATATTGTTCTGTTACACTTAATATATCTATTTTCGTTGTGATGGACCACATTAAGAATGAGGTGTCGAAATTGATAAATATGTTGTATTAGTGTAAGATAAATTTGTAAAATAAGACATTGTATTTGTTCCGTTTTCATTCCTAGATGTCGCCTTGATTTGATCTTTGGAACTACAGTCACATTCCCTGACCAAAGATTGTCAGCTTATTTCCGCTTTGTACGGAACATCTGCGAGTAATTGTTTTATTTATTGCCTCGTGTGGCCATTTATTTCCCATACGATTACAACACAAAAGGAAGAAAGAAAACCAATTCTTAAATCGAGTAAATCTATCAAAGACAAACGACCAATGGTTCGTGTCCAACCTACAGATGTGTTTAAATTATGCAATGTGTTGTCAAAGCCGTATATTGTATAAAGTTGGTGTTAAAATGAACCGCAAATTAAAGTTAGGTATCAATCAGAAACAACTTCATTCCATCGTTAACAATGGATTTTATGATACTGCATCGTTTGAAATCAAAGCATAACATCTTACGCACTCCAATGTGACAAGTTGAAAATACAATTCCAGTTAGTCAATAAAATTATACAAGTATAATGTATGATATAACTCACCTAACAAAAGGCTTTTGTAATCCATTTTTTTCAATTTTTTTCTTTCAAAATACCAGACTGACTGCACAAATTTACTTCATATTGCTTCTTATCATAAACTGTTGTATGATTTCTTTCATGTAATCAGTTTACACCATTAGTAAACACAATATGAACTTGTGACAAGGGTATCAATGAATTTAACTGATAAAATCGACAAGGGTGATATAGTATCGTATAATACATTGGTCGGTGTGGCCACTATCAGATCTAGTAAGGCTAGCCCAACTCCCGTTATCTGTCTGTGTTAACTCAATCAAAATTTTATCATACTATGATTCATATAAAATGAATATTCTTTTAAATATTTTTTTCATTTTCAAACAAAAACGATAATAATGAATACTCACACAGGGAAGGCAACATTTAACCGAAAAATCTAGAATGAACAAACCCAAGTAAAATGTGTTCGTAAATTTTGAAAATGACGATATTATTTAGGCGTAATATTAATATTATTGACACTGAAAACTGTTTGATATATATGTGACTGTCCCTAATTTGGATATTCATTCTGGTAATTGTAACATTACGATTTTATTACATTTACTATATTTTTGGAATTTTATGTTTAAAATATGCTATTTTTTTAAAGTCACCACATTCGAAATTGCTGTTATTCTTACTGGGGATGTTGTTGATGTTGTATTTGTTGTTCCTTGTTTCAGGTTCCTCAGTATGGCCCTGTAAATGATGTTGTAGCTTCTGACAGTGCTAGATGTTGCCATCTTTGGACTTGGGCTCGACATTTTGTCAGCTGAAACATTTAGTAGTTTAAAAGCTTAGAATGTGTTGGGCTTTGTATTGATCGTGATATTGTGAAATCTTTTTAAAAACTAGGCCAGGGGTGTTGGGCCTCATTTGGTCGCCGTTTTGGCGCGGGTTTGTGCGGTTAGGTCGCCGTGCATTGGGGCATTAGGAAACTTGGTCGAGTGTTGGCTGTGTTTCATTCGGTCTCATGCAATAACCGCCATTATATAATATCTCAAACTTGGTCATCCTGCATTTTTTCGGCGGGGACTTATTATTTCTCTGCCTTGCCCATTATTTTAAACTAGGTCAAGTCGTCATTGTGCCTCTTTAGGCCGCATAACGTTAGGTCACTGTCCTTAGTGTTTTAAACTATGTCACGCCCCAGGGTTGTTGTGCCTACCTTTGGCATGGATTTGTGTTGGTATTCCTCGGGGTAGTTGTGTTGTGGTGTTTCTGATTTCTGTGCTCGGCTGGTTAGGTTGAGTGCTACCTTCCCTGTCGGATTTTTCTCATACCTTATTGTGTAATCGTTTATGTTTTCTCTGTTCTGCTATTTAAGTTGAGTGTCATTATTCTATTATATTGTGTATTATGTTTTAATTTCTTATATCGGATACAGAATTTTAGATGAATTACAATTTTAGATATTGTCTTGATAAAGTTTCCATAATATTGCAAATTCATATACTGCATTTTTTCAAATATTTTCACTGTCACACTCTGACGAATATTTTGAACCAAAATTGTGACACATCATATATGCCAAAATTTTGAATATCATTTTGACTTTGCATAGTTATTTTTTCTAGTTCATTGTTGTAATCTGATGGAAGATTGATATTAGAACTGTCAACTAAGTTTCCTCGTTGAACGAAGTATGCATTATAATACTATTACCTTCCCTGTATTTATCAATTCAATCATTAGTTTTATATTTTATCATTACAGTTACAATATGTTTTTTCTTTCGTTGATACTATAAGACCAATTCGTTATTTTCTTCGTTATTCGTTATTTGTTGACAAGCAATTAAAATCGTGTATGCATTTACCAGCAAATATATTTTTCTTTTATGTTTATACTTGTGACTGCTTATATAAATTTTTGTTTTTCTGATGATTTTATGAAGTGCTGTGGTCGTATATACTGTACCAACATTGTTTGTCCAAAATTCAGACTTAAACTTTATATTACCAAATGGTATATGTGCTCTCTTGTTGTTATAAATGTACGGATTTTAATATACATATTAAGTGATTTACAACAAATTATCACACATAATTCCATATGGTCAAATCTAATTGCTAATAAATGTCAGTGATTATAATAATTTGCAGTCCACGTCTAAGTTTCAGTCATACACAGTTGGTGAATAAGTCCCCTGTTTCATTTGAATAGTGGTCTTGTCTGATTTGTTTATCCTCTTTTATATTTGCTTTGTTTGGTTATATTGTTGCTGAATATACACTGACTACATTGTAAAATGCAAATGTTACGTTTTCTCCATTGGGTTACTAGTTCCTGTCATTTTGGTAAGTCTGCAATTGTCTCCCTGTACTACATAATATAAGTCAGTTTTGTTGCTACATGTTCTCAGGTTCATAGAGAATACTAGCGTAACCAGGTGTTCTTATTTTCTTGTCTGTCCTTTTCGTGTGATTTTGCATCTTTTCGCTATTTTGATTATTTTTGTGCTTTTACTTTCTTTTGGTATTTTGCTACTCTTCACTGTCACGCGATTTGAAGTCGAACAGCTGATGAAAGAAAGACTGTATTTGTTGGAAAAACTTGAATGTTGGTTAATTTGATGAAGCTATAATGATTATGTTGGTTGGTATTGGTTTATGAAGAATTCATTCATGTTTTCCTTTAATATACTGCCGTTGTCTATTCGGAATTGTGCGAAAATATGGTTATTTCTGGATGTTTTGGTCGAGCTTCGAAACCCCGCGCTTTTAATAAAATGGCGTCTTAGCAGAAAAAACCTTCTAAACTTAACTTTTATTAACAATAACATGAGGCTGGGATCAACGTTATTCTTGATATCACTGACTGTCTCTATATTTGCACATTTCAACTTTCCATGTATAGTAACAAACTTGGTGGATTGGTCAGTCACGAGAGATAGGGAATGTGAAGCGTATGGTCCCTTAGATTGGTAAGTTATGTGTCCAGTGTCATGTACAGTGTACTGTTATTGTTGTATTTTATTATGTATGTGCATTCTGTAAGTCATTGTTATTTGGAAGTGTTAATGTGAAAGACTGTGTAACCATGCACTGTGTTGTGACAGATAAATATTTCAGGACTTTAATGTGATTATTCCTCCAATTTAGGAGATTTTTTCATCGGTCTTTTATATCCTCCTTGGTACTAGCTCGATGATTATCCATAAAACACAAATCAACAGAATAATTATTTATTCATGAATTCAATTTAATTGTTAATTGTTACATTATCTATGCATGAAACAAAAATGTAAACCTCACGGGTTACATGAAAAACATGCATTATAAGTACGTCGACGATAAACGATAGAAAATAAAAAAAACCAATGAACCAAATTCCTGAAGTTGTTCGAAAATGAAACACTCTCATCTCAAATAAGATGTGCTGCTGCAAAAACATAATAGAACATAATCAAGACTGGTGGTGTTGAGTGGTGGTTTCACGAATGCAAAGCTCCATTGTTGAACGGGCAGTCAAATTGTGAGAGCGTGATTCAGCCATTTAATATACAGCCAATTCGTACTCTTGCTATAAGTTAGATACATGATGTGCCAAAACAAATACTTTCTAGGCAATACACAACTATGATCCAAAGTATGAAGATACTTTAGTACATTAAACTGTAACATTACAAATGCATTTGAAACAAGAAGGAAGGCCTGTAAACTGTTTCTTGTTCATTAAACTGTAACATTAAAATGCATTTAAAGTTAGAAGGAATGTTGTAAACAGTCTCTTATCGTCCGCCTTTCTCAAACACGTTGTTCATTTTGCCCACAGCCCATTTCCATTTCGATTCTGAAATTGTATAACATGATCAGGTATGAGAAAGATATATTTTCTCGAGCATTGACCTCTCTTGTTGTAATGCTCACTGAAGAAGTACTAGTAATTGGCATGATTAACTTGATCAATAATTTACAAACTGTACGAACCAGTTTCACTGGGAAAAACCATCAATATTTACTTAACAAAACATCTCACCGCGTATGTTAGAAAAGAATAAGACTGTATTGTATAGTTCATCGACGATAACTCTATTGATAAACCATGTTTTTTTAGCCGTGACGGAAGGTAACACTTCTTAGTCATGGTATGTGAATATACCTGGTTAAAATCTCTTTGAGCCATGGATTGGTTACTGCCATTGATCACATATGTAGCTTAAGCCTTAATACATACCCTATATCTATCCTTTAAGGGCAAATCAACATTCCTGCACAAATTAGTCACGGCTCAAAAACATGGTTCATCTATAGCTTTGTATATAAACAAACAATCTGTTTTATCAACACAACACGGTCGACTGGATGCTTGTTTTCAGTGTAGATTGAAAGGGTGTATGAATTAAAAGTATTTATACTCAAGATTGAACAAAAATGAACATTGGAAATGCATATAATTTTCATTTTCATTTATAAACAAAGGTTAGAGTTATCATCGGCGGACTATATTAATAACGTTATCAATATTGCTATTTTAGGTTATTGAATTAACGTCGAACAGTACCGCAGATATATTGTTCAATTTTGCAAGCAAGGACGTTTCAACGTAGACAAACTGTTACAACGCTTCTGTCACGTTGCAACTCCGCAATTATCAATAATTGTTCCGGAATAACCAGGTTTATTCCCGCAATTATCAATAATTGTTCCGGAATTATCAATGATTATACCGCAATTACCACTGTATGTTTCCGAAATTACCACATATTATTCCGGAAATACCTATGATTTCTCAGAATAATCAATTATTGTTCCGGAATTACCAGGTTTTTTTCTCAATTATCAATGGTTGCTGAGTATGGACGTAGGTTTTATAATGTACTTTTCCGGTCGTGATTAAGGATGCACATTTGCCTGATGAAGCAAAGCATTGATAATAAAAAATACAAATATATGAGCCGTTCTACAGAATTGTACATATTGTGTATACTGTATCAAACAAGGTTTTGAAAAAAATCTAAAACATAAAACAAAGCATACAAATTGATTCCATTTTTAGTAACTCATCAATAGCACTATTAGTCCAGTCATTGAAGCTAAGAAAATATGGTCAACCTAAAACAAATTGCAAAACAGAGGTTCTTTGCATTTTCATCATATACAGACTATTATCAACTACAGACAAAATGTCAAATATGCGAGTTCAGTGGGGAAAATACCAAAAAATCGACATATTTAAGGTCACTTTTAGTAGCAATTTCAGCATTTTCCTCATTTCATACTACATGGGGAATTTTAAGTTCTAATAATTCCCGAATAAGTCGTTAAATATTTACTAATTGCACCTTAAAGCTTATATTTTCTGAAAGATACAACCTTCTTCTATCGAATTCAAATATTGATTTTATCATCAGACAATTTACTTTTCATATATATGCCAGTCTACGTGTTGGTATACTACCCATTCAAATGTCGACAAAATGACTCAAAATAGCACTTGGAAGGGGAAACAAAAGTTTATTTATTTCCTTAATATTAATCCTATTTGTTTAAAATTTACACATATCATGTGTTGTATACATGTGTGTCTATTGGAAAAGGGATATTTGTGTTTGGACAGTATACGATTATGATTATACACGAATATATCGATTCGGGAGAAATAGTAATTGTTCTCTTTGTCTGTTCGTCCACAATTGCATTAGTATTCACAATTTTGACTTTATGATTATGAAACTTGGTCAGAGTGATCACCAACAAAATGTAGGCCGAGGTAGGAAATGGATGATAATCAATAGTAAAAAACTAGGTCACTAGGTCAAATTGTAGCAAAACCTTGTGTAGTCGCTAGAGGTCATAAGGTTGACCTTATATTTATGAAACTTGGTCACAATAATAATTTCAACAAACTATAGGTCAAGTTATAAATTGGGTCATCCGGGGTCAAAAAGTAGATCGCAAGTTCAAATCAAAGGAAAAGTTGTGTAGGTACAATATTCACAATTTTGGTCTAATATTTATGCAACTTGGTCACAATGCTCATCTCAAAACATCTAAGACAAGTGCGTTATTGAGTTATTTTGGTCAAAATTAGGTCAATAGGTTAAAATAATTGATGCGACTTTTTGGCGCAAGAAGGTTTGTCTATTATTTGACCTAGTGACCTAGTTTTAACACATGATAAGTTAATATTGAATTTGTCCTACATTTTGTCTTCATGATCCATGTGACACGGTTTCATAAAGATTAGGTAAAAGGGTGCCTTCAAACGATTTGTTTTATTATTTGGCCTAGTGATCTAGTTTTTAACTCAGATAAATCTAATTTCACACATGACCTTGATTTTTGTAAGATGATCATTGTGACAAAATTTCACAAGTGTAAGGTCGAAATTGCGACCCCCTGTGACTATATCTTGTTTTTTCTATGTTTTGACCTAGTGACCTAGATTTTGGCTGCGGTTAACTCAAAATTTTATTTGACCTGTATTCGCTTCCGATGATCATTGCTACCAAGTTTCATAAAAATCAGACCAAAATTGCGACCTCTAAGCACGATCTAAAAATAAGTTACTGATACAATTCAAGATTTATTTACATCAAAAGTGACACATATCGCGAAAACATGTGACAATTCAATATATTTGTAAATATCTCAAAAAGTCCCACGAATATTCAATTAGGACATTTTGTTCATTGCTAAGGATAGCTTTACACACCATATAAACACAAAACTGTTAGTTTTGTTATTAGTTTGAGGTTAAAAGTTACAATGACCGGACTATATATCTAAGCTTCTAATTTGTCGAATAAAAAAAGAAACATAAAATTAAATTATGCACATTTTTAACAAAATACTAGTACTCGGTTCATAAAATTAAATCATTCTCATGTTTTACTTGTATGTGCCTCCGTAGCTAAGTGGTTAGTGCGCTTGTCGTATAATCTGGCGACCTGGGTGCAAATCCAGGTGGAGGCACATAGTTACATAATTATATGCCTGTCATATTTAAGCAGAAAGCTGACTGGCAAATAAAGGCTATGCTCGCATTAAAAAACCTTAAAAGAACTCGGTTCGTAAAATAAAATTATGGACTTGATTTACTTACTTCCGGTAGTAGTTGGACAGAATCTTTTACTCTTCAGTTGAGATAGTTTTTCCAATGCTCTACTATTACTTGTAATGTCCTCGATGTCCATGTAACCACACCTCTTTACTGCCAACCAATTACGTTTACCGTCAGTAACCACTCGCCCTGGGAAATAAAAGTAACATGTAAGTAATACCCTAGTCACATTTGCCCTGCGAGCTCCGTACGAGTTGATTTTTCTGAACTCGCACGACGTCCGTACGGAGCCCACACGGAGCCCGCACGGAGCCCGTACGGATATCGAGACTCGTACGAGCATCGTACGGATTTTCACAACTCGTAGAGGACTCGATGATCTGGTGAAAACTATACACACTGTACAACTCGTACGAGATCCGTTCAAGCTGTGACTAGATGCTAAGAACATACAAATATCGTTAGGATTAAAATATTTCAGACTCGTACGAGCATTGTGACCGTAGCATAAGAATCAGTACGACCGCAGCGTACGAGTGCTGGACATTCGGCTTTCTAGTATTTGATAGAACCATTGATTATCTAGTAAGGAAAATGTTACTTGCAACAGACTATTTTTACAAGCTCATTAAAAGAAAATAACACATGTGTTACTATTTTTCATTGCCGACATAAAAAGAAAACCTGTATTACTATTTGTACTAACATATAAAAAGAAACGAAAATCTGCATTACTATTTTTCTGACCAATAAAAACAAACAAAACATGTATTACTATTTCAATAACACATAACAAAAAAGAATAGTCGTGTTACTATTTTAATAATATTTTTACTAACCCATAAAATGGATAGAAAATCTGCGTTACTTTTGTATAACCCATAAAACAAACAAAAATCTGTGTTACTATTTTATCCATAAACAAGAAAATATGTGTTACTATTTTACCCATAAACAAAAACATATGTTACTATTTTTACTAACGCATAAAGCAAACGAAAATCTGTGTAACAATTTTTACTTACCCATATTTTATTTTAAATAATGTGTTTTTTTATTAACTATAGCCCATAAAAACAAACGAAAATCTGTATTACTATTTTTACTAATCCATAAACCCAAACGAAAATCTGTTCTATAATTTTTACTAACCCATAAAATCAAACGAAAACATTTTGTGCTATTTTTATTAACCCATAAAAACAAACTAAATATGTGGTGCTATTGTTACTAACCGATAAAACAAACGAAAATCTGTTATACTATCATATCAGCTAATAATAAGAAAAGAACATTTACGCCATTATTTTACTTACCCATAAAAAGATAATAATGTCCCACCTCAAATTCTGTTTCTGGTAGACCACACACGTTAGAACCATCTTGATATTTGCTTCTAATCACTTTCTCAGCTGATTTGAATCCACTTCCTTGCTGAAATTATAGGCGTTTATGATCAATTAAACTCTAGTAATTTCCCTCGGTTTAAACAGTTTGTGAGCTGTCCTCAAGGAAAATCAGGCCCCAATTGCCCTAAACATCAATTTGAGATGAATATCATCTAAAAAAATGACAAGTGTCATTAAGATAATTTCCGTGGAAGGCAGCTTTTAAATTGGCATCACAAAACAGAAATCACTATTTTTAGTTTACATCTGTAAGATTTAGATTGCTTGAACTTCCGATGTAGCTCTTATTAAGACTCTGATTTGAGCTAAATCTTCATTTGAGATGCGATTACTACTTGGAATGTTTCGGGAGATTGTGACCAGGCTTTGTGATACAAGTAGGAAACATATGGAAATACAATACTCTTTTTGACAATCTGGGCTAAATCAATTTTTAGTTACATTTCAAAACAATTGTGTCTTATATCAGTTCTAATAATAATAATAATAACAACAATAATAATAATAATAATAATAATAATAATAATAATAATAATAAAATCTTTATTTTGTGAAGGTGACAAGTTAAGAACGGTCCGCTGCAATGCATGATCGTTACTACTATTCAGTCATATGTAACGTTCCAGGTATCAGTACGTAATTAAAACCATCTTCTTCCAAACATAACATAATTAAAATATTTCAAATTCATCTTAACTTTCTCCTTCCTCATGCGCCCAATGCACGAAAAGGTCGAAAAGACATACACAGAAGCAAAAACAATCACGTTACCTTATATATATACACAGTGGTAAACCCTAGCTGGTAATTTATTCCCACCTCGGTTATGGTCTTATTGGTTACTTGCGCAATTATTCCTGAAATAATTTGACAACATTAAAATGTGGTTATGATTTCAGGGAACGAATGCATGGAATGAATGCTATGAAGATGCACTACAATGGCTCTCGGATAAAAACATTAAAGAACTCGTAAGTCAGCAAGTGGTGTTAATTTGTAATGTATTCGGCAAAGTCACCTTTACGTGCAAGCACCCAGTCTGAAACAAATGTATTCTAGCTTCACAGTATTCAGTCAATTTGATTGAAGTCGTTTCCTCGATAACCGTGTAATAGAGATGTATGTATCTGTAAATTCTAAGCGTTACAAAACGAGGGATTGTCTCAAATGAATTTGGATATAATATAAAGGAGACGAATCTAATCATGTGTATGGATGGTAAATCAATCCATTGTACTTGTAGTTGTCACAAATACATTTGAGAAAACTCCAAGTACATTTACCGTTTAAATATATAGAACCTCACATCCGTCTAGTTGTGCACATCTCTATCATAGTATATATATGTCATTATATTATATCCAAATTCATTTGAGTCAATCCCTCGGTGTTAACGCTCATGGTTTGCAGATGTCCATAGAGATCTAGGTGTGCACATCTCTATAATGACCGTCTGAAAACGAGCAGTGGTCACACTTAATACAAATTTATATGATTCTTTATTCTATACATAACAACAATGGTACACATTGAACCATTTCATTGTTTACTATATGACCAACGATTTTTGACAGTTACGTCATTTTGTAAACAATCTATAAATAAGCAGGGTATATCCCCAAAAAGATTGAGGGTCATACTACATAGAAGTATGTCCTTACCAATTTATGAATTTCAAGCAATGCACGGTTCTGTGGATGTGTTTGTTGACTCTCACTCAGGCGATCTAGGTTCAAAGCTTGTGATAGCCATTAAACTATAACATTTTTTTTCTAGTATTATAAACGAAAAATGTATACCATTGGATGGTTTGATAAGATATTTATTTTGAAAATAAGGCTTTTGCCAGATCGTTATTAAATTAAGATCCGTGGAATTCGTGTAATTGAAAACTCGATTAGGATAGCTGTTAGTTTCTCTTAATTCTTCCAAAACTCCCTACTATAATTTGAAACTTGTTCTTGGCTGATAAATATCAAGTCATATGAAGTTGAGTGAAATGACAAAGGTGTTTGTTTACTTAAACAGCATTTCTGTACATATATACTTTGTATGCGATTGCCAAAAAATAAAATAAAATAAGCATAAAAAGATCTGCTGATAGCGTTCGATCTCGGCATGTTTTTATTTGAAAATCTACTAACACTGCAGCGTTATCCTCTCGACCACGATTTCATGCAGATGATAGGAAAAGAATTATACTGATAATCCTCATTTTTGCAGACGATATATAAAGTAAACATTTGATTGTAAATACAATATGACGTCACTGTCAGGTATCCCTGGTCGGACTGTAGAATAATACTAATACTAGTAAACAATCTTATAGTGGCATATGTAGAACTTACTCTGAATAAACTTGTAAACTTACCAAAGTCATTGAGACACGTAGTTTGATAGAAGTTTATCGAACATGGTGGACAACCCGCTGATACGGTATACCAGGCACACACCAGCCACAAACACTGTAACCAAACATGGTCGGTGTTCACCATTTTCCTCTACAACCGATGCAACTGTTGAAGAGAAACAAGTTAAATAGATCCTGCGGCCAATTGCTTTACAGACCAGTATTGCGAGAGACATTTTTTTATAAATTTAGAAACTAGAACTTTTTAAAGTGTTTATAATGTTTGATATAAAGGTATGAGGAAATCGAACAGGGGAGACAGCACACTTAACCAGCTGAGCAAAGACTCGCATCAGTAACACCACAACACATGTACAGGGTGTCCCAAAAAAATGGGGACCTAGGATAAACAGTTGTAACTTTTTTCTCTATCATGGATATCAGACTAATAATATGTCAAAGCAATAAGGGAAGAACACAGGTCAGAAAACTAGCATCACTGTCATGATTATTTAGTTCAATACCCAGAGTTACCTCCTATGTTTACAACCGCAAGTTTCAGTAAAATACCATAAAGTGAAGCAGAACTTTCAGAATTCAATGAGATACTTTTCCATGCTGACTTCAAACTTCTTCTCATGTGCTCCAAATCATTGTTTAATGGCTTGTGATACATTAGTTCATTATGTATAGCAAACAGGTTAATTATTGGGATCAAGTTTGAGTAATTTTTAGGTCATATGGCCTGTGATATGAGGTAAGATGTCAGTACTATTTCGCAAACATAACCAGATTTTGCTGCTGATTTACTACAAGAAGTGTTTTCTGCTAGCAAATGGTGCTATTTTATAATTTCTGACATATACAATTACTCCAAAATATATCTATGGAATTTTCGTTTGAATAAACTTCTCTTTTTACTTCTTTCTATAGTCTGAGCTTCTTTTTGTCAGAGCCCTTGACAATATTTATTGTTTTTTAATCATTGAATGATTGTTGATGCCATTTTAGAAGTATTTCCACTTCCCCTTTGGTCAGTAAACTTGCAACGTTTTCCTATTTTTTTTGCTATTTCTTGTCATATTTGTTTTATTTTCACAATATTTTGAACACCCCTTTGACTTAAATGTTGTTATCTAACAATTAGTGCCCTGACACAAATGCCCTTTTCTCATAATGCCCCTGTTCAGGTGATTAAGCAAAAATAACGTGAAATGTTGCCATAGTCAAAATGATGACGTCACTTCCTGTTTTGAAACATGATATTTCAACAAGTACCCTTTTAAGAAGTGGGGATCCCTTACATACACTTTCACAAAATATCAGCATATTTCATCAAAATATGAGTGTGTAATAAGTGTTTAAGGCAGGTCCTCGTTTTTTTTGGACACCCTGTACAATGAGCAATGCCCACACGTAAGCCAAAGAAACAATTAAAAGTCCAAGTCCCTGACGAATAATGCGGAATTTTACAAACCTCTCTGACTTAGTGGGCTTATGTGTGTTTGGGTATATATAATCTTTATTGTACTCCATATTCGGAGAGTATATTAACCTATTTACAACCTAGTATAATTTACCGAAAAATGGTGCTATAATTCAAATGCGTAATATAGTTTATTTACGACAAATAGTTTATTAAATACAAGTATTAAGGTAAAAACCCGTTCATACTTGTGTATATTTGCATGGAGTTACATAGACAAAGTGTATGTAATAGAATACAGTACTATTTTTCGATCAAAAGTGTCCTCTTTCAACCGTTATAGGATAGTTTTGTAAGGACTAACAAGAAGTTGTCCGAGGCGAAGCCGAGGATAATTTGTTGTTCGTCCTTACAAAACTATCCTATAACGGTTGTAAGAGGACACTTTTGATAAAAAAATTGTACTTTATCATACTTATACTCCGGCAAAAAGTAAATGATCTCCAGATAGACAATGATAAGCACAATCAATTCTGGCACAATTCATAAGCAGAACACATATGTAGTTTTAGAAAATATGACTCTATGTAACATAATAACCTTGGCCTAACACATCTGAGGGATTAACTGTCATATAGATTGAGTAAAAATCAAGAAACTATTGATACATATAAAAGCTAAGATTACACAAGCAAATATTTTCCACATTCATGGATTAAGGCTAGATACAAAATTAATGTCTATTTTCAAACAGGATCATGTTAGCCGATTCTTATATATACTCTTAAACTGCTCAGTTGATGTTAAGACAGTGTGTTTTATTTTATAGATATTATAAAAATGACAGATCATGCTTATTTTTGTACATGATTTCGATTTTTTATGATTTGGTTGATGAGTCATATTTATAAAAACGTATCAATGGAAAATATCAAAACGTGTAGTCACAGTTAAAAGTATTTCTGTTTTAAAACTGTCAGACGTATAGGAAATATCGTTCAAACGCATTTTTTTGTGTACAAAAAAAAGACACAGCAGTTCCTGGGCATGCCCTTTAATAATTAAACTTACTCAATGTGTTCAAACTATTATATGAACTATAAATTTATATAAAACAAAATATCACTTACCAAAGAGCCGATGGTCCTGTCCTTCTGAATGTACGCGTGGGAGCAAGGAGCAAGAACTAACACAGCACTTCAAATGTTACCATTTATCAATCAGTGAACGCGAGAATGTGATATGTATTTCACACACATTTCTTCATTATTTATGTATGATTAATATAATTACAAGTAATTATGATATATATCAACAATTTGACGTGGTTCTCACTATATTTGTGCTGCTCCAAATTTCGTATAAGCCAGAGCTTATAGTCAAATGTTTGGTGATGTGAAGTCAGAGCTTATAGTCAAATGTTTGGTGGTGTGAAGCCAGAGCTAATAGTAAAATGTTTGGTGGTGTGAAGCCAGAGCTTATAGTCAAATGTTTGGTGATGTGAAGCCAGAGCTTATAGTCAAATGTTTGGTGATGTAAAGCCAGAGCTAATAGTCAACTGTTTGGTGGTATGAAGCCAGAGCTTATAGTCAGATGTTTGGTGGTGTGAAGCCAGAGCTAATAGTTAAATGTTTGGTGGTGTGAAGCCAGAGCTTATAGTCAAATGTTTGGTGATGTGAAGCCAGAGCTTATAGTCAAATGTTTGGTGGTGTGAAGCCAGAGCTAATAGTCAACTGTTTGGTGGTGTGAAGCCAGAGCTAATAGTCAGATGTTTGGTGGTGTGAAGCCAGAGCTTATAGTCAGATGTTTGGTGGTGTGAAGCCAGAGCTAATAGTCAACTGTTTGGTGGTGTGAAGCCAGAGCTAATAGTCAGATGTTTGGTGGTGTGAAGCCAGAGCTTATAGTCAAATGTTTGGTGGTGTGAAGCCAGAGCTAATAGTTAAATGTTTGGTGGTATGAAGCCAGAGCTTATAGTCAGATGTTTGGTGGTGTGAAGCCAGAGCTAATAGTTAAATGTTTGGTGGTGTGAAGCCAGAGCTTATAGTCAAATGTTTGGTGATGTGAAGCCAGAGCTTATAGTCAAATGTTTGGTGGTGTGAAGCCAGAGCTTATAGTCAAATGTTTGGTGGTGTGAAGCCAGAGCTAATAGTCAGATGTTTGGTGGTGTGAAGCCAGAGCTTATAGTCAAATGTTTGGTGGTGTGAAGCCAGAGCTAATAGTCAGATGTTTGGTGGTGTGAAGCCAGAGCTTATAGTCAGATGTTTGGTGGTGTGAAGCCAGAGCTAATAGTCAACTGTTTGGTGGTGTGAAGCCAGAGCTAATAGTCAGATGTTTGGTGGTGTGAAGCCAGAGCTAATAGTCAAATGTTTGGTGGTGTGAAGCCAGAGCTTATAGTCAGATGTTTGGTGGTGTGAAGCCAGAGCAAATAGTCAAATGTTTGGTGGTGTGACGCCTTGGTGAACGATATGTCATAAAAAGTACACCAGTCTTGACGTAAGTTTTTTTTAGGTTTCATTTACGTTTAAGACAAATTTGGACAGCTTCTTGTATTATCAGACAAGCTTTCGCTCACCAGACAATACACTTAGGCAATGAAAACTCGTAATTTCTTTTAGGTTTATAACCACTAAATGCCTACGGACCAAAATCAGATACACTCAAATAGTGCGGTAAAAACTTTGAAGCGACTTGAAATGGAGGTATGTCTTGACAAATCAGCACCAGAAGCATGAAATTGGGGTTAAATGATTGGTATGTATGTAACTGATGTTGTGAAATGTTTTTTTTCCAGAAATATTTGGTATTCTGGCTTAAATATGAAAGTGAATATAGAGTTGGGGCTAACGGACATTGAGTAAATCCGTACGTGTGAGAAAATCTGTTCACCGCGTTTGACAACCAAATATTTCTTATATGATACATGATCTCCGACGACTTTTTTTCATTTTCTTGAAACTAAACGCTTTTTTTATTAAAAGATTTTGAGAGGGCCCCATGGACAAACGGTTGACATTTTGCATGACCTTGGTCACTTAACATTGCGTGAAAGAACAATTCTATTTGATGGTTTTTGACCTTTAGCGTCCAATCCAAGTTCGATTACCAATCTACAGGCCACGTCGCACCAAAGATGAAACAAAAAAACTACCAGTAATTCCCTTTCTTTACGCTCAGCAATAAACGGGAATCTGGAAAGAGGTGTTGTTAATGTTTAATATAAGTTGCATTACCTTTGTACAGACACTAATAACCAAAAAATGGTTGTGGCGTCATTGATTTCAGGAAAGCATGTAATAATCAAACTAAAATACTCAGTAATAGTCACGAATATACAAATAACATATTTATATAATATATGCTTTGTCACTCAATCATTAGTTTCCACTGAATACAAAAATAGAAAGTAAGACATTTTACAACGCTCTTGGTATACATTTTTGCTTAGTCACAAATAACACGAGGTTTTATCACGTAATATCAACCCGTTTCCCATCGATGTTATGTTATTAAAAAGCCGCAATAACTTAAGTATCCATGATAATTAGTAACTCAGAATTGTGATAATTGGGAAAATTATCGTCCAATTATAGTTATTACCGAGAATTATTATCTGGTATAATGTCACGAGTTGTCATAAATTATCATAATGGTTGCTATTTATAATAATGTTTTTTTCTCGTCTACATTTTTTCGTCTGGAATTGTTGACATATTTTTTAGGTGTAACAAATTACTTCATACATTTTCTATATTATTTGCGTCGGTAAGTATATAATATACATACAATGTTTTGTGTAGTAAAATACGGAACCAGAAAGTATAAAATATTTTATCAAACACGAATGACAAAATACGTAATTAATTAACACAATATATTTGCAATTAATCACTTAATAAGTTAAAACACATGCATTTTGCCATTATTCACTCGGCAGGGGGTGGGGGTACATGTAGCATATGTTTTAGATATAAGATATAGTGAAATGTCCTTTGTACATTCTGTTCGTCGGTGCCATTCGATAATGCCGTATGATGAAACACCGCTTTTTAGGAGAGGCCAAAAAACAGGTGTTTTTATGAAAACAAAACTAGTTTTATACGTAGTATAACATCATTTTTGTCAATTTATGCCATAGTTTAAATATTCACACGTTTTTGTTCAGGTTTATTTGTCGCCGCATTATAATAACTCGTTAAATGTCAGTAAATCATTGAAACTTAACCAGTTTTTGTCTCTTGGCAGGAGATTAAGACTTGAAACAGTAGACTTTATATCCACCGTATGTTAAGAACGTTGCATGTCACTGTGTATGATGTATGAATGGTATGAACGCGTCCAGACTGCCAGTGGTACTGTTGCAGATGATCAGAGGAAGGTATAGCCTCTGGTGAATCAGACGCTAGATGTTCAGGTGGACGTTTTTGCTTGATTTTGTGAAACTTTCGAATGCTTTGCAAACGGACCCTGGAAGTGCATACCTTGAAGCGAGGCATTTTTTTAGAACATAAAGCATTGTTGTTATTGTACCAGGTGTATTTTGTGTGCCCTTCGACTGACTGAGTCAGATTTAGTCAGAATATGTTAAAAACGTACGGTCAGAAAAAAAGTTGCCCCGGGTAGCCATAACTGACGTTACTATGGCAGCTATGTAATTTTGTACGACACACCATCATGGGTTCAATTGATTTTACACTATGACAGACCCTCTATAGGTTACCTAACGGTTAATCTCTAGTTTAGTGAGAAATACTCATTTAAGGAATGAGAAATAAAATTCGATTCGAATCAGACATTAAATTAAAACCAGGGACCGTTCGACCCGGAATCAAGAGTACAACCCATTCAATCACTTTTCTACACAAAATAACGATTGGTGTGGAAAATGGAGATAATAATTGATGAATGGATGTAATATATAGAGGAATTATCACGAGTTGTCAATTGATATAAATTTATATTAAGCAAGTTTTGGAAATTTTATTAAGCGAGCCTCTGACGAGCTTAATAATATTTCCTGAACGAGTTTAATATAAAAATATATATTGACAACAAGTGATAGATTCTTTATATCATATGACACTAAAAACGCAAAATATGCATTCAATTTGATTTATTGGGAAAACTTAATACCTTTTATCACATGACTTTCCTTGTATCCAGGTTAGCATAGCCAGTACGTATATAGAGGATCTATCACGAGTTGTCGATTGATATAAATTTATATTAAACGAGTTTTGGAAATTTTATTAAGCGAGCCTCTGTCTTTATTGTTTGTGATCATATTAAATGATAATAATTCTGTTCTGTTCTGCAAATGTGATTGTTTTATAAATTCATGAATAATATTACACAGCGGTCGTATGAAATGATTCGCCAGAGGCTCGCTTAATAAAATTTCAATCGACAACTCGTGATAGATTCTTTTTATCATATGACACTAAAAACGTAAAATACGCATTGATTTATTGGAAAAACTCAATAGCTTATACTAAACGTGGTACGTATAACTTTATACGTACTGGCTATACTAACCTGGATACAAGGAAAGTCATGTGATATAATATTATACGCCCCTATAATCTCCAGTTTGCAGTACCTTTATTGTTTGTGATCATATCAAAATGATAATAATTATGTTCTGTTCTGCAAATGTGATTGTTTTATAAATTCATGAACAATATTACACATCGGTCGTATAAAATGATAGTTCTAATTGCTACAAAACCATTTCTATTCGCGGTGGATTATTTTCTTTTCATTTCGCGGATAAAAATAGACCACAAGATAAAATCCCCTCGAGTAAAAGACATCCAACATACGAAACAAGTTATTTCTAATACAGTTGTTAGAACCCACTAATTAATCCCCCGGAAATTACCATTTTACTAAATCACACGAAATTTGATACCCGGTAAAATGAATTCGTTTGCAGTTGTGAGAATAGCGATCATAGTTTATTAATTATGCAACAGTTTTAGATGATAAGCATCGCTTTTGTTCACCACATATTTCCTCTGCGTATTAATTATATTTTGCTAGTGTATGAAATGTAGCCTTCGTTGCAAAGTTGTTAGCTCGTTTGCCGCCTACTATTGCGACCCGGAGACACTTGCCATATTTCAGCATAAAGCTGACTGGCTAATAAAGGCTACGGTCGGCTCGGCTAGTGTAAGGAGTATTATCAATGTAAATATTGCTGTGAAGTAACCTGGTTACTTAGGCCAGACACTTATACACAAACTTTACACAATATCTTAACACTATACTTTTTTGTTTTAAACCAATTCCCCTATTCACTTAGCTGCATGCTTAATAAAAATCTAATACACATAATATCTACTAGAATTTCTTGCATAATCTTTAATTCTACTTATTCAGTTTCGAAACCTCCGTACTACTTATTTCCCCGACACCGCGTTCCTGATGGTGTCCGTCGCATTATGTGAATATAGGAGAGGCCCTTCTCATAATACAAAGCCACAGGCATTGGAAATACAATGTAGTTATGAAACAATAATAATTGTACTTTTTGTATACATAATCATTTCCCTTAGCACTTCCAATGCAATGATAAAGGTCCTTCCACCGTTTAATTGCAGCCATTACATGGGTCACATACAAAAAGCCGGAAGTAGGACAACTAGGTGTCGGGTAGATTTTCGTTGACACTAATTACCAACATATTTGTGAATTCTTAAGTGTTATACATTTTGTAAGTCTCAATAACAATTCCTAAATCTGAGCGATCTTGGTCTGAATAAAAAAGACAGCGTCCACTAAGTAATGCATGCTGCTCCATACGGATTGTCGTGGCGACGAGGTTTCCTATGTTCAGCCACATCGGTCATGTGACCTATGGAATCACGGGTAAGTTAAGTTAAAAGTTACCAATTTTCTAGGGCTCTTTTCTGCTGTTAGGCCGCTCAAGCACCCTTTGACATTATAACTACCCCTGGTCATTGGGCTGCCTATGTAAACCTACACACGTGTCTCCCTGTGGAGACTATTTCTCTCCTGTGGTGTGGCAGCCAACATCGATCTGCGGCGCCCAGGAAAAGACACTGCCCTCACAGGTACCATTTTACACCATGGTGGAGCTGTGGGTCTTGCACAGAGATTTTAACCAGTGGTCCAGAGGGGGATCGAACCCGGGACCTCTCGATCCCGAAGCGCGCGCCCTACCTCTAGGCCACCGCTCCCCTATTCTATTAAGCATAAAACTAACATCGGAGGGTCTAAAGTTGTCTAGAGCGTTTGCCTTTAAAAGAAAGGTTTCAGGTGTTTCTTGTTTAAAACCTTGGATCGAATGTTTCATATTCGCCGCTTGAACGGAACGCCTCGGACTTGTGTGCGGGTATAACTGAGATTTGACTCCCTTTGAGACAAACAGATTGAAGGGCCTCTACCTGGGAAAATAGGTGGTTGAACGACTTTGAATAATTTTCGGGATCCACGCAGGGAGTTTGAACCTAAGCAGTCATTCCATACTAATATCATAGTTGTTAAAGTGATATTTTTCTATATCGATACGCGTGGAACGCATTGTTTCTTAATTACTATTCATGTATATGAGTGTACGGATCTGTTGCCTAAGGAAAGCGCTACCGGGCTCTTTCATCCAGTTCTAGTTACAATAATGACATCGATTACCTCCCATGGGATTAGATCTAAATAATATTTTACTACGTTTAAATTGCATTCGATAATAGTGTAAAACCTATCAATGTTCGTGATTGGAATATAATATATTTCTACAAAATAAAAGTCACAATGATAAAAATAACTCTGAACCTATATCAGTAAACAGAAAGTAATCAATCTATTTAATTTAAGTCGAGGGCGTGAAATCTTGAGTAAATATTTGCTCAGTGTAGCTTAAAGGGATGTTGTCGATTTATTTTCTTTGTAGTACAATTTTAGTATTCAGGGCATGCGGCGAACATTCTGTCGCTGTCAATTAACGGATTGTTTTTACATTCCCACTAGCAGGACAATTTCAAATATAACTTCAACTATCTATATCTTCAATTTTAAAATCAGGCAACATTTCAAGATACCAAACTCTTAACATAAAACTAACATGATTCTCTTGTTTGACAAAATTGCTGTATTTAGACAAACTTTAGACTGAAATTATGCAATATCTGCCCGTGGGGTGATACATTAGGGGGGGGGGGGGTTAACAGATCAATCTTCCTGATAGACGGGAATTTGACAATCTTATCGACTCCGAGTTCCGGGGAATAGACGTTGGAACTGTTACAAGACTTATTACTACGTATTTATGTGTCCAAAAACCGGGGATTTAGACATGTCTGTATTTCAATTATATTAAATCAAACTATTAATTGATTAAGTGAATATGTCTGATTGTTAAATGAAGACTGGTATGATAATGCTCCAGTACATAATGTATCGATTTCAACGACAAACTCGATTATCATCGGAAAATACGATACCTAGTCGTGTAAATAGTGCTTGCCATTTTAAATGATTCGGGTAAGTTTATTCATTGTCACATACCGTCCAAATTAAGTTTCGCCGGATTTGTTTATAAGAATATACAAATCGATGGCTTAGAACCAGAAGGTCGTAATTTCCACCTTATAAGACTCATACATATTTGAAATCTGCTTCACAAGGCGCTTCTTATGAGCCTACTTTCATGAAAATCTGAAATTGTCATGTTGACCAAAATGAAGTTTTATAAACGTGTTTTCCCATAGGTAAAATCTAAATTACAGACACTTTTCTCTTGTTTTCTCAATATATCGATTTGGTAGTTACGACCTTCTGGTTCTAAGCCAGCGAAATGGCGTAAATTGTACGTTTTACTACATAAGCGTACTTGTTAATGCTTTCAGAATTGATTTAAATACTTCCAGGAAGAGCCTTACGAATATTTAAACAGAAATAAACGACACAAGCCGAAGATTGCCGAGCTATTAAACAAAGCCTATTTAATGCGCTTACGGAAATTTCCGATAAGCCTCGAGTGTTACTGTACAGATTAGAATACGGGGTGGTTGTAACATAACCTCGATGACTCAACGCTAATCTACCTTTAACCCTATGTTTACAGATAATATAGGTTAAACAACTCTGATAGGAGCGTTAACACAGGTTAACATCGAGTAGTAAATGCATATGACTGTTATCGTTGTTACACATTGCAGAGAACATGGAGACTCCACTGGAAGTGAAATTAACAGAGAGTTATTACAAAACTAAAGAGCTAAAACCTAAGTTACGGACGATTGTTGGGTTTCTGAAACACTTCGCTGGCTTTATTCCGGACAATGAAGCAGTGGTATTTGTGTCGACTGACGATTCTCGAGTGGCTATCACGTGGTCGCAGTTATACCAGCGTTCAGAGGAATACGCCCGAGCACTTTCTGCTCTCGGACTGAAACGGGGTGAAGTGGTGGCTTTGTGTTTACGACACTGCCCGGAATGGATATACGCAACGCTTGGCGCCATAACACTAGGTGCCATGTCTGCAAATGTGGTGTTTAACTTGAAAGACGGAAGTGACGTCATAGCGATGACGGAGAAACTTGGAAAGTGTGCCATGCTTATCATGGATCCTGGAATTGAGGGAGCGAATTGGCAAATTGCCAAGAAATTGATCGATGACGTGGACAAAAATACGGGCAGTGTCAAGTGTGCAAAAATACCTTATCTAAGATATCTTATTGGAGTTGAACCAGGTGATGAAGTCACGATGCTGGAAGTGATGCATTTACCGGGCGTTCTGCGTTTAACGACGGAAGACGTTGTTTTCCCTGAACTAAATGAAACATATATCGCATTTTTGTTCAACACTTCCGGTAGCACCGGAAATCCAAAAATTGTTGCTCACACGCATGCGTCAATTATCGCTGTGTGTAATTCAGAAATTAGGGAAATCCCTGAACATTACTATACAATGTACAATGACCGACCGTTTCCATGGATAGGTGGATGCATTCTAAATATATTCACCGGAATGAAACGTATCACACTGTCAGGGTTTTGTGAACCACCGCAGGACTATATGGAATTCGTCAGCAAGATTGTTGCGCGCGAACAAGTAAACGTTCTGGCTCTCCTTCCCAGTCAATTTCCTGAATTTTTTCGACGTTATGTAAGTGTGGTTTCATTTTGTTCTACTAATTTTAAGACAAATAGACCTTCGATTTGTGACAGCTGATCTTTTGGTTATGTTCATTTTATCGTGCAGTTGTGTGCTGAACCTTGCGTCGTGTAATTTCGGTCGATCTTGTTTTTATGTTTTCTTAAGTCTACTGTTTATGCTGAGGGCTGCTTCCCCTGTCCGATTTTCTACTCAAGTTCCTTTATTCGTTAACAAAAGACATGTTTTAAAAGAAATAACTAACCAAATTCGGTCGGCAGTGTGCCGATTTTATGCCTTCTGACTCATATGGCTGGGTAACTTGATGTCATTGACCGTAGTTTGTTTTAAAAAGCATATGATATGATTTCCAACGAAAGCTTTCAAACCTGCCCACCTGTACATGTCATATTCATGTGTTGAGAAATAGTCGTGAAAGTAGGCAAAAATCTACATGGGGTTTATATTACAAGCTTTTACAACGTACAAGTTTTTAATTTGCCATCATTTACGTCATTTTCGGAAGTACGGACGACGCATGCGTATTAACATTTTTTAAAACTTTTACAGGAAGAACTGAAGTTCGATGAGACAACTCTCATAATCGCTTCAGGAGGACAGCCTGTCAGAAAGGATATGTTGGAACAAGTTTGTAAGCCGCCGAAATGTATTCCTGTTGTCTCGTATGGAGGGACGGAGTTTGGCGTGTCGAATGTGATTGCAGTGATGAACTCTACCACGTACGAAGACTTTAAGTGCGGTCAGCCAAGTCCTGGTGTCGGCGTAGAGTTGAAAGGTAAACATCCAAAATAGACTTGGAGAAAATATTTTTTTATATTTTTACGTTTGTAAGATTTTACTATACACTTTGTGGCGAACTAGCCTGTATGGTCCTGTGTTAAAGTTTATTTTAAACGCATTGTGACCCCGATAATAACACTTTGCCACCATCCAACATTACCCATTGAATAGCAATTAATTCCAAGTTATTTTAAATGTCCTATGACAAGTTTAACAAGTTAATGTACTAATCACTCTCGACATCTCATTCCAACTTGTTTCCTTTGATACTAGAGAAGCCAGTTTCATTCTTTCAAATTCTGAGCCGTTATGCAATTTTGAGTGAACTAATACGGTTTAAATGGCCGGCTAATCATGACATTGCCTACTCAAAGCGGACACACTATTACTTTTCTAGAGAGCCACTCATGTTTATTCAAACGCAGTGAATATAATTTAACATCGGCCCAGAAGTGATGCATTATGGTTTAGCCAAGAGCCATCAATTTTCTTATTAAGATTGTTTTTGCATATTTGCGCCTTTAAATGATGGTTCGATATATTTGACATTATGGCCTTCAGATATAGTAAAATAATTAAATGGTATATTGCTTTTTACATGTCGGTCGGTCTGTCGGCAGACAATGTGGTTTCCAAGAACGCTTTGCATTAGGATCTTCAAACTTTACCAAGAGGTTGACCATCAACAGCACATGACCCTTTTGGATTTTGAAAGCAGTAGGTCAATGATCATGGTCACAGCAACCTCTAACATTTCCGTTTGTATGTATTGAGCTGTCATGAGGAATGCATATTTTTACAAACATCTCATGCATGTCCTGTTATTCAGATCTAATTTAGAAAATATTGTTTTGAAGTCCATTTCTTGTATATTATTGTATCACATTGTTTGCTCACCTTTCAGTGGTTAATGATAATGGTGAGATTGTACCAGTTAACACCAGAGGAGAGCTCTACGTACGCTCTCCAGGCATTATGAAAGGGTATTTCAATGACCCGGAGCGAACAGCGAAAGTGATGACGTCAGACGGTTGGTACAAAACAGACGATATCGCGAGGCTATCCGAAGATGGGGTACTTTTCGTGGAAGCCCGGAAATCAAACGTTATCATTTCTGATGGAATTAATGTTATCCCAGAAATTCTCGAAAGGACTCTGCAGACGTGCCCTGGCGTTGAAAATGCCGTTATTGTTCCCGTTCCAGATGAGCGGTATTATCAGGTGCTATGCGCATGCGTTGTTTGCTCCCCCGGAAGTGACGTAGATGAAGACAAACTAAGAACATTCTGCGAAGAGCTCTTCAATGAGAAGGTTGGGTTAATGGCGTCTAAACTGCCGAAGTTTTACATGATTCTAGAATCATTCCCAGACGTTTACACCGGAAAAGTAAATCGTCTGCTCCTCACCAAAATGGCGACCGAAAGATTCGCCTGAAATTTCTTTGAACTTCTTCTTTGAGCAAAAATTGTAAGTGTTGCTGTTATCTGTTTTGTGGAATTATCCGGATTATACAAGTTTCTTGGCCAAAGTGACGACCGAACGATTCGTCTGACGTTTTTGGAACTATTTTCTTGGAGCAAAATCGTAACTTTTGTTAATTATGTTGATGTATTAATCCAGAATAATTATACAAGTTTCTTGACCAAAATGACGATGGAACGATTCGCCTGACATTTTTGGAACTATTTTCTTGGAGCAAATCGTAACTTGTGTAAATTATGTTGATGTATTAATCCAGAGTAAACACGTTTCTTGACTGAAGACATGTTAACTTGAGATTACCATCATGCTTAAACTGTGTGATAATGGAATTATACCATACCGTACTTAGGCACGTTGGTCAATGATATTACATAGCAAGAATCGTGTGCCTTTATATATGATTATTATAAGTTGTACTAGTATTATAAATGATAAACATGGTAGATTTTTTTCTTTTTCCTTAATGTCCAACGCATCAAGGATTTATCTGTGACGTGGATCACAAACGTCACTAAGTATTTTTTGTGTGACATAATACAAACGTCTATTATTCGATGCTTGTGCATGGATCTCTTGATACTCAGCAGATAGACGAAGTTGTTACACACTGTTCCGCAACTAGTTTCTTGCACTTTGCCTGCACGGTCATTGACAAAATCTCCTTATTATTGTAATATTGGAACAACAATACGCATGTGCAAAATGTATCGGCCTGGTTTTGGTGCTAACTATGGTTATATTTTTGCAACTAAAGACCGCGAACACCTTCAGTAGTGTATCGTAAGTTCGCTTTGTTTCTGTTTATGCTGCGTCATGTTGAAACTGTTAAAACAAAAATGTGGGGTTTCGGGACTCGAGAAATCAGATATGTCACGATTATCATACCAAAACACTATAGATACCTACATAGTCCGTCTAACATACTCTATGTTTATAAAGACTACTCCTTATTCTACTCTTTTCTTATGAAATTATTTCCCTTTGCATCCTCAAACATAATCAAACCCAGAATAAAATCTAGCTAAAATTTAAAACAGATATGATAATATTATTTGATTGATAAAATATATTGTCTAGCCAGACTAATACCTACACTACGCATGGTTAACAAGGATGAGCAGCATGGTTATAAAAATACTTCTTCAACGAATAAATGACAATCACATAATTCGGTACCTCAGAAGTTAGTGCGCTTAACATCTCATATGGCGACCCGGGTTCAAACACGGATAATGAATGCACTCATGTGACTGCGGTAGTTCAACAGTTAGATAAAGTCTATGCTCGGTACTTTAAAAATACAGCAAAACTTCGTTATATCGAGGAGTACTCAGAGCAGGTAAAATGCTGGAGATAAACCGGGTGCTCGAAATAACCAAGGTCATGTTTTTATCGTACAAACGGATACAAACGGATGTTAAACATTTGCTCGAAATAGGCCGGTTTGTCGTGATATCGAATCTCGTCATAACGAAGTTTTACTGTATATTAAGGGTCGTAATCTAGTTTGACAGATAGAACATGTATAATGATATTTATATCTAGCCCTGAAATTGAACTTGGATACTTGAAAATGTTAAGTCACTGATGGTATAGTACTACTCAAACAGCGATAAAATCTCTCAATCAATAATGTTATCCATGTTAAAGTTGCGATATAACATTACACACAATACTATCTGTGCGTACAAGCAACATTTTAGGCCTACATATCGCTGGCTCGGAATGAGAAGGTCGTAACTACTTCTTACGACCGTATAGGACTCATACATATTTAAAATCAGCATCACAAGATGCTTCGCTTCTTATGAGCCTATTTTCATGAAAATAGGAACTTGTCATGTTAACCAAACTAAAATTGTAAAAGCTTATTTTTTCATAAGAAAAAAGTAATTTTCAGACAGTTTTTTCTTGTTTCCTCAATTTTTTTAAATTTATACTTACGACCCTCTTATTCTAAGCCAGCGATATGGAGGTTACGAAATCAACGTGGATATCATGAAATTAGTGTTTGATCTAATAGCACTATGCTCCATAATATAGTAAACGTTCTCTCGGTACACGCACACTCTGTATTTGGAAACCTTCTGTTTGTGCCTCACAGATACGACGGAGAGAGAATTGTGCAAATATTATACAAACTTGATACAACACTTAATGTGATGTTATGTTTGGTTAAAGTATATGAACCGCATGCTCAAAGATTTATTATTATTTTTTAAATGAAATGATTTAAGCACAAGTCACACCAACTTTGTTCAGTGTCCAAAGCGCGCGAAACTAGCATTGTTGACTTTTATTTGTTATTAATAATAATAGAATATTACGGGTGCTTGAAAGAATGCCTTCCCGGCCAGCATGCATATGTATTAAATGGCTATTGTGATAAAGAAATGACTATTTTCAATAAACAAAGGGCTTATATACAAAAAATTAGTACTTACCAACACGGCTATCATCTTGATAACAAAATTTGATTCCAAACATAATTTATCATGCTATACGAAGAAAGAACTAAGGTATAATATCAATTTTGAGCTATTTTTTTCACTTTGACCCTGAAATGACCTTGACCTCAGTTGGTCAGTTATGTATGTTCATTTGATTCACAACATTAAGTGAATAATATCCACCCAAATATATGGCAAAATATACATAAACAAAAAAATCACACCAGAATTAAGAATGTCATGTGTATTCGTAAATTAGCTCGGAAGCAAGAGTTGTTGGCCCTGTTAAAAAAATCTGCACCACTTTCAGATCTGACATCCACCTTTTTCTGAAGCTTGAATGTATGTTTTATTCGAAAATACCAATGGACTTTTTCTACCAGATGGGGTAAATAACTATCCATTTTAAGGCCTTTTTGAAACCTGGCTCCTGGACTATATATATAATTACCTGACGTGTTTTTGGTCCGTTTTCTTTATGACTTGCGTTTTCTAGATCCGTATAAGCAAAAAATGATCTCAAAAAGACACTCCACGACACATTTCATCAGAAATGTTTGTCACAAAATTCCTATAAAGAGAGCACAGTTTGCTTGCTATTTCGATTAATGTAACATAACATAATGTCTCGTATTCTCTTGAGGATTGAATATTGTTTGAAACTATCAAAATTGAATTTGTTTGCCTTTAAGAGATTCGTTGATTTGATTTTGATCGGTTTTCAAGTACAAATAGATAATTTTAGGATTTTAACGGATTTTTAAAACTCCCCTGACGTCAATATGAATTTTATGAGAGCTAGTACTTCTGCACCGATATCGTACTAAGACGTTGCATACGTATGTCTGTCTTAGAAACGTATCCGTTTCAACAGAATGAAAAAGTACCATGGCATCATTATAATTATGTAATCTGTATTAATTAATACTGATGTATGTCAAAATGTATCAATTCATTGTTTGTACTTACTGATTGTTCGTACGTTGTGTAATATAGATAGCTTAGAATTAGAAGGTCGTAACTACCAAATCGATATTTTGAAAAAAACACGGAAAAACAGGGTTCGAATCCCACCCAACCGGGTGAGGTTTAATATGCGATTTTTAAATATTTAATAGATAGCTACTGTCCCAGGCATTCTCAAACGCGAAATGTGGTGTCTGTCTGCGAGGCAAATACGTAGTTGTAATTATCACGAAAAACCGTCTGACATTTACTCTTTACTTATGGTAAAACAAACGTTTACAACTTCATTTTGGTCAACATGACAAGTTCAGATTTTTATGAAAATGGGCTCATAATAAGCGCCTTGTGATGCTTATTCTAAATATGTATGAATCTTAAAAGGTCGTAAGTGGCACTTACGACCTTCTAATTATTAGCCATCGATATGCACCTTGTACGGAAATGGCTAATATAGGCTATGCCTGTTGCCCAATCCTATTTCTTTGGAAATAAAGTGATTATATTTTAAACTGTAAATTGTATTGATTTTATGTACAATGATTGTACTGGATTTGACCACTACGTCACAGCTACCTTTAACTATAGTGTATCCTTGTTTCTCATATTTCCGGGCTTTCTCATATTTCCGGGCATTCTCATATTTACGGGCTTTCTCATATTTACGGCAGTCATAAAGCTGCATTAATGAATTATTGTCTTGGAGTAATTTGATACATTTAACCGATATTAGTTGATTTCCACCAAAAGAATGCACCAGATTTGGACAAAAAACGAAAATTTTCGAATAACAAAAAAATCATCGTATTTTTAGAAAAGAGAAACAACTCCTCCTCTCCTTGCTCAAACTCTTACTTAGACTGGTTTGCAACCATTAATCAGGATTTCAACATGTGACAGAAGGATAAAACTACCAATTGATTCCCATGTGAAGTTTGTAAGAATACCAGTCAATGAAAAATACGACAAAGACCGGAAATACGCGAAAGTGCATGTATCATAAATTCAGATCATGCATGTCACGTGATATGATGCTAAAAATAGACCATGGACCTTAGATTTTCGTGTTTTCGTTGATTGCATGTGTTGCATAAATGGTTAAGTCATACTTTCCTCCAATCTAAATTATTCAAAAAGTTTTTAAAAACATTTTCAAAATCAAGTTTATCCTTAGATGCCCGGCTATATATTAGTTCTCTCTGCAACAACCATGTCACTTCTTTTCGCTCGGCGATGTACTCCCGATTAAATCGGATTTCGGAAGGTATCAGGAAAAAGGTAATCAATGCCTACGGTCGACCGGGAAGCCTCATCAGAAAATATAGGAAATTCCTGTTACCGAAATTTTCCTGAAAGTCATTTATTTCCTGCAGAAGTACATCGCCGAGGCAAAAATCTCGATGGGACCAAAGCACGAAAGATCCTTGATATAAACTATGTAACCCCCCCACCTAAACAATTGTCAAGTTTTGTAGTACGTGGGTAAGATGTCTAATGCGTAGAGTTGAACTGCAGGTTTTTGGATGTGTCAAAAAAAAACTGTTTAAACTTTCACGAGTGGTAGTATGGTAGGCATGTACATTTTACTTGGAGGGATTAAACATACAAGTCATTCGATATTTGTTCATATACAATTTATTTTAATATATTATTTTATAAATTGTATAATATTATGGCACTGGTAAAATACGGTTGCTCTCAATATAACCATAATAAACAGTCTTTACAAACACTACCATGTACGATATACCGATGACCATAACGAGACGGTCGTAAAGTACAAAATCAATATTTTGAGAAAACAAGAAACACTGTCTGACAATTACTCTTTAGACTTTACTTATGGTAAAACAAGCTTTTTCAACTTCATTTTGGTCCACATGACAAATTCCGATTTTCATGAAAATAGGCTCATAAGAAGCGCAAAATGATGCAGAATTTAAAAATGCATTAGTTTTATAAGGCCGACCTTCTAATTCTAAGCCGGCGATATAACCGTTTTTATACGATTTTATGATCGCAATTGACCTTTACTGACCAGTGATTAAATTGCTCCATTTCTAATGATAATTTAATTTAGCACATACATTGGAGAACGTTAACAATAAGCGTAGCAATTTTTCAACCGCAATAAAAACGAATTAATATCGAATTCGTTCTTTTCATGTGTCCACTTTAGTATTATCGCATTGCAATTAACATTGGTATGATGTATTTTTCAATTATGAACACTTTCATGGTTTCATCCATCTGACATGGAATGTCATGTATCAAGACACACACAACTATGTAACTGGAATTCGGTTAGCTGAGAAATAAATTAAAATTGTTGACACACAAATAGTGCATGTCAGTATGATGCTAGTTCCGCGAGGAAGTGTTTCGAAATTACAGTTATGAATGATTTCATATTGTGGACAAATTTATCAAACAATTTCCCTTGATTTGCGCAATTGTCCAGGGAAACGTTCACAATAATGTATTACATAATCATATACAATTATGTTGTCCAAAGCAATCAGGTCCCCGCACAAATCACGGAAGTAGTTTAGTGGAAAACGGGACTCTGTTGACCGTCAGTTAATGATACAAATGTTCACAGAATTGTCCGGTTTTAAATGATTATTCTCTAAACATGCATCATTATTATTCGAAAACATTGCCCATGTTTATCACAATTTCACATTTTGATGAGTTCAAGACAATTGAAGTTATTCTGAAGAAGTGAGTATGCGGGAAGATAGCTCAGTCGGTAACGCGTTCGCCCTGTAAGCAGGGGATGGCCAAAGGTTTTCTGCATTGCATGTTGTCACTGTAGTGTAGCTTTCTTGTCGAGGTTTAACAGTTTCAAAACTAATGCAACAAATTACCATTCAGTTAACTGTTGGCACTAATTATTCACCTGTACCTCAAATGTAATTACCATCTCTCAGTTTGAAGATTTATCAATTGGTAATAAGGCACAATTCATTCTTCAAGTTTCAGTTGGCAACACATTTACTTACAACCTTACAATTAAGTCAATCTCACTATGAAGAGCAGCGGTAACTAATGACACAATAATTCCTTCAATATTCACTGTTTCCGACGTGTTCACTTACAACATCACACTACAGACCTTCTCTCTATGAAAACCAAAGGATACTTATAGCATAATTCATCCTTCAATTATCACTGTTTGCAACTTATTCATTTCCATCGTCCAAATTAAGACCATCTGATTATAAAGACCCCTGGCACTTATGCAGGTCCTATAATTGAGGTTTTGGCTGGACCCCGGCATTTCGAAATGTTTTACATTGATATATGAGCCTGGTTCCCTGTTATAACGTAGTTTTCATGTCTATATAAGTAGTTACCGGTACATCCGATGCTCGTAGTGTGGCCCCAGTCTGAAAACATACAGACATTACGTCATATTGATACAACGAAGTAAGTTTTATCACATAACCTGCGGTGTGGGAGTGCATTAAAGCTGTGCCGGAAGTTTGTAATGCACTCCTAGTTCGTTACATAAATATGCAAATTAGTTTGAAGCGACGTTAGCCAATCCATGACTAGGTCCACCCACGTAGTCTGTGCGTCAGGCTCCTTGTACCACTTAATTTTGTTAGCAACCTTTTGAACATATGCAGCATACATCATCATTGTCTAAGATATTTAGCGTTTACTAAAGTTATATGATAAATCGAATCTTGCATTCGTGCTCATTCCTTACCAATTTTATTACCGAGTTGATAAAACAATATGACACGAGGTTCAAACACATTATCTAAAATGCCGGTGTAACGGTATTGCACGATTTGCTTGCGGGAATTGATATATACAACGCAAGAACCTTGTTATATCCATGCATAAATGTCAGGATCACGTCAATTTCTCCAAGCTTTATACTTACATCGATATAGTCGGCATTATATACATCCATGGGTTGTGGTGAAACGTGTGGACGCTGTATAGAGTACTGAAAGTAATGAATCAATATAATTATCATAATGTAACCTCTCCATAGCGGCCCTTCAATATAATTATCATAATGTAACCTCTCCATAGCGGCCCTTCAATATAATTATCATAATGTAACCTCTCCATAGCGGCCCTTCAATATAATTATCGTAATGTAACCTCTCCATAGCGGCCCTTCAATATAATTATCATAATGTAACCTCTCCATAGCGGCCCTTCAATATAATTATCATAATGTAACCTCTCCATAGCGGCCCTTCAATATAATTATCATAATGTAACCTCTCCATAGCGGCCCTTCAATATAATTATCATTATGTAACCTCTCCATAGCGGCCCTTCAATATAATTATCATAATGTAACCTCTCCATAGCGGCCCTTCAATATAATTATCATAATGTAACCTCTCCATAGCGGCCCTTCAATATAATTATCATAATGTAACCTCTCCATAGCGACCCTTTGTAGAGCAACAGTCTTTATAACAACAGCTTCTCAATTTCCGTGATACCATGGTCACATTTTCCCTACGAGCTCCGTGTGAGTTGATTTTGCTGAACTCGCACGACGTCCGTACGGAGCCGGTATGGATATTAAGGCTCGTACGAACATCGTACGAATTTTCACCACTCGATAGCGTACTATACAATTTGTACATCTCGTACGAGGTCCAAACGAGCTGTGACCAGATGCTAACAACGTACAAATACCGTAAGTATTGAAATATTTTAGACTCGTACGAGTTGGTAAATCCGTACGGATATTGTACGAGCTTTGTGACCGTAGCATAATCGGATATTTACTAATCAGTTTACATCTGTTGAACAACAAACGTTCTATAACAACGCTTTCAACATTTCCATAAGCCAATATTACCTATAAATACAAAGCAACTACCTCTAAACAACGGCCTACGTTCACAGCTCTCAAAAGGTTGTTGTTCAACAGAGGCAGACCAGTATATAATTCACACAACGCTAGAGGGTTATATAACTATCTGAAGAATTTGCCTTCGACCAAGGAAAGCATTTAATTCGAGTTTAAAAAGCAGTGGAAATATTGCGTGGATACGCATAATTCAACGGATTCGCTGCTAAATCTTGGACAAAACCCTTAAGCCAAAAAAATCGAAAATTAAATAGGGGCCTTTCTCTAAACTGACGTATTGTCAATTATAAACACTTTTTGGCTTGTAAATACGTTGCAACTTATTCTCTCCCCAAAAATAATTTTTCTGCTATTTTTCAATTGCTGAAGCTTAAAGGCGTCAAATATTCTAGAAAATGTACTTTGCTTTCATATTTATAATCCGTGTGCCAAGCCCTGTTTATGCAACACGCAGAGGATCGGAAGTTCATTCGATTCTAAAATTCTTAATTTGACGTCAGGAAACTTGTTAATATAAAAGTTGCATGTCGGTCGACATGTTTTATATTCTTCAAAACCAAAAAACCAGCTCATGCACCCACCGAGATGACTAAATAGTGCATAAAAGTGCATTTATTTAAAATTAGCCGATGATGGACCATTAGTGTAAATGTTCCAAATATGCACATCGTAAATGAAATATTTAATTAAACAAGACTGCGTTCAATAAACGCTTATGCCCCCGTGGAAGCCATGTCCATAAAAAGCTAAGTCAATCAGGGACCATTATTCAGTTAAAATGTTTGATAGTGTTACATGGCTTTGAACTATAAGGGGCTTATGATGGTAAACGAATATGCCACATTTGAAAGCAGTGCCTTGGTCAACTTCATGTGTGATCTGGTGATACAGGTGTTATGGTTCTTTGTCACTGCACTTCTCCAAGTTGACATCTATTCATATACCAAGTTTCAAGTCAATATTTTAAATACTTTTGAAGATACACTCCGGACAAACAATTATCATGAAAATACTGAAGGGGAGATATATTCAAAATGTAAGACAGACAGAGTTATGGTTCTTGGTCCCTGCACTTCTACAAGCTACCATATATTTATATATCAAGTTTTAAGGCAATATCTTAAACACTTTTGAAGATACACTCCGGTCAAAATTTGATTCTGAAAATACTAAAGGGGAGATAATTCAAAATTTAAGACAGACAGAGTTATGGTTCTTGGTCATTGCACTTTTCCAAGTTGCCATCTATTTATATTCCAAGTTTCAAGCCAATATGTTAAATAGTTTTGAAGATATACTAAGAGCAAAATTTGACTATAAAAAATCAATAAAGGGGAGATAATTCAAGATTTAAGACAGACAGAGTTATGGTTCTTTGTCAATGCACTTCTCCAAGTTGCCATCTATTTATATTTCAAGTTTTAAGTAAATATGTTAAATAGTCTTGAAGATACGCTCAAGACAAAACTTTATTGTGAAAATACTAAAGGGGAGATAAGTCTAAGTCCAAAATTAGGTCAAGGTGAAGGTCAAAATGGAGTCAGGTGATACAGGTGTGTGGAGAGTGGTCATATACAACATCCATGCAAGTATGAAAGCTTTGTAGCAAGCCATATTAATGCTAGAAGAAACGGTCAATTTGGGTTAACCAAGAATTTGGCCTTTCAATAAGTCTAAGTCCAAAATTAGGTCAAGGTGAAGGTCAAAATGGAGTTAGGTGATACAGGCGCGTGGAGAGTGTTCATATACAACATCCATGCAAGTTTGAAAGCTTTGTAGCAAGCCATATTAATGCTAGAAGAAACGGTCAATTTGGGTTAACCAGGGCGGACGGACGAACGGACGGACGGAAGGACGGACGGACGGACGGACGGACGGACGGACAGGTGCATAACTATATGCCTCCCGATCTATCGATACGGGGGCATAAAAAACTATTTTTAAGACTGCGTTTCTCGGTCCTAATTATTCGCTATAGAAATTTCTGATATCGGAGTGGATCCAAGTCAAGTTTTCATCACACGTTACATTTGGTAATGCTAGACACTACGCAGTCACACACGATGGACTGTGGTCTAAACTAGCTTTCATAGAAACAAAAAAAAATAGTACCAGTCAAAATTGGGATTTTAACCTGAATCTTTACATACAAAAACAATGTGGTACGAGGTTGCAACACTAAAGGCAATATCCATGTTTGTGGATGAAACAAAAAAAGATACATTGTGAGTATAAGGTGAATCGAATCGAACATATGGTATGTGCTATATTGGGGTGCAATGAAAATGCTAATAAAGCGACACTTTGAGCTTCTACTGTTGACTTTACCTCCGAACTGGTTCCAGAAATTTGTGATTGCTGTCAAAATAACGGTACAAGTTGGAAATATAAAGGATTAGCGGAGTTTTCGTTTGCAAAGGGAAACAATCTCGTGTGGATAAAATTGCTAAATTGCAATCAGCAGTTACTCCCCTTGAACTTGGAGAATTTTCACTTTGGCAAGAGTTAAAAATAACCCAAAATAAAGGTTGCACAGAAGAGTTCAATCCCAATAAATATCTATAGATGTACAACAATCGTCGAGGCGTGACCTCTATAGAGATAGAATACTGAGTGTTTACTAGTCACGCATCGACGCTTGTTGTAGATCTATGTAAACGAATGCGGGATAAAACAAAAATATCAGAAATAATAAAACAAAAATAGTTTTTTTAATAAAATCAACGAGACATGACAAGACAAGACAACAAAGACAAGACAAACATCAAGGCCATAAATACAAGATAATAGAAAGAAAATACATGACAACTTACATCAACTGTAGGGTCTATCCTCCTTAATGAAGGTACTATATTAGATGCAATATCACCCTCTGACGAATCTGTAGGAAGGTAAAGATGACCACGCCCACTCGCCATAAATATCGGCTCAAATGCCTGGAACATAAGTAAAATGAGAGACATTTAATATTCTGGTACTTTTTTGTACTTTTTTTCTTATAAAAAAATGATGTAAGCACAGGGTCATACCCCTGTCCTATGATATTTGGATGCCTGGCAAGTGTCAACAGGAAGCCTTGAATTGCTTCTGTGCCCTAGTGAGCTAAACAGGTATTGCATTAATTTTGATGAGCGGAAATACACTTTCATTTACTTAAGTCAGTCAAATATTGCTTAAATATTCAAGTGGAACTCGTGGACAGCCAAACACATTATTGAAACATTTATCAAAATCTCACATACTTGGTTGACGGTACCAGGTGAGCGTTGATAGGCGCCATAGAGCGGACCTGTTCTACCCACACTTGATCTGAAGCTCAAGTCTCGTAAAGTCACGTCCTTCTGTGCGAATTCCCAATCTGAGTCATCAAACGCGCTGCAAACATTAGAAAAAAACCAGAATTCAACAAAAAGCCTTCAAAAACAGAACTCGCAATACGATGAAAAGAACTACGAAATCATGTATTCTACATGTGGAGTAGTTGTCAACTGCTAGTTGCCAATTAATTCTAGTAAAACTGGTTAGGTCACCTGGCACCTTTACTTAACTGTTAAACCCATCGAAGACGACATTCAACAGTATACATTGCACATATTAGAAGAACCCAAAATAACCCAAACAAAGTCGCGAACACTTTGATTTAAAATATATCAGATTATATACCAGTACAATACCTCATGTTATGTGTAGATGCTAAGTTCTTCCTCCGACATACACATATAATGACGACAGCAAATATTACAATTAACAAGAGTCCTGCACTTAGACCCACCGCCATTATGAACTCTATAGTTGCCGTGGATTTCTCGCACATTGTACCATGGTAAACGTGGAATGACGTCTTCTGGCATCTGAAATTCACAATAGACAAGCATGTTTATTTGGAAAAACAGTACCTTAATTCTTCAAAAGTAGAATGTTCAGAACATGGGAGATTTAAAACATAGATGAGGAGTGAACGCCAGATGTCTTTTCTTTGTACTTTAGTTTAACATCATGCACATTAGTCACTCTTTTTTTCATTTGATCTCTGTTTGATTTCCTGTGTTGAAATTGAAAAAGGAAATAACTCTATGGACAAGGAGACGACATGGAAATTACCTTTGTTAACAACTGAGGCTTGAAATTCACATTTTGACTGCTAAAACTAAGTCTTTGGCTTTCAGTGGTTTAATTTCATTTCCTATTTCAGTTGTGTGTTGGGCATTATGTTGTGTGATTATGGTCTGTGTTTTTAGTGTTTTCTATGTTTAGCTATTTAAGTTGAGTGATGTCTTCCCTATTCGAATTTTCTTGTTCCTTTTTCATAAGCTCATACGTTTTTTTTATTCAATTTCAAAAAATGCAAAGGGACGCGCTATATTATTGATATATTGACTCTATTTGGATGACACTTGCAGCTAGCGCTAGGCCTTGACGTTATTCTGGAAATCAAAGAAACTTTGACTTATCATTTTTGTACATCCCACATGTGAAAATACATTTATTTTACTCTCCGAATATCTAGAAATAATACTCAATTTAGCAACATCAGGCCCGCTCTGACAATATGAAATCGGATGCCTCTAAAACACATGGCCAAACGAACACACAAAGACACACATACCGTTTATGATATGTGTTCCTTGTTCCTGATAGATTTTGATGGCACTTACTTGCAAGCCTTGGCATTATTCTGTATATCAAAGAAACATTGACCATGGTTACCACACACATCCTCCCCGTCATCACATCTATGTACACATGATCCTAGGGTAGGACTTGTCGTGGTACATTGATAGTAGTATGACTCTGTACAGATATTCTCCAAATAGCTGCATGGGTCTGCTATCAACTTCTCTGAAATGTAAAAAGACGCTATGTACGAGGGTCAGTCAAGAAAAACTGAGAGTTGGTAAATACACATCAGGAGATTAAATGTTCGAATATTGTCTATAAATTTCGTGAAATATGGTATCTCATCGTTGTTATGACGAATACCAATATTGGGTATGGAAATTTGATTCTTGTTTCCAGGCAACCGAAGAAGACAACTCGAAGGCAATCGTTCGCGCTGTCTGTAGAACTCAATTGTGCGTTGCTATGGCAACATAAAGTTATATAGAACATTTTCAAACTTATTTTTTATTTTGTAATACATTAATCTATCAGATATACTTAATTATGTTTGATTTGTTCCTCCAATATAGAAAATATACTTGATGGTATTATTAATTGTCACTTTATTTGTTGGTATTGAGACCACAATTTTACCCCACCCAAAAGAACGCATGATGTTTTTCAAAAGTGAAGTTATATTTTTTATTTCTATTACGGTCACTTTACTCCATTATATACATTCATAATCCTCATGAGCAGAAATTGTGAATTTAGTGATCAGTTTTAGAATACCATGGCAACGCAAAGAACACATGCCGAGAAAATCGATAAATTACGGGTAAAATTGTTGCTAGGCAACTGAACAATACAGCATTAGTGGCCTTTCTGTAACAAACGTCCGTTATTATTTGATATATACGATTCTACAAAATACATGTGTTGGTTGTACTAAATTACTACATATAAAGTTGACATAAACGTTCGAATTGACAACAAAATAAGTCCCCAGTCGCTGGCGCGAACGCATACCCCTCAGTGATATTCTTTGGTTGCTTGGCAACTTTATTTCTAAGCATATATACGATCACGGAATTCATCAGACTATCCACAATGGATAAAAGTTGACGATGATTGATCGAAAATACGATTGTATATACGCTTTGAAGGCTTAATTTAACAACTCTCAGTTTTTCTTGACTAGCCCTCGTATTTGCATTCCAATCTGTCAACTAAAAGTAAAAATATGAATTTAAATAAAAAAAAATATTATCTCTAGTATGATTCATACTATGGGCCTACGCCAATTATAGAATTAAAGCTCATGTGGAAATACGATGGAACTTATGTATAGGTCATATCGCAAGAATTATCAATCATTATGTGATTGCTCCACAATAAGATGTTTCTCAAATGTCCCTTAAAGTGTGTAGAGCTATATCTGACGATATTTCTTTAAAAATAATTCAAAAACTGAAAAACATTTGTCCTTTCTTATCCATTAGATCATTTTTCGCTTCAGCTTTAACAGAAACTCTATCTGTGATTCATGGGACATGCGAAGTGTCCGTTTTCATACGAAAGTGTTCTAGAATACGCAAAGTCGACGGTTGAAATTATAAGAATCGTCTATTTTTTCGACATGGACATGGAACACATTCATTTACAATTAAGGTAGTCCAGTATCATACTTAAAACGATGCAAGTAATTATTTTGACATATTATGACCGTTAGATATATAGCTCTATATACTAGTACTTAAAGCCCAGATCGCGTCTACAAGAAAATAGTTTTTTGAAGAAAAAAAATATGAAAAAAATGGGATCGAATAAGCAAAACTTTGTTTTTTCTATTAAACTATAATTATGTGATCATTTTCACTACCTTTCGATCTGTCTGCACTGAACATTTTCCCGATTTAACAAATAAGCATCGGAAGGCATTGGGTAAAGGTCAACCTGGTCTAGGGGGGGGGGGGGCTTCGGTGGTAATTATTTAACAATATGTGATATCCCAGTCCCCGATGCCTCCCGAAGCTTATTTATTTAAATTGGGAGTACATCGCCGAGGGGGCCGAAATATGCTCAGTGTAACCGAGGCATTAACAGATAATCTTAAAGATAATTTAGAACTTATAGTGAAATGAATGCGTTACCTGCTTCTGGGAGTATAGTTTGATTTGTTATTACTCCTCTACTTGTGTTTAGCTTGACCTTATTGGCATCAGTGTTATCTTTTACTTGTTGAAGGACTTCAGTGATATTCTTATCATGGTCGGTCAGTGATGTCTGACGTAGTTTTGTTGACACTTCAACCTTGATACTACCCGCACTGATAATAATAAATCAAAATTGATTGAATAATAATAACGTTACTACTACTAATAATAATACCAATAATAATGATAATAATAATAATAATAATAATAATTATAAAAATAATAATGATAAAATATAAAAATAGAGAATCTTGAATGGGTGCTGATTCATTACGATTTTTATTAAACGAGTTGACAAAACAATATGACACAAGGCTCCGCCGAGTGTCATATTGTTTTTTGTGAACGAGTTTAATCAAAATGGTAAGGAATGAGCACTCATTCAAGATTCTTTTTATCATATAACCTTAGTAAACGCTAAATATCTTAGAAAAAATGATGATATATGCTGCATATGGTCACGAGGTTTCAAACAAAATTTAATGGTACTTCGAGTGTGACGCACGGACTTCGTGGGTGGCTACCGTGTTGATTCAAGGCACGGATTGGCTTACGTTACATCACCCTGAACCAATCAACCAACCACCGTCAAGCTAATTTGCATATTTCTGTAACGGGCTGGGAGTGCATTACACTATTGCCGGCACGGCTTTAATGCACTGCCACACCGCAAGTTATGTGATAAAAGAACATAAGGAATAAATTGTAAATTGATAAATAATAATTGCACACACTGGTAGCATTTGGAAGTCCAACGAGTTCAAAGACAGCTATAACAAATTCAATACCCATTCGACTACATGTTTAACTTTGAACCTAGACAAAACGAAGCTTACACTCTAAGTTAAAGCTGCTACAACTACAACATTTTACAAGAACTCCAAGTAACTACAATGAACTAAAATGATGGTAATAAGTGTCCCCTTGAAAACTAGGCTAGTCCTTACCTGAATTTGAATTCCAAATCGTCTCTTAGGAAAGGAGTATTTTTGAAAATATTTTCTTGTATCTAAAATATAATAAGTAGATTACTTTACGTTTTTTATTTAAGAAATAAAAATCTGTTCGCGTTTTTTGTCGGTGAATAAAACACGGGCAGGAGTTCGGTTGCGGAAAAATTAAATCACGAGTGCGTAGCACGAGTGATTTAATTTTCCGCATCCGAACGAGTGCCCGTGTTTTATTCACCGACAATATACAAGAACAGAGTTTTTATTTCGATTCTAAATACGATAATATCCCGCACTATTTAACTGCGCGCATTCCATTTTCACCCATTTGACATTGAACATAATTCCACGATGAAATTGAGTGGCTTATTAGCTGGTACAATTACCTCCCTCGTTAATGAAAACGACCTTCGTAATTTTCTGAAGGAAATACCACAATTTAAACATTGAAACAATTTTAATAACACGAGTATATGGTTTCTATTTCATAAAATGAAAAATATAAATGGATTGATTATCAGAAGCTTTAATAAAACTCGGTTTCTAGAGTACATTGGAGTTTCTAAAAATAGATGCGTCATAGATGTAACACTGGATTCTCGTGCAACTCGCCTTGTCATCGTGACTCGTAGTAAATTTTACTATAAAGTTTACGTTCATTCATTCATAAATATGTCAAGTGATACTGGGCGTAAATAGAAACAGCCAATTTGATAGGTATGTTTTATGGGGGCAATAAAACATGGTTCGGTTCGTTCTTTGTGTATTGGATTAATCCGCGAATCGTGTTAGAATTGAAAATAAAGGCAAACTGTCAACAACTCAACAATTTTGTCCCAGCTACATTCTCGATTCAACAGTCAACGTTGTCCGTTTAGTACATTTTGAGAGATAAATGCACAAGGGCCGAGCATGCCGTACATAGCCTATACTTGCTTTATTTCAACTGAAATATGACAGGCATATACATAGAACCGGGTCACCAGATTAGACAATAAGCGCTGTAACCATTTGTCTACGGAGGCACGCGTGTCATGTCACATACTTATATCATTTCACACACGTGTAGCATGTAACGCACGCAAAAATCCCCACGACCAATAAGATTGAACACAAACCCAATATGAGGTCAATGCAGTATCCCTTGTATAAAATACACGTGTTTCACAAAGCACAATGTATTCCAAACTGAAAACAAAAGATATTTGTAAAACGTGTATGCCACCATGGCACCCTAATTGTCAGAAATACTCAATGTCAATGTGACCTTGAGCTTTGGCCTATTGAACTCAAAATCGTTATGGACCATCTACTGTTGCTGACCTACCTCCATCCAAAGTTCGAAGATCCTAGGGCATTCTTTTAGAACGGAAATCATTTTAATCTACCGACAGCAGACCGACCAACATACGCAAAGCGATAAATGTTTTATTTCCCCTCATCAAAGATGGGGGGAAGGGGGATTAAAACATGTCGGTATAAATGTACGTATATTACCGTTTCCTTCAGACTGAACATAAATTCTTTATCTAGATGTAAATCCACGACATACGATCCTTTGATAGTCAGATTGAAGACGAACATGTATACAGCAGAAACTGAAAGTAAAAAGCAATTAATAATTTGAAACTAAAAAGAAAACCATTCAACTTCTATTATGACGAGTAAATTCCGGGTATTTCGGCCGAATTACGGGGGTCCCGGGGTACGGTCTTTAAACCATCCATTTTACCCAAAATGCCAGATTCTGACGTCAGAGCGCGAGCGGAAGCTCAATGGCAGACGAATACCGGCAGACTGCATAGACGTGAGTTCGTGGACGAATACAAGACCCGTGCACGGAGAACCGACTACAGGAAATCGGTGAATTTTATCCTCGTATATTGTGCTTATAATTACCACCGGCGGAATACTAAAAAGCAAAGCAAACCGCTATATCATGTCACGTTTTATTACTCTATACCTAGGGCAACAAAGTAATGGCAGATTAAAACAAGTACATCATATAATTACTACGGCTAGAAGAAATTACATACTGATACATGTGTGAGTTAATTGTAACTTGAATAAAGAATGCTTACCAAAATTGGGAAGGATGGTAGGAAACACGGTCGGTCTTCCGGGTGGTTTTCCGGTTGGTTTTCCGGTCGGTCTTCCTGTTGGTTTTCCGGTCGGTTTGCCAGTAGGTTCTGGTGTTGTAACCGATGAAGAAACGCTAAGCGAAGTGGAATCCACGCTTGAGGTACTTGTCTTGGTAAACAACGTTGATAGCGTATATGATGTAGTAGTGTATGGAATATCAGTGCTGGGATTTGGAACAGTCGAGGTACTTGGATGTATTGTTGTACTTTCACCGCTCGTTGATTCAGTGGTGATACTCGGTGATGTTTCACTGACAGTAGATATTGATTCAGTGGTGACACTAGGTGATGCTTCACTGACAGTAGAGGTTGATTCAGTGGTGATACTAGGTGATGCTTCACTGACAGTAGAGGTTGATTCAGTGGTGATACTCGGTGTTGTTTCACTGACAGTAGATATTGATTCAGTGGTGACACTAGGTGATGCTTCACTGACAGTAGAGGTTGATTCAGTGGTGATACTCGGTGTCCCTGTTGTTTCACTGACAGTAGAGGTTGATTCAGTGGTGATACTCGGTGTCCCTGTTGTTTCACTGACAGTAGAGGTTGATTCAGTGGTGATACTCGGTGTCCCTGTTGTTTCACTGACAGTAGAGGTTGATTCAGTGGTGATACTAGGTGATGCATCACTGACAGTAGAGGATGATTCAGTGGTGATACTTGGTGTTGTTTCACTGACAGTAGAGATTGATTCAGTGGTGATACTTGGTGTTGTTTCACTGACAGTAGAGGTTGATTCAGTGGTGATACTAGGTGATGCTTCACTGACAGTAGAGGATGATTCAGTGGTGATACTCGGTGTTGTTTCACTGACAGTAGATATTGATTCAGTGGTGATACTTGGTGATGCTTCACTGACAGTAGAGGATGATTCAGTGGTGACACTAGGTGATGTTTCACTGACAGTAGAGATTGATTCAGTGGTGATACTTGGTGTCCCTGTTGTTTCACTGACAGTAGAGGTTGATTCAGTGGTAATACTTGGTGTTGTTTCACTGACAGTAGAGGTTGATTCAGTGGTGATACTTGGTGATGCTTCACTGACAGTAGAGGATGATTCAGTGGTGACACTAGGTGATGCATCACTGACAGTAGAGGATGATTCAGTGGTTATACTTGGTGATGTTTCACTGACAGTAGAGGATGATTCAGTGGTGACACTAGGTGATGCATCACTGACAGTAGAGGATGATTCAGTGGTTATACTTGGTGATGTTTCACTGACAGTAGAGATTGATTCAGTGGTAATACTTGGTGTTGTTTCACTGACAGTAGAGGTCGATTCAGTGGTGATACTTGGTGATGTTTCACTGACAGTAGAGGATGATTCAGTGGTTATACTTGGTGTTGTCTCACTGACAGTAGAGGTTGATTCAGTGGTGATACTTGGTGATGTTTCACTGACAGTAGAGATTGATTCAGTGGTAATACTTGGTGTTGTTTCACTGACAGTAGAGGTCGATTCAGTGGTGATACTTGGTGTTGTTTCACTGACAGTAGAGATTGATTCAGTGGTGATACTTGGTGATGTTTCACTGACAGTAGAGATTGATTCAGTGGTAATACTTGGTGTTGTTTCACTGACAGTAGAGGTTGATTCAGTGGTGATACTCGGTGTCCCTGTTTCAGGAGAGATTGATTCAGTACTACCAGCATCGATTGTTGTTGTTGATGGTGACGTCACTGTACTACCAGTATCGGTAGTTGCTGTTGGTAAAGAAGTGACAGTAGTACCAGTGTCGGTTGTTGCTGTTGGTAAAGACGTGACGGTACTACCAGTATCGGTTGTAGCTGTTATTGGTGACGTGACGGTACTACCAGTATCGGTTGTTGCTGTCGGTAAAGACGTGTCTGTACTACCAGTGTCGGTAGTTGCTGTTGGTATAGACGTGACGGTACTACCAGTATCGGTTGTAGCTGTTGTTGGTGACGTGACGGTACTACCAGTATCGGTTGTTGCTGTCGGTAAAGACGTGCCTGTACTACCAGTGTCGGTTGTTGCTGTTGGTAAAGACGTGACGGTACTACCAGTATCGGTTGTAGCTGTTGTTGGTGACGTGACAGTACTACCAGTGTCGGTTGTTGCCGTTGGTGACGTGACAGTAGTACCAGTGTCGGTTGTTGCCGTTGGTGACGTGACAGTACTACCAGTGTCGGTTGTTGCCGTTGGTAAAGACGTGACAGTACTACCAGTGTCGGCTGTTGCCAGTGGCGACGTGACAGTACTACCAATATCGGTTGTTGCCGTTAGTGACGTGACAGTACTACCAGTGTCGGTTGTTGCCGTTGGTGACGTGACAGTACTACCAGTGTCGGTTGTTGCCGTTGGTAAAGACGTGACAGTACTACCAGAGTCGGTTGTTGCTGTTGGTAAAGAAGTGACAGTACTACCAGTATCTGTTGATGCTGTTGTTGCTAAAGACGTGATAGTACTACCAGTATCGGTTGTTGCTGTTGGTAAATACGTGACAGTACTACCAGTGTCGGTTGTTGCTGTTGGTAAATACGTGACGGTACTACCAGTGTCGGCTGTTGCCGTTGGTGACGTGACAGTACTACCAGTATCGGTTGTTGCTGTTGTTGCTAAAGACGTGACAGTACTACCAGTATCGGTTGTTGCCGTCGGTGACGTGACAGTACTATCAGTATCGGTTGTTGCCGTTGGTAAAGACGTGACGGTACTACCAGTGTCGGTTGTTGCCGTTGGTAAAGACTTGACAGTACTACCAGTGTCGGTTGTTGCTGTTGGTAAAGACGTGACAGTACTACCAGTGTCGGTTGTTGCTGTTGGTAAAGACGTGACAGTACTACCAGTGTCGGTTGTTGCTGTTAGTAAAGACGTGACGGTACTACCAGTGTCGGTTGTTGCTGTTGGTAAAGACGTGACGGTACTACCAGTATCAGTTGTAGCTGTTGTTGGTGATGTGACGGTACTACCTGTATCGGTTGTTGCTGTTGGTAAAGACGTGACAGTACTACCAGTGTCGGCTGTTGCCAGTGGCGACGTGACAGTACTACCAATATCGGTTGTTGCCGTTAGTGACGTGACAGTACTACCAGTGTCGGTTGTTGCCGTTGGTGACGTGACAGTACTACCAGTGTCGGTTGTTGCCGTTGGTAAAGACGTGACAGTACTACCAGAGTCGGTTGTTGCTGTTGGTAAAGAAGTGACAGTACTACCAGTATCTGTTGATGCTGTTGTTGCTAAAGACGTGATAGTACTACCAGTATCGGTTGTTGCTGTTGGTAAATACGTGACAGTACTACCAGTGTCGGTTGTTGCTGTTGGTAAATACGTGACGGTACTACCAGTGTCGGCTGTTGCCGTTGGTGACGTGACAGTACTACCAGTATCGGTTGTTGCTGTTGTTGCTAAAGACGTGACAGTACTACCAGTATCGGTTGTTGCCGTCGGTGACGTGACAGTACTATCAGTATCGGTTGTTGCCGTTGGGAAAGACGTGACGGTACTACCAGTGTCGGTTGTTGCCGTTGGTAAAGACTTGACAGTACTACCAGTGTCGGTTGTTGCTGTTGGTAAAGACGTGACAGTACTACCAATGTCGGTTGTTGCTGTTGGTAAAGACGTGACAGTACTACCAGTGTCGGTTGTTGCTGTTAGTAAAGACGTGACGGTACTACCAGTGTCGGTTGTTGCTGTTGGTAAAGACGTGACGGTACTACCAGTATCAGTTGTAGCTGTTGTTGGTGATGTGACGGTACTACCTGTATCGGTTGTTGCTGTTTGTAAAGACGTGACAGTACTACCAGTATCGGTTGTTGCTGACGGTAAAGACGTGACGGTACTACCAGTATCGGTTGTTGCTGTTGGTAAAGACGTGACGGTACTACCAGTATCGGTTGTTGCTGTTGGTAAAGACGTGACGGTACTACCAGTATCGGTTGTTGCTGTTGGTAAAGACGTGACGGTACTACCAGTATCGGTTGTTGCTGTTGGTAAAGACGTGACGGTACTACCAGTATCGGTTGTTGCTGTTGGTAAAGACGTGACGGTACTACCAGTATCGGTTGTTGCTGTTGGTAAAGACGTGACAGTACTACCAGTATCGGTTGTTGCTGTTGGTAAAGACGTGACGGTACTACCAGTGTCGGTTGTTGCCGTTGGTAAAGACGTGACAGTACTACCAGTATGGGTTGTTGCTGTTGGTAAAGACGTGACGGTACTACCAGTATCGGTTATTGCTGTTGGTAAAGACGTGACAGTACTACCAGTAAGGGTTGTTGCTGGTGGTAAAGACGTGACAGTACTACCAGTGTCGGTCGTTGCCGTTGGTAAAGACGCGACAGTACTACCATTGTCAGTTGTTGCCGTTGGTGACGTGACGGTACTACCAGTGTCGGTTGTTGTCGATGCTGGTAAAGACGTGACAGTACTACCAGTGTCGGTTGTTGCAGTTGGTGATGTGACAGTACTACCAGTATCGGTTGTAGCAGTTGGTGATGTGACAGTACTACCAGTATCGGTTGTTGCAGTTGGTGATGTGACAGTACTACCAGTATCGGTTGTTGCAGTTGGTGATGTGACAGTACTACCAGTATCGGTTGTTGCAGTTGGTGATGTGACAGTACTACCAGTATCGGTTGTTGCAGTTGGTGATGTGACAGTACTACCAGTATCTGTTGTTGCTGTTTTTGGTAAAGACGTGACAGTACTACCAATGTCGGTTGTTGCCGTTGGTGACGTGACGGTACTACCAGTGTCAGTTGTTGTCGATGCTGGTATAGACGTGACAGTACCATCAGTATCGGTTGTTGCTGTTGGTGATGTGACAGTACTACCAGTATCGGTTGTTGCAGTTGGTGATGTGACAGTACTACCAGTATCGGTTGTTGCAGTTGGTGATGTGACAGTACTACCAGTATCGGTTGTTGCAGTTGGTGATGTGACAGTACTACCAGTATCTGTTGTTGCTGTTTTTGGTAAAGACGTGACAGTACTACCAATGTCGGTTGTTGCCGTTGGTGACGTGACGGTACTACCAGTGTCGGTTGTTGTCGATGCTGGTAAAGACGTGACAGTACCATCAGTATCGGTTGTTGCTGTTGGTGATGTGACAGTACTACCAGTATCGGTTGTTGCAGTTGGTGATGTGACAGTACTACCAGTATCGGTTGTTGCAGTTTGTGATGTGACAGTACTACCAGTATCGGTTGTTGCAGTTGGTGATGTGACAGTACTACCAGTATCGGTTGTTGTCGATGTTGATATAGACGTGACTGTACTACCAGTATCGGTTGTTGTCGATGTTGGTATAGACGTGACTGTTCTACCAGTATCGGTTGTTGTCGATGTTGATATAGACGTGACTGTACTATCAGTATCGGTTGTTGTCGATGTTGATATAGACGTGACTGTACTACCAGTATCGGTTGTTGTCGATGTTGGTTTAGAGGTGATGGTACTACCAGTATCGGTTGTTGTCGATGTTGGTTTAGACGTGATGGTACTACCAGTATCGGTTGTTGTCGATGTTGGTATAGACGTGACTGTACTGCCAGTGTTGGTTGTTGCTGATGGTAAAACAGTGACGGTACTACCAGTATCGGTTGTTATTGATGTTGGTATAGACGTGAATGTACTACCAGTATTGGTTGTTTTCGATGTTGATATAGACGTGACTGTACCACCAGTGTCAGTTGTTGCTGATGGTAAAGCCGTGACGGTACTACCAGTATCGGTTGTTGTTGATGTTGGTATAGACGTGACGGTACTACTGGTAACGATTGTTGTCGACGTTGGTAAAGATGTTACTTTACTATCAGTTTCTGTTGTTGCCGATGTTGGTTTAGAGGTGATGGTACTACCAGTATCGGTTGTTGTCGATGTTGGTTTAGACGTGATGGTACTACCAATGTCGGTTGTTGCTGTTGTTGGTGACGTAATGATACTACCAGAGTCGGTTGTTGTTGTTGGTGACGTGACGGTACTGCCAGTGTCGGTTGTTTCTGTAGGTAACGACGTGACGGTACTACCAGAATCGGTTGTTGCTGTTGGTGACGTGACAGTACTACCAGTATCGGTTAATGTTTTTGGTGACGTGACGGTACTACCAGTGTCGGTTGTTGCTGTTGTTGGTGACGATATGGTACTACCAGTATCGGTTATTGTTGTTGGAGACAAAATGGTACTTCCAATGTCGGTTATTGTTGTTGGTGACGTGATAGTACTACATGTATCGGTTATTGCAGTAGTAGGGGACGTCATTGTACTACCAGTGTCGGTTATTGCTGTTGGTAAAGACATGACGGTACTACCAGTATCGGTTGTAGCTGTTGTTTGTGACGTGACGGTACTACCAGTATCGGTTGTTGCTGTTGGTAAAGACGTGATTGTACTACCAGTTTCGATTGTTGCTGTAGGTAACGACGTGACGGTACTACCAGTATCGATTGTTGTTGTTGATGACGTGACGGTACTACCAGTGTCGGTGATTGCTGTTGGTGACGTGACAGTACTACCAGTATCGGTTAATGTTGTTGGTGACGTGACGGTACTGCCAGTGTCAGTTGTTTCTGTAGGTAACGACGTGACGGTACTATCAGTATCGGTTGTTATTGTTGGTGACGTGACGGTACTACCAGTGTCGGTTGTTGCTGTTGTTGGTGACGTAATGATACTACCAGTATCGGTTGTATCTGTTGGTGACGTAATGGTACTACCAGTGTCGGTTGTTGCTGTTGTTGCTGTTGATGTTGGCGCAATGGTACTACCAGTTTCGATTGTTGCTGTTGCTGGTGACATGACGGTACTACCAGTATCGGTTGTTACTGTTGGTGACGTGATGGTACTACCAGTGACGGTTGTTGCCGTTTTTGGTGACGTGACGGTACTACCAGAATCGGTTGTTGCTGTTGTTGGTGACGTAACGGTACTACCAGTATCGGCAGTTACTGTTGGTGACGTGATAGTACTACCAGTTTTGATTGTTGCTGTTGTTGGTGACGTAATGGTACTACCAGTATCGGTTGTTGCTGTTGGTGGCGTAATGGTACTAACAGTATCAATTGTTGTCGATGTTGGTATAGACGTGATGATACTACCAATATCGGTTGTTGCTGTTGTTGGTGACGTAATGATACTGCCAGAGTCGGTTGTTGTTGTTGGTGACTTGACGGAACTGCCAGGGTCGGTTGTTTCTGAAGGTAACGACGTGACGGTACTACCAGAATCGGTTGTTGCTGTTGGTGACGTGACAGTACTACCAGTATCGGTTAATGTTGTTGGTGACGTGACGGTACTACCAGTGTCGATTGTTGCTGTTGTTGGTGACGATATGGTACTACCAGTATCGGTTATTGTTGTTGGAGACAAAATGGTACTTCCAATGTCGGTTATTGTTCTTGGTGACGTGATAGTACTACCTGTATCGGTTATTGCAGTAGTAGGGGACGTCATTGTACTACCAGTGTCGGTTGTTGCTGTTGGTAAAGACATGACGGTACTACCAGTATCGGTTGTTGCTGTTGGTAAAGACGTGATTGTACTACCAGTTTCGATTGTTGCTGTAGGTAACGACGTGACGGTACTACCAGTATCGATTGTTGTTGTTGATGACGTGACGGTACTACCAGTGTCGGTGATTGCTGTTGGTGACGTGACAGTACTACCAGTATCGGTTAATGTTGTTGGTGGCGTGACAGTACTGCCAGTGTCGGTTGTTTCTGTAGGTAACGACGTGACGGTACTACCAGTATCGGTTGTTATTATTGGTGACGTGACGGTACTACCAGTGTCGGTTGTTGCTGTTGTTGGTGACGTAATGATACTACCAGTATCGGTTGTATCTGTTGGTGACGTAATGGGACTACCAGTGTTGGTTGTTGCTGTTGTTGTGGGCGTAATGGTACTACCAGTTTCGATTGTTGCTGTTGCTGGTGACATGACGGTACTACCAGTATCGGTTGTTACTGTTGGTGACGTGATGGTACTACCAGTGACGGTTGTTGCCGTTTTTGGTGACGTAACGGTACTACCAGTATCGGCAGTTACTGTTGGTGACGTGATAGTACTACCAGTTTTGATTGTTGCTGTTGTTGGTGACGTAATGGTACTACCAGTATCGGTTGTTGCTGTTGTTGGTGACGTAACGGTACTACCAGTATCGGCAGTTACTGTTGGTGACGTGATAGTACTTCCAGTTTTGATTGTTGCTGTTGTTGGTGACGTAATGGTACTACCAGTATCGGTTGTTGCTGTTGGTGGCGTAATAGTACTAACAGTTTCGATTGTTGTCGATGTTGGTATAGACGTGATGGTACTACCAATATCGGTTTTTGCTGTTGTTGGTGACGTTATGATACTACCAGAGTCGGTTGTTGTTGTTGGTGACGTGACGGAACTGCCAGTGTCGGTTGTTGCTGTTGGTAAAGACGTGATTGTACTACCAGTTTCGATTGTTGCTGTAGGTAACGACGTGGCGGTACTACCAGTATCGATTGTTGTTGTTGATGACGTGACGGTACTACCAGTGTCGGTGATTGCTGTTGGTGACGTGACAGTACTACCAGTATCGGTTAATGTTGTTGGTGACGTGACAGTACTGCCAGTGTCGGTAGTTTCTGTAGGTAACGACGTGACGGTACTACCAGTATCGGTTGTTATTATTGGTGACGTGACGGTACTACCAGTGTCGGTTGTTGCTGTTGTTGGTGACGTAATGATACTACCAGTATCGGTTGTACCTGTTGGTGACGTAATGGGACTACCAGTGTTGGTTGTTGCTGTTGTTGTGGGCGTAATGGTACTACCAGTTTCGATTGTTGCTGTTGCTGGTGACATGACGGTACTACCAGTATCGGTTGTTACTGTTGGTGACGTGATGGTACTACCAGTGACGGTTGTTGCCGTTTTTGGTGACGTAACGGTACTACCAGTATCGGCAGTTACTGTTGGTGACGTGATAGTACTACCAGTTTTGATTGTTGCTGTTGTTAGTGACGTAATGGTACTACCACTATCGGTTGTTGCTGTTGTTGGTGACGTGACGGTACTACCAGTATCGGTTGTTGCTGTTGTTGGTGACGTAACGGTACTACCAGTATCGGCAGTTACTGTTGGTGACGTGATGGTACTACCAGTTTTGATTGTTGCTGTTGTTGGTGACGTAATGGTACTACCAGTATCGGTTGTTGCTGTTGGTGGCGTAATAGTACTAACAGTTTCGATTGTTGTCGATGTTGGTATAGACGTGATGGTACTACCAATATCGGTTTTTGCTGTTGTTGGTGACGTAATGATACTACCAGAGTCGGTTGTTGTTGTTGGTGGCGTGACGGAACTGCCAGTGTCGGTTGTTGCTGTTGGTAAAGACGTGATTGTACTACCAGTTTCGATTGTTGCTGTAGGTAACGACATGACGGTACTACCAGTATCGGTTGTTGCTGTTGGTAAAGACGTGATTGTACTACCAGTTTCGATTGTTGCTGTAGGTAACGACGTGACGGTACTACCAGTATCGATTGTTGTTGTTGATGACGTGACGGTACTACCAGTGCCGGTGATTGCTGTTGGTGACGTGACAGTACTACCAGTATCGGTTAATGTTGTTGGTGACGTGACGGTACTGCCAGTGTCGGTTGTTTCTGTAGATAACGACGTGACGGTACTACCAGTATCGGTTGTTATTGTTGGTGACGTAATGATACTATCAGTATCGGTTGTATCTGTTGGTGACGTAATGGTACTCCAAGTGTCGGTTGTTGCTGTTGTTGCTGTTGTTGTTGGCGTAATGGTACTACCAGTTTCGATTGTTGCTGTTGCTGGTGACATGACGGTACTACCAGTATCGGTTGTTACTGTTGGTGACGTGATGGTACTACCAGTGACGGTTGTTGCCGTTTTTGGTGACGTGACGGTACTACCAGTATCGGTTGTTGCTGTTGTTGGTGACGTAACGGTACTACCAGAATCGGCAGTTACTGTTGGTGACGTAATAGTACTACCAGTTTTGATTGTTGCTGTTGTTGGTGACGTTATGTTACTACCAGTATCGGTTGTCGTCGATGTTGGTATAGACGTGATGATACTACCAATATCGGTTGTTGCTGTTGTTGGTGACGTAATGATACTACCAGAGTCGGTTGTTGTTGTTGGTGACGTGACGGTACTACCAGTGTCGGTGATTGTTGTTGGTGACGTGACAGTACTACCAGTATCGGTTAATGTTGTTGGTGACGTGACGGTACTGCCAGTGTCGGTTGTTTCTGTAGGTAACGACGTGACGGGACTACCAGTATCGGTTGTTATTGTTGGTGACGTGACGGTACTACCAGTGTCGGTTGTTGCTGTTGTTGGTGACGTAATGATACTACCAGTATCAGTTGTATCTGTTGGTGACGTAATGGTACTCCCAGTGTCGGTTGTTGCTGTTGTTGCTGTTGGTGTTGGAGTAATGGTACTACCAGTTTCGATTGTTGCTGTTGCTGGTGACATGTCGGTACTACCAGTATCGGTTGTTACTGTTGGTGACGTGATGGTACTACCAGTGACGGTTGTTGCCGTTTTTGGTGACGTGACGGTACTACCAGTATCGGTTGTCGCTGTTGTTGGTGACGTAACGGTACTATCAGTATCGGCAGTTACTGTTGGTGACGTGATAGTACTACCAGTTTTGATTGTTGCTGTTGTTGGTGACGAAATGGTACTACCAGTATCGGTTGTTGCTGTTGGTGGCGTAATGGTACTAACAGTATCGATTATTGTCGATGTTGGTATAGACGTGATGATACTACCTATATCGGTTGTTGCTGTTGTTGGTGACGTAATGATACTACCAGAGTCGGTTGTTGTTGTTGGTGACGTGACGGAACTGCCAGGGTAGGTTGTTTCTGTAGGTAACGACGTGACGGTACTACCAGAATCGGTTGTTGCTGTTGGTGACGTGACAGTACTACCAGTATCGGTTAATGTTGTTGATGACGTGACGGTTCTACTAGTGTCGGTTGTTGCTGTTGTTGGTGACGATATGGTACTACCAGTATCGGTTATTGTTGTTGGAGACAAAATGGTACTTCCAATGTCGGTTATTGTTGTTGGTGACGTGATAGTACTACCTGTATCGGTTATTGCAGTAGTAGGGGACGTCATTGTACTACCAGTGTCGGTTGTTGCTGTTGGTAAAGACATGACGGTACTACCAGTATCGGTTGTAGCTGTTGTTGGTGACGTGACGGTACTGGCAGTATCGGTTGTTGCTGTTGGTAAAGACGTGATTATACTACCAGTTTCGATTGTTGCTGTAGGTAATGACGTGACGGTTCTACCAGTATCTTTTGTTGTTTGTGGTGACGTGACGGTACTACCAGTGTCAGTGATTGGTGTTGGTGACGTAACAGTACTACCAGTATCGGTTAATGTTGTTGGTGACGTGACGGTACTACCAGTTTCGATTGTTGCTGTTGTTGGTGACGTAATGGTACTACCAGTATCGATTGTTGCTGTAGGTGATGTGACGGCACTACCAGTATCGGTTGTTGCTGTTGGTGATGTGACGGTACTACCAGTATCGGTTGTTGCTGTTGGTGACGTGATGGTACTACCAATATCGGTTGTGGCTGTAGGTAAAGACGTGACGGTTCTACCAGTATCGGTTGTTGCTGTTGTTGGTGACGTAATGATACTAGCAGTATCGGTTGTTGCTGTTGGTATAGACGTTATGGTAGTATCAATATCGGTTGTTGCTGTTGATATCGACGTGACGGTACTACCAGTTTCGGTTGTTGCTGTTGTTGGTGACGTGACGTTTTTACCAGTATCGGTTGTTGCTGTTGGTATAGACGTGATGGTATTACCAGTATCGATTGTGGTTTTTGTTGGTGACGTGACGGTACTACTAGTTTCGATTGTTGCTGTTGTTGGTGACATAATAATACTAGCAGTATTGGTTGTTGCTGTTGTTGGTGACGTGATGGTACTTCCAGTATAGGTTGTTCCTGTTGGTATAGACGTGATGGTACTACCAGTATCGATTGTTGCTGTTGTTGGTGACATAATAATACTAGCAGTATTGGTTGTTGCTGTTGTTTTTGACGTGATGGTACGTCCAGTATAGGTTGTTGCTGTTGGTGACGTGATGGTACTACCAGTGTCGATCGTTGCTGTTGTTGGTGACGTAATGGTACTAACAGTATCGGTTGTTGCTGTTGTTGATGACGTGACTGTTCTACCAGTATCGGTTGTTGCTGTTGTTGGTGACGTGACCGAACTACCTGTATCGGTTATTGCAGTTTTTGGTGACGTTATGGTACTACCAGTATCGGTTGTCGCTGATGTTGGTGACGTAATAGTACTATCAGTATCGGTTGTTGCTGTTGGTATCAACGTGACGGTACTACCAGTATCGGTTGTTGCTGTTGTTGGTGACGTGACGGTTCTACCAGTATCGGTTGTTGCTGTTGGTATATACGTGACGGTACTTCCAGTATCGGTTGTTGTTGTTGTCGGTGACGTTATGGTACTACCAGTATCGGTTGTTGCTGTTGGTGACGTGACGGCACTACCATAATCGGTTATTAAAGATGTTGGTAAAGACGTGACTGTACTACCTGTATCGATTGTTGCTGTAGGTAAAGACGTGACGGTACTACCAGTATCGGTTGTTGTCGATGTTGGTATAGACTTGATGGTACAACCAGTATCGATTGTTGCTGTTGGCGACGTAATGGTACTACCAGTATCGGTTGTTGCTGTTTTTGGTGATGTAACTGTTCTACCAGTATCAATTGATGCTGTTGTTGGTGACGTGATGGTACTACCAGTATCGGTTGTTCCTTTTGGTGACGTAAAGCTACTACCTGGGTCGGTTGTTGTCGATGTTGGTATAGACGTGACTGTACTACCAGTATCGGTTATTCCTTTTGGTGACGTAATGCTACTACCAGTGTCGGTTGTTGTCGATATTGGTATAGACGTGACTGTACTACCAGTATCGGTTGTTCCTTTTGATGACGTAATGCTACTACCAGTGTCGGATGTTGTCGATGTTGGTATAGAAGTGCTGGTACTACCAGTATCGATTGTTGCTGTTGGTGACGTAAATGTACTACCAGTATCGGTTGTTACTGTTGGTGACATGATGGTACTACCAGTATCGGTTGTTGCTGTTGATGACGTGACGGTACTACCAGTGTCGGTTGTTGCTGTTGGTGAAGTGACGGTACTACCAATATTGGATGTTGTTGTTGGTGACGAGACGGTACTACCAGTGTCGGTTGTTGCTGTTGGTGAAGTGACGGTACTACCAATATTGGATGTTGTTGTTGGTGACGAGACGGTACTACCAGTATCGGTTGTTGTCGATGTTGGTAAAGACGTGACTGTACTACCAGTGTCGGTTGTTGCTGTTGATGACAAGGCGGTACTACCAATATCGATTGTTGCTGTTTGTGACGTAATTGTACTACCAGTGTCGGCTGTTGCTGTTGTTGGTGACGTGACTGTACTATCAGTATCGGTGGTAGCTGTTGGTGACATGACGGTACTACCAGTTTCGATTGTTGCTGTTGCTGGTGACGTAATGGTCCTACCAGTATCGGTTGTTGTCGATGTTGTTATAGACGTGATGGTACTACCCGTATCGGTTGTTGCTGTTGGTAAAGACGTTGTCGTACTACCTGTAAAGGTTGTTGTTGTTGTTGTTTGTATAGACCTGACTGTACTACCCGTATTGGTTGTTGATTTTGGTAAAGACGTGACTGTGCTAACTTGATCGGTTGTTGCTGTTGGTGACGTGTAGGTACTACCAGTATCGGTTGTTGTCGCTGTTGGTAAAGACGTGACGGTACTACCAGTATCAGTTGTTGCTGTTGGTAAATACGTGACGGTACTACCAGTATCAGTTGTTGCTGTTGGTAAAGACGTGACGATACTACCAGTATCGGTAGTTGCTGTTGGTAAAGACGTGACGGTACTACCAGTACCGGTTGTTGTTGGTGACGTGACGGTACTACCAGTATCGGTTGTTGCTGTTGGTATAACCGTGACGGTACTACCAGTATCGGTTGTTGCTGTTGGTAAAGACGTGACGGTACTACCAGTTTTGGTTGTTGCTGTAGGTAACGGCGTGACGGTACTACCAGTATCGGTGGTCGTTCTTGGTGACGTGACTATACTACCAGTATCGGTTGTTGCTGTTGGTGAAGACGTGACGGTAATTCCAGTATCGGTTGTTCCTGTTGGTAAAGGCGTGACAGTACTGCCAGTATCTGTTGTGGCTGTCGATGACGTAACGGTACTACCAGTATCGCTTGTTGCTGTTGTTGCTGACGTGACGGTACTACCAGTTTCAGTTGTTGCTGTTGTTGCTGACGTGACGGTACTACCAGTTTCAGTTGTTGCTGTTGTTGGTGATGTGACGGTACTACCAGTGTCGGCTGTTGCTGTTGTTGGTGACGTGAGGGTAATGCCAGTATCGGTTGTTGTTACTGTTGGGAACGTGCCGGAACTACCAATATCGGTTTTTACTGTTGGTGGCGTGACGGTACTACCTCTTTCGGTTGTTGTTGTTTGTAAAGACGTGACGGTACTACCAGTTTCGATTGTTGCTGTTTGTGACGTGACGGTACTACCTGTATCGATTGTTGCTGTTGGTGACGTGTCGGTACTACCTGTATCGGTTGCCGATGTTGGTGATGTGACGGTTCTACCAGTATCGGTTGTTGCTGTTGTTGGTGACGTGACGGTACTACCAGTATTGGTTGTTGCTATTGATGGTGACGCGACGGTACTACCAGTATATGTTGTTGCTGTTGTTGGTGATGTGACTGTGCTACCAGTGTCGGTTGCTGCTGTTGTTGGTGACGTGACGGTACTAGCTGTGTCGGTTGCTGCTGTTGTTGGTGACGTGACGGTACTACCAGTGTCCGTTGTTGCTGTTGGTAAAGATATGACGGTACTAGCAATGTCGGTTGTTGCTGTTAGTAAAGACGTGACGGTTCTAACAATATCGGATGTTGCTGTTGTTGGTGACGTGACCGTACTACCAGTATCGGTTACCGCTGTTGTTGGTGACGTGACGGTACTACCAATGTCGGTTGTTGCTATGGGTAAAGACGTGACGGTACTAACAATATCATTTGTTGCTGTTGGTAAAGACGTGAAGGTACTACCAGTATTGATTGTTGCCGTTGTTGGTAAAGAAGTTGTGGTACTACCAGTATCGGTTGCTGATGTTGGTAAAGACGTTGTGGTACTACCCGTGTCGGTTGCTGATGTTGGTAAAGAAGATGTGGTACTACCCGTGTCGGTTGCTGATGTTGGTAAAGAAGTTGTGGTACTCCCAGTATCGGTTGCTGATGTTGGTAAAGAAGATGCGGTACTACCCGTGTCGGTTGCTGATGTTGGTAAAGAAGTTGTGGTACTCCCAGTGTCGGTTGCTGATGTTAGTAAAGAAGATGTGGTACTAACCGTATCAGTTGTTGCCGTTGTTGGTAAAGAAGTTGTGGAACTACCAGTATCGGTTGCTGATGTTGGTAAAGAAGATTTGGTACTACCAGTATCGGTTGCTGATGTTGATAAAGAAGATGTTGTACTACCAGTATCGGTTGTTGCCGTTGTTGGTAAAGACGTTGTGGTACTACCAGTATCGGTTGCCGTTTTTGGTATGGATGTGGTTGAACTACCAGTATCGGTTATTGCCGTTGTTGGTATGGACGTGGTTGAACTACCAGTATCGGTTATTGCCGTTGTTGGTAGGGACGTGGTTGTACTAATAGTATCGGTTGCCGTTGTAGATAAAGTGGTTGTGGTACTAGTTACTCCTGTTGTTATTGTCGTTCTACTGTCTAATGTGGATTTCTCGGTGCTCCTTGCGCTTGTAAACAAATCTGACGTTATTGGCGAGTCAATATTTGTCGTTGTTTCTTTGCTCGTTTTACTCGTAAACAAATCTGATGTTATTGGCGAGTCGGTTATTGACGACGTTTCTTTGCCCGTCGTACTCGTTAACAAATCTGACGTTATTGGCGAGTCCGTTATTGTAGTGGTTTCTTTGCTATTTGTACTCGTTAACAAATCTGACGTTACTGGCGAGTCTGTTAGTTTCGTTGTTTCTTTGCTCGATGTACTCGTTAACAAATCTGACGTTACTGGCGAGTCTGTTATTGTAGTGGTTTCTTTGCTATTCGTACTCGTTAACAAATCTGACGTTATTGGCGAGTCGGTTATTGTCGAGTTTTCTTTGCCCGTCGTACTCGTTAACAAATCTGACGTTTTTGGCGTGTTAGTATTTGCCGTACTTTCAATTTTCGTTGTAGTTGTTGACAAATGTGACGTTACCGGCGAGTCAGTAATTGTCGTAGTTTCAATGTTGGGTGTAGTTGTTGACAAATTTGACGTTACCGGCGTGTCAGTAATTGCCGTAGTTTCAATGTTCGTTGTAGTTGTTGACAAATGTGACGTTACCGGCGAGTCAGTAATTGTCGTAGTTTCAATGTTCGGTGTAGCTGTTGACAAATTTGACGTAACCGACGAGTCAGTAATTGCCGTAGTTTCAATGTTCGTTGTAGTTGCTGACAGATTTGGCGTAACCGGCGTGTCAGTAATTGCCGTAGTTTCAATGTTCGTTGTAGTTGCTGACAGATTTGGCGTAACCGTCGAGTCAGAAATTGCGGTAGTTTCAATGTTCGTTGTAGTTGCTGACAGATTTGACGTTACCGGCGTGTCAGTAATTGCCGTAGTTTCAATGTTGGTTGTAGAAGTTGACAAATTTGACGTTACTGGTGACTCAGTTACGGACGTTGTTGATGAGAGTGAAGTGGGAGAAATTGATGATTGTGTAGTTGTCGATGTCCCCTGCACTGTACTGGTTAGCACGAGAATAACACCAATTACGTTCGAAATACGTGTCGTCGTCATTTTCTGAAGTATAGAGTAGTCTAACTTTGACTAACATGCATGAATTGTATACTTAATACATTTACGGGTGATTTGACAAACAGTGTTTCTTCAGTTGACAAGAAGTATAAAATGACAACGTGTCAGGAATGGAGTGGTCTAATTGTCTAAATATTCGGGATTCAGAGATATACTGTGTCGTCATTACAATTAGTTCAGTCCTTAAGAAACCATTCGGCTTAGTTATGTGGCCACTGGTTCATTTAATATGTACTAAAATAGGGAGGTTTAGATAAGTGTCTAGCAAAGGACATTTGTTCAGACTTTGGTTTGTCGCGGCTAGTCATGGATTCCCAAACCTGCTCCCCGATGCGGTTGGTGTGTCATTTAATTTCATGATTACTAAATATATGTCTTTCTTTGTTTAAAGATTTGATTTTTCAATGGTAGTTAGGAACATCCTAAAAAATCAGTGGGTAGTCAAGGTTCTATTTCAGATGAAAAATACTCAGGTTGAACGAGAATGGTTACGAACGGCTTCAATCGAAATTTCATTGTAATTGCATATTATGTTAAAGAGCAAATAATTGCAAAACAACGAAAACGATCGTAAAATTATGTGTTCTTGTTTTTTTTATTGATCTTATCATTGTAGTGTGATTTTAATGGGAGTGTACTGCAAATGATTATATTATATTAACCAGCGTCACGACTGCTCTTCCTTACAAAACAATAAAAAAAAAAATACATACCATAATTACATAAAAATCTGATGTGCCTTGCCCATGTAATTTCTTAATTATTTTGCTTTGATTTTAATAGATAATAAATTACGTCAGTATTTCAATGAATATAAATTAAAGGAGTTGTCAAGTTAAACGACACGTTATTCGTTTACAAGTACAATTTGGTAATATTGTTTAAATACGTTGGCTACTTGTATATGTATTAAAATGTTTGATTTGTATGTTTTAAGTACAAAAAAATAAATTGAAGTATACACAAGGGTTTACATTGACTTGAACGTAGACTATCCTAGAGCGGTGCTGTGCATTAACTATGTGGTCGAGGCGTCGGAAGGTAACTTGTTTTGCAATGAAAAAGTACATAAAATGAATATAATTTCATATTTTAGAATTTTGATGTGTATGTTTTTCTTCAGTTCACATATTTATTACATCGAGTTAAGAATTGATCTGTGTGAACATAACAGGTGATAACACAGGTTAGCCTTAAGAAACACGGTCTTGCATCTTGGGTGACACTTCCAGGTTGTCAGTGTGACTGGTTGGCGGGGTAATGGGCAGGGTTACCTTCTACATGGCCCTGGGGATGATTTAAAAGCCACAGTCAAAATCCCTTCCCTTCTCTCGGATAAGAGGCTGGGTTTCAATTGAATGATGCATAATATATGCCTATGAAACGGGACCCTGGTACCATATACATTGTATCACGTATTGACCAGTATGACACAACCACGTTTCGAAACCCATCCTCTAGCAAGCTTAACACATTAATCACACCAATAACATTTAAGTTATCGTCGTTAGAAATTAAATCCACTATCATTGCAATGACGTCCATAAAACCACATGCTCTGGTCGAAAGATGAAATATTGTAAAATTATGAATGTCGGCTGTGGTCTAATTTTCGTTAATTTCGCGGTTGAACTCGATGGAGAAATTAAATCCCCTCGAATAATTTATCTAATATACGTCGCATATAGCTGATTTATCTTCCAAAGTTTCAATCAACCAAATTAAAAAGCCAACAATTTACCATTTGGCCAAAATTTGCGAACTTTAATACCCGTGAAAATGAATGATTTTACATTATCGCACTCTTCTGGTCATTAATGAAAGGCAATATAAAGGTTGGTAAGTTTAAACTCGGAGCAATAATGTTTACTGAAGTCTTAAAGTTCTGATAATAACCATGAATGGTATTGAATGTGAGGGTAGATTAAATCACAGCCAGACTGATACATTGATACATCTATGGGACGGAGACGTTAACCTGGTCTGAAACATTTATGGAACGGAGATATTGACCTGACCATGGCGCCGAAGTCTTAGAGTTCTGATAGTAACTGTGAATGGTATTGAATGAAGGGGTAGATAAAATCTCAGACAGACTGATACATGCAAACATCCATAGTACGGAGAAGTTAACTTGAACATAACAAATGTACGGTACGGAGCTATTGACCTGATCATGGCGTCGAAGTCTTAAAGTTCTGATAGTAACTGTGAATGGTATTGAATGTAGGGGTAGATTAAATCTCAGGCAGACTGATACATGCAAACATCCATAGTACGGAGAAGTTAACTTGAACCTAACAAATGTACGGTACGGAGCTATTGACCTGATCATGGCGTCGAAGACTAAAAGCTTTGTTAGTAACCGTGAATTGTATTGAATGTAAGGGTAGATTAAATCACAGCCAGACTGATACATTGGTACATCTATAGTACGGAAACGTTAACATGATCCTGACACATGTACGGTACGGAGATATTGACCTTAACCTGACCTTTATGCATTCATATATCTATAACAAGGTTATTGCGTTGACTATAGTATTGTGTATGTTAAGAGGAAAAGTAGGTCAGCGCTGAAACGAGGGTGCACCTTCGCCAATCAAAGTAGATCTAAAGAGGCTGTTGTTTAAAAAATGATGAGTTGTGTGGAGCGGTGAGCTAGAGGTAGGGCGCGCGCTTCGGGACCGAAAGGTCCCGGGTTCAACCCCCTCTGGACTACTGGTTAATTTCTCCTCCATGGTCCAAGATGTTACCTGTGAGGGAAGGTCTATTCCTGGGCGCCGCAGATCGATGTTGGCTGCCACACCCATAGGAGAGAAATAGTCTCCCCAGGGAGAGACGAGTGTAGGTTTCAATAGGAAGCCCAATGTCCAGGGGAAGTTAAAATGTCAAAGAGTGCTTGAGCGTTCTAACAGCTAAAAAGAGCCCTAGAAAATTGGGAACTTTACTTTTTTATTAAAGTGCACAGCTAAATCATGCAATTTGATAAGACATTGTAATAGACGCTCATATAAACAAGACTGTGTTCAGTAAACGCACCGATGGAAGCCTGGTTCATTATAACTAGTTAAGCCTTCAATCAGGGGCCATAATTCTGTAGAAAGGTGGCGTAGTGATGCATGGCTCTGACAATGACTTGTGTTCATGATGGTTAACAAGTATGGCGAGTATAAACGCAATTCCGAGCATAGACGTCAAACATAGTTTAGTTTCAGTAATAATTGGACAGGAAATGTAGCACACGGTAGAGCAATTATTACGTTACAGAGAGAGAGAGTAGGAAAGTAGGATAATGACAATGCTTTGACATGCCCCGCAACATAAGATAAATAATAATGTAATATTTCTCTATTTTTATATTATTATTCTTCTCACTCGTAATTCTGGATTTTTCGTCTTCTAAATTTCCCAATACATAATAATCCCATACTATATGAAATTATTCTATATGCACTTTTATATTTACGTGTACTTTGTTGAAATATCTACACTGTCATTTTAAATTACTTTCAGTTAGATATGAATGTTCATACATTGTAACTTCATTTATATTGGAAATAAAAGTTAAATCACAAGATAAATAAACAAAATTGAGTACATCTACAGGACAAACATTGTTCCTGTTGATCTGTTAAGCAGACTGTTTTATTATAAGTGTAATGTATCAGCTCGGTCGGTTCATTTTAGGTAATCCAAACTTATCTATATTATTACAGCGCGGTATAAACTGCGCACATATTAGTTTGTCATTTACATAATCTTATGTAACCAGAGCTTATATTAATCCTAGAGATTGACTATCTGAAGGGGCTTATTGTCTATGCCATTAGCTTCCTATCCTACCTAGGAATTTCATTGTAATTAATTGAAATCATCATTTACTGTCTAGGGACTTGAGTCTCCTGACAGACAAATTGCAGCTCAGTCGCAAGTCAAAGTCGCTACCTAAAGTAAATGAGAATAATTTGGTCCTATTATTTTGAATGCATTTAATACAAATGTATAGACTGTTCGGTTGTTATTTTTATCTTTATTTTCCATGTTTGACAATTGAATTTATAGCAAAAAACTGACAACTTTCGGAGCTGGGAAGGAAGGTCAAGTTACAAAGCAGAATTCACGTGGACCAATTTAGACATTATGAATGAATGTAATTTTTGTTCGTGTTCTCCAATGAGTGAGTCTATTTTATTATATTGGTGAATCACCGTCAATTGAACAACTTTAAAGAACAGAACATACACGTATGTCAGACCTTTACAAACAAAATCATCGTCTTACAAAACAAGCGGGCCGTGGATGCAACTGATTGGTGCATAGGGGCGGAGGTAGATTGTTCGATTTCTGTATAGACCCATTTCCATATGACTGGTTGTTGCGCCGCCAGTCGGTATGTTAACTCATTTGTAACCCATAAGTCATATTGACTTTATTGCTGAGTGAACGGATACATGGGTTTGCACTATTAGAAATACATAGTCTATTTTTAAGATTCACATACATTTTCTCCGTCGTTATAAGCTCCACTATTAGCACGTAGATTCATGACGTTGTATTTGCATGCTTATCGCATCATGGGTCGAACCTCTATACTGTGTGTTTGATTCTATTTATTACGGCATTTGTATAAGTGTATATTAACCGATAAGCCTTTCAGACAAATTAAGGAAGGTCAGATTTACCTAGGTTTGGATAAAAAAGAACATATCTAAATTAAATAAACATTTTAACATTTTATAATTAATGATTTAGGTTTAGCGACAAGGTATTGAAGAGATTATTCAAACCACGTTTTGTTGGAGTTAAAGGGAATTCAAAGGGCTTTAAATGAACATATACAAAATACATCAATTATAATGGAACTATGATGTTTTATACACTTTCAGATTATGAAATAAGTTTTGCACGAGAAAAGGCATTTTACAACAACATTAATACAGTACATGTTATACACTGTGGTAATTATTTTAGTTAACGACGATGTATTTATATTCTTAGATAGATAATTGCTTAGATTAAAATGATAAGTCGAGGGTTGTCCACAAGGCTGCCGTACCTGCCTGATTTTAAATAAGGACAGCGTACAGTCTTGTCTTATAATGTCTTCATAGTTGTTTATTGCTAATTGCCTGTTTCAACACATAACGGCGATTGTCTACTTTGTCTTATGATGATATTTGTTCGCTTATAATAATAAGTATTTTCGTAAAATGACAACACAACTAAACAACAAAAACCTTAGGGAACCAACCACACACGGTTCTCACAATCTTTTTATACAGACACGTGCATAAATAACAACAACAATGTCAACGTAGTATTGTTTTGCTGACTATTGAGGTCAAAACACACAAACACAGTACAATACTTTCAGTACAATGGTTCCCCCATCTTAGTCTTAACCTTAGTTTCACTACCGCAAACTATTCTGCCCAATGCCTTCGCGAAAACAACGCTTTCATCTATGGTGATTTGACTTTAAATTAACAGATTATTGATGTTAAGGCACTTACTCGAAACTTAACAAGTTTTTTTTTAGAATAAACTCTATTGCTTGGCGTTATTTTATTGCCGTGAATTGCTGTATTAAACACATTGGAGTAATTTTATTCCTCTATAAAACCCGGTCATTAATTTAGATGATCATAAATCGGTACTTAGAGAGCTAAGAAATCAATTAAATAGAAGATAATGTTTTTCAGCACTGCCCCTTATTTAACAAAAAAATAATATAAAGGTTTTGAAAATATTGGGGATCTAGGTTGCATCTTAGCTGCGTTTCATGCGGTCACGTTGGGTCATTGTTATTTTGTTATTTCTTTGTGAATGTGGGTCGTCCTGTATTTTTGTGGCGGGGACTTTGGCTATTAATCATTTATTTGATTGTATGCAGGCATAGCTCCGTGTGGTTGTGTTGTGATGCTGCTGTTGTTCTGTGCTCGACTGCTTTCCCCGTCTGATTTCCCCATATCTTCTTTAAGCGATACCTGTGCACAGTATAGTCTCACCAGAGAGACCTTGTGTAGAACAAAAACCTCAACATTACCATGAATTATTTCTTACTACAACTTTTACCTCTGTAGATCAACAACCTCTGAGCAAAGATCAATATTTCCAGTTCCAAAAGGATGTGACTCTGCAGAGGTTGTTGCAAATTGTGATATGAGTAGATATTAGGAAAATAGGTGCTAATTAAAATATGAAGGACAATGTATTCGTAATAAGCTCTTTACTTAATCTATGAAAAAGTGCTTAAATAAGTCAGTAAATCGGTATTAAATGTTTTTTTAGGCATCATTTAACCATTTCCATATTTTAGATATTTCATATGCTGTACCATTTTTGCGTATAATGATTAACGATATCTTAATATTCTATGCATATAATGATTACTTGGCAAAAAAATATTTCTCTTCAACACGCTGAGCGATGTTTCAAACTATGATATTGTGCCCAAACAATTTGTAAATGCATGTGTTCATATGCAGATAAATTGTATGTACCAAAAAGTGTGTGTTTAAATCTGAATATTTATATAACTTGTAAATTTTGCAAAACCTTGCATAATATTAAGTCTACATTTGCAGGGCTTTTGCTATGATTTGGCCTTATCTTACATTAACGTGACGATACCTCAACACAGGGACCAGTTCGAACAAAAAGCACGACATTTTCAAAATAGTATTTGTAATGTCCCGTCAATTGGTGGTTAGTGGTAAACAGATTGATCAATTGGCACGAGATTTTCATAGGTCCTTGCTTGACGCTCGGGTCTTAGACTGATTGCTCAATATCAGGATCATGCGATTGGTAAAGCTCCCTCGCTTGATGCTCACTTGTATATAATACTGACATAGCTATATTGCTTTATAGCGCTTGTTGGTCCCATGCAGGGTTATATTAATACTGGACACGTTCCAGCACCGGTTAGCATTGTGTCGAATAATTTGACTAAACAGTTTCCAAATGACTTTAATATATCAAGTTTGACTGTGTCCAAAGTGAAATTCTGAAGCTCATAACTATTTACTTGTTGCTTATAATAAGGAATTTGGCGTAGAACGATGTTAATAATAATAAAAGCAAGCCTTTTAATTGAAACATTAAATCGAAAGCGAAAATGGTATGGTACACCAGTTATTTTAAAAGAAACATATTGATTAATTGCATACGTGTATAATGATGATACAAAAACAAAACTAACCTTTCTTGTTAGAATATAAGCTTAGCATGTGCGGTAAATATCCAACACTATGAAATACTTCACAAAATTATAAGCACAAATTATTATTCCATTTGGAAACATTTATTATTAAATCCTGATGTTTCTAAGTTGCTCTGTCTATAGTATATTGAATTGTAGTATATTCCTTTAAAGTAATGATCGAAAATATTCACTGGACTACATCTTCCCCTTCTTTTAAATTAATTTTAGACCGCGATTTAAGCAAACATAGATGACTCGAGCGATCGGAACCCACCCAATCTTGATTATGTCGGAGTACGTAATAGTTCTATGGTCAAATATCAATCACCAGCTATTTTGGTGGTTTATCTGAAGGTAGTGATTACAGGACGGGCTCAATCAAATATGGGTGTGCAATCGTGCAGTGATTTATAGGGTCATAGGCGTTTAAGGGATGATAGAATTTTCTTTTTTGCAATTACCGAATATGAATAATAATATTTCTGATACTTTAAACTTCCGTTTCGAAAAATGTTTTTAAAGATTTATTTGGTCATAGGTCAAGTTCCCGGATGCCTGTTTATTGCGTTGGGGAGAGGCGCTGCCACCACTTGTGTATGGCTTATAATTGTCTGCACAATACAGGTTGGAATAATTGAAAACAAAAATAAGTTAATTGTTGGAAGTCATGCTTCAATTTTCTTTCATAGATTTCGTCAGATTTGTTGTACATTTCATTTACTATCTGTCTAAAGGTACGCTTTTTCCAGATTGCATAGTTTTTCTTTTTGCTGATGTGTCTCTTTCATGTTAAGTTGCTTCTTTTTGTAGACGGAAAGTGCCATTTTCTAAATTCTCGTATATTCACTTTTACGTAGATTTTGTATATTTAGGAATTTCTAAAACTGACTTAAATCGATCAATTTAAATGAAAGGTAAGAACACCTCTCATTGTGTCCCCTTACATAAAGATGTTTCACATACCTGATAACATTCATCCGATGAAATGATTCCTACACTACCAAGGTGTGGTTCTCTTCTTTTATACATTATTATTTTCTTTATACTTATCGACAAAGTACATTGGCTCCACGTTTGGACGGCGGAGCATGTTCGACCATCGTTACGCAAATACTCAACTAAAATGGCCGATTTTAATTAATAAGGATGGCACTTGCAAAATATTTCGTCTTGTAAAATGTTGTATCTTCAGATCACCGTATTTTGTTATTTATTTGTGAAATTCACCCTGTATTTTTGCGGCGGGGACTTTGGCTTTTAAAATCATTTCCTTTGATCGTATGTGAGCATTGCTCCGTGTAGGTGTGTTGTGTTGTTACTGTTTTCTGCGATCGGCTGGATAAGTTGAGTACTGCCTTCCGTGTCCGAGTTCCTCCGCTTCGGATAATTCTCAAATTACGTGAAATAGGCGGAACCATCCTTTGATCATTGAAAATATTTCTTAGACCGAAAATTTCCTAGAAGTTTTTCGGATGTACGCCCAGTGTTCTGACTATTAATGGTGTGCAAAGTGTGTATTTATATTATTATTTTGAAGTGGTTTTCATAGTTAGGTTTTATCCAATGTTATGTCATTGGGGAGTCACATAAATTATTTAATTTACGAGATATTACGTATTATTTTATGACCACCATATGCTAACAAAGGACCGGGTTCGATTGCGTTTGTACTCATAGTGTAATTTACATTGAATAAAAAAACACCCTAAAAAATAAATAAATGAACGATGCGCGTCAAGACCCAACCAAAACTATTCGCGTAAAATACTTTCATAAGTTTTAAATTTCGTGGAATTCGTATTTTAAAAATTGCAATTTCTTTTGGTTGTAAATTCGTGGACAAAATTGAAGGAAAATAAATCGTTGCACAAATTGCATATTTGAGGTTTATTAACGCGGTCGTGGTTCCGTCTTAGAAATTAATAGAAATTTTAATCCCCATCGAAGGATTAAACTAATGATTTTGCAGTCAATCACATTGATGTATATGTAATGTAGTCGATTTCAAGTTTGTTACATAATAAACTTATCCTACTTAATTTTACCGCTTCACAAAAGATTAATAAATAAACACCCGCTATTTAAACAAACCGTGTACATATGCACTTGTAAATGCAAATCAGTTAAAACTGTTACATTTTTGAACTTTTTAAAAGGACCGTACATTCACTATACCTCCCTGCATTTTAAAAACTAAAGTATTTACGCTAACGTTGCGTATTTTATTTAAACAGTAAAAAGTCAAGGGTGTTTGTGAAATGGGAATGTGTAGGTCGCGACAAGATGAAGTCGAAAATAGCTTTTATTTTCTTTATTTCTGCTGAAATGTGACAGGCATACATATAATATGTGCCTCCACCCGGATTTGAACCCGGGTTGCCAGATTAGACTTATGATGTCCAGACACTAGTATTTTGATATTTTATCATTTCGATAAAGAATAAATGCTCACATATAAATTATACAAAGATAGTTTGCATTTCATCTCTTCATCGGGGCAACAGTCGTGTATGGGGTTTAACAAAACTGGATGCCACAAGTGTGCAAGACCTTTCGCTGGCTTAGAATGAGAAGGTCGTGTGTCAAAATCAATATTTTAAGAAAACAACAAAAACTGTCCGAAAATTACTCTTAATTATGGTAAAACAAGATGCTTAAACTTCATTTAGTTCAACCAAACAGTTCTAATTTTTATGTCAATGGGCTCATAAGAAGCGCATTGTGATGCTGAATTTAAATATGGATGTCTTAAAGGATCGTTAGCACTACTTCTCATTCAAAGCCAGCGTTTTGTCAAACCATAAAAAACCTCGAACATTCTGCTAGACCAGCCACATAAATTACCTCAACCTAAATATAAGTAATGTCTTAATAACTATATAACACTCATATATAGACTTTTGTCAAACCAAAACAACCCTTGAACATTCTGCCAGACTGTGTCCGCACTTTCAGTCACATAACTTACTGCTACCAAAAGTGAGTGATGTTTTAATGACTATATAACACTAATTCGCTAAAAGTAGTCGTTAACACTTTGTTACATTAAGCAAAGATAACTCTATTATCGACCTTTGTGTTATAATGGAATCACACATAAACGTATCAGCCCCCTTAAAGAGTGAACGGCAAATTTGAACGTAGTAATTCTGATAAGTAAACCGCTGAATAAAAGGGTCCTGTTAGGTCACGTTTGAAGTGCTGTGATAAGATTGAATAATCGAGCATTTAATTTCGTTCAGAAAATCACAATCTTGTGAATGAAACCACATTAGGGCGTCACCGATTATTTGAGTATTTGAAAACTCCTCGTCGCCTGAATAGTCTGTACATATAGGATATGTCATGAGTTGTCTTTGAGATCAACATTTCTTAAACGAGTCTAGAAAGTTATTCGTTATCACATGGAATATCACGTTATTTATGTGATAAAATGGTTTTCCAGATGAAGACGTTTTAAGAAAATTAAAAGTTACAAAAAAGGACCTTTCTATTTTAATTGCATTATTTGTAAAGACTATGCAATATGTCAATCTAAACATCATGTTTAAATGTTTACGCCCTTTTGCAGTTATATCGGTTAAAATATCAAAACATAAAATAAATGATGATGAAATTGTAAATTGAGCTGAGATTATTTCGCATCCGAAAGAGAAAATGTTTTGTATTTTTTTTTCGTTTCTGTCTTCATCAATGATACAGTTACCTGTGATCCGACATGGGTAATTTTTGTAATTGGTAGGAATTAATCTTCTTTCGACTTGCATTTATGAAAAACATTAAACTAGCCCGACGAGTGTGCTGAAGTCCTCAAAATAGTGAGTTCCAGTGACCTTATTCAATGGGCTTAAAATGGACAATATTTATAACCACTGCCATTTCTTTGCCATTAGATTTAGCCATGTGGAATTTATCTAATTATTTGTTGTTTCTCGCGGAACATGTTTACTCATTTACACCAAAATCAGTATATTTATAACAACATGAGAGCGAATAGAACTTTCGACTATTAAAAGTCTAATTCTGAATTTCTGACTTACAATATTTCTAAAAAACGACCACAATGCACAAACCAGACAAGTACGTCACACGTCGTTTGCGATATTTATAACTATTAAGTGGGTTTCGGTCAAAACGCTGTCAAAGTATGATGTACATGCAACTTGTAAACTTGAATGTCCAAAAAAGTGTACATCATCGGCTGTTAGATATTTTTTGTTCTTCTTCAAAGATGGTTCCCAAAAATCTAAAATAACACTTGGCCGAATCAGAAGTTCAATTGGGGTATGCATACATCCTATCTAACCGCTTGAACTGTTCCGTATTCAATATGGGCATACCACGTGACTTGTCAGCTAAGTCTACAAGTAAAATTATATAAACAAAAAATAACAATCATATTCTTTTACCGATTTTCACGAGATATTTTCGACGCTCAAGCCGAGTATGAGCACAACCAACGTAAAGTTTAAGAGTAGATGGTCCTTCAGAGGATTAAGAAGGTAAGTAACCATGTCGTGTTCGGAAGCGCTTACATAATTACGGATGCATGGGTATATTAGCATGGTAGATATTAACGCATTGATACATTGCTGGCTTAGAATTAGAAGGTCGTAAGTACAAACTTGATATTTTTTTAAAAAACAAGAAAGAACTGACTGAAAATTACTCTTTACTTATGGTGACGCAAGCTGTTTCTACTTCAGTTTGGTCAACATGACAAGCTCTGATTTTCATAACAATAGGCTAATAACAAGCACCTTGTAATGCTGATTTTAATTATGTATCAGTCTAATAAGGTCGTATGTAGTAGTTACGTCCTTCTCATTTTAAGCCAGCGACGTGTATGTATAAGAAATTAAGAACATGCATTCATGTATAGAAATTTGCATATTATGTATTTCACATCAATCTGATAAATTTGATAAATGTCATCAGTATAGAAAACGCCCATTAGAATATTATCACAAGTCCAATTAGGGAATGCATATTATATCATACGCGGCGTGATAGATATATCAAAGGGTGTTATGTGGGTAATGTAATTGCATTTTTGTTTGTTATTGAAAATACAGGCCAGTGCCCATAAAATCATTTACGTATAATGTCAAACCAACATGATGTAGCGTTCGTGAAGTAAATAAATCAGTGTGTTGCATGTTGTTTAAGAACACCATTATGCTAAATTATTCAAATTTAGTTGATGAATATAAAGAAAAGTGTTAGAGAAATAATTGAATAATCATTCAGAATTCAGGAAAATATACCCTTGGAATATTTTAATTTATTGGGGTAATGCGCTTACTGCATGAAAGTACACTTAAGGTAGGTTTGTCGGTTGGTTCACAGCGAAACGTATGCTGAATAAGCATGTAAGGTAAAGTGTGTTTATTACAGTGTCGCCCCTATTGTAAGGGCCAGTAAATTCTGACTTGTGTGACACGTATCTTTCATGCGTACATTACCTCCCGAATTGCTTCGCATATTGACTGGCACTTGGCAAAGATGGGCTGGCGGTTTCCATGTATTTATCTACCTAGAGGCTGACCATCGGTCTCATCAGTTCCAACCCGGCTGCTGGCGATATTTGAACCTTCGAACTCCCGCTTTCTGGTGGATTCCCTAACCACTCGGCCACGGTCGCGCTTGACATGCATGTACAGCCAATCCATGAGTTGAGTCAAACTAATGAAAGTCTCTGCCCATAGACATTAATTAAAACTAATAAACGTCTGTGACCTGCCGAAATCAAAGGTGAAATGAACATTCGGTCAGGGAAGGCAGCACTTTACTGAAACTGGCGAGCACAGAAAACAGAAATAACAACAATCACACGACACGATGAAACTTCAGATGAACAAATGGTCTATTGGTAAAGGGGAGTAAATGTTGCCAATAAGTTTAGTTTACAAATTCCTGATCAAGTTAAGGCCCATGGATGTCTAAAACTTCTCTCCTGATGTGTCATGCTTAGGAGAGAAGTTTTAGACATCCATGAAAAACTCGAGTTAATTGATGAATATTGTGCGAATTTGTTTACACTTTTCCTTATGCCCTTACTAGTAATTTTAATAACGTCAATGCAAGTTACAAACATGGAGTAACACAATAGAGAAAAAACTTACAATGTTAACCTATAACCAGTGATTATGACAAAAACAATTGCAATACCCATACCAGACATCCATTGCAATAGCAGTAATATTTTCAAAACCTCTGTGTTACTAACAGGTATAAACTTAAGTTAAACAAAGTAGAGGAATTTCCGTCTTACAATGTTGGTGAATAATGCTCACGTTCTATCAGAGAGTATAATATATTATGAACAAGGGGACGTTACTGCTGCTAGGGATTTGATCGATCGTAACTACTCGGGTCTTTCCTTGATGAATCCGGAATCTCCCTTGGATGTATGTAGTGTAGTGATACATGAAAAAATTCCACACGTTGATTCGGTCACACTTGTGTGATGCGGTTTGCCCGAAAATAAACCATAACATATCCATTGCCTATGTAAGCTATGATGTTTTAAAGAACATAAATATATAAAACATGCTGAGTTAAGTGTATATTTATGCCCAAGATATATAAACAGTGCCGCAAGTTCCATTTTTAATCTGTTAACAAACAGTTCTGGCTTCGCTAAAAACCGTTAAGAACCGTTTGAATAATGGTGACATTCTAATTAACGTCCGAGAGATGATTCGTCTTAGAATTGTCAGAGGTGCCCCGATTAGGGTTTGATAGTAGTAAAGTCGTTGGCAATGTGGACAGATCAGCGGAATATTTTTTATGTAGATAACACAGTGTAACGACACCATAGTTGACATAAATAAACATACCTTGTCACGTTAGTATTTAGAAACAAGCTATCTCTTATCAGGAACAATGATGAAAATTCTACTTATAAGTAAGTCAAACATATACTATTGTTGTGTTATTGTTTTTGTATGTGACGATTATACTTTATACTTATTAATACTAACTTATTTAAGATCGATTGTTAAACAACTTCTATTAACCACTCTCGACGCCTCATTCCTGATGTTATCCATCGACACGAGGGTATTAGAGAGGAGAAGCCAGTTCCCCTTATTTACTGAGTGTCTAGCAAGGGAATTGCTGGTACCGTTTTCATTTCGTCTTTGGTATGGCGCGGCCTGGAATTGACCCCGGGACTTCCCGCTCTAGAAGCAAACGCTCAACCACTATTGTATATCGAGGTGGTAGTGATAGTTCAACATATCGGGAGCTTGGTCCGTATTCATTTTACAAAGCATCATAGTAGAAGTATTGACGCTTTCTTAAAATCTTGAAATTCGATCAGTGTATCAGCTAAAATGATCAGGTTTCTTCTTATACCTTTTGTAAGTAAGTCAGACATTTATCCTTGTTGTGTTGTTATCATTTTGCTATGTGACGATTACTAGCACATGTAGTTAAACAAATCGAGACATTGGCTCGTATATTAATTTTGTGAAATTACTTAGTGGAAAACCAGCAAGTCCGTTACGTCGTGTTCGTGTTGTTTGTTATGGTTGTCTTAACCTTAATGGATTACTCGTGTAACGGTCACCTGTAACCTACTTCTATTATCTATAATAACAGAACAGTCAATAATTATAAACATATATTATATTCTTTCCAGTCCAATTTTTATTCATTCCTCCTTGTCCATCTAAATGATGCAATGCGTGTTAAGTGGGGTACCAGTTTTATTGATATTTACGTCCGCACTTTAAATAGATTGATCTTACTCTCATTTACGTACAAAAACAATACAAAATGGTGATATACGAGTAAGAGTATGATTTGTATCGCACAATTTGTGTAAAGAAAATCTAAGTAAAGGCTAAATCATATGCACTGATCGTATATATATTTACAGTATTGGTCAGCATATTGTCAGAAATCAATGGACAGGCGTCAACATGTGAAGACATTGACCCCGGTGCTTGTCTAGGTTTGGCAACCCAAAACCCTAGTATGTGCTCCCAACCTGAATTATCAACGAAAGTTTGTCCTAAATATTGTAACAATTGTCGTAAGTATCATTTATGTAACTTCAGTATATAATTTCCTATTTAAAAGTATTGTCCTGAGATGACAACGATAATTAGGCAAGCGTACGGTTTTGACCATGCCCCTTGTTTGTGTATACGTTACTTTCCTCTGGAACTCATAACGCAATTGTCATTTGTATATAAATTACTTTAATTCGAACTAAAATTTCTCATATGGACTTCGGTCAGAACGCTATGCCATAACAATTGCCTCTCACTTGCGTAAAAACATATTTTTATATTCCTGTCCCATACATTTTTTAATAACAGATACCAGCCAAGAACACACTAAGACGGGGTATCAAAGGTACTTTTGACGCCCATAGCATACCTGATCTATTTGGCATTAGGGCGGGATTAGTTATACGTATGTCTAAGACGACTATGTTCATAATATTGATTTGATAAATGTATATTATAAGTATCTCACAAAGTATTATATTGCTTCGTTTCAAGCTGTGTTGTGCTACAGCGGTCCTATGACGATGGATAAAACTACACATGTAGTTGACACACATTTATCAAACACTATTACTTGCAATAGTGGAGAGGTCAGTTAAATTGGTTTGGTTTATAAAAAAAGTTAAGTTACCAAATGAATTTTCTAGGGCTCTTTTCAGCTGTTAGGCCGCTCAAGCACCCTTTGACATTATAACTTCCCCTGGTCATTGGGCTATCTATGTAAAACTACACTCGTGTCTTCCTGGGGAGACTATTTCTCTCCTGTGGGTATGGCAGCCAACATCGATCTATGACGCCCAGGAATAGACACTGTCCTCACAGGTACCATTTCACACCATGGTGAAGTGGAGCATGTGGGTCTTGCTCAGAGAAATTAACCAGTAGTCCAGAGGGGGTAGAACCCGTGACCACTCGATTCCGAAGCGCGCGACCTACCTCTAGGCCACCGCTCCCCATGTTTTCATCGATTTACAAAACCATCCTGTAAAATGAAATGTTTTTGCACTGCCTTAGGTTGTCGTTACAGTTTTTAAGATCTAAGGAATGAAAATTTAAATAACAAAATAATCAAGTGGTGGGTGCAAGGAAAGCGGAATGACATAGTTTCGGTATAAAAGCTTAACCTGGTTGATCCAGCTCGAATACATCGAACCATTAACTGTAAACATTGGCATAGACTGTTGCAATATGGCTTATTCATATAAAACCGTGGCTACCTATTGATCCCGTGGCAATGTAAATAATGAATTTGGCGAAACAGTGAGGGTCCGAATTTTCATGGATTGAAACATTGGTCCGATTTGTGCAAGAAAATGCAACTAGAACAGCAGAAATTCCTTAGTTGAGCCTTAAAACGGTATTATATCACCATTAGTCCGATAGAAGTGAAGTTTTGCAAACATGAGAATACTTTTTTCACATTGCTTCATTTCGTGACGATTTCTCGGTGAATTTTAATCAGCCTCCATTTTTGTTGCATCATCTGACCTTCACCTGGGAACCAGCTTCCAAATAATGCATTCTGTTTATTACATTGATTGCCTAAGAGCTATTTTTAGAACAGCTAAATTTAGCCACGCTTTCAATAGGAACTTTCTGGAATATTTTGATTCTGAAAGTCACTATGGAAAACGTGCGTGGATTTGTAAACAAACTTGTTTACTATTAATTTTGAAGTTGGACTGTGTAGGAATTAGCCATAGGAAGAGATTTGGTAATTGTTTTAGTTCTTTTGAATATATGCACACTGCGCATGCGCAGTTTTGCTGATTAAGAACCACGATAATACAGGAATAAGGCATACTAGTAATAACTCAAAAGTATTAAAAAAACTTCAAGGAATACGCATAGTACTTTCATGCTGATGTAAGTGTATCACTGGCGCACAGAACGAGATGTATATAGTTTAATATATACGGTATATGTTTTTTTTCTTTTCTTTATTCTTTCTCAATGCTACAATGCTGAAAGATGAAATATATAACTTTCTGTTCTTTCATGTACAGACAATTCAAAATCATTGTTTATGTTTTTGTTTCAACAGGTATGTAAGTTAACACAAAGCAGACCAGACAGTGAACACTACCAAGCTGGATGTGGAGCTAGTCAGGTAACACTACATTCTATATTGACCTACCAATCACATGATCTCATCAATCTCAAGTTGTTTTCTCAATTTTAGACATTATCTATAAATAACATTTGATCACTCGAAATAATTAAGTGATCCTTATTTTGGGGCTTGACTAAACTGCTGTGTTTAATTTACGAGCTCTAAAGCCAAGGTTCGCAAGGAAGATCCAAAATAACGTAATTTTACTGTTGTCTCCTACAGTAACGACATTTTACAAAATATTCCTATGATTATTAATGGAACATTTATGGTATTCGAATTAAGAAAATATAGAAAACGCACCACACCATCTTCTAGCGCATGTAACTTTTCAATGAATTATTTTTTCTTGACATTTTATAATAATATATGCCGGACGTATTCCGAATCATGTTAAAATGTAAGTTTGTAAATGGTCAATTGAAAATACGCGAGTTATAGTAAAAGCCTAGATGTTATTTTGGATCAACCCTCGTAGTCCTGTGTCAAGTGGTGGACCAGGATTTTGTGACCAAATATTAACATTCGTGTATACAGCTGCAACATTATAAAATGTCCTTTGTTTGTGCGTTTGTCCTTGTACCACGTGTGCTCTTTGTTTGTCTGTGCTTTTTTTGCTTTGGTGTTTATTTTTGACCCCTGATCAGCATGTTCATTTTAGTATCATTTAACAATAGTTCATGACATCAATTCCCATTGATAATCATAATCAATTATTCGACAGTCGTCATAATTTCATTACCAAACTGGTGAACAGATCTAACAATGGTCTTGTTTAAGTTGATGAATGTATTCATGCAGCCTATCAACTGCATGTGGACTGCTTATTTATCAAGTCAACTGAAAATCTGTGTTGGGTCAGTTTTCAAGAGCTATGTCATGGACATTCAGTAGTGAAAAAAACGAAAAATACTTACTTTGATATTGGCTTTATGTTTCAGACGTGTAGTCAGGATGCACATGCTGTCATATGCTGTAGTGGTAGTTTATGTAACACTCCGAAGAATATAAAAACAACAACATCAGCAACAACAACAACAACAACAACAACCACACCCAAACCAACAACACCAGGTATTATTACATCATAATTAGTTAACAATATAATAGCAAAGCCCATCGGGGCCAATATCAACAAAATTCGTTAGATGTTAGTTCGTCTGGGAAATGTGTTTGTTTGTTGAATACCCATTGAGTACGATAACATTTATTAATTCTTGTCCTAGCATTGTTCTATAAAATCAGTTTAAATTTCTAAGATAATGTTTTTTTTAAAGTGAAATGGTTATCATACTTGACCAAGTAACCTATCTAAATAACGAACTGTATAATTATGTTTGTTATCATATACTTTGTCTTTATTATGTTATATCTAAGATTACAATAATATTTGGGACATGAAACCAGACTATCCCTGCTCCATGGAAAATCTTCTGTGGACAATTTCTAATGACAAATTTGGCTCCTAAGTTTCTGTTCCACTGAGACAACCGAAAAACGTATTATTGTGCATGTATTGTATATGTTGTTTCAGCTCCATGTCGACCATTAGACTATAACAACATATATAATACAAATGGACTATATACTCGTATCATAAAATTATGTAATGTTGTTTCAGCTCCATGTCGACCATTAGAAATTGGGTTTTCTGCGCGAGTGACCAAGAACCTGACACTTGAGCATTCAGAGAAGGTTGTGTTTGACAGTACATATGTAAATGCTGGTGCTGGGTATGACGAAACGACAGGAATATTTCACTGTCCAGTAACAGGAGTTTACGTGTTTGATGTGAGTGGGTGATTAAAATTTGTTCTGTACAGAATACTATAGTATATAACAAACTAAAGACAGGCAACGTCATAACGTATCGCATCAATGACTACGAATCTTTCATATTTAACAGTTTGGCCTATTTAATAGCAGGGTGTTTCATAATATATGTCCCCATTAAAAACGAATACCATGAGTACTTGCATGCATAGCTCCTGTGTTGTATTGATAGTAACATTGTCATGTTACATACTGAATAGAACTTCGAAATGTCGGTTTTACACACTGTGTCACATTCAAACGACAACATTACATGTATCACAATCTCATCTCTACCTTATTCATACAAGAGCTTCATCAGCAAAACCATACAAAACTTTCTGAATTAGAAAAGGAACTTTCTTTATGACAATATGATTTATTTTATATTTTATTTAGGCACACACATTAGCGAGACTGGACAAACATGCATGGTTTCTACTGTATCATAATAATAACTATGTTATATCCATATATGGTCATAAACTCGCAGACTATGGTACTGCAGGAAATTCAGTTATTCTTGGACTAACCAAAGGAGATCAGGTAGTACTAATGATGTGTTATGATTATAAACATTGGAGTACGTACTCATACTCCGTACTCCAATCCAAACATGTTCTTAGTTACGACTTCTTTATTACTCTTTATTACTGGAAGAAAACGTATGATACCGTGGTATGGTTGTTCATTTTCTTAGTTAGATCATTTGCGTCAAGTTTGTGTGGGTTTTGATTCAAATTTTAAAAAAAAAGCTGTTTTTTTCAAGTTTTAGTTTGGAATATGGAGTTTGAGAATGAGAATATGTTTATAATCACCAGGCCTAATTACGTGAACCGTGATATCTTATTCTGGTGCATATTAAATAGTCTGGTGTGGTTGAGAAACAAAACATATAGATGGCGAAATTTAAAAGTAATGGTCTCACAGGCGTACACGTTCAATTATGCCATCATGGCGTCTTATACATCTTGCTTGGAAATGACGTTTATCTTGTCCGTAGATAAAAAGACAACTATTACTCTTCTTCATCTCTATGTCCGTATTATACATGTGGTTCTTATAATCAATAAGATTTAATGATCTTTCCGAATGTTTTAAATTCCTGGAACTTAAAACTTTGTAGCAGACGTCTTGTCCCGCAATCCAAACGATGAGTCTGAGCAATCTTAGCTAAATGACCAAAGTCCTCACACATCCCTTTTGTATGTTGGGCCTTTGTTGTAATTGCTTAATCTGAACTTATATGTTTGTTAAGTACCTGTATTCCATTGAACGTTTTAATCATTTCCCGAAAATGTAATTGGTGGCTTCATTGTCAACTGCAACAATTGCTACTGTAATCTTGCCCAATAGGTTATTTGTGACCTTTTTAACTCGGTAACTATGATAATGTGATAAAAGAATCCGTCATTCGTCATCTTTAGGGTGCAAAAGGCTCACTTAATTAATAATCTTTGTTTCCGACACTCGTTTAAGAAATTTTGATGTACAATGACAACTTATGACCACGGCTATGTTGTATATTGCAGGTGTATCTCAAAGCCATGGCTGTAACAAATGGTGTTGGTACCGATATATTTGGAAGGAATGGTGAAGTATATTCAACATTTAATGGATATCTTATCTCACCAGAGTGTGACCCCGCCCCTATAATCGGTTAATATGATATATAATTATACAATTTATGTTTACCTTAACATATCCCTTCTTTTAAAGTTAATTACAGAAGTATATGCTAAATGTTCATTCGTTTGTTTGTTTGTTTGTTTGTTTCATTCGGAGGTTTTTCCACCATTTATCTGCACAAATGAAATCATAAACGGCGGTCGTCAGAAACCTCCCTATATTTAATAATTCAGGCATATCATAACTTAGGTCACGGTGGTATTTAAATTTGCTCTAACAAGACTTAAGAACAAGGACAACCAATCTGATCACACCATATTAAACTATTGGTCAGTTACAGGCGGTATCGTTGGCTTTCCTTATTCGTCAATTCAATAAGATCAATTTTGAATACCTTCCCATGGCTGCTTTCAACAAGGCTTACAATGTGTATTGTGTTCTTTATTGTGTGCCTTTCGTGATAAGTATTGTGTTCTATATTCCCTGTCGGGGTTGTAAGTCTCCTTATTGCAGGTGCTATATGGCCTGATAAACCCCTGCGTATAAACGGTGTAAAATTAAACACATGGAAACACGTTAATTATAGGTTTTTTTAATATCAAATAAACATCAAATATAAAATGAAGAGTACGAAATAAGACCAGCTTAAAGTACAATTATAATACATAATCTTTATTGTAAAATATATGTGAACAATGAACACATTTTCAGTTTATCAGAAATTCTAGTACACCAAATACTAGTTTCACATTACACCTACGCACTGATACAAAATAAAACTTCGATATCACATTTCTAAGTGCCACTAGGAACAACACACACAATGTCCATAACATATCGGTATGTCGTATGTCCAAGTAGTCGCCTCGATATTGTCAAGAACCATCAGACTTCTTATTTTATATGAAGATTTGGGGTGCCATAAAACATGATTTTAATTTGGGCAATACAATATTTTGGGTAGGCATGTTGTATTTAGGTAGGTAGGGGAATCAAACAGTATTGGGATTGTAAATTGACGTCTTGAATGGTATTCAAAAATAATCTGAGCAGAAAAGTTTTCCTTGAATTCCTAATAATGTTCTGAAGCATCAACAAATTATTATTATTCATTTTACAAACTTCTGAAGCATTTTGTAAATAGCTGCTTTATGCACCATGAAAACTTGGTTGCATTTTACATTTATGAGCGTAACAATGCTTTACAATGTGAATACCAGTCAATAGAATGATAAACTCTTGTTTATATATGGATTTCCTTTCTAGGTCAGTAGAATGTAAAACTATTGTTTATATATTGATTTAATTGCTAGTTCAGTAGAATGTCAAATCATATTGTTTATATTTGGATTCCATCTCTTGGTCAGTATATAAACTTATATTGTTTATATATGGATTCCATCTCTAGGTTAATAGAATGTAAACTCATATTGTTTATACTTGAATTTAATTGCTAGTTCAGTAGAATGTCAAATCATATTGTTTATATTTTGATTTCATCTCTTGGTCAGTATATAAACTTATATTGTTTATATATGGATTCCATCTCTAGGTTAATAGAATGTAAACTCATATTGTTTATATTTGGATTTCATCTCTAGGTTTATAGAATGTAAACTCATATTGTTTATATTTGGATTTCATTTCTTGGTCAGTATATAAACTTATATTGTTTATATATGGATTCCATCTCTAGGTTAATAGAATGTATATTCATATTGTTTATATTTGGATTTCATCTCGATCATCATAGCTAAAACTTGGATTGTTGTAACCAGTATTGGTATTGTCTGACGAGTTCTGTCTACGCGGTACTGGTTTCATAGGTGGTTTAAGTGGAAATTGTATTGTAGAAGGAGGTTTGGTATCCGGGCTCTTGGGCTCAGACAACTGGCGTCTTGGGACGGGCTTATATGGAGGTAGTAAAGGAACATTTCTCGGCCTTTGAGAAGGTTGTGGTGGGTTGTCTCTTTTAACTGCATCAGCTTGGTCGTAAACACCCAGGGTACCTTCATTAGGTCCATTTGCACCATTGGCATTACCCATGCGTTCAGTTTTAAGTTTTAAATCACTTGGTTTGTTAGAATGTTGTGTAGCTCTGTTGTCACTATCATATTCATAAACGGAGTTTATTTTAGTCCTAGGTAGCGGTCTTGGAGCAACGGTTGGTAAGCCTTGAAGCTTACCATTATTTAGAACATTTTCCATAGTTTCACGAAATTCATCTTTGGCTACAGTATCTGTCTTCTCATAAGTGTTACTATCGGTGTCATTTTGTGTTGATGTTGCACTTGAACGTAAAGTACTTGGGTGATTCTCTGGCAGTGTTGGTCTTCTATACTGTATAGCGCGCTGTAGTTCACCTATGCTGTCATAGGTGTCAGAGAACATGTGTCCATTAATGGCGTTACCGTTTGGCGCTCCATTGTTAGACGTGTTAGTAGACACATTGGATGATGCGTTCGGGGCACCATTGCCTGTCTTCTTATAATGAATCGGTTTGCTATTTGGTCTGCTGGTTGAGTCCAATGTACTGTTCGGATCATTACCATATCTCTTCGGAGGTACTAGTGGCTTCTTTGGTTTGTTCGGGGCGGAATATTGCACACCATTGTCTGCGGTTAGATGCACAGGTTTCATATAACCATCGGGATGCTCTACAATGATAGAAACAGAACAATTAAAACACGTGTATTGTTTCAGCAAAACAGTAGCTAATATAATGTGCACATACTCAAACTATATCCTCTTCGATTAATTATATATACATGTAGTTAATAGTAACAGACACAGCCAAAACTAGACAACCGAAACCGATTTTGTACCAGAGAAATAGCGTAAAATCTATAAAAAAACTTCTTAATATTATGCTTTAGAAAATAATACTTGACTAAAATAAGATTGCATGAAGTTTGATAAATTTCTCATTATACATTGAGGCTACCGTGCTTCAAAATACCGTAAAATCAAAGTTCAATGCGGCAAAATTGCGTGCTTTTTATGCAAAAATAAGTGCTAGGGAATTTGTTGTTAGAAAACAAGGTTGAATGTCAAAGAAAGGGGTGATGTAAATCTTGTTAAATTAAAACAGATCTGCCAAGAAATAGCAAAATAGAGGAGAAAATGGGGAGCTTATTAAACAAAAGGGGAGCGGGTTGAAATCATTCAGGAAATTTTCGAAATTAAATACCCTATGAATATTAAGGATTTTGCAGTAGTCCGTGTATTTGAAAATGTAGAAGAATGTGTGTTCCTTTCAGTTTAATTATTATACTTAATTTTTACAGTTGTTTTTATCACGTAAAGTTAAAATACGCTTGAAAGTTTCCTGAATAATAAAGAATTCGGATGTGTTTTATTACTACACTATTATTGTTATGATAAAATTATAACTCTGTGTAACATATCTTGAATCAACATGCCTTATATGAAGCAAACTGGTCATTTAAATTTTTGAACATTTTTCCTGAAAGCCACATTTTTGCCGGAAATGAATACCTCAATACTACCAAAATGTCTACAGATTGATTATATGTCAGGTTCAAGTTTCTTTATTACGTAAATAAAGACCATTGGCCCAAAATACATTTCATATATATATTCACAAATTAATTAGTTAGTCTGACTTTCCTACTACAACCAGGTGCCAAATTAAAATTCACAAAGTAAAAAATGCATGAAAAATTTGACAGATTTTTTCACTTTGAAATTTCATGACACAATAAATATAAATCTAGTATACTATAAGTTGGTATCATATGATAGAATAGTCCAAGCATGATTTGATTCTGTTCAGAAACTAATCACATTTATCATATTTTTGGTTACTAGGCAATTAAAATTCTTCATTGATGGAATAAGCCTGGTTGCCATGGTTACATACTTTTAGTATTTTGTATGTCAACTATACAGAAATATAAAGGAGTATTTGGCATTCTAAAAATCAACTTCATTTGTTCTTAAAATGTAAGTTCGTAAAATGTAAAGTCATTAAATCTCGAAGTTGAATAACAAAAAATGTAGTTCCCATTGACTCCCATGCAAATTTTGTCATTTTTCACGTTAAAATATATCAAAACAAAATTCAAATGTTTGTTATTTTCATATTATAACTCCGATTTTCTTCAAATAAAAACTGTTTAAATGTACAATCTATGTGGTAAAAGTCAACATTAATTTAAATATTTCAGTTTGCCTGTGTTTCCATGACAACATTGTCAAATGGACTAACCATCAATTTTTAGTGGTGTTCTAGAATTGCTTAGCAACCGAAAATGAACTGTGGAAATGAGTAAAGTGCATGGCGGTTTTATCAGAAATTGATTATACTACTAAATGATAGTAAACAAAGTCTAATTCTTCTTATTTTACAATTGTTATGTTATTCTAACTGAAGAAATTCATCAACTTATTTTGTGATTTTTGCGCTTTGTGGACTTAAATTTGGCACGGGACTGTAGATGACATATTAAATCAATCAAATAGCATAACTTTTTTTGCAATTTTAGCTTCATTTCATTCTGGGCTTGAGTATATGCTTGAGAGTGCAAAGTGACATAATTTCATGGGAACAAGAGTAGAATCGGGAGATGTCTTTATAAACATAGGGTATGAAAGACACACGAAGTATATGTGAAAGTCAATGGAAGCTGTGGTATAGAGTGTCTAGTATTAGGTTATGCAAATATATACATACACTGGTCAACTAAAATCTGGCTGCAAATAGATACACTGCATGATATAACATATGTATTTCTTAATCCATTCCCAGTCTTTACATTACAGTGAAATAAATATTATAATCAACATATACTCAAATTGATATTATAGAATGTAAGAAATGTTTTAATGGCCAACTAATTAAAAATCTGTCATCTAGTCAATTGGTCAACAGACCCCGGTCTCCTGAAGCATATCAAGTAGACAACTTATCTCAAATTTATATTTTTTTGAGTCTGATTAGAAATAAATATACGTATTAATCGATTTCATGAAAGTTTCCTGTATTTCTGTAATAAATTCAGAATAATGTTTCTTTTTGTGATGCCAAATTCGAAACCTTTCTCACACGGAAATCAACACCAAAACACCTACATGACAATATTTCAGACTAGATTTAACTTAAAGTGAAATGTTTCAGGAGATCGGGGCGTGGTCTACACGTCGATAAATCTGATCAGGAAGAGGAAGTAGAAGTTGTTTGTCTTACCTCCAAAAGCTCTGTCATTGATCACACTTATACTAGGTTGCATCATACCACCAGATTGTTGCTGTGAGTTAGTACTTCCCCTTCTTGGTGGGGGATGATTGGGTTTCCTTAAACCTATGTTGGTAAATCCGATATTATCCTGAAATTTATAAATATGATGAAATTAACACAAAGATTCTGTGTTCTATCCTGAAATTCGGAAATATTATGGAAATTCTTTCTAGCTTATTGTATTTAATGTATGAATACATGCCTGATTACACGTGCATGTTGACACCAAATGTAGCTAGTGTCACCTAATGATCAAGGTGGAACAAATTTCTTTAACTGTAATGACTTATAGATAGTTCATTAATTAAACAAACATTATTAAAAATCAAACAATCCACTTACATAGGAGTTGTCCTTCGTTCTACTTGGTTTACTGCCGGACTGTTTAGAACGTTTCACTCGGACAAACACACAGATGACAATGACCAAGATGACCACAGCTAACACACCACTACCACATCCTATTGCTATAATGATCCAATCAGCTGTGAAGATAAAATGTTATATATTGATAATAATGTACTAGTAGATGGCCAGGTATAGTCCAGCTAGGTTAGTTTGACAGTGACGTCATCGTGTATCCAAAATATCAAACTAGAGTTCTAGTTTGGTATTAATTTTTTGGTATAATCATTTATACTTGTTTTTACACCGATATAGTGGATTGTTCCACTCCGTCACTATATTCTTACCCTAACTGGACCATTAGTGGTCACCTGAGCAAAAACATTTAATGAGGTCAAAAGAAGTAAATTTTACCAATGTAAATCATCCTCTTAAAACCATTATAGTTCAACCGGCGTAATTTTTCATCTGAAATATCAGTCTGGAAAATTGACTGTCCACTGATTTAAGAGGGTGTTAACCTTAATTTATACATCAATCGGTACATTTAGAATCTTAAACGCAATCAGTGACTAATATGTATGTTTATTTCTAAACTTTAATGCATGTATATTGAAAACATAAGATATACGTATTTCGGATTTTTTACTTTGTGACTTCACGAACAGATAATCAAGCATGCAAATAGATTCTATACATAGACTTAGAAGTAGGAACTATTTCACGAACGCTACTATCCAAAGTTACTCATAATATAATTAATTTTGTTGTACTGATTCCGGTCAGGCTGGGTAAGATGCAAACAATTACATGTATGCTTGATTCCGTTTTAAAAACGTGCTTTACATAACCCTACCCTTAGAGCATTATGATGAGGCGGTTGTTAGAAGCATGAGGCAAATGAAAATAACTCTTACATGTTGGTTCAACTGCCACTTCTGTTGTACTTGAAGGAGTGGTAATTGTTGTGTCTGATTGCTTTGTTGTTCCAGTACTGGGTGTTGTTTTTGATGTTGGTGTCGATTTCGTAGTTGGTGTTGTTTTTGTTGTTGGTGTGGTTTTCGTGGTTGGTGTTGTTTTTGTAGTGGGTGTAGTTTTTGTGGTTGGTGTTGTCTTTGTCGTTGGTGTCGTTTTTGTTGTTTTTGTAGTTGGTGTCGTTTTTGTTGTTTTTGTAGTTGGTGTTGTTTTTGTTGTTTCTGTTGAGGGAGTTGGCACAGTGGTATCAGTGGGGTCAGAGCATGTCTCACAACATCCGGCTCTAATATCCGGTTCATACCAGTCACAACTGGACTTCTCACAACCATAAAATTTGTCACCATATTTGCAATCTGAAATGTAAAGGTGACATTGGTAATTGGCAATGGTAATTGACAATGACAAAAGTGTAATTTAAATCATTTATAAACATCGGCTAAATTCACACCACGATTTAATTGGCACAATTGTTTCTCCTGTAATATTTGCAGTGGCTACGGGGGACATGAAAAACTGTCTGAAATCTACTCTGTTCTTGTTGAAAATAAAACTTTTTCAACTTCAGTTTTGTCAGTATGACTCGGTCGGATTTTCTGAAAACGAATCATTATGATCTTCTCATTATAAACCAGCAATATATTGATACTCACTTGGTTTGGAAAGATTCTCCAACGGTTTGCAACTTCCACAACAATAGTCTTCGTTTCTATAGCAACCAGTTTTTGACATGGCTTGGCAAAAGGTCCTGTTAGTATCACCATATAAACAACCTGCAATAGACAACCGGAAGTTCTCATAATTGTATTTGCGCATGCTCAAAGGAAACGAAATATACAATATAAGTATTATGATACAATTTAATGGTATAACCATGTTTCAATAATGTATTGCTAATTGCTGTTAAAAAATCAAAGAAAGAAAATCAAATTGTTTTAACTCAACGCATTTCAATCTTATTACATTGTAATAAGCGAGTATTAAAAAGGTCCATGTAGAAGCTCATCTAGGTTTTACTTTACCATAAGTGACTTGGATGTTCAACCTTTAGACGTTATATTTTGTGCAAAATAATGTCGTGTAATTGTGGTGCATTATATGTGATGATATCTATGTGTTTTGTTCTAGGCTAGTGCCCGATTTTCTTTTAGTATGTGTACTTACTGTCGTCGGTTGTTCGATAAGCATGGCAGCTCCCGCAACACGTGGTTCCCGTGTAGTCTCCATAACATCTCCCTGGTTCCTCGCGGATCCAGTCTGAGCACGTCTTGTCGGCATTATCAAACAATCCAGGTCGATCTCCGATTGGACAATCATCAAAGTTGTTAGCAGGTGCTCGATTAGATGGCACACATTCGCCCTTCTCACACCACTAGTATAAGAAATATGTTGAATTAGCTACTTGGTATACTTAATTGGTTTTATAATTTCCAAAACATGCATATAGTAATAATAATGATAACGTTATATAAAGAGGCAATACAGTTTGGCATGCCTAGTCTTTCCCGTGAGTATTTTAATATTCTTTTGTGTGGTAGTCATATAGATCGGAACATGGTATTGAGCCGTGACTAGTAGTCGTAATAAGAGTATACCCAGAGGCCAGATTCTATCTGTATTTATGATGGTTATTTGCGCAACAAATACTAGTACTGGATTGATTTACAACAAAAGGCTAGTTGATATTTTTAAAAAACGGGTTATAAAGTAGCAAAGTAATGAAGACAGAAGAAGCTATGCATTCAATCTTGAATTCCTATATTTAAGGAATACAGAAATGCATACAACTTACCATTCCCCGTGCACACGGTGTCCCTTCTGCTGGTATAATACTGTAGCATTGTGTTGTCCCAGGCGTGTTACAGAACATTCCAGAACATATTGTAGCGTAGTTTTGTATAGACTGAAATAATCAAACACAAAAATACTAAAATGTATCATCCATGTCCACAACGAAGGACATTTCAATTAAGTCCAATACCCCGCCCTCCACAAAAGCAAATGAACAAGTGAACGTCTCAAAAGAGATATTTGAAAAGTCAATTAAGTGCCTCGTGGATTTCGTGTATAAAATATGTTCGCTTACCCGACACACATAGGAACCATCCCCGAATGTGTTGATACATGAAGCGTCTGGAGTATACGCTTCCGCCATGGGTCGTAGAGTTGTAGCTGGTCGGGAACCAGAACTTGTTTGTAACATACAGTTGTTTCTCAATCTGATGAAAAATAGAACATCAATTATTTTGAACAGTGAAAACAATGCATGGCAGAAATAAAGGATCACAAAAGGAACAAATATAAATGAATTTATTATAATGTAAAGTTTTGTACTATTCTACATATTTTTATCTTCACAATGTCGGTTTTCTAAACCGAATGAAAATTAAGGAAATATAAAAAAAAGTCCAAGTAGTTACAATAGAGAATTTTTAAACAGTATGAAGACTACACATATATTACAGAAATTATAGGCTTAGATTAGGTGGAGAGGGGATATAAAAGGCTTGGTAATCAGGACAATTAGGGCTGAACTACTATTTTTAAATAGATGCAAGGATAGACATTTATAATTAAAAAAACTGAAACTGACACAGGCGGAAAAAATCAAGCCTGATATTTACGACATTATACTTATATATAACTTACCCATCTAACGTTGCTATATATGATTTGAAGCTGTCCACGGAACACTGAGAGAAATACCACATGTTTGCAGTTGTTGACGGCTCCCCTGATATACTGTTCACACTTGCCATTATATAGTTATCAGCCCGGCGACAGTTGTTGGATTCTCCGTCATGATCAGCTCCAAGACTGTAACATACAATAGACAAACATATTAATAATGCAACTTACAAGTTAGTTGCTACAAAAAGAACAGAAGATAATAAAATTGGAAAAGGAAGGCAGCATTCGAAAGGAACAATGGTCGTCATGATCGGCCCCTAGCAGACAACGATATTAATATTATAACCAACAAGTAAGTAACCTCGGTTATAACATCAGTATTGAACGTATTCCTAATGACATTACGAATGTATTTGATGTTGATCAGTAAATGACTAAGGTGTTTTAATAGAATACGTGAACAGGAAAGAACGACAAGCGAAGGACACTGTCTTTACTGCATGTCGCCATATCTCTTCACCCATTTAGATTTCTTCCAAGTAGCAAGCACCGGAGGAGACAGAAGTGCTTATAAACAAAGAATGAACCCAATCCCACGGATAGGAAGAATTATATTTATTGTGGAAGCGTTAACGTTTGCCCAAAACGAACCAGCCTAATGTTGCAGAAGAACAGAACAGTACCAGGGGTTGTATTTAATTTTGATCCAAGTTAATAAGGATAACCAATCGTATCGCTTGGTTCAACGTGGTGCTTGTCTGATTGGTCGTTGTTATCCTCGAATCAAGTAAGATCCATATTGAATAACACACCAGCACGGGGTATCGAACTAAGATCGTCATGTGATGATCAGTAAATAACAGATGAATTATAGGTAAGTACCTGTGACCAAGCTCATGTGCTGCTGTTGTCATGGTTATAAAGTTGAAAGATTCTTCAACAAGTGACGTTCTTTGGTTAGTACATAATGCTTTCGAAAAGGCAATGCCTGAAATAAGCAAAATATTATGCATTTTTTAAAATAAAACAACAAAGTTATCAAATTATGCAGAATGTGTTCAAGAGTACTCAAAATAGCATAATGACACGGATAAAAGTATAATGTATTCTTTACAAGCATGAAAGTATGACATTGTTATAAGTGTAAGGTATTCCATACAAACATATCCAAAGAACAACTTACCAGAACTATCTGTACCAGACATAGATGACACAACATCATACCTACAATATTGTAAAAAAATATCATCACATAAGTGTCATAAAATGTTGAGTCTCACTGGTCAAAAGGTTAGGCTTTCTAAACACGGTTTGGTAATGATAAAACTTTAGCCCTACCATCCCTATTTATGGCAACTGTATTATGGGTTAAGAATGGAAACACATAGCTATTGACATATATTTAGTATAATACTATAGTGCAATAAAGAAGCATTTTCTTATAATCTTAAAGGAAAGGTGAGGGCAAACTTAAATCAAAATATGATGTCTTATACCAAGTAATTTTATGTGTCTTGTCAAAGGAATCTTTACATCTTGTGCTTATACCACTTTAGAAATCTGTTTCTGGTCTTACGTTATTTAAAATTTCTTTGACAAAATTACAATAACTGGAAGGGCAGAGAAATAAGTTACTGAATAGAATAAGCACAATGATGAAGACACAAAGAATAAGAAAAAAACACAGACCACAAGAACATCCTTAAAGGTCCGTTTATTTTGAAGAGACCAACGGAGAAATTACTTACCCAGTAAATCCCATAGCATGGTCATACTGAGGTAGACTGTTTTGATCATTCACCCAATCGTTAAAGTTATCTAGAGCAGTGTCGGTGACCAGCTTATTGTTCACTGCATGGTTGGCTGACCAGGGTGAGGCTAAAGAACTCTGAAAGACGATAAGAACATGTTCACAAAGGGACATTGTTGAGGAAGCCACGAGGAGATACCTACCAGGGTATGTTAATACGGATGCTGAGTGTCTGTCACGTGTGGCATGATTGAGTTATTGAGACTCGTTGTTAAAAATACTTGAATAAATGAACGTTCGATGTACCATGGGACATTAACAAGCGATAGCTAAATACTTTAATGTCATATTTAGTAAAATTGGCAACACTTTGCTTATTATTATTAAGTTGGCTTATATATGGACACATTAGATTAAACTAGTAACGAGTAAATTGAAAACTATGGTTATGAAGTGATCTTTGTGTCGATAACTCTTTCAACGTATTATTGGTCTGGTGTGATGTAGAAAAATTGAAACTGGTTATTTTCGCAATCTTTGTTGGAGCTGTTGCGATGGCGAAGTGAACAAATGATTCCGTACTTTTGTATATTTAGTGCCATTTAGTTCGAATATCATTTGAGGTACTAATTATTTAAGGCTTTGTGATAATTACTGAACTGAACAGTGAACAAGTAAAAGAGACGATAACTCACATCAGCAATGTAAACTCCTGCTGATAACACATCAATAATCAAATCTGAACTTGGGATGGTTTTATATCTGGAATCAACCTGAAAAAGACAATCAACATAGTTATAGTAAGTTACCAAAGTTCTTGCATGTATTTTCATTGGGCTAAATTGGCACATAAAGGTATGGCTTTGGAGCATGTTCAGTATCTGTTTTCTTATTTAGTTTTGTGTTCGTTAATGTGACGTCTTTGTTTGTACATTCGTTCATGTAAAGTTTGTGTCTTTCTATTTATGTTGAGTTTGTGCGAGTTTTATTAAATTTTACATTCGGAATTGTCCGTTGTAATTATATGAATCGTAAGAATGAGTTTGAACATACACATTTAGAAAAGATGCATACACTAGGAGTAGTTTCTAATGTATAAAACACAAGGCGGGTGTTAATCATACCAATCATTTCAGACAAACGGGAAACTTACATTTATCTATGTATGTTTGAAAAGTTTTGTAATAGCACGCATTTAGTATCATTGCAATTAGATATTTCAGACTTCACTAGTGTGTATATATAGAAGAATTGCAAAATAAGAAGTAAAATGTCACTTACACTGTTGATTAAGTAGGCTATATATTCCATGATCAGTTGGACGGTTTCTGCATGTCTGTTACTGCTACCACTTGTAAGGTCATACCAGCTGCAAACAAATAATATAATATTAAAAAGATAATAGAAAATTGGACAATGAAAGCAGCACTCAAATAACAAAGCCGAACACACAAAGCATGATATAATAAGGTCATTTACCACCATAGCACAATGCCCAACAGACATGTAACTAAACGAGAAAATGAACTGAACAGCAGAAAGACCAAGTTTCAGCTACCAAAAATTAGAAAGTCAAGCATCGTCTGCCAAAATGCTGAAATACCTTACTAAACTGATCTTAGCAGTATACAAACGTAGTTCTCAGAAATCGTACATTTTACAATTGAAATATCACTTAGTGTGTATTTAACGCCTTGACCTTTTTCAGAAGAGCTTGTGTGCACAAGGACACTCAACAGCGCCAAACATTTTGAACGGTCATATTGCTGTCAGAAAATGGGGTTTCAACTAAAAGATACTAACAAATCAGAGAGGATTCATACTATTCAACAGAAGCAGTACATGGGGCACGAAAGAAACAAAAATATATTTCAAGTTCAAAGGACACATGCGAATGTGAACAAGACAAGATATGTAACAAAATAGGTACAAAGTTTAACTTCCATGGGCTAATTTGGCTGAACAAAAGTGTAAATGAGTACACATAGGACATTGGAAAGTTATTACCCTACAAGCTACGTACAAAACACTAGTTGTATGTTTTCAGAGTTGTCTTTCATTAATGTTACAGTTTAAATTTTTATGAACGTACGCCTGATTAAATCAAGATATTTACCCAAAGTTTGTTACTTTTCGACAATAATAACAATTCAAGCATGCCTAATGTTCCCATCCTGTTGGCGTACATGCTTTTATCTCGCAATCAAGCAACTCATCGAATGGATAGTGTTTTTGTTTTTGAAAGGATTGCTGAACGTTTGATGACAATATATCTAAATGCTGATTGGTTGAATATTACTGACTCATTGTCACCCGAGTTAATGAGAAGTTTCTGACATCATAATAACAATTATGATAATGAGTTTTCGTTAAACATAAGTAAGTAAGTGTATATCTTGCATTTTATGTGAGTAGTGTTGCGATTACTGTTTACCGGTAGTTAATCCTCAATAATGTTGCTACAAGTATAGTAAGCGGAATTTGGATAGGACGGTTGGAGAAGTGTTTTCACACACTTGTCATGAGAAAGGTCTATAAACAGAACGTATTAGACAAAAACATAATGAAAATAACGGACAGGGAAGGCAGCACTAGACAGCCACGACAGAGATAACACAGGCTACACTCACAAAGCACAATACTCGTCACACAAAACTAAACGAGAAGACGAAACTAAACCGCTGAAAACTTAGTGTCAGACAGTGCTAAAACGTTTATTAACCACTGTAAAACGTATAACTCTGCCGTCAAATATTTTTTTTTAGTTTTTTATTATCAACAAAAAAGGAAAGAGCATAAGTAAACACAATGGGGATAAAACAAATAGAGGGAAGTAGATGAGAAAGTGCAATAAACAAACTAACAAAAAGCAAACAAACAAACTTACAACTGGTAACTTTTATAGTCCACAACACTGAATAACTCGACGGAGTAAGTGTTGCCGTTTGATTGTCGCTTGTTTCTTGGGTTATCCTGTAAATGTGCTGGTATATGTTCCTCAAAACTCGCCATCTGTGTAAGTGTATCCCGGACTGAAAAGGAAGTGTAAGGAAATAAAAATGTATTTTCACTTAACAAATATCTTTGTTCATTTAGTCTAAAATGATTTCGTAAATTATGTCGCGAATACGCACGCTTGTTTTTCCCTGTGACACACATATCACTGGCTTAGAATGAGAAGGTCGTAAGTACAAAATCGATTTGGTAGGAGTCATATTTTACAGATACCTCGCCATTGTAACTAAACTATATTAAAATAATACGACGAACGACGGTTATTTAGAACATGCATTACGTACCTCTAGGTTGTCGAGATTCAAACACCAATGTCTGATTAGGTATCTTGGAGACCGTGTGTTGATGACTCGTTCCGTTACTTGGTGGTTGAATCACGTAAACTGACGAATTGAACAGAAATGTTCCAAACTGAAATAGTAAACTATGATATTGAAGGTACGGGTGCAATAAATATTGTATTAGTATTGTTTTAGCACTTTTAACCAAATGCTGCCCAATAAAGAGGAAATATAAGTAGCAATGCATTAAAAATGAGTAAATCGGACAGGGAAGTCAACAGTCAACATAACCAGCCGAGCACAATAACCAGTAACAACACAACATAGCACAACCAAATGAAGCAATGACCACACAAATCCCTACGACTTGATTAAAAGCACAAGTCAAACGTCAATGTCCACCAGAGTGTTTAAAAGATAACTATAAAAACATTAAGACAAGACAAATCTACTAGATCTAAAGTACATGTGATTATTTAATCAGCACTTTGCCTCCTTTACGCGTAGTGGTGCAAAGCTTTGTCCGTTTATAACGTAAAATGGTAAATCTGTGAGTAATATACTTACAATATGATTGGAAGGTTTCTTCATACCCTCACCGTTACCACGTGTAACAAGAAACGACGCATCATTGTCGACATTTTGATACAACGCATATTTCTGCAATGATAAAAAGTTTATACATTTAATGTGTGTTTGTTTTTTGTTTTTTTTTAATTTAAGTCATTTTATTATCGTGTCCAGAAATATAAATCATTGTTCATGAAAAAGCTTTTCTGCGTAACACGAAGGGCCATTTTCTCCTATTGTGTCCCAAAATGCATAAATCTATGTTATTTTTCCACATTTCATGTCAACCTTGTGTGGTACCCTATTTCACGATTGCACAATGAAAATTTGTCAAGCTGATATATAATTTTAAATCATTCAACTCATTTATACTATTCGTATACCCTGGTGAAGATTATAGTATAGTCGAAACGTCGGTCATTAATAAAAGAATTGAAACCTGACCCGTCTTGATCGTGTGTTCCACTCATTAATTCTTTTTCTTTACTGCTCGTATAATTGCAAAAGAGACTTATGAAATGATCTTTCTAACAGATTTGAGAAATCGGACAAGGAAGGCAGCACTCAAGACATGGTAAGTTTAAGTTGCCAACACTTTCAGTGCGTTGATTATTTGGTCACGTGAAGAACCTAATGAACTAACCTTTGATGATTGTGCTGGAACTTTCGTTGTTTTACCGTCTCTATACATATACAATGGGACATCATCTTGATTATGTTTTGTATTCATTAAAAGATCCAAGGAGACCAGCTCCTTAGAAACCGTAATTTGTACGTTGACATTGTGTGGGAAGGTGTCCATCGCTTGACGACGCGTTCTGTCTTCATGTTGTTCGTGCTTGAAAACTACATCTGTGTGTTCTGAAATTACAAGTTTCTGGTTGATATATGGGAAATAAAATCGATAGTATATAATTATATAGAACATATAAAAATACGGTATGGTGTCTAATGCATCTGCACACTGACACGTTTTAGAGTCCATTTATTGTATTTCGACAATAAGTTATAAGAAGGTCAGGGTCACAATTGGAGATCAAAGGTCAAATGGAAGTTTGTTCGGACCATAAGGTTGTCATTCATTTACCAATCTTGTTCCTATTTGGCATAATTGTTAACCACTATGAAAAGAAGTGTCATGCGCAACTCGAACGTTCCTATCTATGCTTCAAATACCGACAGTATGCCTTTAAAACTACCCGTTGGTATATATGTTGTTTGTTTTCAATGTCTGCTTAATTAAGGGTTATTCACCATGATTTAAATGGAGGATGAACACATCAATTAACCATATTAAATGATGATATACCGTATGTACGCAATCTTTTATCTAAGGGACACATCTGCGAAAGAGTTTCGAAACTGGTGTGGTTGATGATAGTTTTGCCTTTGGGTTATCATGGTTACATGTATACTAAAACAATGAATTACCATGATAAATGTTGAATGCAGATTAGACTGCTGTTTAAATCGTCTTTATTATCAGTGAAATGACAATATGCGTGTAGAGGGTATATCAGTGATCGCCTGTTTTCTAAAATTGGAATTATACACACATAGACTAGTTTCTGTCATGCAATTGAATTCTGTATTTCAATGAGTCTTTGTCTACTGTCGCTAGATGGCACTATACAAAAGACCGCATACTACTAGTATACAGTGCTGTAATAATTGACAATTTGGCTACTGTCGCTAGATGAAAATGTATAAAAGACCACATAGATCTACAAAAATCTTCGAGGCGTGACTAGTAAAGACTTTGTATTCTATCTCTAAAGGGGCATTACCGAGAGGTCATGGTGACCTATATGCCGACGTTTAAATTCAGTGCTTTTAAAAATTCAACTAAGTGTATCAGATTTAACATTCAACTAAAAAATGATAAATTATGTCAAACCAAACACCCCAAGAAAGAAAATATAAACCATAATTATTATGCCACCGGATATACTAGTATTATACACCGACTTTTTACGCACAATAAAGCAAAGATCACTGTCACAGAATACGATACTTTCGTGTTTTACTTACATCATCTTTACGTCATATAGATCTACATATAGGAAAAATGCTTTTATTGCAGAAAAGTAATAAATGTTCACATGATATGATCACCTGGTTGAGTGAATAGTTATATAGGTAGGGTGAGAGTTAGTGCGACTATGGTGAGGTTAACTACACTATGAATGTGACGTGAGTTCTGAGTACCTATAGAAAATCTATTCTGTATTTTTGTCCATTCCCGAAAGATAATGAAAACTGTACTCCGTTGTTAAACTTATGCCACTTAATATGTATTTCTTAGGATATGACAGCTACCTACCCTTTAGTCTCAAAAACATTGATCAATTTATTGACTTATCAGGCTGTTGATGAGAAATATTGTGTCATAAGTTATGTTGTTTTAACTATTGAGTGTTTAGTGCTCGGTAGTTTCTGATGAATGCTGGCTTCCCTGTCCGACTAGTTTTTGTGTTTTATTTTTACATACCGAGCATAGCGTTTATATTTATCAATTAGCTTTTTGCTGAAATATGATAGGTATATATGTATGTGCCTCTATCAAGATTTAAACTCGGGTCGCCAGATTAGGTGCCATGCGCACTCACCACTGAACTACGGAGGTACATGACACGGTGTTGAATTGACACGTGAGCTTAGCAGATAACCAAATTGCTTAATCAACATAATAAACATGCATCATTAAATACACCCCACCCCTCCTCCAAACATTAACAAGATATCATTTACATTGTACATGTACATTATTATAATAGTACATGTGTATAGCCTACAGCAATATTTGCATAAAAATATTTGAACATATAACTTAAAATCATTGTAACCAAAATATTTGACCTTCGATTGATCCTACCGATTGCTGATGGCGATGATGGTATTGCTGATAACTCGGCAACAAATGCACCGATATGTAAACAAAATGCGGAAGGACAAAAGGATGAGTGTGCAAATTAGCTGGGTGACCATGTAATTAAACAACAATTGCATGTAGTAATGTCAACAAAATGTGGGCGAACACAAACAAACAGATGAGGGTGCAAATAATCCAAAACTAACCGCGTGTATCTACTGGGACATCAAATACACCGAAATATAAACACATTGCATAAGAACAGAAGGGCGATTGTGCAAATAAGCCCCGACTAAGTATGTAACTGGACATGAAGCATGTGTACAGTAATGTCAACAAAATGAGGAAGAACAAATGGATAAGATAGCAAGTCCACAGAATTATCCATGATCATCATCAAAATAATTGGTTCAGCTGGGTATTGTTCTAGTAATGTCAATTACTAATTCCAAGTGGTACTTGATTATGTGGTTGGTGGGTAAGAACTGGTGTAGAGTTCAAAAGTCGCGGTGAATAACGTGCTTCAATATGGTGTGCGTGTTGACACAAAGACAAACGTTAAAATAAATAAAGATAAGGGTGCATGTGTTTGTTTTAATACCCACATGTGTTTGCATGTTCGTTTGTGCAAACATTGCACATGTTGGATTTATCCTAGATAATACTGTTCTTATCAGGTTTTATGGAAAATCAGATATATAGATGTATTTGTTTTAACAGTTGATATACATGTATATAGATGCAACCTCTGAAGAGTGGCCCTCCTCAAAGCAACCATATCTCTTATTTAAGAAGCATACTTATTTTGACAACTGACAATGTAATGATTTAATTTTACGTCCCTATATAATAGTGTGGCCTCCGTAGCTCAGTGGTTAGCGCGCTTGCCGCCTCATCAGGCGATCCGGGTTCAAATCCGGGTGGAGACTCACATATGACTGCCATATTCAGCAGAAAGCTGACTGGTAAATAAAGGATATGCTTGGCAGTAGCAAAACACAACCTCTGTATAACAACGAAACGTTTGTGCTCATCAAGGCATGCTGCTGTTGAAAGGTTTTACTGTGCATTTGTATATACCAAATATAACGAACCTGTAAGACAGTTTATATTTGTTTATTTGAACAAATATATACCAAGATACGTATTTAATAATATTATTGCAACACATTTGATATACCACGGGGTGTCACCGCAAAGGGTATTAAAACAGAATAAAGTCCAAAACTAACTGACAAGTAGGTTATATGACGCTAGGTTATATTTTTACAGTGGTTTGGTATTTCTAAATGAGGGTTGTGTACGAAAAAAGGAGGATTACGGAATAGAATTGATACACTGTGGTTTCAAAATAACCAAAACAACGCTATATTTTCTTTACTGGATTAAAGCATTTGTAAATGAAGCTTGTGTGAAATAAAAGGATTAAGATCCCTAACAAACGTATCGCAATATTATCTTACTGGGATTTTATACTTATACAAATAGTATAATACAAAACCCCTATTAGTTGAGAAAGTACAAATGTCAGATAGGAAACTAGATTTATAAATAAATTATAAATTAGCAAACACTAGACTTGTAATGTACTCAATGCCTTCCCGGACCCCGCATCACTGTGTTTTAAACACAATTTGTCAAATGTTTTATAATCAATATAGGCCTACTTTATAGACTTGAACGTATGTAGGTACCTGTCCATAGATTGAATATAAGTTACATATTAATTTGATAGCAAGCTAAATATTGAACAGAAAATATCAAAATATCAACGCTGTATACAAGGAACGTTTGTTATTTCAATTTACAATTAACAATTGCCTGTGTTTTCATGTTCGATCTTAGTTCTGATAACTTGTTATTACGCGAGCAAGTGACAACATTCAGGCATTTATATGTGGCTGGCTTAATCGCCACCAGAGAAAAGCTGTTCGGGTGCTAAATAACGCTACATCAATATGAATACAACTGTCATTTATCTAAATTGAAGTCAACATACCTGGTTTTGCGAAATCCTCCGGAATTGGTAGTCTAAGTCCGTGTATGGCTTGAACACAGAACGGGACAAGTGTCCATAATGTAAGATACATCGCTGAAGGTCCAAGCTTATGGGGTATTAAGTTACATATAAAACGTTGTAGTCCTAGTTTTTCTAGACGAAATCGGCCGTACACACAGTCACAGACGAAAGAATACGCGTAGATTATTAATCGAAACAAAAGCCAAAGTCAATCACGTTGTATTAATATGGTTATCCAAAACGTTTTGACGATCTGTCCATTGAAACCAAAATCTTGTTGAAATACTGTATGACGTTTTTGTATCACTCTATTATGATAATTGTTGCAGCCTCGAGACAATAACGTCGAATCTTGATAACATCCAGCGTATATAGGGGCCTATCTCAATATAAAATCTTTATAAATTCGTCGATTATTTAAATAGCAAATGCGGCATTAAGTGTATGGTCTACACTAAAATATTGTAGTCACTTCTTTGAAAGCAAGTGAATAAATGTAACTTAAGTATTTTTAAAAGAATCTTTATTCCAACTGTTTAAGACACGACACCCGTTGTGAAGATAATCAAGTCACGACGTTTTTTTTAAAGCTCTATTTAAATAGGTGCTTATTCGTCGATAATGAAAATCCAAATTTCTCTTAAGTAATACACTCCGTTCTATTTACACTCTCTTCTGTATGTCACGATATTAGTACAAATTCTCCGAGTCATAACCATATTATATATAACGATTTTAAAAGCATACACCATAACAATCTACCCGTAAGTTATTTATAGCGATATTACGTATAAATTGTCACCGGAGCGCGACAATCAATACTTCGTGTAAACCCGTCAGCTAGAACGGGAATTGCCGATCGATCGTTCTTTTGTTAATTGATCACGATTTACAAACTTCTTCGTGGTTGAATGACGGAGATTAGTCATCGGGATAAATGGGGCTTTCAACGTCTAGATTATCCATATATGGTAAAATGTTTAAAGATTTTATCGGAGAATAAAACATACTTATGTTTACTCAGCCTGTCACATTACGAAATAGGTTTAAAATATACCTTTTAAGTTTATTTAGTACATAATATAATAACACCATATTGAACTGGTTTGTGCAGCCTCCAAATGGCCGGATGTCTACCAGTGAGTTTAAAGAATTTCGATATCGCTGAGAATGAGAAGGTCGGAGTACAAAAAACTGTCCGAAAATTACTCTTAACTTGTAGTAAAACAAGTTCATCATTTCAAATATGTATCAGTCTTATAAGGTCGTAAGTAGTAGTTACGACCTTCTCAATCTAAGCCAGTGTTATTTTGTGCTATAAATAAAAGAAGCCGATTGATGAGCCTATGACAATGGGTAAGCCACTTCTCAGTTCCTAGCAGTATATGAATACATTTCGAGTGCAAGAGGCATCAGGTTCGACCCCATACCAGTCCGCGAGCTACGACCGTCGTTAAAACGCAACTGGTAATTATAATTATCTACAGGTATAGCTTGGCTGTATTGACTTGAGTCTGACCTTTATGCAAGAATATATTACAAGCTTCTTGCTTTGAATATATCAATTTCCGCAAGCAAATCGTGCACTATCGGTATTTCAAATTGGTGTTTGTATTACATCTCGGGTGCCTTCGTGATACTCACCGATTATGAAAACATACAATCGGTGTTGTATCGTAGATAATATATCGACTGTTAAATTATGCTAATCAAAAGGTCAGGCTCATGTCAAATTTGCCAAGCTATAACTGCTGATTCGTCTAGTGTATGTGTAACACATTTGATTGACTATTCTCCATATGAAATACAGTGTTGTCTAGTGCAGGGATTTTAAATAATACTATATAATATAGAGAAGATCCTGTCTAGTGATAATAAAAATAGGACAGGGGCACGGCACATATTGGTCTGTCGGATCCACTCAGTCATGCAGTAATTGCAAATCTAACACAGTCTCCCAATAGCCAGGCAGACCGATTGAAATATAAACTGACTCCAGGAGCAAATGCGATAAGTGTTACTTCTAAATCTGTCTGTGAAGCTTTGAAATATGATTGCGATAGCTTTGCTTCCAGAATTGTTGGAAATCGTCGGACAAATGACATGTGGACGGTAAAATAATAGTCACAATACATGCAATACTATTTTCAGCGTTTAATAAGATAATCTGAAATCACAATAAGTGGTAGCAAAACTGTAGTTATTGCTCTTAAATAATATTATAAGCAGTTACTACAGTCTTGTAGGCAACCCACGATATTTGAACACATACAACAGTACACTTTTAGAAATACATAAAATCACAATAAGTTCTTACATCCGGTTGAGAGCATATTGAATCATATCATAGTCAGATGCCTAAAATCAGGATCATGGAAGAACATGGCCACCAAACAATAATAACCACGTTTTAAGGTAACTGTAACATCACCAATGCTCAAATGCCATCAAATCTCAGTCATCTTAAATTGTGCTTAATTCACACACATATAAAAAAGTTTCCTCACTCATTCTAGTACATGTACTATACGTTTAACATTGCACTTAGAATGCTTTCACTCATTGGCATGCTTATCTCTAAACTAAACCGATTATATCTGCATACTTATTTTTCATGTAATGTACCCTTTATATTTAATGTATATATGTTGAGGCCCATATGGACGATTGCATTATTTTAAATATGTTAGCCTCGTAAAATAAAGGCTTTACTTACTAACTCACTTACTCTACTGCTTTCTCTGCTTATTTCTACTGCTTTAGATGCTGCTAACGGGGGCTCGTACTATTATCCATTATCTAATGATGGTCTTTCTGTGTCACACAGATTGTCTCCATAATTTTCACACTTTTACTGAGAGCTCATTGGGGTTTTGCACGCATGTGAGTATCTTGTCTATCTTCGTTATATCAGTTTCCTATTCAAATTAAATTTGTTTCTATGACAGAGCAAGAAAGGCAAGCAACTCCTGTTCGGTTTTACCCCGATGATGATAAATTGTTCGGAAATCAGGGTTTCATTGAGTTATATGACAACGCATACACGTAAACAGGACAAACAACTCCTATGCAGTTGGTTTTAAAGGACATCATATTTAGTTGGTTCCTTTGACAGCGTATACATATTTAAACAAGCATCAGATTTTGATCAGTTTCTATGCGAACGCCTTTGGTAAAAGCCCTGCTTGTTTGCGTTTGCTTAGCACGTTGTTTAACATTTCTTCGAACAGTTTATGAACACCATCTCCCGTGGCAGCACTTGCTTCATATAAACTGGTAAATAAAAGAAGGAACCATAAGTTAGACATACTGAATAGATTAGTAGTGGAGTTTGTGGTTTTTTTGCTATGCTCAAATAAACGATTGTCACATGTGCGACAAATCATTGCATACAAAACTAAATATGTTTCCAACACTAACGTTAGTACGTGTATTGTAGCCATGTCAAATGTCAATGAAATCGGACCAATGGTGGAAAGTATGGAAAACTTTCAATGTCTTCGCATAATCAAAGCATAGCCTGCTAAATCCAACATTTGAACCCAACTTGATTTGGCAACAAGAAAATGCAAGAAGGGAAACGTGTATGTTAATTATACCCAAGGTGCTAACTGTATAACGCCCTCTTCAATCAGCTGACACGCGAGCGCTTTGGCATACATGCACATATCCACTGTGATGACTGCGTAATTAAATGGTCTATACGGTCAGATGGTAAGCGAGCGCTATATATCCATGACTTCAATTAGAATATGTAGCCGTAATTAAGTATATATAACTACTTACTTAACTCGGTGATTGGAAGCCCATTTCTTAGCATCTTGCGTGGATATACATCGCTTTCCTGATTTTGTGTCAACCTACAGAAGAGATACATGTATATATAAACTACACGATAATCCTTTAAAATCAAAGCACTGAAATTATTGTAAGCAATATGATGATAAACAATACATAAAATGTGTAAAACTTAATGAAGGTCGTGATCTGTTTTAATTTAATATTTCAGTGGTTTTGTAGATATTGCACAAAATATCAACACACGGAATATTTCTGTTTGTTTCAGTATGCTTCCGAATTGATAAAATTTCATATGAATTGGAATCGTTTTAAAGTTCTGTGTCAATTCCGAGTTTGAAGCGCAGTTTTTAAATCCTCCAAAATACCGATATGTATTTATTTCACTGAAAAATAACTTTCTTCTGGAATCTAATGCAGAATACATACTTTGTTGGCGACGAGTATAATCTCATGTATTCCACTGCTGTATTTATTAACTTCTTTCATCCACGTGTCCAAACTTTCAAACGAGGCTTGGTTAGTGACGTCAAACACAAGAAAGATGGCGTCTGTTTGACTATATAACTCATTCCGTACATCGATATACTCCGGACTGCCGGACAGATCCCATAAATGTACTCTCACTACAAGAAGATAAACTATTAGTTGATACTTGGAAAAAGAAGACATTTATGTTCAAATCTAATTGATTCTTTAGTAGAGCAGATGAATATATGTTCTCTACGAATTAACTCTTCCGAAAAGACGATTTATGTGTGTTCATTTCGAATTGAAGTAATGACGACAACATGTTACATATTCATGTTCAATGTAAATACTTGTTACCCATCATGAAACAAGCAACAAAAAGATTCTCTTCACAAATACAAATGAATCTCTAATTACAGACTCTTCATAAAAGAAAAAAAAACAACATTAAACCAGTTTCAAACTAGTGACTCGTCATCAACAAATAAAACACAAGTGACTTTTCATAAAAAAACTTGAATTGGTGAAACACGTCGCTTTTTCAACGAATTTACGGTTGCGTTACAAAATTAAGAACGAATCAAATCTAACTTAGTGTATGAAATAATTATAGAAATATGGACTGTTTAAAAGTTGAAATATGAATCGTAGAATAATATACTTACGTTCATGTCCTTTGACATTTTGGATTTTGAAACCATAGTCGACACCTACAGTTGGCTGATATCCTCCACTGAACTGTAAAAGGGAAATATTCAATTGTCACACTCAGGACACATCCTTGCACACATGATTGCTGTCTATAGTTGGGAAGTAAGCTCTGTCGGACTCCGCGAAAACTGTAAGTCGTCAGTCTGACTGAAAATGTTTTATTCGGACAGGCAAAGTAAACTTCTGTATTTTTCTATCAGACGAAAGGACAGTTCAACCAGCACATTACCGAGATGGATAAAAGGTGGACGGCAAATGTAAAAATAGTTTTCGTACGCATACATTACGGGAGGAGGCATTCAAAACACGTAAAAACGTACAATGTTGGTATTTATAATTCAAATCTAAGTTACACGTCACTAATTTGTATATGAGTAAACGTAGATGCTAGACTTAACTATAGCCGCTGTCACTGTTGGGTCGTGAGTTCGAATTCCACCCAACTGGGTGAGGGTTTATACATGATTTTTAACTATACAGTCAATTAAGCAATTAGCACACACGGTCAGTGAAACTAGGGATCAGTCAAATTAGGGTCCGTGTCACTGATTATTACTCAATGTCAAACCTACCTTACTCTCACAGAAGTGTTTGATGAGACATGTTTTGCCGACGCCAGCATTCCCTATACCAACAACCTGAAAATAGAAATGTTCAAATTAAAAGCATCATGTATACTTGCTATGTAGAAAGAAACTTCCATGACCAATCACAAAGATTAATCCAAACATTAACAACAACAACAACAACAACAACAACAGTAGGTGAAAAATTACTCACAGCAGTAGCAGCAACAGCAGGGGCCTTATTCACCAACGTTGTAAGTCTAAAAATCAGACTTAAACAAAAAAATGTCATTATTCATAATTACTGGCATTTCTTTGAAATTCGATTTAACCATGTGAAATTGTTTCTGGCTGTTTGTTGGTACCCACTGAACATGTATACCAATCTATATCAATATCCGAATATTTATAACAACATGAGAGTGAATAGAACATTTGAAAATGTAAAGTCTAAGTCTATGTTTTAGACTTACAACGTTGGTGAATAAGGCCCTGCTGATGCTGCAAGTAACACAATCGCAGAGCATTCATTCATTAATGGAATATCAACACTTTGAAAAGCAACAACTAGTAACGCTATTTAGACTTGCATGTGCATAACTGATCGATATTAATGATTCAGATTACATGCAGTCACACACACCAAAAACTATTTCATTTTATTATATATAATCACTGTATTTTGTAACTATGTATAATTGTATAGTTGTATGTATACATGCAAGCGGACACGGTGCAAATATGTACAATGTACATGGTTGGTTTTTTTTTGGTCCTTCGCATACAATTACATGTACGTGTGTTTTACTTGTAATGTCAACTATACACTACATTTTAAGTGCAACTTCTTCAATGATAGAGGCAATTACACAACACGTACATGCTCATTTTGTTCCAGAAGTACATGTATACACGTACATGCATGTGCATGCATAACTTTACCCGTCTACAGAACAACAATCTCTGGACAACAACCGAATGTTTCGTTTCGTGAATCGTGAAGAAGCTTTACATGGGTTGAACTGGTATTGTACATGTAGTCAAATGCACACGTGTATTCATATGTACATATATTCCAGAATCAAAATAATATGGCCAATTATAATTCAATTAACCTATTCGTATATCATAGTTATTGAATAAGCAAGGCATACCTTTATCCAAATTAAGTTGTCAACTGCATCCTGTGGATTTTTCTCCAGATGTCCTCGCTGTCTGTCCATCACAATCAATTTAAAATTAGTATTGACATAGCAAGTTTGACATTCACTGTTCAGTCTAGTCTTGTTGCTAACTGTAAACAAACAATTGCATTATGGGAGATTGAAGTAGATTCTATTTATAGATTTTTTGAAAGTACAAAATCTAACATAATTAACCCAAATTAATCTTAAGAAATAATATTCAAACATTTATTGTAACTTTAAATATATTTTACCGGCTTTTGTATTTATATTTAACCATAAGTTTGAAATACGAACATACGGCTGTCCACGTAGCGTTACTAAAAATAGATGTCAAAAATCCCAACTCAGCGTTTGTGCGCATGCGTCCTATTTATTTACTGACGCTTTGTAGAGGTAACATCCTGGTTGGTGGAAAGACTCAATTTTATCCAAATTTCGACTGTGACATGCTGAAATAATGGCGCACATTGTCATTGCTTATATTTTCTGGTTTATTGGCGGATTCTTTGGGCTGCACCATTTCTATTTAGGGCGAGACAAGCATGCCCTGGTGTGGTGGATGTCACTAGGTGGACTACTCCTCGGTTGGTTTCGAGATTTGTGGAGGTTACCTGAATATTTGTATGAAGCGAACAAGGATCCGAGGGTTAGAGCTGTGTACAGGGCGAGACGTCACCAGCATGCAACGCCACCATTTAAATTGGTGAGGTTTGGTGGACAAATGTTTATAGGTAAGGTAACTTAAATTAATTTTGATTTATGAATTGATTGGTTGGTTGATTGATTGATTGATTCTACTTTGGCTCCCTGTCAATCTAAATATATTAATATTTTGACTGTCAAATATGTCTATCAATACTTGGGAACAACTACAATTTAACTCTTAACTCTTTAATACACAGTGAACATGTCCAGGCTGTGTTTTGTCATTAAGAATGTATGATGACCCTTAATAGAGATGGTCTTTATAGACAGGTTTCATGATTATGGTCTTAGTTTGCAGGTTGTCATTAACACAGGTTTGGCTGTAAGTCTAGATTTAATAGGAAAAACTTTGGCCAATGTGAAGCTTGAACTTGCAACCTGATATAATTAAGCAAAGTTCATGAATTACTAACTAGATTAATTTCAACAAAGTTCTAGCTTATAATTATGCTTTATTTCAGGGATGCTGCTGGGTTATTTGTTTCGACTAGCTATTCCAGAGATGGTGTTGACTGATCTAGATAGACTCGGACAAGTTCTGAAAGTCATCCTGCCTATATTGGGAGTTTCTATAGGTATGATCATGCTATTGTTCAATGTTTTCAATATCTGGTGCGAGTTATGATATTTAAAATATTTGATTTTTAGTTCCATCAGAGAATTGTACTGTTTTCGCATGGCTCGGACCAATGGATGTAATGCTTGGACGGAATTCTGATGTCCTGTATCCTGAGTTCGGTCATCTGGAGTGTTGCATCAAGTTAAAAGTTCTGTTAGAGCTATATATGAAAACAGTACTATTCTCTGACGGAACCGATTTATAATATGTGTGGTGAGGAATAAGGTAATGAAATGTTTCTTAAGGGGTGTGGAAAACTAGACTGAAAAGACCACTTGCCCGAAGACTCAATCTACTTGCCTAGGAAAACACAAAAGCAAAAAAAAATTAGTTTCAATAAAAAAATATTCGTGGTGTAAAGCTTGAGAGTACTGTGTACCTGATATTTAATCATTTTAGTCAGAATTAAGGGATTTGCTATTGTCTTTAGGTAAAAAAAGACATTTAATATTATTTTATGATCATTTTTCACTTGCCCATGGACGGGCTGGTTGGAAAAATCAACTTGCCCGCATGCCAAAAAGCCCAAGTCAGGCAAGTCAGACACAGGAATTCCACACCCCTGTTCTTCATTACAATTCATCTCATTAATATTAAACAAAATTCGAAGATTAAGACTCTTGAGTACAATTAAGCTACTACAGCACAAATTACAGACACACTGTTCTTGAAAGTCCATGAGCTTATTTGTTACAGCATATAACATATAACGGTATAAACCCTTTGCACAAACTACCACTGACCATTTGTTACCTCTAATTTGTTATTTTCTTTCAGGTGTGTATTTGGTAGCTAATATCGGTGTACAGAAAGTATCATATAAATGGTGTCTACTCGGCGCGTCCTGTTCGCTGATATTCCTACTACAAGAACAGCCCTCTATTGAAGCCACTACGTTTTTCTCAACCCTCGCGGCATGTTACAAAGTTGAGTGGGACATTGAAAAAGATCCACCTGAGGGTGTTTGTAATATGTTCAAACGTGCTTTCGTTTTAGGTATATTGGGTACCCTATACTTGTGTTTGTGGGGTTCGGTGATTTATTATAACATGCATATAACAACAAGCGACGGAATGCAGGTACCAGTACATGAGGCCATGGATAACTTTTTTCAATCACCCGCATGGAAAGAGTTTAAGACATCTGTGTATAAACTATATCAAAACTGTCAACGGATAGGATGGGAGGAGTGTTACTTTATGCTGATAGAACATATAGACCCGACTGGGGAATCACACGCTTATAAGGTATGTTGTTTTGCCCCAAATAAAATTGCTTTGACAGGGGTATAGAAATCAACTGGTAGGGGGTAAAATCTAGGGGTGTAACGATACATATCGCGATATAAGGGTGACAATACGATACATATCGCGATACAGACATACCTAATTTCTCCTATAAAGTATTGATACCTTTTGGAATATAGTTGACATTTTACTTATTAATATGAAGTATTTTACTTGATCATTTTAATTCAACTCAAAGAAATTGTACACTGAGCTTATTGAAACAACAGTGAACAATATTTTGCATTAGTGTTTAAATTTTTCTTATAATTGTCAGACATTTACAATATTATTCTAATATCACTTTAGGTACAAATTGTATTGTGATCTGCTTATGACACGATACGTATTGTATTGTGGGCTACGTATCGCGATACGATATGATACAATATATCGTTGCACCCTTAGTAAAATCAATTGACTACGGTATTTGAACATGTCATTTTCTTCTTTTAAATTACCTCTTTGAGTGAGATTTCAAACCTACTGGATACATGAAAACATTTCTACTAACCCTGCTTAAGAGTAACAATTGACCATTTTTGGCATTTCACAAATGCTAAAATTTGATACATCAAGGGAAAAAAGTCTGCCCAATATTTGACAGACTTTTAACTGATTAAATGTTAACAAAAACTGTTTTATTGTGTCTCCCACACATAGAGGACATATTGATTTAATCCTGGACATTTCTGTCTGGATGGATGGCTTGATATCTGTCACAAAGTTTGAATTTTCCATACTAGTTCTCCTTTTAACCATCGGTGCAATGTCCACAAAACTTTCCATAAATACTTGACACCAAGCCTAGCTGTGGATATTATTGGGAATATTAGAAAGGTCGGATGATTTTTGATGGAGTTGTTTCCCTTTGTTGGAGACAACTTTTTGTGTCAAAATCCCTTCTAATTATCTGTCATTATTGCTATTAGTAATTTTCTTGTTCTATATTTCCAGGTATTAGGTTTTGATACAAATCGTGTGGAACCAGAAGAAATTCAGTCACGATGTCGGAAACTCAGTCGTCAATATCATCCTGATAAATACAAAACTCCGGTGGAAAAAGCCGGAGCACAAGAATTATTCATCGAAGTACAAAAAGCTTGTGATATTTTAAATGACTTGCGTCGTCGACGAGCTGACAAAAATATGAAATCCGAAACCACCAATAGACCTCCTACAACAAAATCACGCCAAAAAACTGAGTTCTAGTTTGAATTTTATACTTGTTTTATGATCAAAATATGGGAGTGATCAGCAGCTTGTTTGGTGTCATTCATTGCTGAGTGAGTATAAAGGCTTGCTTGAAGTTTCCATTTTTTGGGACATGAATGGTTTTTACGTGGATGGCTAGGTAATGGCACGGTTTCAGTGTGGCTTTGGATTATGTGTGCTACAGTATTTACAATGTATGCACAGTAAAACTTTGACAATAATCCTGACCTTTAGTCCTTTGAAAACTGGTCTTTTTGTTGGGGTGGTTTTAATTTTGAGGTTTGATATACTTGTAGAGCAAAACAGCAAAAATGGAATTGAAATTTGTGGTTGTAATTGAGCTGTTAAAACATTGTATGCATGTACAGTCACTGTCTGTAAAGACCACCCTTGTTAACAACTGGTCTTTATTAACTGGTGGTCATTATCATCAGGTTATTAAGTATCATTGAAAATGATCAAATGGGAGCTGGAATAGGTAAACTCTGCAGACAGGTTTTGAAAAAGAAAGTAGTGTTCTCTTACCATGGTTGGTCTTTTTATACAGGGTTGAATGTTAATACTTATATGTAACTTAATAAAATATGTGCATAATACTTGTACAGAACAACCTCTCCAGAGTGGCCCTATGTAGAGCAATGACCTCTCTATAACAGCACATTCTCATGTTCTGTAGACCACTATTTTACTATCAAGTAAACCTCTATAGAGCTACAATCTCAACCCAATATTTGCTATTCCCACACGGTGTTGCACTACAGAGGTTGTACTGTATTAACCAAAACCTTATTATACTTATATCTCAAGACTGTTTGAATCTCTGTAGTAAAATCTCAAATTTGAGATCTTCACATTTTAAAAATTCCTTGCATTAATAAAAAAAAACCCATTAATAATAAATACTTCATTTTGCTAACTTTGAATGAGAAGGTCGGACCTTATAAGACTCTTACATATTTAAAATCGGCATCACAAGGCGCTTCTTATGAGCCTATGTATATTATGAGTACTTTTCGGACAGTTTTTTTGTTGTTTTCTCAAAATATTGATTTTGTACTTATGACCTTCTCATTCTAAGCCAGCGATTTATAGGGGATCTCAGGCAATTGACATGGAAAATTTCCTTGCCAGCCGCTCATCATGTTCATGTTTGTAAGCTCTTTTCATCAAATCTTTTTTCAGATCAATTTGAATAATATAAAATATTAATGGCAAAACTTAAATATGATGAAGCTTAATTTTGATGACTTGGCACTTTTTATTATTATTATAAATAAGACACAGTTACTGAAATTTTAGGTTTTGCAGCTTCTACAATCCAAGTGCCATTGAATCAAAAAGTCATATTGTCAAGTATTTGTTTTTGATAAATTGTAATATTTCAGTCTAGTACTACGGTACATTTTATCAATGCACATAACTCCAAGGAGGGTATTATATCACTGGCTTGTGTTATTTGTTGTGTTGTATCTTTTATTGGGTATTTATGTATTCTGTGATAAAATTATGCACCTTTTGTATTATTGTGTTCACACTTGATGCAGGTACAGGACATAGAAGTTGACCCTGTCCAAAGTTCTGTGGAGATTTGAACTCGATCCTCTTACCTTCTTTTAGAATGAGCTAACAGCTGATTTCATGAGAATTTTATCCAAGTTGTATGTACTCATAAAGAGGGAAGTAATACCAATGCAAACATGGTGTAACATTTAAATACAAATCTTAAGTACTATTGATGCTTGATTTGTTCATGGAAATTGATATATTCAAGGTCACAAACCACCAAATAGAGTTGTTCTTTAACTCAATGTAAAGTGACCTAGGTCAGCCAAAAAAAATGTCAACTTTTTGTCCATGGGGCCCTCTCAAAATCTTTTAATCAATAGAAATAGCATCCAGCTTGAAGAAAATGAAAAAAAAGTAGGGGGTCATGTATCATATAAGAAAAATTTGGTTCGTCAAACGCGGTGAACAGATTTTCTCACATGTACGGATTTACTCACTGTCCGTTAGCCCCAACCTTACTTTCACTTTCATATTTAAGCCAGAATACAAAATATTTCTGAATAAAACCAATTCACTACATCACATACATGCATACAAAGCATTTAACACCAATTTCATGATTCTGATGCTGATTTGTCAAGACATACCCCCATTTCCAGTCGCTTTAAAGTTTTTTAACGGACTATTTGACTGTATCTGAATTAGGTCCGCGTAGGTATTTAGTGGTTATTTACCTTAAGGCAACCCTTTTTGGGTTGTTTAAGTGTTTTTTGCACTTTTTTCAATGCTACTACATATATGCAACACAAAACAATCAATTCTAGACAGATTGGGCATGAATTCCAGAAAAAATTACAAACCCGCATATGCGCCTTTAAGGAGAAATTTGGTCAGCGCCTGTCAAATGGTATGAATAGTGACATGAAATGGGGTTGTATTTGTGCTAAAATGGTATTCTGAACAGCAATTTTGCTTTAGATGCCTAATAATATGTCTATTCTTAATATTTAATCACAATTATCCTTGTCTGGTACTAAAATAAGGGCAACGTTCACATAAAAATGTCAATTTAAGAAAAAATAAATCTGAACTTTTCTGGATTTTTCATGATAAAAATCTAAATTTTCACTTTTTTAGACATTTTACACAGATAAAAGTGGTTAAAACCCCATCTTGAGTGCATTTCCATTCATTTAAATGCAAAAAAAATGAAAACATGATTTTGAAGGAATTTTGCATGTCTTTAGGTCACAAACCACCAAATAGAGTTGTTCTTTAACTCAATGTAAAGTGACCTAGGTCAGCCAAAAAAAATGTCAACTTTTTGTCCATGGGGCCCTCTCAAAATCTTTTAATCAATAGAAATAGCATCCAGCTTGAAGAAAATGAAAAAAAAGTAGGGGGTCATGTATCATATAAGAAAAATTTGGTTCGTCAAACGCGGTGAACAGATTTTCTCACATGTACGGATTTACTCACTGTCCGTTAGCCCCAACCTTACTTTCACTTTCATATTTAAGCCAGAATACAAAATATTTCTGAATAAAACCAATTCACTACATCACATACATGCATACAAAGCATTTAACACCAATTTCATGATTCTGATGCTGATTTGTCAAGACATACCCCCATTTCCAGTCGCTTTAAAGTTTTTTAACGGACTATTTGACTGTATCTGAATTTGGTCCGCGTAGGTATTTAGTGGTTATTTACCTTCAATGCAAGTGCCGTGTAATATATTGCATATAATGGTAAGGATCAGGTTATTATCTCCGTACTATACATGTATCTTGTTTTATTAATGACCAAAGTGTAAGCTTTTTGCTGTAATATACATTTAAATTGTTTATGGATATTTAATATGTTTTTTTTTTATTTGCAAGAACTGGTTGGCACAGCATCAGGTTCTTCTATGAATTGAAAATGAGTATTGAGTTTTACGTGACTGCACTTTTAGCTTTACTTTATATTATATGACACTACCAGTAGAGTATAACCAAAGGTTATGGCTTCGAGGCCAGGCCAAGATGTTGCAAAACATGCTAGAAACTGCAGAACCCCTGAATCTTGTTAGTAGATTACAGTTGACTTATTCTAGTACTGCAAATCTCGATTTCTGGCTTATTCTGGAATTGTAGAAGCCCAAGGCATGTTTATATCTCGACACATTGATCTGAACATCCTAGTTTATAAAACAATGTTTATATTTTGTAATTGTCATACTATTATTTTTTGTTTGTTAGTGCTATATATAATTAGTGATTATTACCTGGAATTTTGATACACGTTATTCCTTCGTTTATACATTACATGTATATCTATCCTAAAATCCGAAATAAAAATATTATTTTTAATTATGCATTTTGTTGTCAATTGTATTCAAATGCACCGGTCAATTAAAATCCGGCCTCCAACCCCAAAAATGTCTGGTTTGTTTTTAGTTTGACAGAAATGACATGAAACATTATTATATTTCCAAAGCATCATATCGCTGGTTTAGAATGAGAAGGTCATTAGTACAACCTTATAAGAATCATACATATTTGAAATCGGCATCACAAAGCACTTCTAATGAGTCAATTTTCATGAAAATTGGAACTTGTCATGTTGACCAAACTGAAGTTAAAACAGCTTGTATTACTGTAAGTGAAGAGTTTCGGACGGTTTTCTCAAAATAATGATTTTGTACTTACGACCTTCTACGCCAGCGATATATATTAAACACCAGTCGATGATTAGCAACAAGGTCCTTCGAGAGATTAAATTGGTCTCAGGTAACTCATAATAACAGAATCATATCTATATGTTCATTCCATTTACTGGTCAATTTGGGTCAACTGAAGAGCTTCCATAATCAAGCGCTTGGTCTACAAATTTGTCAATCAGGCCTCTCCTTCACCGAGAGTCCTTCCTGTCTCTCACTTGATTTCTAGAAGACATCGGGGAAGAGTCTAGCAGATATTGCAAAACAAAATGGCCATGTCCAGTGACGACAAATTATGGTCAACGTCTTTGCTGAGGCTCCAAAAATACTGTTAAATCATTAATATTTGTTGGGAGATTTAATTTCGTGGATATCAAGGATGACCTCAACCATGAAATTAAATCCCCCACATATATAAATGATTCTATAGTATCTGACTTAGTGGATAATGTATCCTTGAAATTACATCCCTAAAAATAATCTTTTTTCACAAAAACCGCAAAAGTTTGTCCCATTGAAATTAAAGGATTTTACAGTACATGGTATAGTTCAATTTTGAACCCTGAGCCATGACCTTTAGACGAGTCTATTTGTGCGGGTAACACATGATTTATTGATTTCAATAGTCATGATTTAAAGATATGCTACTTACTAATGTGTGTTATACATATCTGAATAGTCAATCCCACGCCAATCTTTATCGGCGAATGGATTAAACTTTAAAAGTGCAGTAACGGCTCAATGCTCGAAATCGAACTATAGACAACGATTAAACCAACCAAATATCCATAGCAACAACAATGTATATAATGTTTTCATGTTTTATTTGTTCGAAGTTATATATCACAATATAAAATGCACATAAAATGATCCAATAAAGAAAAACAATATTTAATACAAGTAATAATATCACACGCATTGAATACAAAAGTTTCAAATGTCAAATCTTATAATATAATGATCACATTGATACAGGTACAAGATATTGTTATGAGTTACTTCCCTTTGTAGTTTTCATGACAGATCCAAGGCGCTAGTAGCAAGAAGTTATTTTTTCCCAAAAATTAAGTGGCTGTTTTTAAAAATTCAAGTACTTTTTAAGGGATTTCTGCATTGTTAAATTTCAAATATTTTATTCAAGTACATCTAATTCCATTTTCAAGTATACCATGGGTATAACTTTCTGTGACAGAGGATCAATTGAATAAATGGTTACAAATCAAGCACAATAACCACATACCCACAACTACGCTGAGGTACTTGCCTTGATGAAAAATGGTTAAATTACCAAAATAAACATTTTTTTAGAAAAAAGATGTCTCAAATAGGCCCTCCAAAATAATTGCCTCAGTGATTTTTGTGTCTATATATGGTTCTGAACTATAGACAGGATATCTGACAAGAAGCGAACTTATAACAATCTCCTGTGGGTACGAGTACATCTACATAATACAACACAAACACACATCTAACTTGTGCCAAATATGGTGATAATATCAATAACAGTTTCTGTGGCCGCGAGAGTATAACTATGTGAGTATTTCTTATTCAAAATGCAAGCAACGGTTGTGAAAAGGTAATCAAAACAAAGACTCCCTCAATAAGATTTCCAGCTGTCAATTGACCCAAGGATGGTCTTGTAATTGCAGTTTTACTCCATTTATCCCCTTTATCAGTTATTTAGACCACTTTTCAAAGGATCGAAAATAATTTTAATTTTTTTATACTTTCAATTAAACCTCTTTATTTAGACCACCTCTACCAAACCTGTTTCAAAGGGTGTCAGAGATGGTCTTCGTATTGAGGTATTTCTGTTCATTAACACAGTTTATTCATCCTCCTTAGATTAAGACCACCTCCACATGAAAACCAGATTTCACTGGGAACAGAGGGAGGGCTTATCAGTGAGGTTTTACAGTAAACATGTATATTGCACCACACATATAAAGGTAGAAAAACATTTTAACTTTTCAGATCACATTATCAAATAGTGTCTCAAAACTGTACAGAATTATGAGGTTAAACATTGTACAAACACGGGGGATATATTTTCGACACAAAAACTCATGTTTCCTACAAAGAGCCATAACTCTTGTGAAATACTTCTGACCAAGAATTCCTTGAAATATACTCAACTTGACTTGGTACAAAGTACTCAAGCAACGTTTGATCAAAATTGAACCAATGGTTCAGGAGAAAAAGTACAGACAAACTTGATGACATCAATAAAGACTTCCAGCGCAAAATCACTATTTCTTCCAAACTTAACTGGTATGAGTGAGACATTATAAATACAAGAGTTATAAATTTTACGAGCTATATAATATATTTTCACAAGTTAAAATTTCACTCCAAAAAATACAACATTTAGATACTGTAATACAAACATTTTATTGCGATCTGTAAAAGACATTATACCTCAAAGTATGTAAACATCAATTGTGCAGTATATAACATTTTGTTAACATTATAGCTTGGCTATTTTGACCTGAGCCTGACCTTTATGCAAGAATATATTACAAGGTTCTTGCTTTGAATATATCAATTTCCACAAGCAAATCGTGCACTATCTGTATTTCATATTTGTGTTTGTATTACATATCGAGCGTCTTCGTGATACTCCCCGACTATTAAACATACAATCGGTGTTATAAATTATGCTAATCAATAGGTCAGGCTCGTGCCAATGTGGCAAAGCTATACCAACAATACTCTATCACAAGTCATAATGTTTGAATGCGACCATAGTAATAACATCATCTGAAGAAATTGTTTCAAACTTTGAGTTAAGAACATTCAAGACCAGGGTCAGTATTTATGAAGCATCTTAAGTGAAAATTTAGAATTTTCTTAAAATCTCTAAATACCTTAAGTGTATCAGCTTATATAATTAACAGGAAAACTAATACAAACAATTAATTATATTGTTTACATGCATTATGTAAAGAGCTACGGTAACACTATAGAAAACATGGGCTATTTGCATTTCTTGTGAAATATGGGCAGCTCAATATTTTAACTTAAGTCAAAATGTTTAAGTTTTCACTTAAGATGCTTTATAAATACCGATCCTGATATACTGTTTGGAGTATTGAATCATGGACAGTTTGAAGCACAAGTAGGGATTGACACACACAGGACTAGATATAAACAAAGAAGATTGTATGGTATATTGCAGAAAAGGCAAAAACAAATTAATATTGTAGTTCTGGTAACATGCTGAAAAATAGGGGAGGTCTGTAGAAAAACAAACAAAATTCATTACTGAAATAATTCTGATTGAAAAAATCAAAGATCTGCAATGATTTCCAGTACAAAGCCAATTGATTTTATGATTAGGATTGGTAACGGCAAACAATAGGGTTGGAGAGAGTTAGTAGAACCACATTATTAACTTTTTTTGGCCTAAGTAAATAAATTAATGCAAGCGTTATAATAATATCAAATGGCAAGTCAAACATGAAATCTCTAAACTGACTAGGTAACATGTAAAATATATAATATCATCATATACCCAAGTATGAGTTGTCACAATAACAGATCAAATTGCACAGTCGAATACAGCATGATGGATCACATTTTCCATACCAAACATTTCTTGTTTTCCAAATCCGTTTCATGCACGTCTGATGTGCTATATTCCAACGTCAATGAAGTCATGGCGTTAACAATAAATTTCAAGGGTTCTACTGAAGCATGATGCCTAATACTGAAGACGAGTTGCAAGTCTGTTTTAGAGCCATTATCACACATCCCTACACCTTACCTTTGGTTTAAACATGGTTTTATAGTTAACATTCAGACTTATGAAACTTCAAATGACCATCACTTAATTTGTTTTACTTGGTCAAATCCTTGCATTTTTTCCTCAAATAACTTTTATTATGTGCAGAAATGATATTCTTTCTGATTCAGCTAATCCGAAAAGCTGGATTATTCTAAAATTGTAGAACCCTGGTTAACATTAACGTTTTTACGAATGTAGGTTTGACTATTGTTAATAATTTACAAAATAAAGCATATAAAGGGATAACATATAATCAGAACAGTATATAATGTGGAGATAAATGAGGTAATAGTGTCATAAAGGAAATCATGATCTATAAACACAGACACAAATAACTTTACACAATTAGAATAAATTAACACAAAAGTAAGCTAAAGCAAGTCTGCAGCCCCTAATGTACATGTAATGCATCAGTCAGTTGCATCCTGGCCGCCAACCCCCGTCCGGACAGATGACGGTAAAATCTCTGGTATTTCCCTGGCCCTGACATCTAAATATTGTCCCAAGGGTATTGGTTTGGAAATAAAATCCCCCATATTTCCCTGGCAGTGCGAGGGAAGGTGGAATGCAAACATGGCCGCTTCCCTGGCTATTCATCACCCATCCCAGGGATGGGGTGTGGTGGCAACTGATTAGTGCGTATAGCTGAATAAATCATGAGTACATGTATATGTTATGCCTGGTTTCTCTGAGAAAAAAATCACACAAATTATCCCAGAAATTTAAAAATGAGTATAAATAAATAAACATGACCTATAATCTATACACCTGACCACAGGCAAACATTTTTTACAGATGATGCACACATAATGTAAATCAGTATTTAAACAAAAGTTCATCATTTTCCATGTAAACTTGGATACAAATTTTGAAAATAATGCAATTAGTGAAAATAACCACCAAACACAGGTAAAACTAAAATATTTTTGTAAAATAATGCAACAAATTAAATTTGTGGTAGCTTTTTGACAGGACAAAATAATACTGACCTATAAAATATATTTGAATCACTGAGAATTATCTCCCTTGACTGATGATGTTTATGCATTTAAAAGGAAACAATCCAAGCTATACTTCCTAGGCACAATAAAGTGAGGCAATTTCAACAATGAAAATATTGTCTCCCTTGGCTTAAACTTTTGAATTGAAGGGAGAGAATCGGAATCTTCCATTGCAGTAATTGTTAATGTCAAGCAAAGGGAGATAATTCAAATAAGGAGATGATTGTCTCCCTTAGCTAAACAAATTATTTATATAACTAAGGGAGGTAATTGAAATAATGAGATGATTGCCTCCCTTGGCTTAACAAATTATGTATAGAACAAAGGGAGACAATCTGAACTACAGACAATTATCTCCCTTGACTTCAACCCTTCCATGTAAAACAATCAGAATCAGGAGTTATTCTCAGCCTTTAGAGATATCAGTTAAAATAAATATAATCATAAATGGTAAAATCTATAAATAATGTTTAAGTTGTCAAGTATGACTGCCATTTTTACAATAAATTTAAAGCTGTTATGTATATCCTTTGTTTACTTTCACAAGTGAACAAAGAAAAGTAATCCAAAAGTGATCACTGCAAACAGCAATGTAAGCGAGATTATACAAATGTATGGACCAATGATGGAACATGGAGTTCTAATTGCAGACGTTTTAGCCCATGTGATTATATAAACATTATTTCAAAATTATAATTAAGTGTGAGGGCACAAAATTCAGATAGATATGGTCAATCTTTAACAAGAGACATCTAATTCAAAGTCAGATAATGGCTATGGTGCTGCAAAATGGAAAATTTGTATCAAACAGACAGTTACTCTGGCAACAGTAAACATAACATAGAATGGAATGGTAAACATGAAAAATGAACACAAAATTCCTTCTATAATACCGGGTATTACATTAAAAAAATAGTAGGTCATAAACCCCTCACTTGATACCTAGACAATGGTGTCAACGGAGCCAAATTTAAAATCAGGAAAAACATGCTGTCAAAAATGAGGCATTCAATCACATTATTTCCATATTTAAATAGGTTTTTGTTAAGAAATTCCTTCAAAACAGATTAAAATTATCATAACTCCATTTCTCAAGATATTCTAATATAACTTTAATTTTGGTCAGAAATCATGCATCTTTCAGTATATGTAAATCCAGAATTCCAGATTAAACCAGAAATTGACGCCCTCTCTGATTTATTCTGATGACACTCAATATTTTACTCAGCCGTCAATATTTCGCGTAAAAGGTTTTATCAAAATGATATAGAAATCTTATTGAATATGCTTTCAAGCACACAAATAAACATGATCATCTCTATATTAGATATAAAGCAGTACAAAAATGTAAAAAGTGTTTACATCAAATAGCAATTTCAAATATAACTGAAAATAGGAATTTCTAAAAATTATGATTTTTTTAAAAATGGATGAATAAATGCTGACAATTCAAAATTGTGAAAAACACAATCATTAATGACTAAAAATAAATAAACAGAATACTTCCTTAAGTACTGATATGATAAAACTAAAATGCTAAATATCTGTATAAAAAACAAATACATTGATAACGAAAAAAAACTATCAAATGCTAAATATCTGTGTTTAAAAACAGACCCCAGGAAAACAAAACAGCTGCTCAAAAATCTGAAATTTTCTCGAGGGTAAAAATTTTCCAATATGCTTGTAATCGCAATTAATAGCAATAAAACAAAGAAAGTATTTATTCCAGTTTAAAGTAGCAAATATTTAACCTCGCAAACTTCTCAATAGTTTTGATATAACAAAATTAATATAGATTATTCCACAGCAATCCTGTTTTGCATTTCACAAATTGACAACACTACAAAATCACATTTTTACAAAAATCCTCTAAAGTTAATGCCCACAAAAATATTTGATTTGACAGTTTTTATTCTTCTGGTTGTTTTGTAATCCTCAGGGGGGGGGCATGTGTACAGCAAGAAGCAATATAAAATAAATTTGCGGTATGAACTTTACACAGTAAAAACTTGTACAAATAAAAAAATGTGTATGAAAATATAACCTGACTAAAACAACTATTGATAAATAAAACCAACATTACAAAATCTTGTAAGAAATAAAATAATTGTCAAATCATTTTGATGACATCACAAAATCTCAAAGAAATTAAATAGTCGTCGCAACCATTTCAATGACATCACAAAATCTCGAAGAAAATAAAATAACACTCACATTAAGCACACCAAAAAGCACCATTAATGAAATAATCACGAATGTTAAATTATAATCAATCATAAAAATCAAATTAAAAATGCAAAATTATAAAAATATGTATTGCAGGATTTAATATTTGTATGTAAAAAACAATGTGTAAATATGACATAATTATAAACTTAAGGTCTGGTCAAAAGTCCTTGACCTTGGACATACTGACCCCTAATGTAAGTAAATAAAAAGACTGGCACATAGTTAAAATGACTTTCAAGGTCAAAAAAGCTGTTAATTAAAAACTATAAGGAACTTTGATGCAAAAAGTATGTCTCCACAAAAGGCCAAAACTCTGGCAATACATCAGAACCTTAACTTTCTGACAATAAGCCCAAAAAGGCTAAGTATCAACTATTTATGTGAAGTTTCAATGAAATATGATCACTGTGTAAGCAGAACAAGTAGACACAAACACTGTGACATCCATCCAACCCGACACAAACACTGTGACATCCATCCAACCAGACACAGACACTGTGACATCCATCCAACCAGACACAGACACTGTGACATCCATCCAACCAGACAAACTCCAACACAAAATCAAGATGTTCCTCTCTTTGGGGGACATACTGAGTAAAGATAAAATACCCCTCATTGGGAGAAATACTGAGTAAAGATAAAATATCCCTCATTGGGAGACATAGTGAGTAAAGATAAAATTCAATCAGATGGCTAGTAAAAACTTTTGGCAAAATGTCTCAATCTAAAAATTAAGTTTCAAGGGTACTAAGAACACTTTGATGATCAATTACCAATTAAGAAATTTTATGAATGAATGTAACATTTATTATAATAGACTAGGTAAACTATTCAACCGGTATCCATATTTAATGGCATAATGTACAATTAGACTTCAATGCCTCAAATGCTTTTCCCTAGGACACCTTATGCCTAGGTCCCACTGAGCATTTTTGCCTCGGAGATGTACTTCCAATTTATTGAGTGGGCATCGGGAAAAGGGTCCTGATGGTCCAGTGGAGACCTCAGGGAAGTCATTAGAAAATTTGTGAAATCCCTTTTCCCGATGCCTCCCAAAGTTAATTATCTGTGGACCATAATGAAAATTGGTTTACCAATTATGTTATCCACTGAAAATAAAGACGTTATTATTATTATTATAATTCATTTAAATCGAGACGACATCGCCAAAGCAAAAAAAGCTAGGTGTGACCTAGGCTATAGAAACCTAAAAATAAGCTCTTTGGTTCTGGCAATATGTTGATGTTCTAGTACATAAATGCCTGAAAAAAGGTAGATAGGCGTGATCTTCTTCTCTTTCCTTAGGCAATTTTGTACTTCGCAGTTCTACTGTACAATAAACCAAAATATGGTTGTATAAAATTAACAATACATGAATATGAACACACTTTTACTGAGTAACATCTACAACATTTGAATATATTTTTTACAACAAACTCACTAATACACAAGTGATAATGGGATGCCATATAATTCTTCCTCAAAACTTTGACCTGGCAATCTTAAATTCAATTACAAGGTTAATCTCTTGGTATTGATGAAACTTTTTATTAAGTTTGTAGATTCAGGATACAATCCTAAGTGGATGATTTAGTCTACCAGCAGACAAATGGGACATTCTCAAAGCAATAAAAAAGTACAATGTTTAAGTTCATGTTTGGACATGTATACATTCAGCAGACTCTACATTTGGTCCAAGTCAACTGTTTAAATATACTCAAACAAAAACACACCATACCTCTCATACCCTCGTGGCGAGGGATAACATCAGGAATGAGGTGTCGAGACTGAGTGATATAAGTAGGAAAAACTTGTTTCACAATCGACCTTAAATTAATTAGTACTAACTAATATACCCCAAATAACTTAAAAACTTATTCATGGCATGTTATAGTGCACCCAGCATAACGAGAAAGACGGTAAAAAGGGTATCATCCATGTAGGTGGAAAAAACAAGCGTGCGCGATTTATCAGTGTTATTTTAAGTATACAATCGACCATACGTGTTTATTTAAGCAACCAATTTTGTAACAGTAGACTATTCAGGTCAATGTTTATAAACATCACATTATCATGGGGGCATAACCCTAACAATTCTGAGATTCCAAATTTGGGACATTAACTTACATAGGAATACAACATACAGTACACAGACAATTATATATACATATTGCCAAACTCTACGAACATAAATCATCGGATTTCATCACAAATTATATCACAATATACAGTAAATACACTATCTGAGTATAAATACAGGATTTCGAGCCGCTATTAATTAACTCCAAGATTATTGTCCTTGTTTTCTCTCAATATGTTAAAGTTTTCAAATTTTTTTAAAAAAATCCATTTAGCTTTATTCTTTTAATTTTCATAATTTTCTTTGATTTTGTTTGATTTTATTTTTTTCCAATTTTTACAATTTTTTATGTTTGAATTTTCCATTTTCCAATGGATACCATACTTTCAATGGATACCATTCAAAGTCAAATGTAGTAATTAATATAAGTTGTAGAACATGTGTCAAAATTTCCTTACATGAAATGAATGCAATCTGAAAATTCTTGACATTTTAATAATTCTGTTTTTAATGTCAATAAAAAGGTTCCACTTAAAGGTCCTAGGAAAGTAGAGAAAAATAATCTAGAAATCACATACTACAGAAACATGTACATTGTCTAGGCCATTTCAAACAGAGCGTATATTATAATTGAAAGCGTTAATACTGACAGAATTGATGACAATGTAACTTACAACTAACTGAAACCTTTAGATTAAAGAGGTTTTCAATTGACCTTTTTGACCCCAGAAATTTCCAAAATATTCCAATGGAATCAAATACTAAGTGGGAAATCTAGAGAAATGTAAAATATCTCTAACATGGCGCAGTTTAACAAGCATGTAAAAATTTATGTAACTAAATTGGATTATTCCAAAGCGACAAAATTTATATATCATCATAAACATATATACATAGGCTTTTGAGAATAAATGGAAAACACTTAATATCAAAAAGTACAATATCGCTAGTGATAGAAAAGACCAGAACTGGTTTGACTAGTTCAGTATAATAAGCACACTTATCCGCTAATAATTCTGACATTGTCCCTAATTATATCAACTGTCAACAAATTATCATAACTGTTTCCGCTAATATCAAGACTTAAAATCAAATTATCGTAAAATTCGACTAATTATCTTGACTTTAGTCACAAATTATCATTACTTTCGACTTATAACTATTCCTTTTGACTTATTATCCTTACTTTCCAATCATTATCGCAACTGTTGACTAATAATGGTAACTGTTTCCTTTAATTATTGTGACTAGTGACTAGTTATCTTAACTATTTCCATTAATTATCTTAATTACTGTCTAATTATCATAACTATTGCCGCTACTAAACATTCTGTTTGACGAGGAACTCATATAGTCTGAACCGTGTGAACTATACATAGATTCTGAATCACTTGTGTGACCTCCACGACCATCAAACGACCTTTGACCTTCAAATGATGACCTTGACCTGTCACCATCATAGGATGACCTCTGGACTTCATAATACTTTGACCTATCACCGTCGTATGACCTCTGTGCTTCTAACGACTTTGACCTTTCATTTGCATAAGGTGACCTTGGGTGGCTGTCAAATGACCTTTGACCTCTCCAAGACATTGTTCCGCCGGGTGACCTTCTGTAGTCAATATTGAACTAAAAGTAGATAAGAAACCAGTTTTATATGTCAAGACAACTTACTGTCTGATGAATACATTAAACAAAATATAATCAATAAAGTCTACTTAAAACAGAACAAATATACATCATTATCTAATTACCTGATTAGACACTTCTAAAACCAGCCAACAAAACCAACAAACCATAAAGAATAGATGATACCCGTAACATTGTGCAAGTTGGTTTTCCCTTAAATTACATGACTATTGTATGGCCTAGCTAGACTGGTTTTGTATTCATATGCAAACACAACTGATCTCAACTCTATTGTCTAGATATAAATATTCAAGTGACACAAGGATTATAAGGGCAAAAATCCAGAGTAGGTCTATTAAGAAGCTATTGAAAAATCTTCTTCATCTATGTGAGGGGTTAATTTTTGCTATATTCACAAATTTGAGAAAGCTTATTCTCCAGAAAAAATACAAGACCTTACAGAAATATGAAATGATCAAAAAGTGATATCTTACCTTTGTAGCACATACAAAACATACAGTGACAACCTTTGCTATAGCATTCATTAAATTCTTAGTTTCTTGTATAGCTCCATCAACCTGCAAAAAACAACGTAGGGCATCATACACAGCAAATACTGTAAAATCATTCATTTTAGGGGGATTAAATTTCGTGGATGTTGTGGTTCACCTTTAAACACAAAATCAAATCACATGGAACAATGATTGTGACCCTTGTATTTATTTCTTGAAATGCAAAATCCATGAATTAACGTCCCATCAAATAGAGGATCTTGCATGAGTGCTCATTTCATACGAGTTTTATTAAACGAGTGGAAAAAACTATATGACACGAGGTCTAGCCGAGTGTCATATTTTTTTTGTCGATGAGTTTAATAAAAGTTGTATGTAATTAGCACGAATGTAAGATTCTATTTATCACATAACTTTAGAGAACGCCCGTTAACGCTCCAAAACGCTGATGTTCAACACATAGGGTTCCTTCAAAATTTAGCGTTACAATGCGCGCGACGTCATGCCGACGTTTGTATTATACTGACGTCACGGGTCGATTCAAGGCATGGATTGGCTTACGTTACGTCATCCTGAACCAACCAACCAATCAACGTCAAGCTAATTTAAATGTATAATGAATGGGCTGGGAGTGCATTACAATATTTCCGGCACAGCTTTAATGCACTCCCAGACCGCAGGTTATGTGATAAAATGGCCTTTTTACCAAAACCACAAAATTGTGTCCCATCGAAATTTGATGATTTTACTGGAATACAATATATTAAAGTGATATTTTCATCAATTCTAGAAATCTATGCCCTTGGGCTGATTATGTCGAGCCTGTGTATGTTAACGCCAAACACAAAATGTTAAATGAACCAAGGTACATCTTACCCCACTAGTGACTATGCAAAAAGAAGAAATGTTCCATAAAAACTTTATTTTGACCACCTACTGCACTCTTGAACTCCGCGATAGGAATTCTTGTTTGAGCGCATGATATATAATAAGCAAGAATGGCCAATGAATGAATGACAAAGTTGTGGTCTCGACAAACTTCAATTTATGCAACATTTTTAGGGGGTTCCTGTAAAAACCAAGCGTTCTAATTAGAGATGGGACCGAATACCAAAATCAATATTCGAATATTCGAAATTCATATTCGAATATATTCGAATATTCGAATATTCGTTCGATTATCGATGTCAAAGATTTCATTCATTTTTTTCACTTCCCTATTGAACAAAAGTTCCATTACCGCTCTTATGCAAAGCTATGATATTCGTTAGCTTAATATTTCTTTCTGAACTATTGATATACATTCAACCTGATTTGAAAGTAATAAACATGTTTTTTTCGATAAATCGTCGTATTTCTTTACCTTTCGGGCTTCAGGGACATGTGAATTAAGTTTTAATGAGTTTCATTGTTTTGATATTTCTAATGAAGATTGTGAAAATTTGTACGACTACGCAGTTTTAAAAATCGTTGTCATCATCCGATGGGTGTTTAACACTGTTACTGCGGACAATGTGTTGACACTTTTACTAACAACTACAATTTTATTCATCTATGCAAACAGCTAATCATACAGTGGATGAAACCCCTGAATCAAAAGAATCCAACACATTAGTCAGGTAATTAATTTAGCCTGCAAAATCCGTGTTATTACGACGCTTGAATACAGAAGAAATGCAAGCGTTTCGGGTGTCTAAATGCAATCGTTTTACGGAAGTATTTTGGAGAAGTGTCATACTGTTTATTCCGAGTATACAGTTAATATATCGATGAACATGTCATAAAAGTGACAATTAGGGACTTGATTATACACTATATTACAAATTATGTTGTTATTAAGCATATGAAAATAATTGGAATTTACATGTATCAATATTTGGGGAAATTGACCATTTTTCTTTATTTTTTACGAATATTCGAATATTGAAATTGGATTTTAATATTCGTTCAATTTTCAAATATTCGGTCCCATCTCTAGTTCTAATACAGTACAGGTTCCCATTCCTCTATAGGTACAAACTACATGTATTACCTTATTGAATGTCATGCCATAGGGGGACGATTTTAATGTAGAATGTAGATTATGACAACATGTAGGAACTCTATCGGCGTGTAGTAAAATCTTACCTTATTGAATGTAGCCGACTTGCCATAGGTGGATGATTTTAAAGTAGAGTGTAGATTCTGACAACATGTAGGAAGTCTATCTGCATGTAGTAACAGCGTGTAGTAATAACTTACCTTATTGAATGTTGCGGACTTGCCATAAGTTGATGATTTCAATGTAGAGTGTAGATTCTGACAACATGTAGGTAGTCTATCTGCATGTAGTAATAGCTCATCTTTCTGTGGACACATTGGTACCTGTAATCAAGATTAGAGCTCATTAATCAGAGGTTCTTGTGACTAAGGCATTATTGTACCCAATCATTAAAATGAGTTGCATTTAGGGCACAACATAACAGATTAGATTGACCCTAACTTTGCAATTTCATGAGATGTTTTCGTGATCTACTCTCTGCGTTTAGTAACAGTTCATCTTTCTGTGGACACATTGGTACCTATAATCAATATTAAAGCTCATTATTATCAAATCATTTACAAAGTCAGGCTGTGTATTTGGGTCAACTTTAGCCTGGTATAGTTCAATGATCAGCCCATCATGGCATGTCTGTTTCTTCAATCAACAAAACCCACATTTTCGTAATTATTTAAACCTTTCGGTCAAGGATAACCCATGAAAGTGCAAGCACTTATTTCCAATGGGGTCCTGTGTTTTGCTGAAAGGGACAACAGATGGAAGAGACAGTGGTGTGATATAAGTTATTCAAGCGCGATGCCCTAGCTCTTTCCAAAGAGACACCTTGGTTCTTTAACGTGCCCGATGTATAGCACCGATACACACAAAACTACCTCCAGATTGCTAACCAGTTCATCTCTAGCTAGGTGGGAAACACAGAAAAGCATTTCAGAAATGATCAAGTGCCCCGGCCGAGGATCAAACCTGGGACCTCTTGATCAGCAGTCAAGCAGGCTATCCACTCAACCACCGTACCACCTTAAATAGTTTCAAGATGGTGCAGTATAAACAAGAGCAAAAGTGAACTAGTGATGGTTTGACCATTGTTTTATCACTGAAAATGTTTGCGGTCTCTAGTTGAACTACTGTAACCATATATCGCCAAACCCAAGCCTCATATTCATCAGAGGTTCAATCAATTAAGCCTCATTGAAGCCATTTTGCTGGGCCACAAGAATCACTTATAACATATTATCAGAGAGAGTTATAATATTGTTCAACCCCAGTAATTATTGAAACAAAATTTCACACTCTAGTCACTTTAAGGGGAATACTTTGCTAATGTTTTGACCTGCAAAATATTCTTTTATGATATATACAATACGTAAAACAAAGTTAACATACGACCAAATAAAACATATAGTATTACATGCTAATCACCAAGTTCGGTTTAACATATTCTTTTCTTGCAAAACTATTGTTCCAAAATGTGCACTTTATTTATGCACTAGTGCATTGATTATGATATGAATTGTATGGAGTAGAGAAGTTAAGGGTATTGTATTACAATAGAAATTGATTATAAGACTATAATATAGAACACAAAGTGGGTTCATTATGTAGTAGGTTGTCTCTTGAGGACTAACCATGGATTGTTCAATTTAAGGTAGGTCATTATTATAGAAATATTTATTTTGTGCATATTTTACTGAGTTTTAGCTTAATTATCTTGGTGGGCTGTTCTAGCTCTTTCAAAATAGACTCCTTGGTTCTTAAACATGCATGATGTATTGCGATAACACACGCTTTACTACCCCAGGGTTTTTAATTTCTAGTTGGATGGAAACACTGAGTGTTTCTGACATTTCCAGTGCCCTAGCTATGATTCAAACCAGAGACCTTCGAACTGGTAGTCTATATCGCTAACATACTGGGCCACCTTTCAACCCAGAGAAGTAGCATTAAAGTTCCGGATTTAAAGTAGGAAATGTAAGATTGTTCATTCACTTGTTACAACTAATTAACCTGTTGCTTAAAATAATTATATCATACCAATTTACACTTTTAAGGATCCTAGGCCAAACCAAATAATTTGATCAAAACATTCATACTGTAGACCAACAACAACCTTGACCTTTGACCTTAAATTTTGCAGGGTACGCCAGCACCAGCAGCATTAACAAGATTTTAGAAAAACTGATTCAAACCAATATAACGTTCGACTTTAAACCAGAAACACATAAGAAATCATCATGGCCGAAGGTGGAACACGACCGAGGTCAAGGTCACTGAAGGACTCGTTAATGAAAACGTCTAGCGACGCTGATGAGTCATTCTGCCATCCTTGTGAAAGTGCGGTTAAATATAAACCTGCAAAAGGATATTGCCAGGTATGTCAAGAATATTTGTGTGAAATTTGTCTGGACGTGCATCAAAGACAAAAAATCACACGAGCTCATGCGATTTTGGACACAGAGCATATGCCCCGGAGTCTGCAAGGATCTGCAAGCCAACAAGATTTATGTGTTGAAGTCTGCCAGGAACATCATCCGGAAATTATTCGGTTTTATTGCAAAGCACATGAAAAGCCAGGATGCGGGGACTGCATGACCCTGAATCACATGACTTGCTCAAAAGAGAGGGTACAAGACATTTCCGGCGGATTCAATAAAAAGAAAGAATTTAAAGATATCGACAAGAAACTTCAAAAATTGCATCAAGAACTTGAGAAAATGGAGGGAAAGCTCGGTGACAATTTGAATAACCTGGATAAAGCCTACAACAACATTCTGCAAAAGATTGCCACCGTTCGCAAGCAGATTAATCACTACCTAGACCAGACAGAGAAAAAAGTCAAAGATGAAGTTGCTCAACTAAAAAAAGATGATAAAATGGAACTCAAAACTTACAAGGCTGATTATCAAGCAATGAGAATTGAAATAGAAGTCATGTTAAAAGCTTTAAATGACTCTAATGCTAATTTGAACTCACTCTTCGTTATCAGTAAACAAGTTAATTATAGACTTGCTACAATGGAAAAGGACATCAACAAAATCAAGCAATCACAACAACAAACGTATGAATTTCATATTTCCGATGAACTAGAGAAATTAATTTCAACCAAAACTCCACTCGGAAAATTATCCCGAAAATCATCACCAAAAAGTAAGGAAACAGCAGAAGAAAAACAACAGGATGATCAGAAGACGCCAAGAATGATAACTTTTGCCACGTCAGCAGCATACATCAGTAGTATTGATGTGAAGGTTGATACAGACAAGTTTGACTGTTGGATCACAGACTGCGTAGTTCTTAGTGAAGGTCGAGCAGTGGCCATTGATCGAAACAATTATAATGTGAAGTTGATAGACCTCAGGGACAGTACAGTGATATCTAACTACATTACATCAAGCGCACCATGGGGTGTCACTGCACTCAGTGAAAACACGATTGCTGTTACACTACACGATGGGAATAGAATACACATACTGAATATTTCATCCACATTGACCTTACAGCGTGAACTTCATGTCAAGAATGGCTGTTATGGTATTGCACACAAAGACGGAAAACTGGCTGTTAGTTACGCGAATCCAGGTAAAGTTGATATCCTAGACATCCAAGGGAAGATACTATATACAATACAACCGAAACAAGGCAAGAGCTATGTACTACAACAGCCGTTCTATATTACATTTGGACAGGAAAACGATACGGTACTAGTATCAGACTACAATACAAGTAAAGTTAGTGTGGTTACATTCAAAGGACAAATCCTTCGTACATACACACAAGATACATTGAGACATCCATACGGTATAGTGAATACAGCCGATGGTGTACTGTATGTATGTAGCAGTGGGTCGATACATGCTGTATCATCAGACTTCAAGACAAGTCAAATCATCATAAACAAGGATGGTTATGTAATGTACCCTGCTAGTGTAACATACAGTGAGGTAAATCAGACATTGTATATCAGTAATACAAGTGTAGGAGAACTGGGAAACCAAATACGAGTGTACAATGTCACTTTAGTACCTGTGTAGAGTGCAGACATGAAAAGGTATGCATAATACCAAAAAAAATATGAAAGTCTGTTTTGGACGCCATTTGTGCATATTCGTTCACAAAAACACTGCTACAAACATGGTTCTATTGTACAAATTCAGTTAATGAAACAGTGTTTCATTTTGGTTTTGGTCCTTTTCCATTTAACTTAGAAAATCAATGAGTCCCAGAAAGTAAAATAAAGTATTTTCAAAATTTAATGAGTCCCCAGCTTTTTTGTGAGTCAGGGACTCGGGACTCACAACAAAATGAATAACTGATAAAATTTCAAATTATCGTATCTCAGTGAATACTTGAAACTGTATCGTCGAATAACACTTAATAACTTTAAAAAAGTTATTATTCTATTCTGGAACATTCGGGAACTGAAGGACTTCTGGAGACAATGAATCGCAATATCTGCTCATGCGAATTCAAGACTTATGAACAGCCAGGATAAAATTTAATGGATCACAAGGCATAATAGAAATTTGAACAATGTGCAGCTATTTTTTGTGTCACCCTTTATGTATAATGTTGATTGTTGTGCCATTATTATTGCATGCATGTTTGTTATTGTTTTAATGTATGTTTTATAAGACTTTACTTATCGACGGTGCCATTCGAAAATGCCGAATAATCAAAATGCCATCTTTTGTCATAAGTTATTCCTGTTTAACTTTTTCCAGCCCTTAAATACGCCTTATCTAGGGTAAATAAGCTAATGGTAAACCATCAAATGATACAAAAGAAAATGCCGAATTTCTGTAAGCTTTTATTTGAGGCGAAGAAAAGAATGAATATCAACAAAATTTAATCCATTATATTTATTATAAGATACCTATTCAATAAGATGTTTTGCATATGAAATATATAATTTAGTAATATGAACTAAGGCATTGCCTATATGGGTATTTAATAAATATTAGATAACCGCTAGGCTATATTTGTAGATATAGACACGGGCCCCAGTTGCTATGCATTATCCAAGGGAGATAACAAATGCATGCAATCAGTGTGAATTGTAATCTTTATACAGCACCGAAGTCAATCAATCAAATTGTCATAATTTGATTCCAATTCAATAAAATCAAAGACGTACCTTCTTGTACTGTATTGTAGTATTGTAGGCCTACTTTAAGATGGTTTATTTATATTCCGAATAAAGATAATTTACAGCCTCCGATGTTTGTCTTTCGTCCTTATCCACTTGGAAAATCGAAGATGTTATTACATAAGCAACAATGTTTGGACCCTCCTAGTACACAAGTTTGTCCACCACAAATAATTAATGCACCAGTCAGTTGCATCCCCAGTTCCCCCGACCACAGGGATCCATGGCAGATAGCCAGGGAGACAGCCATGTTTTTACCATCCAGCTTCCCCCGCAAGGCAGGGGAAATTTAGGATTTATTTTGCGAAAACCAATAGCCTAAAGACAATATTTACCGGTAGATGTCAGGGGAAATGCGGGAGATTTTACCATCAGCTTCCCCCGCTGGCCGTAGAAGGGCTGTTGATTTTGACAACTCAAAATTCCAGAGCGCCCTTCCCCGGGGCTGGGGTGCTGTGGATGAAACTAACTGGTACATAAGTCTTATACACACTGACAGTAACAAAATAATCTCATAAACATTGCTTTGACAAGCTATACATTGAGACATAGAATTGTTGATTTGCATTGTTCAGTTGTTGACATTGAACGAATTGTAGCCTACTTACTTTCAAGCATCTGGTATGATCTGAGTGTTGATATCATTGTAAAACTACGTAAAAATGTCTATTAAAGACCAATTTCCTCGGAGATCGAGTACTGTCATGATAAATCGGCTATTTAAATGAAAATTTCACCTTTATTTTTTGATGATTCTTAAAACATCTTCCATGTGCAACGGGCGCATGGAAATCTCGCAAACGCTTGCAATGAATTGGCTAGTGACACGGTCCACGGTCATGGGGAGTAGAGGTATTTCTTACTTCCCTTTGTTTTTTAAAAATAGTTTGTTTTATTTATTACACATTTTTTTAAAAATAATAATTAATTGAAAGGGAACGATAGGCTCAACCGTTTACAGCTTACTATCTTTTCTATATTCCAAGGACCATTCACCTCGGAAAACTGCCTGAAATTTTTGACCGGAAATAACTTTTTTTGAAAGCATTAGTACCTTCTGAGACTCAACGAAGATATGCATGTCACCCGTATTACCGGGCTGGGTATTTTCAATAGCCTGCGCTACGCGCAGGCAATTAGATCCCCTATTATATTCAATGATTTCTGAAGGAATTTTAGTTTTCATAATAACACTGGGTTTTTTTTTGCCTCTCCTGAGAAGTGGGTTTTTGTCATACGGTATTTTCCAATGGCACCGTCGATATGTGTTTAGAAAGGGTATTAAGTTTAAAGGTAAAGTGCCAAGGGAGACAAACCTTGGTTGTGAAATCTCTAACAGTCCGGTAGAGTTTCTTCCCTTCTTCAGCAAAATATTCTGCCTGTACAAACAAATCTTGTGTTGTCTTTAGCGGCCCTTCACCACGAGTAAATAGGTACATTGAAAACGCCATGCTAGAAAATATACAAAACATTAATGATACAACAACACTAATCTATTTAATGTCACTATCAACATAACTATAAATTACAGAGATTGAATGAAAGATGCAGACAAATAAAATCTTCCACAAGAATAAGTCCAAATGTCTGATGTCTTTGTATAGTATTTATACTTGGTTATGTTAGCAACTTAGAAATAAATATTTGACCAATTTCACAAATTTACAAAACTCACTAGAAATTCATCAAGCCTTCTTTACACTGCAAAGAAATAATGCAATCACTAATATCTGAGCATGTATAATAATATGAATGTTTCAACAACTTGAAAGGTTTCTAAAACATTTTCAACGGGACAGACAGACACAGAGACTCAAAGGAAAATCCTATATGCCCCCACATTAGAAAATACTGGAGCATGAAGATCTGACCTATTAATATTCTTACCTGGACATATTTTTAGCACGTTTAACGATGTCATTATCAGGCTCCTCCCATTTATCCGTCTCTGCGTCCATCTCCGACGTGATCAACTTCATTTCTAAACCTAGCTTGGCAATCTTCGCTTGTTCCTGTACGGAAAATTTCAATACATTTTTTATGGAACCACTTTTTTTTAATAACTTTGTTCAATTTTTCTGATTTATTGAACACTTCGGGTGAAAATTAACTTTCATGCATTCTGACTGGGAAAGTCTTACACCATCGTAACACAGTATGTGCCTCCACAGTTCAGTGGTTAGTGCACTTGCTGTCTAATCTGGCTACCCTGGTTCAAATCTAGTGGAGGTACATATATATGCCTGCCAAATTTAGTAGAAATAAGGCATATAAGGGCTATGGCATAGCCATAGCCGCTATGCTCACTTTGGCATTGGCACATCAATGTTTAGTCAAGTTTCCAAATGGCCAACAGTATGTCAGTCTTACAGGGACTACAGAGTCATATTATTCTGACACTGGAAGAACCAGCAGTTACCTTGAACTATGTATGCAGAGTGTAAAGCAATGCAGATATACGAGTACCATCTCAATTTTTCAATAACCCCCCCCCCACATATTTCTACAGAAAAGTGCATTCTTTCTTATACAGCACAACCAAACTTCCAGGTTTTACAGTATACAATATAAGATTAACTTTAAAAGAGAAAGAGAGCCCTACCTCAGCATCCAATTTTCCCGGGCGTAACAACTTTGATGTGGTCCCATGTTTCTGAAATAAAGGAAGATAACGTTTTGTTAGGAACATTTTTACACCGCAAATCTACAATCAGGTCTTGCTAGGCTCTGTTAAAAGTTTTCAAACTTGTAAAATGAGTGAACCCTTTTCTTCTGCTGATACAAATATACAGGAACAAAATGTGTCAGTCAGGACAAATTAACAAATTACATTCTCTTTTAACAGAGAAAATGGAGTGACAAGCTCTCTTCAAATGAAAGAAAAGAAGCAGCCTGTAATCACAGCAGTGACAATCATTAATGCAATCAAAATTCAGAATATCTGAACCTGAAATCAGGCTAAGGCCTGAAAAATATCAGACATTAATTAGTAGCTTAAAGAGGGTGGTCAAACAATAGCACGACTGTGATGTTAAACATTTATACAATGGTGATCTATTAAGCCAGAGATATACACTGGAAACTGTTTATAGTAACATTTAACAAATATATAAATTTCGGCGAGAAAATCAGTCTACCTGAATATGTACAAAAAAACAATTCAGCCTTTGAAATTAGCTAAAAAGTTGCCATTCATTAAGTAACTACAGTGAAGTTCCGCTAACAAGACCAGTCAGAAAGGTGGTCTTAATAAAGAATCGGTCTTATTAGCGGACCTTTTTCGTTCTAAATTTAATACTTTTAATATCTGAATTATTTCAAAATAATGAAAGTGGTCTTGTTAGTGGAACTTTACTGCAGTTCTATCTAAAAAATTACCCAAACAGCATTCTCGTTCAATCAACGTATTTTTCATGTGAATATAGACTTGAGTAACCACAGATTTGTGAGGATGCCAAACAGGGAAAAAGCAAATTTTAATCCTTTGGGCAAGTGCTAATTTCGATGACTTTGACAAGTAATATCAAGCTAACAATTCTAATAATAATTATCCAAAGATAAAAATGACAGGGAAAAATAAAAGCAGAATGATAACAAGGAAATTCTACACAAAAGGGTAAAAAGCATTTCTTTAAAAAACAAGTCATGAAGAGCACATATTATTTTTTGTCATTGCCCAAGAAACTAGATACAGACTACGAAAATAATGTTTCCATCATGGAGACGCATACCGTATATACTTGCACATAAAGTTGTAGGTCAAATCATGTTAAACTAATTCCAAAAGTTGAGTTTGACGGACACATGAAAAAGATCAGTTACACCAAATATTTATAACTTACTGTGTCAATATCAAAATATGGGACAAATTAAAACAGCAAAGTTTTCATTATTTTGCGTTTATTTGTCATCACAAATGGATATTCCAAATGGGCGAGGCTCCCAGAAGAGTATAGTTATTTTACGTTCCGGAGGATAGTTCAGATCTATACAGTTGGTGTACTCGCTCCAGATACACCAATGGTTTATTTACATGCCACGTGTATAGTACCTTTACAAGTCATGAAACCTAGCTTTAAAGTCTCATCCGAAAGACTATTAGTAAATTTAGTTGGTCAGCCCCGGGATGCGAACACACAACTCCGAGATCAGAAGTCTTGAGCTCCAGCAACCAAGTTAAGCAGGCTAAGAGATAAATCAGCAAAGTCTGTACACGAGTCCCTTATAGAGTACAAAAACAAATAAAAGGCTGATAAATTATAGGGTTCATTGAAGCAAATAGGTCAACAAAATAAAGGGTTAACTATATAAGGTAGCAATCGTAAACAAGAGGGCCATGATGGCCCTATATCGCTCACCTGATTATAAATGAAGCCCTGCACAATTTAGACTAACAAAGGTAGAGCGTAAATATAGAAACTGGTGACCCCCGGGGCGGGGTCAATTTTGACCTCAGGGGCATAATTTGAACAATCTTGGTAGGGGACCACTAGATGATGCTACATACCATATATCAAAGCTCTAGGCATTGTAGTTATAGAGAAGAAGATTTTTATATGTTTTCCCTATATAAGTCTATGTAAAACGGTGACCCCCGGGGCGGGGCCAATTTTGACCTCAGGGGCATAATATGAACAAACTTTGTAGGGGACCACTAGATGATGCTACATACCAAATATCAAAGCTCTAGGCATTGTAGTTTTAGAGAAGAAGATTTTTATATGTTTTCCCTATATAAGTCTATGTAAAACGGTAACCCCCGGGGCGGGGCCAATTTTGACCTCAGGGGCATAATATGAACAATCTTGGTAGGGGACCACTAGATGATGCTACATACCAAATATCAAAGCTCTAGGCATTGTAGTTTTAGAGTAGAAGATTTTTATATGTTTTCCCTATATAAGTCTATGTAAAACGGTGACCCCCGGGGCGGGGCCAATTTTGACCCCAGGGGCATAATATGAACAATCTTGGTAGGGGACCACTAGATGATGCTACATATCAAATATCAAAGCTCTAGGCATTGTAGTTTTAGAGAAGTAGATTTTTATATGTTTTCCCTATATAAGTCTATGTAAAACGGTGACCCCCGGGGCGGGGCCCATTGTGACCCCAGGGGCATAATTTGAACAATCTTGGTAGGGGACCACTAGATGATGCTACATACCAAATATCAAAGCTGTAGGCATTGTAGTTTTAGAGAAGAAGATTTTTATATGTTTTCCCTATATAAGTCTATGTAAAACGGTGACCCCAGGGCCGGGGCCAATTTTGACCCCAGGGCCATAATTTGAGCAATCTTGGTAGGGGACCACTAGATGATGCTACATACCAAATATCAAAGCTGTAGGCATTGTAGTTTTAGAGGAGAAGATTTTTATATGTTTTCCCTATATAAGTCTATGTAAAACGGTGACCCCGGGGCGGGGCCAATTTTGACCCCAGAGCCATAATTTGAACAATCTTGGTAGGGGACCACTAGATGATGCTACATACCAAATATCAAAGCTCTAGGCATTGTAGTTTTAGAGAAGAAGATTTTTATATGTTTTCCCTATATAAGTCTATGTAAAACGATTAGTAAGGTTGCATAAGACTATAATTACAGCTTAATAATTGTTTAATAGTTTGTAAACATACAATCACTGTAAACGATGATAACCCTAATATCCACATTCTGCATTTAATTTAAATTAAAGCCTCAAAGCTGCTAACAAGTACACATTTCGTAGTTCTACAACTAAAATATAGTAAGAGAGACAACTCTTACATGATCACAACCAGTATAATTACAGAGTACACTCCCTTTGATACAATGAAAAACAAGGTTTTTCTATTACTTGACCTAGTAGCCTAATTTTTGACCTCAGATGACCCAATATCGAACTTGACCTAGATTTTGTTAAGATGATCATTGTGACCAAGTTTCATAAAGATTAGGCCAAAATTGTGACCGCTAGAGAGGACACAACCCAATTGTTGACAGACGGACGGACGGACGACGGACGAAGAGTGATCACAAAAGCTCACTCTGTCACTTTGTGACAGGTGAGCTAAAAAATGATAAAGGCAAAGAAAAATAAAAGCATGAAACACACAGTGCAAGAAAAAATATGTACATGATTGAAAATGGCATAAATATGTGTGAAAGATATATATGACGTAATGTGAGACGCAAATGACGTCAAAATGACACAAAAGATGCAAAATGACGTAAAATGACGTAGAAGATAAAAATGTAAAGACTGACTACAAAAGACGGGACAAACTGTAGCCTAGGTGTACAGTAAGTACTTACGTTCTGTACGGGTTGTGTAGCCTTACAGAAAAATAAAAAATATATATACTTTTTATACACTGAATTACAGTTGTTTCAATTGAGCCAAATCAAAAATCCAAATACTCGTAACCATTTTCGTCAATGAACAGACCTTCAACCATATTATTTTCATATTAACCTTAAATTTGTATTAAATGAAATCCTTCAGAGCAGAATTAAATGGAATTTTCTATGGTTAAATCTAGTAGAATATTGTCATTTATGAAGTTATGACTCAAAATGGGTCACTAGGCGCTGAATCTCAGGATTCGTTTTTTTATGCTAGGTGATGGCTGTGTTGGATGTAGGTTTGAATCTCACTATACCTAGGTGAAAAGTATTCATGATTTTGTGCAGGTTTTTACCATTTATAAGTCAAAATACCTGTAAAGTTCAATTACTATTCTATTTATTTCAGGATATTCTTTGAGAAAATATTAGGGCCCAAATTAAACGGTCAGATTTAGGGTAAAATAAAACCCTAGCGTAACTTACATGAAAAGGTGCATGACAATTTGTATGACACGCGACTTACGATTCTAAGGAGCATAGACTTACGGTAGGTGTAAAAAACTCCAATGTATGAAATGAATGTTGTGAAATGTAAAAATTATGTTATAAGAAGCAACACCGGTAGCTTCGTACACCCAACAATGGTAACATGCAAAGTCAATGTGTTAACTACATATCAAAAGCTTCAACAATGGTGTAAGTGAATCTGTTATTGAGGAATTACAATAAAAATGTTCACACAAATATCATGATGAGTAAATAGGTAACAGGTTAGCAAACTGCAGGTGGTATCTTTGGTGCAAAGGAGGTTGTATTGTAGTATTCCTACTATACTGTGAGATTCAACCTTGATGCACCAAAGAAGGCGTTTCAAGTTTTAATTGAAATTATGCAAGGTGTCAATCAATACCCTTTAAATCAATTTTACCGGTAAATTAAAATCACATGGTCCAAAAGGTTAACTTTAAATCCTTTGCCAAGCAGCCTTCAGCCTTAAATTAAAATAGACACTTTGTGTTACAATACACAAGTATAAGTGTTCACAAACACAACTTACCCCGGGTCTAGGTAGAGACAGGTACACAAGTCGGTCTGTCTTGCCTTGACAGAAGTCATTCACTTCTTTAACTAACACAGATAGATCATTAATCTGTGACTCCCAGGCGTCGGCGAATAGATCCAGGTTCTCCTTGGCAATCTTACTGTTTGGATACTGGGCTAGCGTCTTCGCTGCATGCAGAATCTATATCAAAATGTAGCAAAAACAGGATTAGTTTGAGCTCATTTATAAGAATACTGGGTAAAAGCTTACGGCAGAATGTAGAAAGTATAGGTTTATATTGTATTTGTTAATTTTATTGTTTAACAAGTGCTACAACAATATTGACTTATATCAATCCATTGCAAAACAAGATGTTTGTAAATTATTTATGCTTCCATGGCAGTTCTTTAGTCTGAAATGGAAAAGATCACAGAGACCTTAACCAGTGACCTCTGAATCAATAGAGGTCATCTACTGTTGCTGGCCACCTTAGTTTGAATACCCTAGAGCAATGAGTGCTTGAGTTATGGAAAGAAAACCATAAGTCAACAGACCTACACACTGTCCAACAGACAAACATGTGTAAAGCCATATATCCCTCATCAAAAAAGTAGGGCATAAATATAGAATGATTTTAAAGTATATGCAAGTACTCACCAATGGTCCCATAGATCGCAGTATAATCTCATTATGTTCCGCTGTAATCACCAGGGGTTCTGTAGTAGCTATGTGTCGGAACAGTTTACATACCTATCAAGTACAAGCAGTATCTTCATTTATGTTTTCTTTCATTGCTAGATCATAACACTATTCACATGTTGGAGACACAGGTAAAGAATAGATTACTATAATGCTCATAAGAAGTAGTCTAGTGGGTACAGGCAAAAAATCAGAGATAATTGATGATCCAATACATGCCTAGAATTGACCTGTGATGTTTTGATTTGCCAAACAAAGACTTTATAGATGTCTAAAGCTATGTAAAGGATTCATCCAATTTTAGTTGAAATTCGGTGTTGATTTAAGTGCAAGGTAATACCTATAATAATCTTTGAAAGACTAGTAAAGTTAGTGTGAAACCTAGCAGTTAAAACACAGAAAACATTTTACTAGTTTATGCTCTTTCTGTATACCTCTTCGAGTTGGTCAATGTGTTCCTCAAATTTGACAGAGAGTTCATCAACAGATCCAATTTCACCGTTAGTACCAGCTGTTTGTAGACTTCGTAATAATGTATGATCTTCATTGCATTTAAACAATTCTGATGCTTGGTCCATAGCAGTCTCTTGTAACTGGAATTTGTTATAAACAGATATTATAGCATAAAAACAGTGAATTTGCTCATACTTAAACGGGGGAAAAAAGTTACGTTATTGTAAAGATTCTCGCGCGCACGTGCTGTTGGTGTTCAGTTTTAAGTATGATCATTTCAGGATCCAGTCGCCGCAAATAAATTATTTACAGCGTTATATGAACTGTAATTCACATTCTATCTGTAAACTACTGACCAATTTTCTATAATAGGTACAATAATAAACGTAAACAAACCCCCAATGTCACTGTTTTCTTGGTATTTGCCGATACCGGAAGTCGACGCTCATAACAAAAACTTGTATGTGACGTAACGTTTGCTTAGCGACGTCGCGTTTGTTTGCCAAAATGTCATAATTTTTAAAAACATACTGATAAAGTGTTGTTTTTATGCTATAATAACGTTTACGCATGCTTTTTCGTGCTATTACATCTGCAGAGTCCCTCGGGAGTGTTGGTGCCCTCGCCCTGACAGGCTTGGGCACCAACCGTCCCTCTGGACTCTGCAGATGTAAAAGCACGAAAAGGCATGTGTTAACGCTACAGTAATAAAGGCTGAATAGCAGAATACACCTAGATAATACAAAACTGGAACTGTTTCCATTCAGCAGACTAAAATACCCCCTCCCACATAGGCTAAAGATTTTGGCAAAAATAATCTCAGCTCTAATTCTTTCCATCATGCACATCTACATATAAAGGTTGTTCATGCATGTGTTAAAGTTTCAAAGAAAGAAGTTTTTGTAGGGAGAGTTGCATTCAGAAGAAACATATCTACGGACAAACGGATGGAAAGACAGACAAACTAACGGACAGACAATGCTGAAGCTGAAAACAGTATAACCATCTTACAACTTCAGCTGTGCTGAGGGTATTAATATGTAAGCCAAAGGTGAGAGTTCACAGGCAGCATTGATAATTTTAAACAGGATTTTACAATTTTATTGATGAGTGATAAGGGGAGGTACCTGAACTACAGATATGCAATAGACAAGACAGCTTATCAAAGGAGACTAGTCTTCATATTTGTCCCGAAAAGGTGCATGCCAGGCTTGTACATCTTCCTGAGGTCCTACTGAGGTATTATGTTCAATCCTGAAAACTAGTCCCAAGTCTGTTTCGAATGCCATTGGCTCACAACACTTCTCCTGAACTCAGCTTATGAAATTTCTAATGTGCCTCCGTAGCTCAGTGGTTAGTGCGCTTGCCGTCTAATCTAGCAACCCGGGTTCAAATCCGGGAGGAGGCACATACATATATGCCTGCCATAATTCAGCAGAAAGCTGACTGGCAAATAAAGGCTATGCTCGGCGACAATGTTTGGTCAATTTGTGAAATATTAGGAATTTTTTACCCTGAACGCTGAATCTTACCTGCATTCTAAGTGACTTGGATACCTCCAATGTTTTAAGTATAGCAGTTTCTAATTCTTGATTCGCTATCACGTCCTTATGTAACTGGAAACAAGAAAATGCTAAATTAAAATATCTTCATTTTTTATTTATCAAACCAATACACTTTCCTAATATCCAGAATTTCAATGAAGTCGAAATTGTTAATCCAAACCATAAACCCTTGAAAAATGCCATAAACAACTTAGTCATATAACTTATATAATAATAATAATAATGATAATAATAATACAAGTTATAATAATTACATTTTTTTATAGTGGATAACATATTTTGGTTCAAGACGTATTTTCAATTTTATAAATAAGCGTAACACACTTACTTGTAATTCGCCAGTTTTTATTAAGACATGCACAGCTTGTTGCAATATTTCCGTTATTTCTACAATTTTTTCACGATGATCATGTGACGTGTAGGCGGAGTCAGTAAAATCTTGCGTCGTCTCTATAAGGAAATCCAAGGCACAACGAAGTTTATCAGCAAAGTAAGTGTTTATATGTGTCACTCTGACCATCTCAACTTGATCCTGAAATAGTTGTTATAGAGCATGGTTCATACAAAATTCTCTTTCTATTTTAGAAGGGTTTATGCCTAAAATAGTTACCTCCCTTAAATACACTCTTAAAGGAGGACAATTAGTTTACTTGGTCTCCTTGAAATACTCTTTAAAGGCTGAACAAATAAATAGTTATTTAAAATATTGGGTAATGACAACCTCGGCAGGCTAAAAAAACAATACATCCATATCACAATTTCAAATCAAAGTAAGGAATCAATTATTTTCTCTTTCCAACCCTTTAAATTATATTTTACCTCGAATTCCTTTATTGATCTATTTGCACTCTGTCCCGACCCTCGAAGCACAATGCCCGTATCCCCGTTCACCATTGTTGGAGACATGCTCATACTGGAAACTAACTGGTACCCGGTATCCGTGGCAACGTTGTGGATTAATTGCAGGGCTTGTCTCATTTGTATAAACAATCCACGACGATTCTGTCGCGCTGAATGACTTTCTGGATGTCGTAGGCAAGTCTGTAAGAAAAAGAAATAATGAATAATGAAACCCAAGTCTACCTGATTAAGTGTTAATATCTTTATTGCCAGACCCTTCAGAACTACATTTCTTCACCACTTACAACAAATTACTGTCATTTTTTTCAGTTGTTGATTAGAAACGGTTTGATCAACACAGGTCAACAAATATGTACACAAAGCAATGTTCTCATACCTCTTAGAATGGAACATAATTCTGTATAATCATCTAATTTCAATAGCACTAAATTTCATGGTTTCGGTGAAAGACCATTTTTGTGGGGACACAATATTTCTTGGATATCTTATCCACTTAGTCATATACTATAGAAATTATTAATATTTGTGAAGACTTAATTTCGTGGTTGAGATCATCCACAAAATTTAAGTTCACCCGGAAAATTAAATGATTTTACAGCTTACTTCTAAATCCATTGAAAACACTAAATCAAACAACTCACCTTACAAGATGGTAACAACATCATGGTAGATTTTTCTAACACTGCTCTAGCTGATGCCATCTGGGCTTTCTGTTTATCACTTTTTAAATCCTACAACAGAAAGAAATCCTTTAATAAGACAAGAATATATTTGTTTGTGTGTTAAACTGAAACACTCACAGTGCATAGTTAATCCTTTTATCCCAACCTAAATGACTTCAGGGAATAAAAGAAATTTTGTTGGATACAAAGAATCAAAGGCCTTAGAACTTGCACTATTGCATAGCCATTGCTTAGACCTATTGAATAGCCACCTTGGTTCTTTAACCTGCCAGTTGTAAAACTTATAACTTCCATACAAGCGAGAGTACCTGAGTAACTAAATAGGCCTCGATCTCCTGAAGCAACTCCTATATATAATAAGATAAATCTGAAACTTTAGCTCTTTAATTAATAAACTCAGAACAATGTAGCTGCTTTGTCATGTCAATTGGGAAACATGGACAGCGCTTCTGAAATTTCAAGTACCTAGCAGAGTTTTGAACCTGGTATCTCCAGATTAAGCAAACATGACCAGACTTACATTTTGTCTATCACCAGTAAGGTGAGCTAGTTCCACCATGTTGTTGCCGAATTTACTGAAAGCTTGAACAAAGTCTGTAAAACTTTCAACCTGTTCAATCTCTATCAGACTGGACATCACCTACAGGTACAAAACAAACAATTATTTATTATATATGACAAAATAAATTCCTTGACGATTATTGTAAACTTTGTCAATTACTTTTGTGAATATTTATTTGTCATGTTTTGCAAATTTTCAGCATCTTCAATACTACTAACTTCACTGTTTTAAGTCTCCTGTGAAATCCATCTTAATGTTTTGAACACTTTCACAGCTTTCACACCACTTGTGAACATATAATATTATCTTTTAAATATGTTTGACAACTAGAGCCCATAAGCTTCCAGCGACAGGCAGACTAATTAAACAATAAGAGAAAGCAAGACCATCTTAAAAAGACTTTTTAGTTCAGAAAAAAAACAAGCTAAGTCTATCAGACAGGCTGAGACAGCAAAGAATAATTATTGATGATAAACTTCCACTTAAACAGTATATAACAGAGAATTATTCAGAAAGTGAGCAAATTAAATGAAAATCGTTTACCTTATCTTTTGACACAATTAACTGTTTGACAATGACTTTATCAGCAATCAGCAAGACTTTAGTGATAGCCGAGAGAAGTTTACGAGCTGCTCGGACCATCTGATTCTTCTCAGTAAAAGGTTTAAGAGCTCCGTCATTCACCACATGGTTATACATCGTCAACTGTTTGATGGCATTACCTGTAATCAAATATCAATTGTAGAAGAAAACAAGACAAAGTCCAGTTGTTTCCAACGTTAATATCAAATATCACAAATATATCATTTTACAGGGCTTTCATTTGACTCTGGAAACTGCATTTTGACTCCTGGGTTTGACAAAAGTGCCTATTTTGACTCTTGCAGTTCTATGCTGAAGAGTTAAATTGGCTATACGTATATTACAAATTTTCTTGCATTATTTTCATGACTCTTGAAAATTGAGAGTCAGTCCTGACTCCTGAGCCAATTTGACTCTTTACTTTTGGAGGCTAGTGAAAGCCCTGATTTTTAAAGGTTTGAGAGCTTGGTAATTAACCACATGGTTATACATAGTCAACTGCTTGAAAGCATTACCTGTAATTAATTAAAATACATTTAACCCTTTACTACATAGGCACCTAACCCATTTCTAAGCCAAATTGCATTTTATGTTATAAACATATTGTTACGTACAAGGTAATAAGGAATACATCATCTATATGGGGTTTTAACATTAACCAATTGTTAAAAACTGTGTTTACCTTATGTTGTGATAATCAAATATGGCCTAAATCATATAATAATGCCCATAATAAATTATTATCGGAAAGTTTGAATATGATCAGATGAAAGTACAACTTGAATCACAAGAGCAAATCACTGGAAACTGCCACAGGTCTGCATATCTGCTGCCACTCATGTTAAGATAAATTGATAATACTATTTTAACAGGCATTAAAATTATAGCTTTGTTGACCAACAAAAACATTATCATACCAGCTTGTCTCGCCTCAAGGCAGGTCTCACACATCTCATTTCTAAGTTCTGGATGTTCAATACCAATAGATTCACCAACAGCTACAAACCGTTCTACAGCGATGCTAACAGCTTCACCAACTCTTGCTAATGCTTTGGCTGTCTTTTCTGTTATCTTGGTCCTCTCCTTGTGGTTAACAAGTGTAGTAATCTGAAATGTAGTTCATAGTGATACAATGAAGTAAGTAAGTTAGTAGTGGATTGTAAAGTGCCATACTTTTAGTGGTTTATCCGCTTTACATGCATGTACATCGCTCCATAGATCATAATTATAATGCACCAGTCAGTTGCATCCCCACCCCCACCCCGGGGATGGGCCAGGATATTTACTTTTGGTTTGTCAAAACACCCACAGGGGACAGCTGATAACGTAGCCAGTTGTATAGGATTTAATAACTAATAGGGGAGAAATTTGTGTAAGCAGTCGGGTAGCTCAGTTGGTAGACCATTCACCTTGTAAGTGAAGGGTCCCGGGTTCGAGCCCAGTCTGGTTGCACATTTTTCTTCCCTGTTACATTTAGCACCCAAGGCAAATAACCCATCTTACACCCTCAGAGTCAGAACGTACGACAGAGGTTCTGGTACTCCTGGAATTCGAGGATTAATTCTTCGAGGAATGGAGTGTCTGTTGCCGGTGTATAGGATTTAATAACTAATATGGGAGAAACTTGTGTAAGCAGCTGGCTAGATCAGTCGGTAGAGCATTCACCCTGTAAGCGAAGGGCCAGTCTGGTTGCACATTTTCAGTGTCTGTTCTAGGACACGCGATTGCGGGATTGACGCATATTTTGCAACGATCGCGCACATTTTCGGCTGATATGCACGAAAATCCCGCATTAAAATCCAAAAATTTGATAAAAAGTTAATTTCAATTCTGCCTTTCGCATCGTAAACACAAAATGTTCAAGGGATGTAACTCATGTATTACTCAAATATAATTATTTCGTCTAAATACCAAGGGAGACTACTATTATTGTAAATTAACTAAATTCGTTCGTTGACCCAATTAATCGCTCCATTGCGTCGCATTCGTACAGATGTAAAAGTGAAGAATCACCGACTTTTTCAACAAATCTGCTACCATGGAAGGATCGCATTTGACTGCAAGTAGTCCTGACCCCTCTTCCAACTTATTAAATATTGAAAAACAGCCGGGACCCTCTACAAACGTATCAAATATTGATAAACAGCCTGATTCCAACCCGACCGATGCCTGTTCAATTCCACCAAAGCCTTGTATTTTCCAAAATTCGTGGAAAGAGACTGGCCAGCCCTGGTTTGAAACTTGGAATAATGACAGAATTTTGGTTGGTTTTGACCCCCCCCCCCCTTGCTTTTGAAAATCCCCCCTTATTTTCAAGAGGACAGGGGAAACTCCCCCCTAATTTCTCATTTCGAGAATAGACACTGCATTTTTCTTCCCCAGTTAATACAGTACAATCTCTTTCCCCAGCCCCTCACAACTAAAGTGTCCCCGGGTATTAGTTTGGAGAAAAATCCCCAACATTTCCATGGCAGACTGCAGGGGAAGCAGGAAGGAAAAAACACAGCCGTTTCTCTGGCTATCCATCGCCCATCCCACGGGTGTGGGGCCGGGCCATGTATGCAACTGACTGGTGCATAATTGACTAATTAATGTTAATGTGTTAAACAATGTCAGCTATTTATTCCAAATCAGGGGATAATGTGTTGCAAATAAATTACAAATACAATAAATTACTAGTAAACAGTTTGGTTATAATTTTTTTTATTTACTGGATCATTAAATTTATGAATCACATTCTGAATAAAGCCAATACTGAATAGGTTTATCATCGTATTTCATCTAATAGACGTAAGGGCTATGCAGTATAAGCCCAACTTACAGAGTAGACATGTATCTCACCAAGCCAGTGCACTATCAATTAGCAACAGTAATTAATCCACTAATTGCCAATTAGCATCATCAGCTGATTATATCTGACACAGATAAATTTGACAGATCTATATGAAATAGTTTAACTGCAGAGTTTATACCAGTTTAATTTATTATTTAACCAGTCACGGATGAAAATATTCATTAAATAACCATTTTGCAACAAAATAGCAGAAAAAAATAAAAATTCAATAATTCAATGAATGTTTATCATTCGGATAATTAGATTAGGATGTGATCGACTGATTTACGGCCGCACGAAGGCAGTTTGCGGATCAAATCATTTCATTTACCTGAGTAACCAAAGGAATTAGCGTCTGTTCGACAGATTTTGTCTTTATTTCTAATGTAATCTTAGTTTCATGTCGATCTAGGTTCGGATGCTGCACAGCGGCAGCCATTTTTGCAGAAGTTGCCTCGTTTTGAGTTCACTCCATATTCGTACTCAATACGTTTCGTACTAATTGAAGTTCCGACCACGCCTATCTCGCAAAGTTGCGATATCTCAAATTAAAAATCTAAAACGAGTGGTAAAAAACATAGATCTACCTGCAGTGTATAAATATAAAATATCACACCACTACAGATGGTCTTGTTTTAATTATCTGGCGCTACTTGTCTTTTAAAAAGTGGGAAAGTTATATAATCACAAGGCCTACTGTGAGCATGCCCACCGGGGGGGGGGGAACTGACCCCCAGTTGGCCTCGGAGTGACCATTTGTTACATACCTTAAATTTTAAAGTCCTTATGTTTTGTTTAAAAAATCCTTAAAATATTACCAATCCATGTGGATATGAATCGAATTTTTTTTACAACAACCCAGTACAGTAAGATAAGATAAGATATGTAGATATCAATGATTATTTCCAATTTAGGGTCGTGTATGGTACGACATTTTGTATTACACAATGTAGAAGCAAGGGCAATAAAATTTCTCCCACCCCTGTTGTGGTTTTTTTTCATATTGATAATGTTTATTTGTTATTATAACTGCCTATGTAACAAAATGTCACAAAATACGCCTGTCTTGGTTGTGCTAGCATGGGCGTAGTAGCAGGGGGGGGGGAGCCCCCCAATGTCTGGACTGGGGTGGGGGCAACATATCTCCCCCCATATAATTCAGACGAAAAGTATAATTTACGACCTAATATATATCGTTATAGGCAATTTGCCTTCAGTTCTTGGTGAAAACGTATAAAATTATTTCTTTTGCTCGCTTCGCTCGCAAAATAACATCCTTACATCAAAATATTTCAACACCCATTGTTTGCAAAAAATTCACTCAAAATCGAGGAATTAAATTTTGTGCAAACACTTTATTAATATAAGAACTTTTAAAATTCCCTGTATTTAGGTCCTTTTTAAAATTAATACCAAATAAGGTATCTCGGAACGCTAAGAATGCACCAGATTGATCCATTATCTAGAAAGTTATTGTATATAGATACAGGAGGATTGTGGACGTACAATTTATGTACGAGTGTATTATTGTGCAAACAATGGGTATTGTCATATTTTGACATAATGCAGTTACTTTGCGAGCGAAGCGAGCAAAAACAATTTTACACTAAGTTGCCAAATGTTTGCCCCCCCCCCCAATGTTGAAGACGCTCCTACGTCCATGGCTAGTGACAAAAAATATTGTTTATGAAATAAAGCCCATATTATGTCAAAACATTTTTAAACAATCATCTTTAAACTAATCTTTATAATCACAAACTATATATAATTTTTTGACAATTGTTGTCACCAAGTTTGAAGAAGATCGGACGAAAACTGTTTGAGTTATGAGAAAACTGTTTGAGTAAGAGTACAGTCACATTTTTGGGGTAAATGACGGACCATAATACAAGAAGGCATTCGCCGATTTGGCCTATAATCGAACTTAGCCTAGATATTACACCCATAAGCATTGTCAGCAAGTTTGAAGACGATCAGACGAAAACTACTTGAGTTAGAGTACTGTAACGTGCACCGACTCTGACTAGGCCAGCTACCAACTATAAAATAGAACTTCACAAAATACAGGTAGTCACATACAGACTACCACAAACTTCAACTCAAAATACAATCATACTAAACGGAGCTCAAACCATGAGCCAAGAACTTAACAACAACCTCAGCGTGAAACAATCACGTAATTCATGTTATATGTACAGCAATCAACTATTTATAAATCACGACATTCACTTGCGGTCATTAAGCGTTGAAAATCAAATCACCAAGTAGCTTCCAAGAATGTTTCGACTCAGACAAGCGTCCAACCCAACAAACTTTCAAACCTAAAGTCAATACAACTTACATTGACTAGTACCACGATCACAATATAGGCGAGACCCAAAACATACAAGTTTTGAAAACTAAAACAACGAGAGCTTCAACCACAGCTCATTATAACAGCAGGCAGTTCGAACTTCACTACCTCTGGTACATAACGCATCAACAATGGCGGACAGAAACGTCGAGTCGGGTCAAAAATGCAGGTATGTGCATAGTTAGAGATTGAATCAGGAATTCATAATAGGCGCAGAGTACCCGCATATCAAATCGATTAACTTTGATGAATTTCGTTTCTCTTAAATGTGCTTGGTTTAGACCTGAAACTCGACACATTTTAGCTTGTTCGTACATTTCGTACACAAAACACATATGCGGGTATGTTGAGCCCAAAACGCTGATTTTTTACAATGATTGCTTTTAAAATATGATTGTCATATTACATGTATTGTTCGTGCTGTCTTTAAGTTGGCTGCCTTGCACTGTAACAAAGTTAGATAAATATTAGAAAATTAATACATTCCATGAACGAAACATAATAAGTACATTACGTATACCAACATAGTTCATGATTGTATATTGGGCTGTTATATGTCGTTTTTATTGCAGATATACGACGTCACACCTTGATCTTTTATTCTTGAAGACACATAAGTACAATTACATAATTATTATCTATTTACAAGTAAGTTGGACTTTTGGATTTATACTTGCGTTCTTCTGTCACATATCAACTACACTACACTACACTACACTACACTACACTACACTACACTACACTACACTACAATACAATACAATACAATACAATACAATTACAATTACAATTACAATACAATATGCTTATTGTGATTAAGGCCACCAGCCTTACGTTTGCAATACATTTACAATACATATGTTATTTAACATTTAGGAGTAGAGAGGTAATCAAATGAGTACAAAAAAGGAATAGCATGTTATTTTCTATAAATTTATAAATCAAGTATCATTCTTTAACGCTATGTTCCAATTTACAGTGAATATACAGATATGCTGTAAATGGAATTTGAGTTTAATCAATGTTATATAGAAACTATTTTTACAAGACAACTTGACGTTTGGTTATACAAGAATTGCGATGTTCATGCCCTGTATAGAATAGCCGTGTCTGATCTTTCCGGGTACACTTATTCTGGAGGTATTAGATATAAACAGTCTTGAAATAACCATTCTATCCAATACTGTCTCACTACTTACTAGGTCCTTCGTTAACCCCTATATGGCTAGCTTACAATGAGAAGGTCAACATCATAATGTGTCTGATGAGCCTATATTCATAAAAAACGGAAATTGCAATGTTAACCAAAATGAAGTTTAAACAGCTTGCTTTTCCATACGTAAAGAGTACTTTACGGACAGTTTTTTCTTGATTTCTTAAAAAATTCGATTTTGTACCTACGCCCTTCTCGTTCTAAGTAAGCGATATTTCCCACGAATAATCCATTACAGTTAACGACTTGATAGCAATATTAATGGCATACGATACTTACAAGGTGACGTTTTCTAGTTGAGTAGGTACCTTACAATGCCTTAAAGTCATTGTGTTTTATCATTTTAGGAAGTAATGTATAGGTCACAAACCACTAAATAAATTTGTTCTTTAGCTCAATGTAAAGTTACAATAGTCAGTCCCAGGTTGATACATGTTAAAGTCTATGGCCAGGTGGCAGACATATATCAATGAAAAGAAGGGGCTACCAGCTTTAAAAAAATACAAAAAAAACAGGGGGTCACGTATCATATAAGAAAAATTTTGTCCGTCCAACGCGGTGAACATATTTTTACAGGCGCGCGGACCGACCAAATCCGGGTTTTACCCTCCCCTACTTTCGCTTTGGTATTTTGGCCAAAATCTCAAAATATGTAAAATAAAACAGTTTCAATACATCACATACATGTATACAATGCCTGTAAACCCAATTAGATGATTCCAGTTCCACCTTGTCAAAGCATACTACCATTTAAACACAATCACAAGTTTATTTAGGGACTATTTGAGTGTATCCTATTTTGGTTCGCGGAGGCATTTAGTGGTTTGTAACCTATATACATAAATGTGTTTTTTTTTCAGAATGCGTCGAAATAAACCATCATTATCGCTTCACCGACGAAAAAGAGCTCAAGATGTTACATTTCAACAATTGCCACACACGTTAATCAACTCGAAGCTTAAAACCTTAAAACGGAATTCACTGTGCTCGACAACGAAGTATTCTACTGTCGGTGTTTGTCTTCTTGAAATGACACCAGTACTTTCGCCGATGAAATCATCATTTCGTTCCCAACTTGGCAAAATATCTCCACCCAAAAACGCACAAAGAGGAACACGTCTGCAAGAGTGTTATTTAAAGCATATGAAAACAGAAATCCTTGCGAATTGCAGAATGATTGTAAGTGCTCTCCAAATAATGATGAACTGGAAGACTTAAATTTTGAAAATGATGAAGTGCACTTTGATTATAGACATGAGCGGAACGAAGTTTCTGGTGAATGCTTAAAAAAACATAGAATATGAAAAGTTAACTGAAATGAATGACCACGTGTTTGATACAGCTGTGGCGAGTCATGAAAGCATCACTAAACCAAGTTGTAATGCTATATTTGTTTACAACCGTTATAAAATAACTTTGAACGGAATGTACGTGTACTCATGAAGAGTACAAACAAAACGAATGAGAACAATACAAACGACATTGTTGAGCTTTAATTAAGGATAATTTTCAATGTCAAAATAACAGGTCTGTAAATCAAACAAACTTAAATTATGTTTCTATTTGTAGGCTAGAAGTCGAAGTATGGCTTAAAAACTGAATAAATGTTGTTGTTGTTGTTGTCGTCGTTGCTTTAACCATACCTGAAATACAAACACAAACATAATTATATAATGTTATCGTATAAATTAATTATTTTGGAGTAACTTTCTCCATTGGGAAAATAATACCAAATCTTCTCAGTTGTTTTTTTCAGTTCCGACGCAGCTTTTGATCAAAATATTAAAAATCGTGAGAAAACTGAAGATTTTGGAAAAGGTACAGAAATACGTACATTTTTTAAACAATATGTGAATAATTATTTAAAAAATGTTATGCAATTTGGACCAAAGGACATAAAACACATTTAAAATATATATTTGTAAATACTATTGTACAGGGTGTCTCAAAATACATGTCCACTTGTTGAGGGGTCATAACTTTGCCAAATGAGATAGTAAATTGATAATCATAGTCTCATATGAAAGCTTAATTTTAAACTTGTGGGGTGAATTATATAATGTGTCAATACTCGAACACTTGATGACGTCATATACGTTATACTAACGTCATAAGCAACAGACGTTCTAAAATGTCCGAAGAGGCAGATAACATAGTTTGTACGGTAACATGGGTACACTTTATATCATATGTCGGCAGAGTAATAGTCAGTCGTACCCTACTATGCACACACTGGCTTAGAAACTGATCAGAAGTCATTAGAAAATAAAATCGGAAAATCGGACGTATTTAAGGGAGGAACACATTTTAAAAACAATTAGGACTGAAACTTTGATATTCACACAATTCTAGGAATATCATAATTATAAAAGATGCACCAATCGCCTCAAATGAACATACTGGATTGAATGTATAGCGGTATCTTCAGCTTATCTCCAACAGTCCAAAAATAGTCATATTATGTAACTTTAAATTAAAAAATAGTACTTAATGAAGTATCAATCACCAAAGAACTGCCTTGGTATGAGAATGAATTTGGTTATGCTATTTTTATTGAAATCAGGAAAAAGTAACCAAAACATCCTAAATATTTATTTCTTCTTATTCTATTTGAAAGTGAGATTATATAATTCAAGAGATATAACTACATCGAAACTCAACATATCAATTTGTGGAGAAAATGGAAACATCACATGCGACTCAAAGTTATGTGAACGTCATTAAAATCATCAAATGACGTCAAACACATGTTTTTACCGAATTTGGGTTCGCGACTCAAAATGCATTCTACAGGTTTTGTTTGCATTATTTCGTATAATTGTTTCATAATTTCTTCATTGATTTGAATGCCCTTTGATCTTACATATTAATCAGGTATGTAAAGCAATACATTACAGAGTTATACGTCCTCAACAAGCGGACATGTATTTTGAGACACCCTGTATATGTGTCTTTTCAAATGATTTTTACTGATTTGTGTTTATATATGTAAATTAGAAGGCCATATTGTAGATAAGTTTATACATAAAATGTATTAACTTAATGTGTATAACCTTCGTTAAATAAATTTATTATTATTATTATATTTCATATTTACAAAGGTGTGCATTACGTTAGTTATCAATAGATCACAAATAGTGTAACATACTACTAATAATTTCCACAGGACATTCCCAACATTCCACCAAAACAGCTGTCATTGTCAGTCTCCTCTTCCATGTACTTTACTGTCTTGGCTGTAAGAAATATACCTTGTTTTAATTATATGTTGTCACTTGTTTTAGTCATATGAAAATTTTATTATGTAATTTGTATGTTAGAGTCGATTCAATAAGTACTACTAATGAGGGAACTATCCCATTCGAAAGAATAGCTGTGCATGCCGTTAACTCATGTATACCAAGTTTAACATAGATTAATAAGAGGTTAATACACGACACAGCCGGGCCGGAAGGCGATAATAGGCCCGGAAAATTAATAATCACCCCGAGGGCTTTAGCCCGAGGGTGATTATTCATGCCGGGCCGATTATCAACTTCCGGCCAGACTCTGAAGTGTATTAAAGCTCGACATAATTAATGATTTATTGGCCTAAATATTATTCAATTGTATGCCGTAAATGTCATGCCACCATTTATTTTCAGTAAAACATTGTATCTCTTTATAACGAACTTTATCGGCGGGCACAATAACACTCAGAAAGGCCCAACCATTATGTTTCCAGATATTAATAGTTTGAATAAATGCATCATTATACTGGACCTCACATCCTGTGTCATAATTTTTCAAAACTACGGGTACCGGGTTCGAAGTTCATTGTGATATATGAAAGTCAATAATTAATCATTTTTAATATTACCATGTATACGTAGTGCTACGTTTTCATAACGAGAGCCTAACATAATCAAACAATTAGTAACGTTATCCCAACGCACGTAGGCTTAGGTCCATTAACTATCATATAAATAACTGCCCCTAGTTAGTAGTCCCTGCTGAACAGTTGATGTAGGCTGTAAGTTGCGAGTTTGTATTGTGAACGACAGTAAATAGGTGTGACACTTCCTCAGTATACATTTGAAAAATTTGCGGTTTATATTTGCCCACAAAAGAACTACACATGTACTGTGCCAAAAGCGATTCTTTTTGGAGTACTTTGTTTCTTTGTGAGCACGATCTTAGATTCGTGCTCAACAATTAATAGGAAGTGATCGGTTTTAACTCTGAGAAGGATCCAAAACATATGCTGGTTAATTCTGTTACCCGGTGAAGGGTTAGACTTGGTAGTACCAGTGCATAGCAAGTGTTATTCAATGTCGCTCAACGATCGTTTTAGCACTATACTAGATACCATTCACGACTTGAATTTGTTCAACATTCACTGGAGAGGGTCCCTAGTGTTCGCTTCAGATTTGGACCTTTCACCAAGCGCTGTCCTTAGCTAGCAATCATGGTCTTAAAGTACCCCTGTGGTTTCGATCAGCATTTGATGAATGTTAGAGGCGGTCCTGATGGCTGGATTTTAAGCTGCGTGAAGTTGGCACAACATACGACATTGGACATTGGACATTGAATTTTTCGAATGTAGTTATGAGAAATCATCCATCGCAACATTGAACATTGGACATTCAAAAAAAAGTTTTCGAATGTAGTTATGAGAAATCATCCATCGCAACATTGAACATTGGACATTCAAAATTTTGAATGTAGTTATGAGAAATCATCCATCGCAACATTGAACATTGGACATTCAAAAAAAAGTTTTCGAATGTAGTTATGAGAAATCATCCATCGCAACATTGGACATTCAAAAAAAAAATTTCGAATGTAGTTATGAGAAATTATCCATCGCAACATTGGACATTGGACATTCACAAAAAAATTTTTTTTTGAATGTAGTTATGAAAAATCATCCATCGCAACATTGGACATTCAAAAAAATAATTTTTGAATGTAGTTATGAAAAATCATCCATCGCAACATTGGACATTGGACATTCAAAAAAATAATTTTCGAATGTAGTTATGAGAAATCATCCATCGCAACATTGGACATTGGACATTCAAAATAAAGTTTTCGAATGTAGTTATGAGAAATCATCCATCGCAACATTGGACATTCAAAAAAAATTTGAATGTAGTTATGAGAAATCATCCATCGCAACATTGAACATTGGACATTCAAAAAAAAGTTTTCGAATGTAGTTATGAGAAATCATCCATCGCAACATTGAACATTGGACATTCAAAAAAAATTTGAATGTAGTTATGAGAAATTATCCATCGCAACATTGGACATTCAAAAAAAATTTGAATGTAGTTATGAGAAATTATCCATCGCAACATTTAACATTGGACATTCAAAAAAAAGTTTTCGAATGTAGTTATGAGAAATCATCCATCGCAACATTGAACATTGGACATTAAAAAAAAATTTGAATGTAGTTATGAGAAATCATCCATCGCAACATTGGACATTGGACATTCAAAAAAAATAAATTTTTTGAATGTAGTTATGAGAAATCATCCATCGCAACATTGGACATTGGACATTCAAAAAAATAAATTTTTGAATGTAGTTATGAGAAATCATCCATCGCAACATTGGACATTGGACATTCAAAAAAAAATAATTTTTGAATGTAGTTATGAGAAATTATCCATCGCAACATTGGACATTTGACATTCAAAAAAAAAAATTTTTTTTGAATGTAGTTATGAGAAATCATCCATCGCAACATTGGACATTGGACATTGAAAAAGATTTTTTTTTGAATGTAGTTATGGGAAATCATCCATCGCAACATTGGACATTGGACATTCAAAAAAAATAATTTTTGAATGTAGTTATGAGAAATTATCCATCGCAACATTGGACATTGGACATTCAAAAAAAAAATTTGAATGTAGTTATGAGAAATCATCCATCGCAACATTGGACATTCAAAAAAATTTTTTATTGAAGGTAGTTATGAGAAATCACCCATCGCAACATTGGACATTGGACATTCAAAAAAAAGTTTTTTTGAATGTAGTTATGAAAAATCATCCATCGCAACATTGGACATTGGACATTCAAAAAAAAGTTTTCGAATGTAGTTATGAGAAATCGTCCATCGCAACATTGAACATTGGACATTCAAAAAAAGTTTTCGAATGTAGCTATGAGAAATCGTCCATGGCAACATTGGACATTCAAAAAAAATTTGAATGTAGTTATGAGAAATCATCCATCGCAACATTGAACATTGGACATTCAAAAAAAAGTTTTCGAATGTAGTTATGAGAAATTATCCATCGCAACATTGGACATTGGACATTCAAAAAAAATAATTTTTTTGAATGTAGTTATGAAAAATCATCCATCGCAACATTGGACATTGGACATTCAAAAAAATTTTTTTTTTGAATGTAGTTATGAGAAATCATCCATCGCAACATTGGACATTGGACATTCAAAAAAAATTTTTTTTTGAATGTAGTTATGGGAAATCATCCATCGCAACATTGGACATTGGACATGCAAAGAAATTTTTTTTGAATGTAGTTATGAGAAATCATCCATCGCAACATTGGACATTGGACATTCAAAAAAAAGTTTTCGAATGTAGTTATGAGAAATCATCCATCGCAACATTGGACATTGGACATTCAAAAAAAAAAATAATTTTGAATGTAGTTATGAGAAATCATCCATCGCAACATTGGACATTGGACATTCAAAAAAAATATTTTTTTGTAATGTAGTTATGAGAAATCATCCATCGCAACATTGGACATTCAAAAAAAATTTTTTTTGAATGTAGTTATGAGAAATCATCCATCGCAACATTGGACATTGGACATTCAAAAAAATTTTTTTTTGAATGTAGTTATGAGAAATCATCCATCGCAACATTGGACATTCAATGGGATTTTACGTTGTCAACCCCAACCTCCCACGATCTTGCTTGTGCACCTGATGGTGAAATCTCCGGTATTTCCACCGGCTCCTGAGAACTCAATATTATACGCGGGCAGGGTATTGTTTCGTAGAAAAAAAACTTTCCCTGGCAGGATGGTAAAAAACCACAGTTTATCCGGCTACCCCCGCGGATCCCCGGGTAGGGGACCGTGGGTGCAACGGGCGCGTGCATCAACCATGGCATCATGAAGGGGAACAGAGTCTGAAAATCGGACATTGGATCTTTGTATTGTTTTTGTAATGAGACTAATTACCTGATATATTTTCGATGACATTTGGCAATATTTCGATTACACATTCGCGGTCTTGATATTTAATTCCAGCAGATATGCCGTTCTTTATCGGCATAATTTGGTTGTTCCGGTAGGGTTCCAGGGAGTACTCCCCGTATGTTGCCGACGTAATACGTCGACCCTACTGGCTTGGGGATGTACCGATAACATTTAGTAGCTTCGGGGATCGAGAGAAACTATGTGTAATTCCATATCTACAATGAGAAATTCAACAGTGGGACCTAGGCTTCGGCGTAAGAAAGTGCCTTTTCAATTAACAGCATGATGTTCATCTCAAGTGTTACACATATTTAAGACATGGGAACATTGGACAGGGAATGTAGCACTCAACTCAACCAGCCCGTCACGAGCGCATGACATCATACATGTACAAATACCCGGCAGCTGTTAAAAATACAACTGCCCTAAAGTTTCAAGACTGCATTACTTCGTTTGGTTGTAAAATGCTTCATTGATTGGTTTTCCTGAAGCTGCGTGGTCGTCCTTATGCTGCTGCATAGTTACCTTGCGATTCGTTCTTTTCTGTTGACTCCAGTTATGTTTGACTGACTGACTCATGCTACAGGCTACAGGTAGAGGGTGTCATTTCTTAGTAGGTGTTTCATATTTTGCTCAATTAAACTTTGGTATACGGTCCCACAGACCTGTCATCGCGCAATGCTTTTTAAGTAGCTTAATCATGTAGTACTGTCAGTCACATCAAGGCAATACTGACAGAGAGTATGCCAACACGGGAGTATGTTATTGAAAGTTGCATGCATACTTTATTATTGTTAAGATTTGACATTGTTCATTTATAAGAATTAGATTCATGTGATATTATATTGTAGGAATTAATACGTGGAGTTTGTATTATAATTATGGAACTATACATTCAATGGAAACCTCGCCCCAAATCCCGGGAATGGGCGGGGAAATATCAGAGTCAAACAGGTGGCGAATTCCTGCTACTGTGATGCAGACATCGCGGAAAAAGTAGTGTCGGTCAAACTGTAAGAGTAAGGCCGCGGTGTTGTGTAGTAGTGTTGTTTTCGATCATTACGCTCGGCTAAGCTACCATATATACGTTGCTATGCATCGGACTTATACGTTGCTATGGATTGTAATAGGCATGATGTCATCTGTTTCTGTCGCGAATTTTGGAAGAAGGTAAACGGTGGTGTAAGTAAATCACATAGATCTAGTTTTGGATTGGTTGACAACAAATACTTTTTCGTCCTTTTTCTGCACCGGCCGTGGACGTTTTCAACAAAAATATATTGTTAAGAAATAAAAAGTATTGGCGTACATTACTGACTGATTCCATTTAAATAATACATTATGTTATATTGTATTCACATTATGCGTCATAGTTTACCACCCTAAGTACCGCACACACATAACGTTAAAACGACGACGTCAAAACGACGTTACTTTCATATTTTTTATAAGTAGTTGTGATACGGAATTGTGCATAACTTCGAAACTAGTTGGTAAAAAATGTCAAAACAAACAATATTCAGATTAGAAAACTTTGAATTTTAAGAAAACAATAAAACGCAAAATGTCAAAATTTTGTCTGAAGGCCTAAAATCGCATGACGCGGCTCAAATATACAATAAATTACATGAAAAGTTATATATGAAAACAAAGAGTTTTATATGAAAAACAAAAAAGTGTGTAGAATCACGTGAACAAATGATTTGAAATGAATAACGTTCACACTCAAACCAATTGCGATTTCGTCCGCTAAGGCCGGTATTCCATGTACACTCGTCCGTGATCCGCATCCGTGTGTCCGCGTCCGCCAAAAAAAGGAACTGGTTGAAAGATTTAGGGTACATTCCATGTCTCCGCGGTCGGTGCACGGATACGTCGTCCGCAATGCGCATCCGCAAAGAAACGCTCAGTAGATTTTTGACGTATGCCGACATAAGTCTCGTGTTAGCACATCAAGCTGAATGGTAAATTTGGTCTTAACAAAGGTTATACTGTATTTTAAAAGGTATTGATGTAAAGAATATTTAGACACGGTAATGTAAATTGTATTACTCAGAGGGACTCTGTCTTGAGTAGTTAACTTGCTTAAGCTACTTAATTATTTTGTTCCATAAGTGACACTTTATTATCATTTTTTCTTGTTCAAAGCAATCGCCTCTGTTTAACCCAGACGTTTGTGTTCCTGATGTTTCAAAAGTAATACCCTTCAAAAGACGTTGTAATGTTACTAAGCTCATACTTCGTATAGAACGTCAACGTTTCTTAATAGACCAAATTATTACAATCGGTTGAAAACTGCATCTAGAATGCATTAGGTCGTGCATCAATTAAAAACAGCTAAATATAGAGCGAAATCGGTACTTGCCGGGTATTCTTACAAATACAATATATTCTTGAGGCTATATAATATAACCATATCAAATGGACGATGGTTAAAAAACTCGCCGATAGCAGATGAATCGCAAATGTGAGTGTGAACGTTATTTATTTGGACACGTGATTCTCCACACTGAAGAAGCTATTCAACTGTTGTTTCCGATGCAGTGTCGTCGCAAAGCAGTGGATGGGGTGCTGTATATTTTGCTGAAATGTATCTGGGTTGACCATATAGGACACAATTCAGTAGAATCTGGGCCAGCCCATAAGGATCACTGTTGAAGTCCTATATGGGCAGCCCATGTGGGACCCATATGGGTCTGATATATATTGTTTGCTGGGTAATAGTTAATTCCGCACGTAATTTGTTATTTTTAAATTCGTGAAAGAAGCATTGTTGCGAATCCCAGTTGATACTTACACTCCATGACCTGACATCTATACTTGACGCAGGCGAACAGATCGACACAGTCCTCCTAGATTTTGCCAAGGCTTTTGACCGCGTCCCGCATGAAAGACTCCTCATCAAGTTGAAGCACTATGGTATAACAGTTTCCGTCCTTTGTTGGATCCCAAGCTTCCTTTCTAACCGTAGCCAGCAAGTCTTAGTAGAATGACATCTGTCATTACTCATCCTCTGCCTGGGACCCCTTCTGTTCCTGTTGTATATCAACGACCTACCAAGTAAAGTGAGCTCCACAACTAGATTATTTGCGAATGATAGCCTCCTTTACCGCAAGATAAAGACACAGGCCGATATAATGGGGAACCTTAGAACACAGACTCAAGCAGACAAAGGTGACGATGATGTACCGCATTATCAACGGCCACATCGACATCAACACAAGGGAATGTCTACATCCTCATACTACCAGTACCAGAGGCAACACAAGTCGTTTCATCGTGCTCTATTGTCGCACCGACTACATGCGACATTCATACTTTCCCTCAGCAACAAGACTGTGTAACCAGCTTCCAGAGAGCCTCAAGTCTTGATGCTATCAAGCAAAGGTTGGCACTGATGTAGGAGCCACGTCTGACTGTATATAATTTTAAACCGACTTTTAGCCAATTATTCCAAATTTGCACCATCAATTCACCATAATTATTTTATACGACAATGTCCAAGAGTGGGATCAAGTTCAGTACTGGTAGAAGAATGTGTATAGCGGATCACTCAATGGGAAAAGTGCATTTAGGTTATGTAGATATCATTGTTATGATTTGGTCTACAATTATTATATGATCCAGTGACCGGTATTACAATTGCAAAATAAGAATTTGATATTTTTTATCAAAATATAATTATGTAACACTTGTGTATATAATACTGTACTAGTCCATTGGTATTAATGTGTCTTGATAATGGAATTGTCAAATGTTGACTCACTTAAGCGACTTTGTTATGAAATCCACTTGCCTCAACACTAACCGGAACATATCAGGTGGTGTTTTGTCTTATCTGACAGGTTATATAACTTTTGAGATGATTTCAATTGAAAGGAATGTAGTGATCTGTTATAGACATATCAACTGTTTAGCTTTGTCATCAAATTACTTGATAATAAAGCAAGAGTTTTATTCAGAAAATGTTGGTAATTCATGACCGAGCAATGTGTTAAACATTTGCAACATTTTTTATTTTGAAAGAATAAAGCATATCCATATGTAGTTAGTGATCCGTTATACCTTATACAACTGTGTCAACATCAGTTAACTTTAAAAATGAGTATCCTAGGGTAATGCTTCTTGGGTTATTGAATGTGAACCATTTTGTTTATCGAAATGATCAAAGCAATAAGCAAATATACCCCTCATCAAACACAGGCAGATAATTAAGAAAACAAAAACAACATAAGAGTGTAAGAATTTGAAACCATTATTATTTCTTCACAACAACTGAGATCATAAAAATACAAACAATCAAAACCTGAGTTACGGTAGTCTTCAGAAACCATTGTCCATGAGGGTCATTCAATATATTTGTAGACTGTCATCAACTATTCAATACTTGATAATAATTGCGTTTGAATAATAGGTCCTTATAATCATAACAATTGTTAACTTCCTAAATTTATACTGAATAATGTAAACCAGTAACATGTCATCAGCCCTTTTACGGTATATTATAATACAAGACTGCGTTCAATAAACGCATATGCCCCCATGGAAGCCATGGTCATAAAAAGCTAAGTCAATCAGGGGCCATTATTCAGTTAAAATGTTTGATAGTGTTACATGGCTTTGAACTATGAGGGGCTTATGATGGTAAACGAATATGCCACATTTGAAAGCAGTGCCTTGATCGACTTCATGTGTGATCTGGTGATACAGGAGTTATGGTTCTTTGTCACTGCACTTCTCCAAGTTGCCATCTATTCATATACCAAGTTTCAAGTTAATATTTTAAATACTTTTGAAGATACGCTCCGCACAAACAATTATCATGAAAATACAGAAGGGGAGATAATTCACAATGTAAGACAAACAGAGTTATGGTTCTTGGTCCACGCACTTCTACAAGCTACCATCTATTTATATTTCAAGTTTTAAGGCAATATCTTAAACACTTTTGAAGATACACTCCGGTCAAAGTTTTATTCTGAAAATACTAAAGGGGAGATAATTCAACATTTAAGACAGACAGAGTTATGGTTCTTGGTCATTGCACTTCTCCAAGTTGCCATCTATTTATATTCCAAGTTTCAAGTCAATATGTTAAATAGTTTTGAAGATATACTCAGAGCAAAATTTGACTATAAAAACCACTTAAGGGGAGATAATTCAATATTTAAGACAGACAGAGTTATGGTTCTTTGTCAATGCACTTCTCCAAGTTGCCATCTATTTATATTTCAAGTTTCAAGTCAATATGTTAAATTATTTTGAAGATACGCTCAAAACAAAACTTTATTGTCAAAATACTAAGGGGGAGATAAGTTAAGTCCAAAATTAGGTCAAGGTGAAGGTCAAAATGGAGTCAGGTACTACAGGCGTGTGGAGAGTGGTCATATACAACATCCATGCAAGTTTTAAAACTTTGTAGCAAGCCATATTTATGCTAGAAGAAACTGTCAATTTGGGTTAACCAGGCCGGACGGACGAACGCACGGACAAACGGACGGACGAACAGACGGACGGACGAACGAACGGACAGGTGAATTACTATATGCCTCCCGATCTATCGATACGGGGGCATAAAAACTTTTAAATCAAAATATTATTTTGTTTATAAACATTATTTAGCTAGTTATTGTCCAACCATATTAAACTGAGACTCCTTGCATAATTCGTTAAAATCCGGAAAATTCTGAAGTTTTAAAACATAAACTTACAATTATGTCTGGCCGTATACATAGATAAAGGTATATAGTAAATAAACATAGGAATGGAATACAGCTGAGTATAGGCGGACATGCTTACAGTCTTTGCTGAGTCTCAATTTAATCTGGTCAAGCTACGGCATTCAATACTCTATGAAAATAGCTCTGCTCCTGTGTCTAAAGGGCTATTAGTTTATGTAATGTAGTTTGAAATTCTCCATTCAATTTGGTATTAAAATTTTAACACATTTATTGAATGACCCATGTTCAAGATGAAAATGATAGCCTACCCTTTATCAATACACGTACACCATAACACCACAATAGTTAGAAAAATCAAACACTCACAGTATATAGACTACGGTGATAAAGAAGACTGGAAGTACAAATTTTAACATGATCATAGTGTTAACATAAAATTAATGTAATTAATTAGTGTTGTTGCTATAAATAAACTTATACTATTGCAAAGACCAGACATTTTTCCATTGATATACAAACGACACCAACAGAACACGCTGTTAAGTAAGATTATCTAAAATTGTCTACATGAATTAACAACATACATCCACAATTTTGATTTGACCACTGGAGTTATTAATCAGAATTAATCGGATGCTACCTCATCTTATATACTAAGATTTGGGACAGGGAACCAGACAAGTTAACAAGTATGTCAAGTTTGAAAGCAGACTCTTGATGTACTTAAAAAAATATAGAAGTTAAAACAAATGAACTCGGGCGGACAGACAAACAAACAAACGAGTAGACATGAAAATCTCTATATGCCCCTGCATCAGTAGATATTAGGGCGTAACAAGAGTGATCACAAAAGCTCACACCATTCCATTAATTTATGAAAAGGAGAAAAATATGTTTTGGTGCTACATTGCTTTTAACAAGTGACAGACATAAATAAAAAAAAACTGTACAGCATTTGCTGAAGTTTTGAGAATTTGACACAATCCTGACATATGATATGTAATAGCATGATTGAACATCTGATATCTTGTCTACATTCATAACCCCTAGTTGTATGTTTTCATAAACAGGGAGTATCACAAAGAGGCCATTTATGAGTAAGATTAATACAAATCTAAGATACCGATAATGCCCATAGCTTCAGGAAATTAAATATTCAAAGCAAGAACCTTGTATAGCTAGTTTGCGATAGAAAAAAAATCGTGTTTTTTTTTAAATATATCTCTGTAATTACTACACCTACAACTATGAAATTTTGCACGAATAAATGAAATATATCTACCTTGTACACACTGAAAATTCAGCAACATCAGAAATGAGTTAAAAAAGTTTTGTTCATAAGTTCTATGTAACATTTTTGTAGTTTTGTATGAAATATCAAGTTAGAAGACTTGATACTCGCAACAGCCAATTTTACGGTCACGTGATACACATAACGGTATATTTATGTATTTGCAACCTATTTAATATAACACACACGAGGCCCGTCTGTGAATCTGAGTAAGTACATGTTTTGTTGTACATTGTTTTACATGCGACACACCAAAACAAACTGAATCATACCGGCCTCCTAAGTCTCGTCTTCATAACAGCAGGTCGATCACGGATTGTAACGGTTAAATAATTGATAGTAATCATCAATGGAATACCAGATTACTTCCCAGCGTTAAACAGTCCATGCGCATGTAATTTCAATATATAATAAAGAATAAATGTCTTTTAATAAGTGATTAAAAATTATGAAATTCGGAATGGGAGTAGGTAGGAAGTTATTGTAGGTCTGTGTCATTTTTTACCAAAATCGGATGAATAGATTTTCAGAGATGTTTAAAAAAACACGATTTTTTTCTATCGCAAACTAGCTAAAATATATTCATGCATTAAGGTCAAGATCAGGTCAAATTCTCCAAGCTACAACATAATGGTTGATTATACCACATGTTAAAAGGCTTGTTGACGTACTTACATGTTGAGTCTTCTTAAAATCATTTAAATACTTCTTTCAAAAGCTAGTAGCGTCATTATTATAATATAACAGCAATACATTTATTCTAAGAGACAATTCGGTTGGGAAAGTCCAGTCTTCCCTGTAGACCTCTGCTCATACCTGATTCTATTTTATAAACAATCATACAAACAATGACATATAATGTACTGGGTGTCGAACATGCCATATTGGGTGGCCAGACTTGTCACATCATGGATAAACCCAGCCACCTAGAATCATAGACCTACACGCATTAGTAATCTGTCAGCACCCTGTATTTCGTTCTGGATATGCTAACATTAATATTATTTTATATTAAATATGCTTGAATTAAACTTTTCAGTCTATTTGCAGTATTTCATGATAATTATGCTTATTTTACGCACATAATTTTCTCCCTGTCTGCATGAGCTCTGGAATTAGATAGCTGCTTCAAATATTCACAAATTGCATACATAGTTATATAAATTTAGTGTTCCGAGTTCCTAAGTAGACAAATTTATCCAAGAACTGTCACAGTTAAAAGGGACACATTTTCTTTCCAATCTTAATATGGAATTTGCTCTGGGCCTCACTAGAGTGGCACACTGCACAATAATAACCTCTCTTTAACAACACATTCAAACTTTTTCTAAGATGATATGTACTCAAAATTAGCCTCTGTATAGCAACAACCTCTAATCAACAATATTTGCAGGTCCCAAATGATGTTATACTTCATATGTTGGATTGTATATCTGCTTTTACAAGTTTGTATCAAAAATATTCATTTCTTGTTATGCCCCTTTTCATGGTAAACATATCTTTTTAAAGCATTTACTTTAAAGGACAATAAAGTATAAATGAATTCAATCAATAGAGATAAGTAAAATATAAAGCTTAAACTTTAGTTTTAATTAATCCTATTTGCATCTTTGATAATTATCAGTTGATTCACTTTCATATTTATAATAGGACTACCTGGTAAATAGCATGCTAAAGTTCAAAATGTTAACTTTTGACACAATACGTATGTAGGAATGTCATTCAGTCTCCCTCAGATATCAAAATTCCAGTTTTTTTGCCCCAATATGACTTTTGCTGGTAAGGCTTTGGTAGGCAAGTACTGTTTTCATAACAACGTATACAAGAGATTATCATAGTTTATTAGCTATGATCCTAACCCCCAGCATATTGGTACGGTTTTGTGTGAAAGAAAACAAATGAAGATATCACACTATATGAAAGTGTAAAGCATTTATTACATTTATTGACAAAGTACTGAGTTTAAAATGCTTCAACATTCTACAGAAATTCACTTCTCTAGTCAAACAAAGAATCTCATGAAGATGTTTACTCACAACAGAAACAGACCATCTGAACTCCCATGAGTACAGAGTGATGACATGTCTACAGCCTGTCTGTTGAATACTACAATAGTAAACCCAGAAGTGGGTGACCTGAAAGAAGGTCAATGACCTCATGCTTGGAGTCCAAATATCCGGGTCCATGAGTCCAGTCCACGAGTCCGGTCCACGACTCCAGTCCATGAGTCGAGTCCAGGTTTTCCGGTTTGCCAGCTTGTAACGATAGCTTTATCGTTTACGATATTTGGTCAGCAGACTAAGGGCCATATTCACACCCCCCTCGACCGTCCCTCCACTCACTGAGATAACCCGATTTTAATAATCGTTTCGTCCGTGTGATTGAGTGTGTATTAGACCTAACTACAAATTGGATGTCGCTGGTGTTAACTCGACTACATTCGCAAATCAAAGTACTGAAGTACTGTCGGAAGGCGATAATTCAGTTGTATGTAGTGTAATGAACAGTTATATGTGGGGTGTTCCATAATCGATAGGTCTATTATTAGCAGCACGGCAAATCATAAATTAAAAAAACTTGACCTGTATTAACTTGTAAGTTCATACCTTGACGTTCGTCACCAAATGCAATGCTTCAAATTTAAAATCAATATAACCGTTAATCATGTGCTAATAGACATTCAAATTTTTTTTTTGAATGTCCAATGTCCAATGTTGCGATGGCTAATTTCTCATAACTACATTCGAAAAATTTTTTTGAATGTCCAATGTTGCGATGGATGATTTCTCATAACTACATTCGAAAACTTTTTTTTGAATGTCCAATGTCCAATGTTGCGATGGACGATTTCTCATAACTACATTCAAAGATTTTTTTTGGAATGTCCAATGTCCAATGTTGCGATGGACGATTTCTCATAACTACATTCAAAAAAAAAATTTTTTTTGAATGTCCAATGTCCAATGTTGCGATGGATGATTTCTCATAACTACATTCAAATTTTTTTTTTGAATGTCCAATGTCCAATGTTGCGATGAATGATTTCTCATAACTACATTCAAATTTTTTTTTTGAATGTCCAATGTCCAATGTTGCGATGGATGATTTCTCATAACTACATTCAAAAAAGTCCAATGTCCAATGTTGCGATGGATGATTTCTCATAACTACATTCGAAAACTTTTTTTTGAATGTCCAATGTCCAATGTTGCGATGGATGATTTTCAAAACTACATTCAAAAAAAAATTTTTTTTGAATGTCCAATGTCCAATGTTGCGATGGATGATTTCTCATAACTACATTCAAAAAAAATTTTTTTTTTGAATGTCCAATGTCCAATGTTGCGATGGATGATTTCTCATAACTACATTCAAAATTTTTTTTTTTGAATGTCCAATGTTGCGATGGATGATTTTTCATAACTACATTCGAAAACATTTTTTTGAATGTCCAATGTCCAATGTTGCGATGGATAATTTCTCATAACTACATTCGAAAAACTTTTTTTTGAATGTCCAATGTCCAATGTTGCGATGGATGATTTCTCATAACTACATTCAAAATTATTTTTTTGAATATCCAATGTCTAATGTTGCGATGGATGATTTCTCATAACTACATTCGAATTTTTTTTTGAATGTCCAATGTCCAATGTTGCGATGGATAATCTCTCATAACTACATTCAAAAATTATTTTTTTTGAATGTCCAATGTCCAATGTTCAATGGATGATTTCTCATAACTACATTCAAAAAAATTTTTTTTTGAATGTCCAATGTCCAATGTTGCGATGGATGATTTCTCATAACTACATTCAAATTATTTTTTTTTGAATGTCCAATGTCCAATGTTGCAATGGATGATTTTTCATAACTACATTCAAAAAAAATTTTTTTTTGAATGTCCAATGTCCAATGTTGCGATGGATGATTTCTCATAACTACATTCAAAAAATTTTTTTTGAATGTCCAATGTTGCGATGGATGATTTCTCATAACTACATTCAAATTTTTTTTTGAATGTCCAATGTCCAATGTTGCGATGGATGATTTCTCATAACTACATTCAAAAAAAATTATTTTTTTTGAATGTCCAATGTCCAATGTTGCGATGGATAATTTCTCATAACTACATTCGAAAACTTTTTTTTGAATGTCCAATGTCCAATGTTGCGATGGATGATTTCTCATAACTACATTCAAAAAAAATTTTTTTTTTTGAATGTCCAATGTCCAATGTTGCGATGGATAATTTCTCATAACTACATTCGAAAACTTTTTTTTGAATGTCCAATGTCCAATGTTGCGATGGATGATTTCTCATAACTACATTCAAAAAAAAATATTTTTTTTGAATGTCCAATGTCCAATGTTGCGATGGATAATTTCTCATAACTACATTCGAAAACTTTTTTTTGAATGTCCAATGTCCAATGTTGCGATGGATGATTTCTCATAACTACATTCAAAAAAAAATATTTTTTTTGAATGTCCAATGTCCAATGTTGCGATGGATAATTTCTCATAACTACATTCGAAAACTTTTTTTTGAATGTCCAATGTCCAATGTTGCGATGGATAATTTCTCATAACTACATTCGAAAACTTTTTTTTGAATGTCCAATGTCCAATGTTGCGATGGATGATTTCTCATAACTACATTCAAAAAAATTTTTTTTTGAATGTCCAATGTTGCGATGGATGATTTCTCATAACTACATTCAAATTGTTTTTTTTTTAATGTCCAATGTCCAATGTTGCGATGGATAATTTCTCATAACTACATTCGAAAACTTTTTTTGAATGTCCAATGTCCAATGTTGCGATGGATGATTTCTCATAACTACATTCAAAAATTATTTTTTTTGAATGTCCAATGTCCAATGTTGCGATGGATGATTTCTCATAACTACATTCAAAAATTATTTTTTTTGAATGTCCAATGTCCAATGTTGCGATGGATGATTTCTCATAACTACATTCGAAAACTTTTTTTTTAATGTCCAATGTCCAATGTTGCGATGGATGATTTCTCATAACTACATTCAAAAATTATTTTTTTTGAATGTCCAATGTCCAATGTTGCGATGGATGATTTCTCATAACTACATTCAAAATTTTGAATGTCCAATGTTCAATGTTGCGATGGATGATTTCTCATAACTACATTCGAAAAATTCAATGTCCAATGTCCAATGTCGTATGTTGTGCCAACTTCACGCAACCTGGATTTTATACATGTACGGCTATATCTAAGGCATGCGCTGTAAATGTTTAAGGATATTTCTCGATTGCGGGGCGCGATCTTAGACCTACGTCGAAGGCTTGTCATATTCGATAAAAAAAAGTCTTAAATCAAGACAGGGTGAAGCGGATCATTGAACAAATAACAATGCCCAGGAGTTGTAATAGTTCAATTTAATTCCCCGCATGCTTCGGAGAAAACCCTTGCTTGCAGACATTCAAGTTTAAAATCGACATGGCGAGTTAGTTCTATGCTAAGAACACCTTTTAATCTACTGACACAAATTTAACTTTCTGTGCAAAAAATGCATGTAATTTCTTTTTGGGGGTTGTTTTGGGCTTTGAACTTATTACATCAAATTTTAGGAATTCTGAAAAATCACGATTGCGTTTCAGGACACATAGCACGTATCATGTCGCTACAAAATTAGTTCAAGTGACCAATGATGAATTGTATCTACACATGGCATTAATAGTTCGTTCCCCTGATGCTGCATTTTTGTATTTGTGTGTCTAGAGTTTCATTTTCAACGGACACACGCCACAGTCGGAAGAACGTAGATATATGGTTTTATTCATCTCATAATGACCGAAGACGTTCGACTTCGAGTGAAGTGACAGTTGTGTGAAACAAGGCATCCATGTTGCGATACCTTACTAGTATCTATTTTCGAATTGAATCATTGATTCTGCAACGCACCCGGTTGAGTTTACAGCATATATGCATGCGCATGGGATACAACGTACAGACAGTTGATCTATAACTAGATGTGCAATGAACACTGAAGAGCACTATAAGAACTGACAAAATGCCCGGGCCGAGATTCGAACAAGTAACATCTCTAACCATAGTCACGAGCAATACCCACTCGACTATGATGCTGCCATATCACTATGCTGGTTGTTTTATTAACTGTTCATTCATTTGCTTGCAAGATACAAAAAGAGACACACGCAGTAAACACCACAAATATGCTGCAACATGAGTTAATAGTGCAGTTTCCGTTTTATGTTTTGTGTCCTTTTTGTTTTGTGTGATTTCCCAATACTTATGAACGTTTTACAATCATGTCGACTTCCGAAAACTTGGATTCTGTAAATATGTAAATACTCTGGAATATATGATCTTCGGATATAAAATTGAAATGAAGGGTTATGAAGATATCAATATTATACTAAGCCATCTTGGCTACAGTATATATAAATGCTACATGATAAGCGATAGAAGAAACAAAGATATGAATGTGCTAAAAATTATTCTCCACGACTTTTTGATATTAGAAACTTATTACAACAAAATAAACAAAAGGCATGTTCTCCTTAACAGATTCATCAAGTACCTTAAAGAAGCACAACTACGTATGTGATCTAGAATTTTCTTACAAATATTAAATAAACTATAATAACCATCCGGTTTCTTTAGTGACGATTTTGTTAACACATCATGCTAATCTATTTGTTTCGTTTCGAAATAGATAAGCATCCTTCCAACGATGTGACTACATCATCACCTTGAAGCCAAAAAATCGCACATCTCTGTCACTACATAAGCGTTCCACCCCATATAGATTCTTAATTCAGTAAGCACATCAGCTATGTCTATTTTTCATATTCAAATAGACAAGTATATTTCAAAGATGTGATAACATTATCTCATTAAACATACTTTAGTTTCTATAAGCACATTTCCATCCCACCACTGCATCAACCACGTAAAACCAATTATAATTGTTTCCTCGAAACTCAGTCTATGTTGAAAAAATATACTTAGACAATGTTGATATTTTTAATGAATGTATTGTATTGTATTTGCTGACATACTTTTGTTCTATGTTTTTGTAAATATTGTTTATTTTATTGAATAAACGGACCACATTATATGGTTCAAAAAGAAAAAAAAAACAATCATGTCGACTCATTGAAAGGGAGGCCGGTTGCAGTACTTACTCGAAAAAGTCGCTCACCGGGTAGAACAGTGCACCACACTCAGCGCATCGCTACGTGAAGGGTCAAATAGTTACACCATTTTGTGTAATAACACTATTTTGTATTTGCATTGTAAACATCTACATTTGTTCTGTAATCACCAATCGTAATTTGTGTCAAAATAGTATCCGTATTTAATTGAAGCTGATATGATTATGTTGATATTCTTAGAGGGGATTCAAGAACGCTGTTTTTACTAGTTCTAGTCTGTTTATTATTTGTATACATGAATCTTTTATTTGCTTGAATGTAACACCGTTTCTTAACATACTAGTACGTAGTTGTATTCGGCGGCAGATTCACCTAACCAGTGACTTCTTGCGCTGCAACCCACTACATTACCAGTAATAACAACCAGCTTACCATTCTACAAGCAACAATTAACATTTCGACATGAATGCGGAGAAAAACGACATTGGTGTTAACTTGTCATTCAATGGTATGACTTGCCACAACAAGAAACGAGTCTTAAAATTCAAGCGCACTATAACCACTGAATCGCGGCATGTAGGACAGCATGAACCCAACCTCTTTGTATAATAATTAAATAATGTAAATTAATGTTACAAAACATATACTTTAGAGAATAGTTCATAGCGGTTTAGTTCCGTGATAGTTTTATATGAATTTTAAATTGATATTTGGTTTACATTGTGATTTCATTAGGTGTTCACGCACATGTCATTCGAATAAAATTAAAATCTAGAATACGAATACCTGATACTGGGCTTGTTTAGGCATCTTGTCAACACAGAGTCTTAGGGTCCCATGTTTTGTGTAAGTATGAAGTTATAGGATAAGTTTACGCACACACTAGTCTAGAATGAAAAAAAAAACTTACATTAAATAAGATACTGCATTTTAAAAGTAGATATTCGCAAAAATGTCCAAGTCTATCGATTGTAATTTTATTCAGCATTTATGCGTCTGTTCCAACTTAGCATACATTGGTGATTTACTTATCATCGATGCATAAACAGCGCTTTAATTAACATCTAATTACGTTGTAACATGCGTCATACCGCGCCGTTTTTAGATCGTCGATTTTATGACGTCAACTTGTTTACGTCAAAACATGCTTGGCACAGACGACGTTATTTGTAATTTCGACGTTGGCAGCGAAAGGGTTAATACAATTGTTCAATTTAAAAATTCAATGGGAGTAACAACAACTCACGTTTGGTAAAGTTCGTGGAGATCTACAGTTATTTATGATGAAAATCTTGTACATTCATATAATTGTCAAAGCCATTTCAACATAACGTCATTTTAGCTCCAACGTGACGTCATTATGACTCCGACGTGACGTCATGTTAACATGGATAACGTAGCGTGCGTCCGTTCAACGGGTCGATTACGATTATGAGATTGCGGACCGGGCCGATAGGCGATAATCAGTCACGTGATGATCATAATCAGCCTGAAATTGGCTCATTTTTGTTACTATATTTAGTAACAGGTGTATTAACATAGTTTACCTGCCGGTCGATAGTATATTTAAAACCGTTCTCATTTGACTTTGAAATGACTGTAACATGGGCCTATTGCTTAGCCTACTGAAATTGCTCATTCGTATGAAAGTGAAAGTTCGGTAATCTCCGTTTGTCTCCGCTATATAGACTATTTCAAAGCATAAATACCGAGGTGATCAGAATGTCAGTTCAATTAGACTGGCGCCACGTGTCCTTCTCCAAAAATGAGATATATCACATGACTTCCCTTGTATCCAGATTAGTATAGCCAATACGTATATAGTTATACGTAGGCCTACCACGTGTAGGTATTGAGTTTTGCCAATAAATCAATGCATATTTTGCACTTTTATTGTCATATGATATTAAGAACCAATCACTCGTTGACAATTGATATGTCTATATTAAACTCGTTCAGGAAATATGATTTAGCTCGCCAGAGGCTCGCTTAATAAAATTTCCAAAATTCGTTTCATATAAATTTATATCAATTGACCACTCGTGATAAATCCCCTATATACGGAACAAGTCTAAGTTCAATACTAACCGATCTTTTCGGAGTACAATCGTCGCTGTCTTTCATGTAAGAGTTTAGTTTCAGTAGTCCTGTATTGTTCGTCGGTAATTGGGTCATGTGCCAGTAAATAATCCACCATCTTAAAAGCTGAGTCTCGTGTAGTTGGAGAGGTTGCATCTGAAAATACAAGTTTATGCCAACACTTTCTCAAATTCTAGTTTCGCATGACTGTATAAATACATAATATATTTCTACTCCATTATTCTTCATTATTTGCACACTATTACCAGGGTGGACGTACCACGTGACTTTTTGGCTAAATCAACAAGTAAAAATAGGTTAAACAAAAAATAAACATTCTTTGACCGATTTTCACGAGATATGTTCGACTTATGGTTGATTTTATTTATTATTTTACTTTACTTGTAGACTTAGTCAAAATGTCACGTGGTATGTCCACCCTGATGACAAGACTTAGTTGCAAATCAGTAGCGTAGCTGCCGCTAGGCCATTAGGCCCGGGCCTACACATCATTTCAAAAAAAATAATATTTTTTTAAGTTTAACTTGAAATTTGATCACATAAACATACGTCAAAACGCACCAGTACCTTTCAAGGAATAAAAAAAATCCGGGGGAGCATGCCCCCGGACACCCCTACTTCTTTCAGTTTTGCCTACGGGCCTACACATTGCTAAGGTCCTAGCTACGCCCCTGCAAATGATTAAACTATCTAATTTAGTGAGCAGATTGATGTTTACTACATAATACATAGAAATGGTTTTATCTCATCGATATAAATACAGATAAAACACAATGAAATATATATCAAACTTAAACATGTATTGTCAGGAGCGTATCTATAGCAGGCTCTGTGTTTATTCAGAGTGTACGCCCGTTATCAGATTTAGTTGTTTGGTATTATAAAGCAACCTGTACCATCTGATAAAAGAAAATAATAAAGGTTTTATGCGAGCGAAGCGAGCTAGAAAAATTATAGTTACTTATTCTAATTCACTTATTGCAGTACTGGGCGAGCGAAGCGAGTTAGAAAAAATACTATTTTCCTCAGCAGCAGTCCATTTGTACACATTCTCTTCTTGATGATATTCACTTATTATAATACAGTACAGAGAGGGTGCAGCGAACTAGAAAAACACTTTTTACCTGAGCAACAGGTCATACATGCATACACTTTCCCTCCTTGATGACATTCAGTTTTTTCAGTACTGAGCGAGCGAAGCGAGCTAGAAAAATACTGTTTACCTGAGCAGCAGGCCATACATACAGTCATGTTCCCTCCTTGATGACATTCACTTATTACAGTACCGAGCGAGGGAAGCGAGCTAGGCAAAATAACGTTTACCTGAGCAGCAGACCTACATACATGTTCTCTTCTTGATGGTATTCGCATATCATAGTAAATAAAGCGAGCGAAGCGAGCTAGAAAAAACCCCGACTGTTTATACCTGGGCAACAGGCAATAAATGCAGTTTGTATACACAGGTGTTCGACCCGACTTTTTTTTCACCCTCTACTATAATAGCCATCAAGGTGTTTATATTTTCGGCCGACCTTGCAATACTGCACCCAGATGGCTATTATAGTAGAGGGTGAAAAAAAAGTCGGGTCGAACACCTGTGTTTGTATACTGAGTAAGTATTTCAAGAGCGAGCTAGAAAAAAAGATAACTTTGGCATCCTGCAGCTCAAACACGATCTCAATCAGATGATTCATTTTGAAAGGTAATAAGCGAGCGAAGCGAGCTAGAGAAAAATCTAACGCACAGAATCCAAAATTTTATGCTTAACCCTAGTGAGGCATCGATTTTTATTGCATTTTTGAGTCAGTTTATTTTATCATTTTTCAATGGAGCGTACGCCCGGGCGTACGGGCGTATGCCTGGCTACGCGCCTGATTGTCACTCTAATCAGAGTTATAATATACCAGTGCATACAGTGTATTAATACTGAATTATCATCTATTTCCTTCAAATATAAAAGGGATCATGAATGGTCATGTATCTTACCTATTTGTCTTTTCACTTCTAGTTGATAAAATATTCCCCGAGGGTTAGTCGCATTGATGCAGGCTAAGGTGGTTAACACTACGTCCTGTAATGTGTATTACTTCACTGGCTTCGTCAACAGCTCGTCTGAAAGTTGAATAATTAAATAATGAAAGGATGCGCATAAATTAAAAAAAGTGGCGAAAAAAGTGGGAACAATGATGTAAAAACAGAATCTGGTTTCGATGGTAACCCTTTATGAAAAACGAAAACAGAAAATAGTACAAATTGAAATACTTAAACGTTAACTCTCTCCCTAATATGTGGTACAATTAACACACGGTATAACCGGATGCGTGGTCGGCCGAGTGATGCGTTACGGCCGAGGTAAATACTGATGACGGGTAAGTAGTGGGGTTATATTTCTTACCAGAACTTATCGATTTCGATATTTCTTTTGGATCTAGCGAATTGTGAATGACCACGAAGGTTAAAATGTTCTATTCACTCAGCCTCGCATGCTATCTTGGCGGAATAAATCTGATAGAGCCCGTTTATACACGGCACGCAGAAAATAATGCTCAATTCTCACATACATTGTCCGAAATTAAACAGTTTGCGCTAGTATTGAAGTTTTTGACCTCACAGATCTAAGGAAAATTCATCTATGAACAACTCTGTAAAGTTACAACTCTGTCCGTGCCTTGAAACCAACGATTGGCCCTTTCAAAGAGACCCTAGTATGCGCAAAAAGGATGACGTTTACAGCCGAGGAGATTTTGTGATGATGACGTTTACGGCCGAGGACAAAATATATGGATGACGTTTACGGCCGAGGAAATAATTACTAAAAGCTGTGATTTTTCGCAGTTTTAATGGTTTTCTCACCGGGAAAGTATGGACTATTCGCAAGTGTACAATCCAACGAACACTTATTTGCCCTTTGTCAGAAAAAAGGTTGAAAAGAACTGCCTTACACTTATATTATTCTTATATCTTCAATATAAAACGTCATGTTGGAGATCTATGTTATTTACAAGACAGATTTTTGTTTATTTGAAAGTAAATACTAAGATCGTGAAATATGGTCATATGGAACTCAGACTAGCTGTATGGAACGCCACAGCTGTCTTAAGATAGCAGAATTATGTTATTATATCGTGATATAAAATATCATCATGTCAATTTGTCATAATATGACAATGTTTTGTCATTTTAAGACGTCTGTTTGCCATAATATCATTTGATGTGCATTTGTCATTATATGATGAACATGTGTCATTATTATGATTCCCCTTTTTTTGTCCTTGTGTGATGAACATTTTTCATAAAAGAATTCATTACAAAGGTATTCGAATTTCCTATAGATCGTGGGTTCAAACCCCACTGGAGCTAAGATTTTTTAAATTAGATTTTTAGTTTTAAGACATATGTTTTGGCTTCAAATCATGACTTCTTAGCGTAATTTGGAGAAAAACATTCTTTTGGAAAAAATATTTTTCGATTATTGGAATTTACACGTGAGAAATCGAGAATAACTTTAGCCCCGTTCTCACTGTCCTTGTGCATGTCCCGCCGGTGAGAGTACAGGTAGAATTAGACCGACACATCTTCACAATATGTGGCAATAAGACAACCTAATCGACTCCTGGTCCCGGTGAATATACTTTGGTTCGGTTCCAAACCCGCGATTAACTTCGTGATTACGTGTACCGACGCCGGATATTTGTACTGTCAGCTCTGGCTGTAGGGCGGGGATTTAGACATCAAACAATTGTGCGTTGACAGCAAAAGCGGTCCTAGACCTACGACATGGCCACTGTTAACAGCAGAAGCAGTCATACATCTACGGCACAGCCACTGTTAACAGCAGAAGCGGTCCTAGCTCGTGATAGGAACAGTCGATGACGGTATTTAAAACATTTCCTTCTGTATACCCATTAAGATATATACAGGGTTAAAAACGTTTACCATCAGTTCAGATTTCCCTACTCCAAGCATAAAAACACACTGCCAAAACAAATAAAGGAAAATACGAACATTAAAATAATGCATCAGTCAGTTGCTTCCACGGTCTCCACCCTTGGGTACTTTCGGGTTGTCAAAACCACCGCAATTCCCCCACCATGCAGGGGATAGCTGATGGTAAAATCTCTAGTATTCCACGACCTCTGACAGCTAAACATTGTCCCCGTGATATTGGTTCGGACATTTAATCCTCCACATTTCTCCGGCGAGGAAAGCTGGAAGGTAAAACATGGCTTTACTCGCCTATCTACTATCCATCCCCGGGGATATGGGCCGTGGTTGCAACTGACTGGTGCACAACTCTGTAGAATATGATAAACACAAGAATGTGTACAAGACACGTCCCGGTGAAGACAGGGAGCACAACGATATTGACCGGTTCAGTAAAGTATCATTTTCTGTACTTCGTTAACTGTTCTTCCTAGACTGTTAAATGCTTTTTCAAACAAACAAATACCTGTCTTGTAAAGTCATGGATCTCTAACATGACGTTGTATAACAAATTTATAGAAACAAAATAAGTGTAAGACAATCTTATCCAATATTTTCTGGTAAAGAAATGTTCATTGGAATGTACACTGGAGAATATTCCATACTTTCCCGGTGAGAAAACCATTGAAATGCGAAAAATCACAGTTTTTAGTAAGTATTTCCTCGGCCGTAAACGTCATCCATATTTTTCGTCCTCGGCCGTAAACGTCATCATCGCAAAATCTCCTCGGCTGTAAACGTCATCCTTTTTGCGCACACTAGGGTCTCTTTGAAGGGGTCAATCGTTGGTTTCAGTGCGCGGACAGAGTTGTAACTTTACAGAATTGTTCATAGATGAATTTTCCTTTGATCTGTGATGTTAAATAGTTCAATACTAGCACAAACTGTTTAATTTCGGACAATGTATGTGAGAATTGAGCATTATTTTCTGCGTGTCGTGTGTAAACAGGCACTATCAGATTTATTCCGCCAAGGTAGCATGCGAGGCTGTGTGAATAGTACATTTAAACTTTCGTGGTCATTCACAAATCGCTAGATCCAAAAGAAATATCGAAATCGATAAGTTCTGGTAAGAAATATAACCCCACTACTTACCCGTCATCTGTATTTACCTCGGCCGTAACGCGTCACTCGGCCGACCACGCATCCGGTTATACCGTGTGATTAATTACATTCTATCCACGCATGTTACAAGTTTTGCGCTGTTTTATAATAGCACCCATCATTTTCCCATCGTTTTCAAGCTTGTTGCCATGGAAATCAATATTTAGAACAAAATACATATTTGCCAGTGCTGTTTCCATCCTTGAAAGGTCGAGTAAAGTTTTGGGTGTGTGTATGTAAAATATTGAGTCATTGTCATTCCGGTAACAAAATCGGTCAAAATTGAAAATATTTTCCCCTACTAGAGGGAAATAACTCTTGTATTACACTTTACAGACGTCTCTCTGTTTGGTATTCCAAGGGAGATAATTCTTATTCTAAAGAAAAGGGTCCATCTTATTAAAATCTTTGGTAACTAATAAGAGTATCTTCATTTCATAAGCTGCATAATAAACTCATAATCACTCCAGCTGGCTTTACCACAAATAAAAATTTCAACCGGCTCCATAGCTCAGTGGCTAGAGCGCCTGTCTAGTAAACAGGAGGTCGTGGGTTCGATCCCCACTGGAGCCTTTTTGGTATTAGCTTTTGATAATGAACCGTGTGTTCAGCAGCAATCTCTCAGTGAAACAAATAAGGCCATACCAAATCGTTTCTTCGTTTAGCGTCCGAGGACGGATAGGTTTGGGCATCATGGGAAAGAAAAAACAACAAAATTTGTAACCTCTTATATCTTCAAAATCCATTGAGATATTGCTTTCATACTTTTCATACTTATTCACCATCATGTCCCCAACCACTACACAACAGTAGCTTTTACACAGACATGCTTTAAGTCATTTTAGTAAGTTATTATGATTGACAATGCTTGATGATAGCTATGTTTGTAAGCCATAGACCTACATGTAAAATGATGAGGATAGAAGTCATGATGACTTTTTTCCGAGTGTTTTGTTGTTTGTCTCAGGATAGCTAGATAGGTTTTCGAACTTAGAGCGGACGTTAAACGAAAATACGATTTGGTATGGCCTAAGTTCACGTCACATGTACCGATTTTTCTTTCCAGAGACTTCGAGGTAATTATGTCAAGTTTCTCAGTGAAAACTATTTTCTCAGGGCATTGTTTTCCAACTCGTTATCGGTCGATGTATTTTAGGATAGTAAAACGATATTCAGGGGGGGGGGGGGGTATTCAAAATATCTTATTTAAAATAAGTCTAACCGAATTACTCGTATCTCCCTGCAATTGGAGGAACTCTCTTGGAGTCAAAATTAGCACACACAGCCCTTTGATTTCCACTTCCGGCTTATCGGCCGAAGTTTCTGATCGGGAGATAAAATCACATTGAGAAATATTAATCTTGGTAAAAACTCGTGTTTCACTTGAAATTTTATTATCACGAGACAAAAATATCTCAGAACTTATGCGATTGCATATACGAGCCACGCTGGATGTTTAGGGTGGAAAAAGTTTATATCGGTTAATAAAACTGGCGCTTTAATGAATAGAACGATGCAGGACCTTTGAAATGAGCGTATTATCATTACGGGAGGTAGTTCTGCAAATGATAATTCCACTGTACACAATGAGGGGAGATTTTTTACTGTTTCCTCAAGGCTTGAGCCTCCTACACCCGCTTTAGTGCATTTAAGCTGTTGGCATGAAAATAGTCATATATAATGCACATGTGACGTATATTCAAAATACAAAACCGGAATTAACGGTATCAAACGGCATTTACGTATTGGATGACGTCGTGACGTCATCACGTTGAATAACGTCGTAACTAACGTCAATATAGAGACGACGATCTGCGCGAACACAAGCTTATTCTGATATACAAAATGAACGCATCAATGGAACTAGATAACGCAGATATTCAAGGAACAGTAAGAGGTTTCTTAGATGAAATACTAGATTGTGTTGAAGCAGAAACCAACTGGATAGAACAGTTGATGTTGAAGCTACGTCGTGGTCTTGCTCAACAAGTTGTAGATGTATTGATACGAGAAGCAATTGGTACAATAGACAGCCTGGACTCTGGAGCTGTTGATGTGGACATACGAGAAGCAATTGGTACAATAGACAGCCTGGACTCTGGTGCTGGTGATGTAGACATACGAGAAGTAATTGGTACAATAGACAGCCTGGACTCTGGTGCTGGTGATGTGGACAGATTGGGAGCACGGATACATAACAGAGTAAACCGACAAGTCCTTCACACTGAACAAAGACACATAATTGAAGGTATATACGTGTTGATATGAAGTTTAATTTTAAAGATTAATAATAATGAGTGTTTACGGAACACACATTTTACTAAAGCATGAAAAGAAATCAGCAATCATATTAAGTAAAACAATATTAGTTTTTAATTCTTAGAATACTTTCCGAGTTCACTTCAGTTACCATAGCTAGAGACATGTCTTGGTGTAGAACAGATGAATGTCGAGTATAGCCCCCTCCTTGCATGATAAAAATAGTGTTGTGAATTTGGCTCAGTAAACATAGAGCCAACTACTGTTGCCGATCTGTTCCACTTCAAGTTGATCAAATTTTCTTTCATTTTTATCTATCCATTTATTCTGCTGGGTACTGTTATATCAAAGAACTTACGGAAATCTTAAACTAACGTTAAATCCATATTCTAATTTTTACAGCGACAACTTGTGGTAAAGGTAACTTAATCCTACCATATCTGTTCCCCATGTATTGGTCTTAAATAATAATTAAAAATGTAAATTGGACAGTAAGGTGTTTAAGTTTTCCGTAAGTGCTTTGATAAAACAATCCATTGATATTCGAATGGTGCAGATTATTAAATTATTGAAGAGACAATGGTATGACATACATCAGAAATCCGAATTTGCTACGCTAGATTTCTTGGATTTTTTACCGTGCCATTGTTTGATATTAATAGAACGCTTTTCTTTAACAGGTCAATTGATCGGGCAATCAGACTTACAAAACGTATTCAACAGTCAGTATGTGAACTCACACATCAACAGAAGCAGAAGTCTAACCCTACTACCAACGTGTTTCAAAAGCAACACGGCAGCACCAACTGGTATCAAGCCTAGTTCAAGCAGTAAAGCATTGCCCGCATGCAGCTTCAACCAGGAGCATCATGGTACAGACGAAATGTCGAACGGACTCTGTAGACAAAGTGACGATTCGTCAAGTGTCTCCAAGGATATTGACGCTTCAAACATTATTGGAGATATCCTAGAGTATCCGAGATATACAAAGATGAAGACCGTTACAACCTCACGTGGTGAGATCCGGGTACCAGCATACTGTTTCGATGACATGGAAGAGATTGAATTAGATGTATATGCGTCCAAAGAAATCCTAACCGACACGGATACCAAGAAGGAAAGCGACAAGAAAATCGGATATTTCTCTCGGGTCGGGAAATTCTTCAGAAGATTATGTTGTTGCTCCGTACAGGAGGAGTGCGACTGAAACATTAATTCTGTAGACGATTGCTTGTTCATATGAATGCTGAATAGATTACAAAACGTATTGTTCTATATGCGAATTAAACATAACATTTCGCATTCAATTATCTTTATGTCGTTTTATTTACTTATCTAGCACATGTAGATTTGTTAGTTTCAATGCATGTAGTCAGTATAACTATCAATGCAGATTCTACAAGTTGTTTTAACCATATCACGATAAAAACTTTTTTTTTTTAATCCATGTGTACACGTGTTTGGCTCCAATACACGTCCGACTATGGCTGAAAACAATGTATGCCAGTAACATCTTATTGCGCATATCTGTAGATATGTAGCACTGGTCCTCAAATATCCCGCACGTCTTGTGACCACCACACAGACGCTAGCTTGAGGTTCGGTCACTGACCTCAAGGTTACATCCGCGAACCAAAATAGGATAGACTCAAATAGTCCCTAAATAAACTTGTGATTGTGTTAAAATGGTAGTATGCTTTGACAAGGTGGAACTGGAATCATCTAATTGGGTTTACAGGCTTTGTATACATGTATGTGATGTATTGAAACTGTTTTATTTTACATATTTTGAGGTTTTGGCCAAAATACCCAAGCGAAAGTAGGGTAGGATAAAACCCGGATTTGGTCGGTCCGCGCGACTGTGAAAATATGTTCACCGCGTTGGACGGACAAAAATTTTCTTATATGATACGTGACCCCCATGTGTTTTTGTATTTTCTTAAAGCCGGTAGCCCCTTCTTTTCATTGATATATGTCTGCGACCTGGCCATAGACTTTAACATGTATCAACCTGGGACTGACTATTGTAACTTTACATTGAGTTAAAGAACAAATTTATTTAGTGGTTTGTGACCTTAAGGAATGACCAAACAATAAAGTGTATATTTTCAATATTTTGACTTTAAATGTTTAGAAATACATTTTTCTTTTGATTTTTGTCCATTTTTCAGTGAAATTTGTCCCAAAATGTGAAAACATTGTGTTTTGGGGTGAAAATTCAAGAAAAAATGAACACATTTTCCTCCACAAAATGATATTTTCATACCAATTTTGACCTTATTTAGTATCAGACCTGCGTATTGTGCATAGCTAAGAGGAATAGTCACATAATTAAGCATCCAACATAAAATAAGTGCCCAATGTAAGGTTTATACAAAACTACAACTGTTTAATTTGCCAGTACATGTATGCATACACTATGACCAGCAGAATCCAAGAAATTGCGTTAAAGGCGCTTACTCTCTTTGTCAAAATTTTGAGAAATCATGTCATTTCAGTCTGGAAAGTCATCATTTGGAGTTGTATATGCATAGTAGTTGTCAAATAAGTGTTTAAACCAATTAAAATGGGGGAGAAGGGTTGTCTTAATGAGACAGTCCTCACCTTACCGATGCTGCATGTCAGCCATTATACGTGTTACACGTGGAATTTTATCATCACGAGAGAAAAATTATCTTAGAACTTATGCGATTGCATGTACGAGCCACGCTGGATGTTTAGGGTGGAAAAGTGCATTTCGGTTAATAAAACTGGCGCTTTAATGGATAGAACGATGCAGGACCGAGTCTTTGCTTTTACAATCGGGGAGTATCACGAAGGCGCTCGAGATGTAATACAAACACAATTCCGAAATACCGATAATGCACGATTTGCTTGCGGAAATTGATATATTCAAAGCAAGAACCGTGTAAAATATTCTTGCATGAAGGTCAGGGTCAGGTCAAAATAGCCAAGCTTTACATTAATTGCACCATAAATCTTTTTATGCCATTTTGAATTAATGCAAGGTCAGAAATTGGATTAATTTCTTGGCGTTACTAGCCAAGACCAGGTACTTAAAATTGTTTAAATGGTTTGTGTGTATACTGAAGAGGTAACTGAAAGCTCGCCCAGAACTTATTGACACTAGAGAGAGACTAAAAACTCGCCCTCGGAGACACCTTGAAAAACACTTCTAAAATTTACGCTTTTGTAGAAGAGAGGGTATCTAACACAGGTTGTGTCCACAAATTTTACATGTGTCAAAGTCGCATGGTATTGCACTGTGACGAAAAAGGATCAGTGTTTGCAATTGCATTACTCACATAACGTTTTTTTATTCATTTATATTATAGATTTATAATAATTGAAAAAATGTGCATCGGCCGGGAATCGAACCCGGGCCGCCCGCGTGGCAGGCGAGCATTCTACCACTGAACCACCGATGCTTAATAATGATAACTTAGGTATCAATATGAAGTAAAATTACTCAATGGGACAAAATTATACTGTACGTAAGACGGACATGCACATCAGTGTATAGAATCACGTGATCAAATGAATAACGTTTACACTAAAAACATTGGCGATTTCGTCCGCTATTGGTGAGGTTTTTTTCTTGATTTTAACGATCGTGCACTTAAAATGATTATACTATACATCCTAATGTTTTCCAACTCGTTATCGGTCGATGATTATAGGATAGAAAAACGATATTCAGGCGGGGGGGGGGGGGTATCAACATAAAATCACATTGAGAAATATTAATCTTGGTAAAAACTCGAGTTTCACGTGAAATTTTATTGTCACGAGAAAAAATATCTTAGAAAGTATGCGTTTGCATGTATGGGCCACGCTGGATGTTTCGGGTAATAAAACTGGCGCTTAAGTTTAATGAATAGAACGATGCAGGGCCTTTGAAATGAGCGTATTATCATCACGAGAGGTAGTTCTGCAAATGATAACTCCACTGTGCACAGTGAGGGGAGATTTTTTACTGTCTCCGCAAGGCCCCGAGCCTCCTACACCCGCTTTAGTGGATTTAAGCTGTTGGCATGAAAATAGTCATACATGATGCACATGTGACGTATATTCAAAATACAAAACCGGAATTAACGGTATCAGACGGCATTTATGTATTGGATGACGTCATGACGTCATCACGTTGAATAACGTCGTAAGTAACGTCAATATAGAGACGACGATCTGCTCGAACACAAGCTTATTCTGATATACAAAATGAACGAATCAATGGAAATAGATAACGCAGATATTCAAGGAACTGTAAGAGGTTTCTTAGATGAAATACTAGATTGTGTTGAAGCAGAAACCAACTGGATAGAGCAGTTGATGTTGAAACTACGTCGTGGTCTTGCTCAACAAGTTGCAGATGTATTGATACGAGAAGCAATTGGTACAATAGACAGCCTGGACTCTGGTGCTGGTGATGTGGACATATTGGGAGCACGGATACATGACAGAGTAAACCGACAAGTCCTTCACACTGAACAAAGACAAATAATTGAAGGTATGTACGTGTTGATATGAAGTTTAATTTTAAAGATTAATAATAATGAGTGTTTACGGAACAAACATTTTACTGACGCATGAAACGAAATCAACAGGAATATTAAGTAAAACAATCCTTAGAACACTTTCCGAGTTCACATCAGTTACCATAGCTTGAGATATATACATGTACTGGTGTAGAACAGATGAATGTCGAGTACAGCCCCCTCCTTGCATGATAAAGATAGTGTTGTGAATTTGGCTCAGTAAACATAGAGCCAATAATTGTTGCCGATCAGTTCCACTTCAAGTTGATCAAATTTTATTTCATTTTTATCTATCCATTTATTCTGCTGGGTACTGTTATATCAAAGAACTTACGGAAATCTTAAACTAACGTTAAATCCATATTTTAATTTTTACAGCGACAACTTGTGGTAAAGGTAACTTAATCCTACCATATCTGTTCCCCATGTATTGATTTTAAATAATAATTAATAATGTAATTATGAAAGTAAGGTGTTTAAGTTTTCCATAAGTGCGTTGATAAAGCAATCCATTGATATTTGAATGATGTAGAATATTTTATTATTGAAGAGACAATGGTATGACATACATAAGCAATCCGAATGTGCTACGCTAGATTTCTTGAATTTTTTACCGTCCCAGTCTTTTTCACGCCATTGTTTGGTATTAATAGAACGCTTTTCTTTAACAGGTCAATTGACCAGGCAACCAGACTTACAAAATGTATTCAACTATCGGCACGTGACCTCACACATCAACAGAAGCAGAAGTATAACCCTACTACCAACGTGTTTCAAAAGCATCACGGCAGCACCAAGTGGTATTAAGCCTAGTTCAAGCAGTAAAGCATTGCCCACATGCAGCTTCAACCAGGAGCATCATGATACAGACGGAATGTCGAACAGACTCTGTAACCAAAGTGATGATTCGTCAAGTGTCTCCAAGGATATTGACGCTTCAAACATTACTGGAGATATCCTAGAGTATCCGAGATATGCAAAGATGAAGACCGTTACAACATCACGTGGTGAGATCCGGGTACCAGCATACTGTTTCGATGACATGGAAGAGATTGAATTAGATAAACATGTGTACAAAGAAATCCTAACCGACACGGATACCAAGAAGGAAAGCAACAAGAAAATCGGATTTTTCTCTCGGGTCGGGAAATTCTTCAGAAGATTATGTTGCTGCTCCGTACAAGAGGAAGGGTGCGACTGAAACATTAATTTTGTGGACGATTGCTTGTTTATCTGAATGCTGAATAGTTTACAAAACGTATTTTTCTTTATGCGAATTAAACATTACTTTTCGCATTCAATTATATTTATGTCATATTGCATATGTTGATTTGTTAGTATTCAATGCATGTAGTCAGTATAACAATAAATGTAGATTCTACAAGTTGTTTTAACCATATCACGATCAAAACTTTGTTTTTAAATCCATGTGTACACGTGTTTGGCTGAAATACGCGTCCGACTATGGCTGAAAACAATATATGCCAGTAACACCTTATTGCGCATATCTGACGATACAGCACTGGTCCAGCACTAGTCCTCAAATATCCACGTATTGTGACCACCACACAGACGCTAGCTTGGGGTGCGATCACTGACCTCAATGAGCCAGTTACCGAGGCTGAATGTCCGCCATTACATTTTATGTATACGTTTTTCATACTTGACGAACTTTTTGGAAATCAGAAACACCACGACACAACTGCCCTGAGCAATGCCCACACAAACCCATTCCAAAACGACGACAAAAAACCTCGCCCTCGGAGACACCTTGATTATCACTCCTAAAATTTACGCTTTTGTAGAAGAAAGGGTATCCACAAATGTTATATGTGTCAAAGTCAAATGGTATTGCACTGTGAAGAAAAAGGATGAATGTGTTTGATATTTCATTACTCACAAAACGCTTTTGTTACATTTATAATCCTTAAGAAGATCCAATGTATGTAGAAACACTAGGAAATTAACGATTAAATTATTATTATCGGTTGAAAACTGCATCGAAACTGCATTTGATCGAGCATCAATTAAAACAGCTGAAGATGGAGCGAAATCGGTACTTGTCTCGTATTCTTACATGTTCGGGATGTACTTTAGGCGATATAATATAACCATATTAAATGCACGATCGTTATAATCAAGAAAAAAACTCATCGTTAGCAGACGAAATCGCAATTGTTTTGAGTGTAAACGTTATCCATTTGATCACGTGATTCTCCACACGGCATATTGATTTCTTGACCACCAGTGACCAGGGTGACCTATTGATGGTACGTGTATACGAACGCGTCGTGATTAATAACTAAATGGATTTGAAACATTGTAGGCACGCTTATAAAGGGTTGATATATAATCATTAAAATAATTATACCAACAAACGTATAAGGTTCTGTCGTTTGCCCACCGACATTATGATCATTCGTTTCTATGCATTTTATATAAGATTGCCGTATGCACAGCCATGTCTCATTACTTATGCACGTACAATGTACTTAAGATGATGTCAATTCAATGTATCTTTGCGTCTCTTCAAAGTGTAGTGAGGCACATACAGTATAGGTAAAAGTATATAGATGACTTTTTTAAAAATTCTTCTTAAATGCAAAAGTACAAACTATGGTATTTTGTCCACCCGTCAAGAGAGATGTTTCAATTAAAGCATACGTATAGAGAAAATAATAATGAAAACAAATGCTTCACCGCCACGGACAATAAGCTGAGTTAACATTTTAGATTTTTAAAAATTGAAGTGTGTCAAATTTTTGTACTATCTAATATTTTAAGTCAAATTTGACTCAATTTGGATGTCCAATCTAGGTCGTTGATGATAAGAGTACAAATCTTAAACGTAGTAAAACTGAGTATGATATCATACATAGTCATGTCAAACAAAACATTGATAAAATACCCGTATGGTATAAACTAGGTAGATTCGTCGTACATGTAAAATCAACCGTACGTGGTAATGATTTATGGATCATGTATTCACTTTAAATGAATCACCAGCAATATAAAACTCACGTGAAAAGGATATCATACATACATGTGTGTGTTTAAAACGTACGCGTAATTCATCATGGGATCGTGGTAAATTTGTGTATTTGGATATTGGGAATTTACAGGTATGTTACGCTTTCAATTTTATTCAAGTAAAGCTATCAGATATCCAATTTACGAATTCAGATATTTTATCGAATATGTATATAACGTGAAAATGGCGATTTAATGTTCAACTACATGTATATGGTAATTAGTAGAACAATGAAAACTAACGAGGGTGATCAATATTAATACATTGGCATGTATTCAATGCTCTTTACAGTTATTCGTCGTTGTAAATGTATAAAAATTTCACATTAATGTAAATACTCTAATGAGGAAGTATTTAAGCTATTTTTAAACTAATCATTTTAAACTCTGTGCACTTTAATTTAGACGTGTTTTGTCATCCGGGTAATGGGTTGCTGAAAGTTTCATCATGATTGTCTTTCAAGGGTGTACTCTGTCAACAGAAATCAAGTTTATGCACATAAAAGTATGTGTTTATTAACCTTTGATTTACTTTTTTAGATTAAATTGTGCCGTCATTAACAGTTGTAGACGGTAAGCAAATCATGTTGCTATGCCGTAAAACCTCGACTATCATACATTCGTCGGATTTATTTTTCAGATGCACCTAGCCGTCGTCTATAACGGAAATGCCACTGATAAGCCCAGGAGAGCTGCCACCATTAAACCGAAATGTCATCATTGAACCGAACTGTCATCATTGAATCGAACTGTCGTCATTGAACCGAACTTTCATTATTGAATCGAACGGTCATCATTGAACCGAACTGTCATCATTAAACCGAACTGCCATCATTAAAGCGAACTGTCATCATTGAACTGAACTGTCATCATTTAACCGAACTGTCATCATTGAATCGAACTGTCATCATTGAATCAAACTGTCATCATTGAATCGAACTGTCATCATTGAATCAAACTGTCATCATTTAACCGAACCGTCATCATTGAATCGAACTGTCATCATTGAATCAAACTGTCATCATTGAATCGAACTGTCATCATTGAATCAAACTGTCATCATTTAATCGAACGGTCATCGTTGAACCGAACTGCCATTATTAAATCGAACTGTCATCATTGAACTGAACTGTCATCATTTAACCGAACTGTCATCATTGAATCGAACTGTCATCATTGAACCGAACTGTCACCATTAAACCGAACTGTCATCATTTAACCGAACTGTCATCATTGAATCAAACTGTCATCATTGAATCGAACTGTCATCATTGAACCGAACTGTCATCATTAAACCGAACTGCCATCATTGAACCGAACTGTCATCATTAAACCGAACTGCCATCATTGAATCGAACTGTCATCATTGAACTGAACTGTCATCATTGAACCGAACTGTCATCAATGAACCGAACTGTTTTACTTGTACGGAACTGACACAATTGAACATTCAACTGCCACAACTGCAACCGATCGAATCAGTGAAAAAAGATATCTGCTTGTAACTGACATGTTTCTGTCGAGAATTACAATCTAATTTCTCGTTTTGGTGAATTTCGTGACGTATTTTGGGGACACGTTGTAAAATAATACAAGGGATAAAACATAACTTTGATTTTATACACTTTTATAATTTTAGATAGAGTGGTGCAACAACCACAGTGTATAAGCGAGTCGAATTCTGGTTATCGCAATAAGGCATACACGTTGAACTGTATAGATAGTACATGTACCGGGAGAAGCCATTCATTGACCGGAAGTCACGTATGTTTTAATCGCAATACGTCATACAAGTTGAATGTAATAATATCCCATTTTGATTATATATGCGTTTATAACTTTAAACCGGAAACTAACTAAATTGTCAACTGACTTTGGAACTTTTGTCTCAACCGAGCTGCAACATAAAAAACTAGAACTTGATGTTACCAGCCGCCTAGAGTATTTCGAACATAGTTTGGAACTAGTGAATAAATCCACTGGCTATTTAGAATATTCATCATTGGCAATAAAATATGTACAATCTAAACTAACTGAATAAGTGAATTATGTCGGAGGACGGCGACTATGACCCTAATGCGGACGTACCGGTATGGGTGAACATCGTGGTTCCTATCCTGTCAGGAATTATATTTGCAATTGTTGTTGTCTTGTTGTATAGGACAGACACAGAGATTCCTGTGGATACATTGAGAGATTGGGTACGTATACACTAAAGTATTTCTACGTGTTCTTTAACAAGATCAGATGAATTTAATGTGTATTTCTGTATTTCTCTATGATAGATTATCATTTCATATATCGCTGGCTTAGAATGAGAAGGTCGTAACTATAAAAATCAATAATTTGAGAAAACAAGAAAAAAAACTGTCTGACAATTAATCTCTACTTATGGAAAAACAAGTTTTTTCAACTTCAGTTTGGTCAACATGACAAGTTCCGATTTTCATGAATATATGCTCATAAGAAGAGCCTAATGATGCAGATTTCAAATATGTATTAATCTTATAAGGTCGTAGGGCACTTACGACCTTCTCATTATAAGCCTGCGATATACATGTTTTTCCTGTGATAAATGAGCAATATCATGTACATACGTCCAAGTCGATGACTTGGTGATGTGAACGATTTGTGGACAATCTTGACAAAAACGGTACAGACGTCCCTGCAGTGTGCAATGCGACGTGGACGGATCGAAATGGCATGCATATAATAATTATTTATTATTCCTATGTATGTTTACGGCATAAAAGTATACATTGTGCAATGTTCATACGTGCAAATATGCGTCATAATTACAAAAATTCCGATGACATCATCATAAATCCGTGAGCTTGGACTGCTATATCCAATATGGAGTGTTTGATGATAACCCTTAACGTCGCAAAACATATTTATGTAATGGTCATAAAAATGGCAAAAATAAAATAAAAGTGATCATTTTACTACACAATGCTATAGCATAATAAATGTATAGTATATAGACTACTAGGGTTTGCTCTTGTTTATCGTCCGCGATCAGTAAATACGAACTTTATTATGCCAATAAATAACATCAACAAAAACATAACATTTTATGATCGCATACATACATGTATATTTATGAAATGCGATCGGTCGCAGTAGGGGAAATAAATTTATTTCCCCTACTGCGACCAATCGCATTTCGTCCCTTTGGTGTCCCAGTATATAGTGAGAGGCAACCGTGTTGCATCAAAAGGGACGACAAGGTAAAACGTTGTGATATACAATATTGTAGCAACAAGGTTAAACATATTTTGGCCTAATTTACAATATTTGATTTTATCTATTACAGGCTAACAGAATACCAGTATTAAACAAATGGTTGCTACCAGACGATCCAGGCAGAGTGGAAAATAAACTTGCGAGAGAAAGAAACGTGAGCACCACAAGCAGTAGGCCTACAGTAAAACAAACTGAGAAATGTGAACGTAGTTACCTAAACACCGGTTATAATGTTGAGCGCTATGACTCTATATCAAGTATTAAAACTCACGACACGACCGGAAGTGTCTCGGACTATAACAGCGATAAAAGATCGTACTACGCAAGTCGTGGAACCTTAGTCAGCTTCGAAACTAATGTATAAAACACATATCTTTCAGGGCCGCATCCATTTTGATCACCCGGGTTAATGCAACAATCGGAACTCCTCGGCCTTTATCTAACGAAAGTGCGTATTTCTTAGTTACGGAAATGCCAGAGTAGTGACGATTGACTATGCAACAGTATATATACCGGAAACAAACGGAAATGGCCCAGCTTTCACGATTGGGCGGCATCCGGAGACAAAATACACCGATACGAAATATGATAAAATACCTGCTAGGATAGAATCTATATTTCTGTGAAGTGTTTTCCTTCAAAAGTACAGTGTTTTTTTCAAGTTAGGCTATGGGCATATCTTTATAAAATAAAGTTTATCCCAAATAATAGTATGCAATGCATGAACTATGTGTACAGCCTTACTAAATAGTATTTATCACTGGGTGGCGCAGTCGATATGGTCGATGTCACTTTAGCGCTGGGCGCTGTCGCCGTTGTGGTCGAGGGTTCGAATCCCATCGAACCGGGTGAGGGTTTATATACGATCTTAAAACCATATAGTCACTTTCAGAGTCAAAGATCAACAGTTACTGAAGATGTTCAACTGTGACGTCATATAGTCAAGAGAACATATATAATGATACACTGAACAATCATTAATTTTCGTGGGGGTAAATTTAGTGGTTCACCTTTAACAACGAAGTCTAATCCCGTCGAACAGTAATTTTGGCCTTCATATTTATTACCTGAAATGCAAAATCAACGAATTAACGTCCCATCAAAATGGTTTTCTACCACAACCACGAAATTCCATCCTATAGAAATTAAATGATTTTACAGTAGGTATATACATGTAGGCGATCTATCACGAGTTGTTAATTGATATAAATTTATTAAGCGAGTTTAAAGGGACTCAACTCCAGTTGGTAAATTGCAAAATTTATCAAATAGTTCTCATAAAATCGCATTTTTTGGCTTGACCAACCTATTACATTTATATAAGAATCTGGTCTTATTCGTCTAGAAGAAAAAAATCGCATATAACGTCAGTTTATTTGCTTTTCAACCCCTAAAATCTAACGCGAGACTTACGCAGTAACATAATTATAATTTTAACGTTGGAGTGCATAATTGCCGCGAAAGCCGTAACGGACGGTTAAACATGTTCGACAGTTTTCACCCATAGCGCCGTTGATCTTTTTGTAAGTAACTGTTGTAAGAATACTTTATGTATTCGTAAAACATAGTTTTGTGATTAAAATGTCTACACAACATGTTTTTCATCGAAATGTACTTTAGCCCTTTAATATAAATATATAAATTGAAAACGAGTGATAGATTCTTTATCATATGACACTTAAAACGCAAACTACGCACAGTTTTATTGAAAACGCACCCATGTAGTATAGCTTTATACTACACATATTACGTATAAGATTATATGTACTCGCTATACTAACCTGTATACGGTAAAATCGTTACTTTTCGCGGGGGATGAAATTTCGTGGATTTCGAGTTACAGCTTCAACCACGAAATCAAATCCCATCGAACAATAATTTTGACCCTTGTTTCTTTTTAAATGAAATGCAAAATCCACGAATTAACGTCCCATTGAAATGGTATTTTTTTTACCAAAACCACGAAATTTCACCCCATCGAAATAAAATGATTATAGAGTATAAGTCCAACGCGATATTCTGCAATGTCAATATAAACAGAAATCACTGACCATTACATCGATTTAGGGAGAGCGGAAGTGTATTTTACCTACTCACTTCTATTCACCAAGTAAATTAAAATAACGGTAAAGCTTGGCCACATTGAGATGAGCCTGACCTATTGATTAGCATAATTTGACAGTCGATATATTGTCTACGTTTACAACACCGAGTGTATGTTTTCATAATCGGGGAGTATCACGAAGACGCTCAAGATGTAATACAAACGCCAATCTGAAATACCGATATTGCACGATTTGCTTGCGGAAATTGATATAATTAAAGCAAAAATATTGTAATATATTCTTGCATAAAGGTCAGGTTCAGGTCACAATAGCCAAGCTACACACATTGAAAAAGATAATCCCTTTTCCAATATCCTTATATGTTGTTGTACCTGATCTGCCTGTTTACTTTAAGTGGCACAGGTCCCAATACCGCGTTAGAGTTATACAAGGAAAGTCATGTGATATAATGTTTGTATTGTATTTATGTCCCCCCCCCCTCCCCCCCCTGTCTAATTCATGTTACTGATCACACTATGATATCTGTCAAGATTTATGTCAATCGTACACATGCTAAGTATTCTAGCGTTCAGTCTTGTTATCGTACAAATACTAGTATAGCTTGGATATTTTGATGCAAGAATATATTACAAGGTTCTTGCTTTGAATATATCAATTTCTGCAAGCAAATCGTGCAATATCGGTATGTCACATTTGTGTTTATATTACATCTCGAGCGTCTTCGTGATACTCCCCGATTATGAAAACATACAATCGGTGTTGTATCGTCGGAAATATATCAACTGTTAAATTACGCTAAGCAACAGGTCAGGCTCGTGTCAAATTGGCCAAGCTATAATGTATTATCACACGTAAAATCGTACAGTCAACTCTCCTTATCTCGGACTCACTTATTTCGAAGTGTCCATTATTTCGAGGTTTATTTATTTCAATATTTCCCCCTTTTTCGTCTAACTGAATCTAGAATTGAGTCTTTTTATCATACAAATATTACAAGATTATCACACGATGTAAATAGAGTACAACCTCTTTTGAGCAACATCCTCTGAGAGCTCAAAATACTGGCCGTTGTGTTGAGGCTGTTGCTCTACAAAGGTTACATCTAGAAATATCACCACTGGGAAAATTTGAAAATTTGAAGGCGTCGTTATAGTGATATGTTCTTGATATAACGAGGTCTGATCTAGAGACGATGTACTGGCTTATATCTAATTTTTCGCTATGTTGAAAACAATTTAAAACCCGATTTGTTCCTCATTTGTCTGTATGAAGTCTTTTCACCTATCTTGAAGTCTCGTCTCGAAATGTTTCGTTATCTCGTATACTGGCATGCTACAAATCGATGGCTTAGAATTAGAAGGTCGTAACTACCAAATCGATATTTTGAGAAAATACGGAAAAACTGTCTGACATTTACTCTGTTCTTACGGTAAAACAAACTTTTACAACTTCATTTTGGTCAACATGACAAGTTCAGATTTTTATAAAAAATGGGCTCATAAGAAGCGCCTTGTGATGCTTATTCTAAATATGTATGAATCTTGAAAGGTCGTAAGTGGCACTTAATTCTAAGCCATCGAAATGCATATTGACATAATTACACGAACAGTAAAATCTCTCTTTTGGGATAGTGTGGATGATGTACAGGGGTTGTTACATCGGACGGTGCGAATTAGGTGACCAAGTGACATTGCAACAGTAGCTCTATGAGTTCAGCATTTATAATGATACATACATCATTGACAGCGACAATTTGCAAGTGAATTAAACATTAATTTATCAAACCAAAACATTCTGGTATCACAAACAAATAAATCACTCACTCATCGAATCATCGAATACCGATCAAATGATTGAAACGAAATTATCTGAAGAATTTTGTTTACTTCTGTGGCTGGAAATTCCGTATTTATCTGAGATTTATCAATTTATATAATAAATTTAAAAAAGGGAAAATGGTGTCATTTATTTCTGTGGTATTTTGTCCGCTATTCCCTGCACGAAGCATAGTCTCGGAGCACAATTTAGAAGATTCCATTGCAGCTAGATTAATTAGTGAGTAAAACGATGAACTTTTGGCATGCTCCGCTCCATCGGGTCCGACTTCAGTTTCAAAATCCGTGTTACCAGTTCAGACAAATCACGTCAGTCTCACAATATCCTTACTTCATATACGAGGGTCATTCAATATATTCGTAGACAATCGTTCTCATTTTATTATATTTATGTTTAAATAATAATATCTTATTCGATGCCGCCAGGAGGCGGCATCGAGTATGAAAGGGTGCAAGCAGATGTCCCAGGAGGATACAAGATTTGATTGGTTATAACGCTGTTGGACTCGCCCGTCAGGGGTAAAATAGGATGATAAATGTTCGGTAGGTACTAAAGTCCAAGTCCCAGGAGGATACAAGATTTGATTGGTTATAACGCTGTTGGACTCGCCCGTCAGGGGTAAAATAGGATGATAAATGTTCGGTAGGTACTAAAGTCCAAATCAGTTCGGAATGGGTGTTTATATAACGGCTACATATGTTGCAATTTGCGGGTCTTAGCAGGGGCTATTAAAAAGTAAAAAAAAACTATTTGCGCGGAGCGGCGATTTTCCTTTCGAACTTTTATGGAACATGTTAAATACTTTCATGTCTGTCAGATATTTTTTAGTTATGATTTTCGATTTTTTCCAGTTCTTAGGTTTTGTCTTAATCTAAATTTGATAAATGCAAGTGTTTTTTTAATCTCTATGTTTCTTTATTTATGTATGTCAGAATAGTTTGTTTTGCCAAAATTTAAACGGGTAAATATAGCTTGCCAACATTGAACTGACACTTCTTATTTACAAAATATTCATATGCGCTCCTATACTCCTGCCAAATGGAACTAGTTCTATGCATATTTTAAACTATGTTGAACGTATTAATTCGCAATAAATTTACTTATCAAGCTCACAAACCACGAAATAACAATGTCCTTTAGTGTCAGTTTCACGTTGTCAGGCTATACCACGTTATTGGAATACACTTTGTTATTTTATGAAACATGCTAAATGCCATCTGTGAAGCATTAATCAATATTATAATGGTGCTCATATTTCTAAAACATGTTATGTTCATTTGAATAAATATTTCAATAGAAAATAGAATGTTTTCATGTTTTCTATTCTTTCCTGGTGTTTCACTGCCTTCAAGTTTTTAACCAGGTTTTCCAAAGGAAAACTCTGGTTATTAGATTGCTGAATGTCGGCGGGCCTTAACAATTTCTTCTGTGCACAACTCCTCCTACATTTCTTCATAGATTTCAACCAAACTTTCAGAGAATGATTGTCATCATGTGACCTGGTGCATATTATCAGGGTTTTATGATTCAACCAATTTTGACGGAGTTATGGCCCTTGAAACAGAAAAAATTGGCCGCTTTCCTTATGTCGCACGGTACTCAAAGTACACGACATAGAGTCATGAAACCTTCACAGAAATGGTCAGGATGTTTTCTCTACACCTGGGGTTTCACTCCCCTTTCAGTTTAGTACATCCAGAGTTATTAGCCATTGAAATGGTGTAAAATAGCCATTTTTTACTTGTTTCACATGCTACTCAAAAAGTATTTGACCTAGGATCATGAAACCTTTATAGAAATGTTTGACAGCATGTACTCTAGTGCACCTGGGGTTTCACTCCCCTTTCAATTTAGTACAACCAGAGTTATTGCCCTTGAATTAGTGAAAAATACCCATTTTCAGCGATCTTAAGTTTTTGCAGCGTACACTCAACACATGAGAATAACTTCCCTTGTGCATCACACATCACGCCGGAATTTTAGTTTGTTTACAAGTTTCTACCAATACCTTTTACTAAATAAAAAGATTTACTTAAAAAGAACTAGCGGCATCTTTGATGCCCAGCATCAACATTTCACTTGTATAATTATAAACATGCATCTATTACCTATCGTAGGTACTAATTGATCTCTGATTATGCAACACAGTAGCATGTAATCAGCCGTTGTATTACCACAGTAACGCGCTTCCACCCCGACCGACGTAACGTACCCTTTTCACTCGTTCAAATAGTTATAAATTCCGAATTATTTCATTTACATTCCCATACGTTTGCCAGATTATTGCAAGATATTATCATAATATTTTGTGAAATTATTAAGTTGTTTAGAAGTTTGAGTTTGAATTGAGAAGTATTTGATCTATCCTGTCACGTTTTCATTTACGTCAAAATGCCGATGAATTTACGCTAGGAAATTCATGCAACTTTTAAATCGTGCACTTGTCTTGGAAATACACAACAAACACACATAAGCTGCTAATGAGAGCAAACGGAGAACATGCAGTATTCAGTGTACCTGTGTTTTAGTGACAAAATCAAATTATGGCATTAAAATTAATACAGGCATCGAACAAAATTTAAAAACATTAGGACGGATGAGGGAACGCCAGTCAAAATGTTCGATGCGTTTCAATTTATCATACAACCATTAAATCCAGCTTGATCCTTAATTTGAATACATAAAATGTTGTGGTTGATCTATTTAATAATATACAACTTAAATATTTCTGTTTAATTCGATGTTAATGAATTCTTCAATTTCGGGTTTACCATTTGAGAATTACCAAAACGTCAATAACGTCGCTGACGTCAGAATATATTTACGTTGTGTGGTGGTTTCGGTAAGGTGATAGTTTTATTTTAGCCTTATTTTCTTTAAAAATGCATCGTTTAGTGCAAAATGTTCTACACTTGTGTCAGAAAGGCTGTAGTTTAGTGTAATATAATTAGTTACTCTCTGTCTCAATGTGTATTAAAATGACGAGTCCAGTCCACGAATTTATTGAATGGCCCTCGTAACAACGTTTAAGAGATTTATTCCCAATATGAATGGACATATGGTGTATTCAAGTAATCTGTTTAAACATGTTTAATTTCATACCAACATTTTAATATCTTGAAATTAGATAAACCACGTGCAAGAAAAACCCAACGATTGTATTCATTCTCCTACAGAACAGTTACCGTTTGGAATGGACTTCCTGAATATATAGTGAATGCAAAGGCTGTTATCGACTTTAAAACAAATTTGGACAAGTATTGGCATCAAAAACGTTTTGATGTGTCAAACGTTTATTAATTGAGTCGTCATAAGTTTGAACGCAGACCGGGCCGGCGATCTTAAATATATATAGTTTATACTTATATACCAAGAAGTACTAAAAGGGGAAGACAGCCTGATAAGAGGCTAACATTTCCACCAGAAGACAAAAGGTAGACAAAAGGTAGTGAGTTCCGACGCCTGCGAACGAACTGCATTACATCATATTGATCGCGACTTTATTAACGAAATTTACTTTCGTAAGCATCGGTGGTTCAGTTGAATGCTCGCCTCCCACGCGGGCGGCCCGTGTTCGATTCCCGGCCGATGCACATTAGTTTTAATTGTTCTCTTAAAGCTAGCGATATATATACATGTGTATTACATGTTAGAAAGTACAAAATTCATATGTTGAGAAAAAAAGAAACAACTGTCCGAAAATTACTCTTAAAATAAGCTTTTTATACTTGAGTTTGGTCAACATGACAATTTCCTGGGTTTTTTTATTATAAGATTTGTTTTAGATTTGTCTTAAAAGGTCTTCAGTAGAACCTGTTGTTGCGACGCCAGCAATATACGTATAAACGTTATATTTGAGTAATGAGAAATAAAATCACCACCGTTAACACTAAAAACAAAAATAACAATATAAGTTCTAATAAACATAGCCCCTACGCCAGTTAAGGGAAGAAGGCCATTTATCCAGCACACTGTGGAACCTTAGATCAAATGCGATCTGACTATGTTCAGGTTCAAACCAATTCCCTTCCCAGTGTGCCACAGGATAAGATAAGAAAAGATAAAGTTTAATTCCAATCAAGGGTCATATAACATGACATATGAATCACAGATAAAACGAAATGGGTTAAAAATATAAACATAACAACAACAAACTTTTAAAGTAAATAAGGCTTGATTTTGATTAGGTAACGCAAATAAATAAGGCTTTATGTCTAAAGAATCCTACCTCCCTCTATGCACTTGAAAGATGATGGGAGATAGGATTAATTTGACGTTATTAAAATTGGTAAAAAAGAGAGTAAGATTTAACAATACATATTATTTATATATAACTAATATATAACAAACGTAAGTAAACGGTCTGTCAAACATTATTTTGAGTGAATCTGTAACTAAAACAGTTAAGATTGATTACACTCGTCATACCCACAACATACCCAGCCAGCATGCTCATATCGGATAGATATCGGCAACATAGCGGCATATCGGCAACGGCACACGATATCTATCCGACGTCTATCCGATGTTGGCGAACAAGTTCATGTTTTGTAGGATTAATAAACTGCGGGTTTTCAGTCAAGATAAGCAAGCATAGATGTCTAACACATTTGTCTCGATGATATTTATTTCCCAGCAAACATACCCATATCGGTCCGATATCGGCTACATGTCGGCATATCGCGGTCAGCATTCCTATATCGGACCGACATCGGACCGATATAGTGAGGTTTAGAAATATTGTAATTTGTAAATGCATCATTCCTAATCCCTCCTACTTTGGTCTGTATCCCAGCCAGTATGCCCATATCGGACTGACGTTGGCATCCTATCGGAATATTGGCAATGATTGCCGATGTCGGACCTATATCGGCCCGCTGTAGTACGTTACATATACCTATTATCTCCCTTTTATTTTATAAATGAATTAAATCGGGTTTATAACCTATTATTCCTTTCAAACTTTTAAAAAGTATCAATTAGCCAATGTTTAAAGTACCACACTGTCATTTGGCTGTAGTATAAAGAAATGAATGATGTAAATAAAAGCTGCTAGTGGTTAATAAAAACGTGTATAAGATATAGCTCAACTAGTAATTAGCAAAAAATGTTTAACAACTTTCCAGTTTTGGAAACCTACGTGATCTGTAGTAGCTCGTACCGGAAGGAAGCTCTTTGACATAGGGCTGCATCCTTCAATACTAGCAATTTTATATAAGTAAACATCTAATTTATTCAAAAAACGTATTTTATATCCCCGGATAAATAATGCCATAATCGGTTTGATATCGGCTGTCGATAACGGCCCGATCAAGTGCCGATGGGCAAAACAATATCGGGCCAATATCAGTTACGATATCGGGCCGATGTGGAAAGTATATCGGTCCGATATTAGGCCGATATCGGATTGCTGGCTGGGTATATACTAATACATATGCGATGAAAAGTCCCATATATAATAACGTTAGGTATAATATTGTGACGTTCATTACCAGTTTCCGTTTTGATTGGCGTGTTCTTCATTAAACTCGGTATAAAAACAAAATACGGCTTTTTTATTTCCTATATGTTGACAAGTTTCGTCTTGGATTCATATAATTGAGTAATTTCAAAGCCACGTGATTAAAGCTTGAAGGAAAAAAGGACCGGGAAAAATTCTGGCATTCGAAGATGAAAGCGCACATTTCCTTAACTTATACAAATAAACAATATAAACAATGGTTTACATCTATCATCAATAAGCAATTAGAATGATCGAATACGTGGAGATAATACAACGTATGTGTGAGTTCAAGAATGTAAATATACTGTCAATTTCTTCCAAATTCTCTATATCCTTCATTTAGATATCCGGATATCTAAAGGTATCCGCACATTGTTGAAATTGCATGCATTGTCCTAACTGGAATTATTGTTCTATCGTTACATGGTGTGGTTACAAAACGACCCAGCTGCTGACCAATAGGGATCATGCATGTCACATAACGCTTATATTTTACCCTTAGACCTTTACTCTTAGAAAATATGGCTATTTTTGTTTGCCAAAGTTGACAACTGTCGTCTTGGATTCGTAAAATGGAGTATTTTCAAAACCACGTGGTATTGTTCCGCTGGCTAAATCTTAAAGGAAAAAGGACCGTGGGCAAATGCTGGAATTCTTAACATATACACATTATACAAATATACAATATAAACAATGTGTCATCAATTAGTAATTAGAATGATCGATTACGTGGAGAAAAAACAACCAAAGACGTCCAGCACGTGTTGGACGTCTTTGAAACAACGTATGTGTGAGTTCAAGAATGTAAATATACTGTCAATTTATTCCAAATTATCTATGAATTCCAATCCTTTATTTAGATGTACCTAGATATCAAAAGATATCCGCACATTGTTGAAATTGCATGAATTGTCCTTACTTAAATTATTGTTCTACCGTTAATAATTTACACCCAAAGTGGGATTTGAACTTATACACTCTTTGCCTGATAATGGTGAATCCAAAAAAAAAATCCGCGGACACTTTAATAGATAAGTCTGGAACATCGTTAATCGTATAATTCTTCTAACTTTCTCTGCCTCTCTTTGATTTCATCCAATAATTATCATTGTTTGTTACTATAGTAACTCTAGCAAGAAAAGTATGAGGCGGTGTGTCCATTGTTTTGGTAGATATCGCCGATAAATTACCGGACTATGGTATCACCAACACATCTATTGAAAACAACATTTATCTCTAATCATAGCACTCGATGAACCTTTTGTTTCGTAACATTGGTGAGAGAGGAAAACATCAAGAAAAGAGCAAAATAATATATTTTGCTTCTTTACTTGCCCCGTAGTACAATACTGTGATCTATTACATTACGCGCAAAACTGGTACATAAAACGTTGCATCAAAAACGTCAACTTTACGGATGTTCGACGTCGTTTTTTACATGTTTAATATCATTCTGATTACCTCGGACTTTATGCTACGCAATATTGTATTTACCGGAGACAGACGAAAATGGCCGAGCTTTTACGATTGGTATAATATATCCGCGTGGTATGGTTCTTCGACTACATGTACATTGAGCTTTAACCCTACGATTAAGGGTCCAAAGTAAAATACTTTCAGGACAAAAAGAGAATACTTGCAAGTTGTCTCCTCCTGTAAAAATAGAACTACATAGTCCAACTTGGACCACTCATAACGTAGCATCATATCTAGCTATCGGTTACACACAGCTCGTATTATAGGCCTATCAGCCCAACTTGGACATCTCATAACGTAGCATCATAGAGATGTTCGTATTGTAGGCCTACCGAGGCGGTGGTAAAACAACACATATATTGTTTTAATTGCCCTAAGAGTGAGAGGGTGGGTGGTGCAAGAAATAGTACATTAGCAGGGTATATCATTGCCAAAATTATAAGAGGTAACACCGACGCATTACCATCAAGTAATAACATGATACAGATCTGTGTAAACAAATGTTGTCCATTAGTTAGCTCAAGCACTTAACGAACTCTGGATAATGAGTCTGATTCAGAGGTTAACAGAACAAAACTGAACAGAACTGAACCAACACAACATATCCGAACTTTGTCTGGCCACGCGACTAGATAATATATTTTATCAATCAAATAGCATATTATAACGTTTTTTCAATTTTAGCTAGATTTTATTCTGGCCTATGTTTGAGGGTACAAAGGGAAATAATTTCATGAAAAAAGAGTAGATTGAATAAACAGAACTGATGGCATGACAGTGACATGTGATTAGGACTTTTTGAAAGGAAGATCCTGATAACTATTTTTTTACGTGTATAGAGCTATATCGGACGATATTTTTTCAAAAAGCTGAAAACTGAAAACAATTATGCTTTATATCCACTAGATCATTTTTCACTTCAGTTGTAACAGAAACTCTCTATATGCAAATTGTCCATTTTCATACGAAAGTGTTCTAGAACACCATATGAAATTATAAGAATCGTCTATTTTTCGACGATTAAATAAAAAAAAAACTCGGAACCAATCCAAATGTTTAATTTGCAATTAAGGTGGTCTAGTATCATACTAAAAACGATGCAAGTAATTATTTTTGACATTAAATGACTTTTAGAATATAGCTCTATACACTTTAAATTATCATATATAAAAATAATGCCGAGCATATCCTTAATTTGCTTTATTCAAATATGACAGACATATATAAATAGTATATCAATGTACACTGAGGAACTACAACACCAGCAACAGAATATTAAATACTATTTTAGTACATTTAAATAAAAAATACATAAAGATAAATACCTCCCTTATTTGGAAATGACGGGTATGTTGCGCACCAGTCAGTTGCAATGACGCTCCCACCCCGGGGATGGGCGGTGGATAGCCTGGGAAACGATTGTGGTTTCCCCCGCAATGCCGGCGATTTTACCATCATCTGTCACCAACAGGGCAAAAAATGCCCATCTCCGGAGATGAGGGCTGTGGATGCAACTGACCGGTGCACTGAGGTGCAACTATATTACAAAAAAATGTAAGTATGGAAGGCATTGTTCTCAGAATGATAAGAGTGAATTCAAATTTGCAAAACAAGCGAGATCAAAATATCAATTTTATGGGCACTATATTTATACGTTCGTCTTATGTCTTTTTCAACCATTTAGGCAAGAAGTCCATAGGCACGGAACGCACCTGTGTTCGAACTAGGGATCCCTTTTTGAGCAAACAAAAGTATTACAGATCATCAATTCATCATTCTTGGCCTAAGGGGTATAATGCCAAGCATAGCTTATATATTCCCCATGTCTGTGTTTACATAACATTCACATGTGTTAGGGTCTCTTTACAAAACATGAAGCTCAAGTGCACGTGATGAAAGGCTCGAGAAATATAACCAAGTCATGTTCTTTGGAACAAGAATAAGTCTTGATTAACTCCCTTTAATTAGTAACGTCATCGCGCGCACCTGCGATCCGGTACATCCAGCAGTTTTTTGTTGATGATGATAAGGATTTCGCGTACAGATGTTTCGCCTCCTATTTGAAGATGCTACACTAGTTTTACCTTCCGTCGGAAAGAGTATCATGGTGTAAATTGGAGATAGATAATGTACTAGTGTAAGAATGAGTGAAAATGGCGTCAGTATAAGATAAATATATGAAATATGGACTGTTTTGTATAAAACTCGGTTATATTCAAAGTGCATTATGGATTTTTTTCTATCTTTTCTTCTCTACTCGTTGAGACTACTTTCTGACACTGCAAGGAGTTAGCGATATCTACAGGTATGTTTAATTTGGATATCTGTGCAATCATTTAGATGCTTGGTATACATACACTATGCTATCATTGATGTATATTTCTCAGGAAGTCATGATATCACAGTGTTTCGCTGCTATAATTCTTGACATAGGATCTTATACACGTCAACGGCTTGATACATTCAAAGATCTGTTCTTTTGTTTTATGTTCCCTTCAAACATTCACATATCAAACATATAACGTCGTTGCTATGAGTTACGTGTATTTAACATCGTTTTGAATGAAAACTCATTCTGTGTGCTAAGAATAATATCTGTTGAATCCCAACGTGCATTCGGCTCTGTAACAACTAATGGTCGCTAAATTTCTAACTATTACAAGGAATCAAGCTCTTATATTATGCGTATAGCAATATTAATATGCTTATAACAAATAATGTAAATGACAAATCAAATGTATACATTACTGGGTAGTAAGATTCTATTTTCTAACCCAGTCAAGATGGACCTGTTCACCTTTTTGGTAATGGATAGTCAATTTTCGAGAACTAGGACATGGACTATTATAAATTACGAACTATGCCTGCTAACAGCAAATTATGTTTGTAACAAATTATGTTTCTAGCGAAATACATGATTGTATATTCATACATCACTGCAACTTAATATTTTTATATACTTATTTTTTACATTGCCGACAATGCGTATAGTAAATACATTCATTGCGTATAGCGAATTCGTTAAGCTAGTACAGTAAGATTCGTTGTATCCGGGTATAACTGTAACTGTATGGAGCCGTGCTGTGTGTGACGTCATCACGGTTGCTGGCGACATATCTGAGCTATAATGGCGGATAACTTATGTCAGTGAAACATATTTATATAAATATTCTGTCTGATAATGTTGCCGACAGGAACATAACATAACTGTGTGCTTCCCAGTGATGTAAATGTCCCAGATACAGACGTGTGATGCTACTAAACATGTATAACGTTACATTTATCGCATTGTGACCTGTTTTGAGGTTTTTACGTGCTTATTGGTCACGTGTCGCTAGCCGTTTTGAGATTTTACATGCTTATAGTTCACGTGTCGCTAGCCGTTTTGACATTTTTACATGCTCATTGGTCACGTATCGTTAGCCATATAGTGACAGTTTTGACAAGGTGGTCGGTCACATACCGCTAGCCATATAGTGACAGTTTTGACAAGTTCGTCGGTCACGTATCGCTAGCCATAAAGTGACAGTTTTGACTAGGTTGTCGGTCATGTATCGCTAGCAAATATAGTGACAGTTTTGACAATGCTGTAGGTGACGTATCGCTCTAGCCATTTACTGACAGTTTTGACAAGGTTGTCGGTCACGCATCGCTAGCCACATAGTGACAGTTTTGACAAGGTTGGCGGTCGCGTATCGCTAACCATATAGTGACAGTTTTGATAAGGTTGTCGGTCACGTAACGCTAGCCATATAGTGACAGTTATGACAAGGTTGTAGGTCACGTATCGTTAGCCATATAGTGACAGTTTTGACAAGGTTGGTGGTCATGTATCGCTAGCCACATAGTGACAGTTTTGACAAGGTTGTCGGTCATATATCGCTAGTCACATAGTGACAGTTTTGACAAGGTTGTCGGTCACGTATCGCTAGCCACATAGTGACAGTTGTTACAAGGTTGTCGGTTACGTATCGCTATCCATATAGTGACAGTTTTGACAAGGTAGTCGGTCATGTATCGCTCTAGCCATAATGTGACAGTTTTGACATGGTTGTCGGTTACGTTTCGCACTATACATATAGTGACAGTTTTGACAAGGTTGTCGATCACGTATTGTTAGCCATATAGTGACAAGGTTGTCGATCATGTATCGCTACCCATATAGTGACAGTTTTGATAAGGTTGTCGGTCACGTATTGTTAGCCATATAGTGACAGTTTTGACATTGTTGACGGTCACGTATCACTAGCCATATAGTGACAGTTTTGACATTGTTGACGGTCACGTATCGCTAGCCATAGAGTGACAGTTTGACAGGGTTGGTGGTCACGTATTACTAACCATATAGTGCCAGTTGTGACAAAGTTGTCGGTCACGTATCGCTAGCCATATAGTGACAGTTTTGACAAAGTTGTCGGTCATGTATTGCTAGCCATATAGTGACAGTTTTGACAAGGTTGGCGGTCGCGTATCGCTAGCCATATAGTGACAGTTTTGACAAGGTTGTCGGTCATGTATCGCTAGCCATATAGTGACAGTTTTGAAAAGGTTGTCGGTCGAGTATCGCTAGCCATGTAATGAGAGTTTTGACAAGGCTGTCGATCATGTATCACTAGCCATATAGTGACAGTTTTGATAAGGTTGTCGGTCACGTATCGCTCTAGCCATATAGTGACAGTTTTGATAAGGTTGTCGGTCACGTATCGCTCTAGCCATATAGTGACAGTTTTGAGATGGTTGACGGTGACAGTTTTGAAAAGGTTGTCGGTCACGTAACGCTCTAGCCATATAGTGATAGTTTTGACAAGGTTGTCGGTCACGTAACGCTCTAGCCATATAGTGATAGTTTTGACAAGGTTGTCGGTCACGTAACGCTCTAGCCATATAGTGACAGTTTCTACAAGGTTATCAGTCACGTGTCACTAGCCATATAGTGATAGTTTTGACAAGGTTGTCGGTCACGTAACGCTCTAGCAATATAGTGAAAGTTTCGACAAGTTTATCGGTCACGTAACGCTCTAGCCATATAGTGACAGTTTCGACAAGGTTGTCGGTCACGTAACGCTCTAGCCATATAGTGATAGTTTTGACAAGGTTGTCGGTCACGTAACGTTCTAGCCACATAGTGACAGTTTTGACAAGGTTGTCGGTCACGTAACGCTCTAGCCATATAGTGACAGTTTCGACAAGGTTGTCGGTCACGTAACGCTCTAGCCATATAGTGATAGTTTTGACAAGGTTGTCAGTCACGTGTCACTAGCCATATAGTGACAGTTTTGACAAGGTTGGCGGTCGCGTATCGGTAGCCATATAGTGACAGTTTTGACAAGGTGTCCGCCACGTATTACTAGCCATATAGTGACAGTTTTGGCAAGCTTGTCGGTCATGTATCTCGAGTCATATAGTGACAGTATTAACAAGGTTGTCAAGCATTCATGTGATTTTCCATAGGGAGCGTATCACAGAATAAGAACGAATGAACTTCTGATTATCGCAATAAAGCATAATTATAGGGTACGGTGAATTAAATATCATAGCCTCATAATAAGTCATACAGGGACCAAACATTACAGATGCGTTTGCTTACAATATTAAGTCATACACGTTGTTATGTATAGTATCACAATAAGTAATACAGTGATGTACAATATGATCATGTGATATATGTCAGTTTAACATGAATGGCATGTGCAAAGTGACAATGTAGCGTCTATCAGAATTATTGTAGGTATGATTTACTCTCACAGTGATAGTAATGTTTTCTGCCATATGTATTAATGTACTCCGCTTCGTGCTGTTATTGCATACATTTTGTTTTTACACAACGAACTCACTTCAGTCATACGATGAAAGAGCTCATTGTAATAAGTATATGAGTTACTTTTTTCTCTATACTGTAAAATCATTTAATGGGCCTGCCTCGCAGATGGAGCGAATTTTTTAGTATAATTTTCCTACCAATTTAAGTATTTACATAATAGAACATTGTTGATTGTTGCTCTAAGAAATATTTATTGCAAATAATCGATTTAAACCACTTTCAACATCGCGCACACCAGTGTGGTTTTCCTTTTAAACACAGAGTATTTTTCCATTCAGCATGATTTTTGAGTAATATTATTCGCTAGATCGGTCTGTAACATAAACAAACTTCAGTGTAAACATCTATGAAGTATTTAGTTTGTTTTTAAATTCGTTTTCATCGCATGCGAATTAATTTCATTCAATTTAATAGCAAAACGAGAGTAGTTTAAAATTCTATAGAATACGGTATAGAATTTTGGAGGTAAAATACTAAAATAGTTACAAAACCCTGATGTTTCACAATTGAAATTTATATCAGTGAGCTTGTTTATGGCATATACAGGCATCTATGCCAAAATATAGGGAATATTTAACAATTTTATTTTATTTTTGCTTTAATTTCGATGGGACGAAATCTCGTGGTTTTGGTAAAAAGGCGGTTTCGACGATACATTAATTTACGAAATAAAGAAACTTGTAAAATAATTCATGCAGTTTGCATTTCAGGTAATAAATACCAAGGTAAACATTTGTGTTCGATGGGATTTGATTTGTTGGTTGAGATGACCCACGAAATCCATTAAATTAAATCCCAACGAAAATTAATGATTTTACAGTATCATACTTATGGCATCGTGTCATTTATGAAATGTTGACCGATTGCTGTTGTGTATGCGTTTTCTCAAACACCGTTCCCAAACTTACAGTCCGTTCAAATTTATTGATAACGGTTATAAACGTTAGATTGTCCGTCAGGTAAAGTATGTTTCTCCATATTTAACTGGGAATACCTCCAGTTAACTATAATACCCACTATTCGTTCGAATGGGATAATGTTCCCCATTAACAATACTTATTGAATCGGCAGTACAGTATTTGCCTTCTTTGTTAAGAATAGTTAATGCCAACTTTCTTATAATAACATGTTTATAGAAAATATATCAAATTTACAACAAAAAGACCAAAGGAAATCGTACAGGGAAGGCAGCAATCAACATAACCTGCCAGGGACAGAAAACAGTACAAACGCAACATAATATAACTGCATAGAGCAATGTCCACACATAAGCCAAATAAATCATTAAAGCCCAAGTCTCCGTTGTAAAAGAGCAAGATTACCTAGTTGCAAAAGGAAACAACTTCATTGAAATAATCAAATTTCCAATGTCATTCGGTAGATAAAGACAAAGGTGAATGCATAGGATTTTGTGTTAGGATTGTTTCCCTGAAATGGGGTATCAGTGAAGAGCTCTAGGATAAGTGCTACTTTAGTTTGAAATGTGATGTTTCTGTATTCATTTTATATTTCTGAATCTTAGTTTAATTTACCTCCATGAAAGTGAAACAAATGGTTCCAAATCTGGTCAGTTATGCACATAATGTAAGATGACTGTCAAAATGAAAAATCGTGTTTACGGAACTTCGTCATTTTTTAGCTCACCTGAGCACGAAGTGCTCACTGGTGAGCTTTTAGGATAGGTGGCTGTCCGGCGTCCGTCGTCGTCCGTCGTCGTCCGTCGTCGTCCGTCGTCGTCCGTCGTCCGTCAAAAATTCCTTTAAATGACTTCTTCTCCTAAACCAATTTATGGAATTTAACCAAATTTCACAGGAATGATCCTTGGGTGGTCCTCTTTCAAAGTTGTTAAAAAATTTCCGGACTGTCGCATAACTAGGTCACACAGGCTAAAAATAGATTTTCACAAAGGAAACTTTAAAAATCTTCTTCTCTGAAACCGTAAGGCCTAGAGCTTTCATATTTTGTATGTAGCATCACCTTGAGGTCCTCTACAAAGATTGTTCAAATTATGTCTCTGGGGTGAAAATTGGCCCCGCCCCAGGGGCCCTTAGTTTTACATAGAGTTATATAGGGGAAACCTTTAAAAATCTTCTTCTCCAAAACCGCTTGGCCCAGGGCTTTCATATTTGGTATGTAGACTCAGCTAGAGGTCCTCTACAAAGATTGTTCAAATTATGTCCCTGGGGTCAAAATTGGCCCCGTCCCGGGGGCCCTTAGTTTTAAATAGAGTTATATAGGGGAAACCTTTAAAAATCTTCTTCTCCGAAACCGCTTGGCCCAGGGCTTTCATATTTGGTATATAGACTCAGCTAGAGGTCCTCTACAAAGATTGTTCAAATTATTCCCCTCGGGTCAAAATTGGCCCCACCCTGGGGGTCACCATTTTACCTAGACGTATATAGGGAAAACATATAAAAATCTTCTTGTCTATAACTAAAATGCCTAAGAGCTTTGATATTTGGTATGTAGCATCATCTAGTGGTCCCCTACCAAAATTGTGCAAATTATGCCCCCTGGGGTCAAAATTGGCCCAACCCCGGGGGTCAGCGTTTTACATAGACTTATATAGGGAAAACATATAAAAATCTTCTTGTCTAAAACTACACTGCATAGAGCTTTGATATTTGGTATGTAGCATCATCTAGTGGTCCTCTACCAAGATTTATCAAATTATGCCCCTGGGGTCAAAATTGGCCCTACTCGGGGGTCACCGTTTTACATAGACTTATATATAGGGAAAACATATTAATATATTCTTGCCTAAAACTACACTGCCTAGAATTTTGATTATTGGTATGTAGCATCATCTTGTGGTTTTCTACCAAGATGTTCAAATTATTCCTTTGGGTGAAAAGTGTGCAGGGTTTATAATCAGGTGAGCGATATAGGGCCATCATGGCCCTCTTGTTTAGATTCGACCTTCAAATTTTCAGGTATTTCTACCAAGATGTCATACCAAAAACTTAAAGTCCGTTTTTGTTCTATAAGCCCCAAATTAACATTCTAAGCCACATATAATTATACGACATGTGTGTTTTTTCTGGACTTGGATCTAACAATTAAAGCAGACCAAATTATTAGTAAGGTACTAGTATGCTGGAATGCACTGCCAACAGCGCTCAGAGACAGTAAAACACTACCGTCTTTCAAGAAAGCCCTGAAAACGCACTATTTTACTATGGCTTATTCATGCTGACTATGTGTATGTTCCCACTAACTTGGTGCCCTATAATTTGGCCCAACGACCCACATGTTCCCAGTACTACGAGAGGTGTTCAACTTATTTATGAACAAAACATGAACACCGATTGTGCAATATTGAATGAAAATAATTGAAATATCTTTTTTAAACCATGCGAGAAAATGTTTTAAGTTGAACATATGATCATCATACATTGTATATTTTATTTGGTTAAAGCTTAAAACAACAATTTAGTAGATGATGTTGTTTTTCCTCTTTTTAAGGCAAAATGACCCTTTTATAAGCATCAAGAAAGTGTTGGTAAATTTTTATTTTGCATTTTTAATGAGAACATAAGTAATATTTGTCGTAAGACGCGTTATTAAAGTTCTGTTTCCAGTAATTGTGAAATGGCACCAAAAATTGAGAATTGCCCAACATTGCCTTAACCTACACTATGAAGTTAAATTGGTTTTATGATACCTTTGATGAATCCATGAGCAAAACGTGGAATAGTGGGAGATGGGAGTGCCCATAGAAACTACCAGTGACATTATTTCGAAACAGTTTAATGCATAGCTCTGTGAAAATGCGAAGTTCCTACGCTGAAAATCAAGAAAAACATGCCTCGCAGCCAAAAGTCTTGGAATCTAGAAATGCGAAATAAACAACATTATGTGGAAAAATTGTTTGATTATGGGGAAGCAATGCTGAATCTTAAAGAATATTATGATAGATTATGATATGCTATTTTAGAAAAGGTCACAGGGATAGGGAGAAGTTCATGTTTGTCCAGCTTTGTGTGTTCACGGCCGTTTTCATGGAAAGGCATTGGGTTTGTTGTTATGGAAAAACGCCCATCAAAATCAATATCAAATTGACGAAATTGAAGGCTGTGGTCTATGTACGAACCGTTTCAAATCAGGTTTTCAACAAAAAAGTGTTCCGTATCGTTCCTAGTGACTGTTCCAAGAACATAGTGTTTCGTCCAGATTCAGCTTCAAGTCACTATACACAACGCCAAATAAAAACATTTAAGAATATAACTTTAATATATATTATAACCAAACAGTGGATGTCGAAGTCTTCTCATGCTTTTACAATATAATTTTCCATCTGGTTGATACTAAAACAACGATTAAAGAAGGAAAATATAAACGTAATTATTACGAGTTTCGGACCTTCAAAACGCAAATAACAACATCTTCTACCCCTAATGTTGATTATGATTTAACCGTAACGTATTGGCAATTTACAATTATTATATATACTTCTTGATACACTACTTTATACAATATAAAAGTTTTTATTCAATTTCTTTGTTAGAGTAACTCAATATTGATGTTCATTTTCTGTTCATAAATAAGTTGAACACCTCTCGTATAAGCCTCCTCCACCTATCGGTGGATCCCTACTACTAAGTTTAGTAGGACCCCGTCTACTGGGTTAAGTTGAGCCTCGCCTACTGGGTTAAGAAGAGCCCCGCCTACTGTGATGAATAGATCCCTACTACTATGTTTAGTAGGGCCCGTCTACTGGGTTAAGTAGACGCCCGTCTACTGGGCTAAGTAGAGCCCCGTTTCAAAGTGTGGTAAGGTCTTGAAGAAAGTATGCTATTTCTTCGACCTTTGTAACTCATATGATAATAGTAACTTTATGTACTTTGTGAGTCATCCCCCTTTTAAAGGAAGTATCACTATTCCTTTAAGGGTTAAGGATATGTGGTAATGGTACTTGACGTTATAAAAGTTAAGTTAAGTTACCAATTTTCTAGGGCTCTTTTCAGCTGTTAGGCCGCTCAAGCACCCTTTGACATTTTAACTCCCCTGGTCATTGGGCTACATATGGAAACCTACACTCTTGTCTCCCTGGGGAGACTATTTCTCTCCTGTGGTGTGGCAGCCAACATCGATCTGCGGCGCCCAGGAATAGACACTGCCCTCACAGGTACCATTTTACACCATGGTGGAGTGGAGCTTTGGGTCTTGCTCGGAGATTTTAACCAGTGGTCCAGAGGGGATCGAACCCGGGACCTCTCGATCCCGAAGCGCTCGCCCTACCTCTAGGCCACCGCTCCCCTCATCATTGTCCTTGTTGAGGTTCATGTATTAGTCATGATTGTACAGTACGTTCGAATGTGTGTATACATGAAAAAAGGGCTATATAAATATGGTATAATAATAATAATATACATAATTATAAAGAATGCGACAAAAATGATTTTAATTTCGAAAAAGCAATTGACGCACATTTTAATGTTGATGTTCCCGGGCAACTATAGATGAAAAGTTATGCTTTTTAATGAAAATACAAGATCTACTTCTCGGCTTTAATATGTGAACACTCGAAATATCACTAATAAAAGTTTAAACGATAATGCAAATCGAACAGGGAAGTCAGGGACCTTATTCACCAATGTTGTAAGCTGAAACTCAGACTTTTACTGAAAATTGACAAAATTTATAATCACTGCCAATTCTTTGCAATTCGATTTAACCATGTGAAATTATATCTGATTATTTGTTGTAACACACTGAACATGTTAACATATTTACATCAAAATCGGTGAATTAATAACAACACTAGAGCGAATAAAACATTTGGCAATATAAAGTCTATATCTGAATTTTAGACTTACAACGTTATAGCCAAAGAGTTGAAATTGTCCAAATATGAAACTTTCACCAAGGTAAGTCATATGATCCAACTGTAAAAAATCCATTTCTTACACAATTCTGCTTTTGCAACGATTCAGAATCCAAGATGGCGTCCAATATGGCCGCCATTTTCCATGCAATTTGATACTAATAAACGCGCAGTTAGGCCTGAATTATATTGCTTTATCTCATAATATATTTTATAATCACAACTACTGGATTCTAACCAGTTTGTCATATCTTTGTCGTTGACGAAGCTTGTTCTTGCAGTACATATACAATAATAAAAGTTTGATAACAACAAGATGTTATGATGAAATTTGTCATTTATTATCAAGTTATAAATGACGCAATTATAACAAGTATTCAATATATAATATGATGACTGGGATAAGCAACTCTTGACAATTAATTGTCTCACAATTGTACATGGGTTACTGGATTTTTGCTTATCCCAGCTATCTACAATAATAATACAATGAACAAGTATGTACATAAAGAAGATGGCGCAACAAAACAAGCCATCAACAACAATAAAATACTATGTGAATCGATAAGGGGAATACGTAGTGAATACATAAGGTGGAAAGGAGGGGAGGAGGAGGTAAAACAATTTTAGCTGAAATCGTTCTAAATAATTTTAGCGTGATTTCACGATGGAAAGCGGTGAAGCGTAACAATTGCTCACCCGTTATAATTACTAATCAATACTCAAACAATCAATCCATGATTAGCTCCCCTTATCGTTCTAAAATGGACATTAATACAAGGCATTAGTTTGATAATAAAACATTTTATGAGACATAAAATTTTATTTATAATCACAACTACTGGATTCTAACCAGTTTGTCATATCTTTGTCGTTGACGAAGCTTGTTCTTGCAGTACATATACAATAATAAAAGTTTGATAACAACAAGATGTTATGATGAAATTTGTCATTTATTATCAAGTTATAAATGACGCAATTATAACAAGTATTCAATATATAATATGATGACTGGGATAAGCAACTCTTGACAATTAATTGTCTCACAATTGTACATGGGTTACTGGATTTTTGCTTATCCCAGCTATCTACAATAATAATACAATGAACAAGTATGTACATAAAGAAGATGGCGCAACAAAACAAGCCAAAAAGTATCTTATATACGTTCTGTTGTAAGATACTGCGCCATTCAAGGAAAACGACAAAAGCTATTGAAATGTGTTGAGCTAATGGACGATCAGCACATATAGATAAGTATTAACATTTTAATAACCACACCATGATAATTGTCCTGTGTGTCCTAGATATTTGAAAAAAGGTACAAATTCAACATTGATTTAAATGATATACGAAACATGAAGAAAATGTGTCAATAAGACAGTATAATCAGGTGTTAATATATATAACACTTATGGCGGCGACACAAGAATTATCCCTATCATAAAAACATCCATATACTAGTAGTGATGTGTTATACATTGTACATGGAAATATTTGCATTGACATATTATACTAAAATGGCATCTTATCATAACAATTGACTATCATTTGTAATGGTTTCATGAATACATCAATAATGAGAACAACAATCATAATAATAAATGAGATATAATGGCAACATAATGTCTTTATGCCTATCTATCACAAACAATTGAATATAAGTTTTGAAACATTAATATGGCCGCCATTTTCCATGCAATTTGATACTAATAAACGCGCAGTTAGGCCTGAATTATATTGCTTTATCTCATAATATATTTTATATTGCCCAAATACGATGACTTACTTTGATGAAAGTTTTATATTTTGACAATTGTTTTTAATAAATCGACCTCAGCTGTTAGGCTATTAGTGAATAAGGTCCCATCAATCAGCAGAAACAGATGAGTACGAAAGCAAGAACAATCAAAACCCACGAGCAATCGTGAAAATTCGGCCATTTCCGTTTGTCGTCGGTAAATATACGCTTTGTAATGCAAACATGCCGACGTGGTCTGAACGTGACCACATACATATAAGTCACAATAAAAAACAAAAGCGAGAGCAAGAAAATGCAACTAAACTGCTGCAAATTCTAATTCCAGGTGTCAAAACGGTCGTTTTGCAATGCAAATATCTATATTATTATAATATATATTTACCGGAGGTAAACGGAAATGACCGAGCTTTCGCGATTCGTGTCCAAAACTTCGTTAAAATGTTATGCAATTTGTAAATATGGTAAGTTTTGGACACGAAGAAGAGACTTCAAATTTATACCATATTTACAAATTGCAGATGATATTCGGCAAACCCTTTACATGAGGTTTATGGAGGTAACATTTAAAGTATAAATTTGAAGTCTCTTCTTCGCTTTAAAACTTTCAAATAAAAGAAGTTAATTACAAATTGCATTGTCAAAGATCGTTTTCTGAATACATAATACATCCGATTGTTACAGAAAATACTTTTATTAAGACAAAAACATATTGAGCAAAAACTTAAGCTGAAGTACTAAGTTCATTGTCATTCACTATTGATGCATTTCCATAAGCACTTCATACAAAAATCACCTGCTATATTATTATTTGCAAAGAAGTACATATTTTCTGGTAACAGTCTACGTCACGAGACTATAATTGTAGTCAATTATTATATTAAAAAAAGAAGACTCAGTTGAGCAATAACTTAAGTTTTTTGTGGAATTTGGGCCGGTTCTTGTGATGAGGTGAGTATTTGGATCGTGTACACTTCCTCGGGTACTAGGGTATACAATCATTACCCAACGTTCTCATAATCTGTATTGCTTGTACGGGGTGGACATACCACATAACTTTTTGGCTAAGTCTGCAAGTAAAATATGTCATGAACAAACAAAAACAACCGTAAGTATTCGTTGACCGATTTTCACGAGATATGTGGACTTTTAACTTACTTATGTCCTGCGCACTTTTGAATCACACTTCCATTGAATTATTAGACCAGCGTCAAAACAACAGCGTCCACGACATAACCAAGGGGTATGAGGGAAATGTATGGGCAAGATATACACGTGGCAAAGCGTACATCCTCGACTTATACACCAAAAACTGACTGTGTGTACGCTCCTTTAGAGTATTTTGACAGTGACGTCATCATTAATTTATACCCAAAAGAATAAAACCATTGCTTAAACAGGTAGATTTTAGTTTGGTATTGAACTGTTGGTATAAGCTTTTATACTTGTTTTCACACCATACTATTGGATTGTTTCATTGTGTCACTGTAGTTTATCCTAACTGGACTGTAGCTGTATATAGTTACGCTAAATACGTACGCGCGTCTACAGCACGCTTAGCTCAGTGGGTAAAGCACTAGATTTATGATTTCGGAGTTGTGGGTTCGAAGCCCGGGCTGACCAACTAAAATTTACTTACCCATGCATGGGTGCTATTCATATGGCATGTACAAACCAAGTGCTGTCTGCGGGTTAGGCACCAGTCGGCACGATATATTTGGTTTGCAGTAGTCGGCACGATATATCGCGTTTGGCAGTAGTCGACCCGATATATCGCGTTTGGCAGTAGTCGGCACGATATATCGGGTTTGGCAGTGGTCGGCACGATATATCGCGGTACGAGACTTCAAACTGTTCTGTAAACTATAATTATGAACCTGTTAGAAAATAGGTGTGTATTTATTTACATTGACTAATTCAACTTATCTTTGTGGATTTATAGATCATACGTACAATTCAACACTTGGTAATTTACGTTCGATGTACGGTCATGGTCGGTTTATAAACAATATAAGCGCACGTGTTCGCTTCTTTCAATTATCAGAAACAGATCTTAGGCTAAACTAAATATATTTTGGGGGTAATTTATCAACTGTATGCTGTCGCCGTTATGGTCGTGGGGTCGAATCTCACCCAAACGGGTGAGGGTTTATATACGAGTTATAATTTTTAGTTCTGATATACTTACCTACTAATTGACATGTATGTCATCTGTTAAGAAGGGCAACGAAACAAAGAACCGAATACATCAGACAGATTTGGTTATTTCAGTTGGGTGTATTTGCTATATTAAGAAGGTGTCCGTACGTTGTTAAGTGACATAAAGGTGTTTCTGGCAAAGTCTGTTTTGGATAACCTAACTAGCTATTACTTTTTAGAACAGCACCAAAGTATGTAGGCTACAAATGTGTTTGTATTACTATTTAAGAAAGTCCGCTTTGTCGACTGTACCGCTAATTTTAGACCACTCACGTTACGCGTACTTATTGTAAACCCCCGAATTAAAGTGTATAGAGCTATATCTGACGATATTTTTTTAAAGTTTCAAAAACTGAAAAACAATCATGCTTTTTAATACATTTGATCGTTTTTCGCTCGAATTTTATCAGAAACTCTCTCTGTGATTTATTCGACATGCGAACTGTCCATTTTCATACAAAAGTGTTCTAGAACACCATATGAAATTATAACAATCGTCTATTTTTCGACGATTGAATCAAAGTACACGGAACCCATCCAAAGTTTTAATTTGCAATTAAGGTAGTCTAATATCATACTAAAAACGATGCAAGTAATTACTTTGACATTAAATGACTGTTAGAATATAGCTATATACACTTTAAAGTCAACAAAAAATAGAATATTCGTCTTGAACAGACTTAACAGCAAATAATGCACACACCCAAACACCAAATCAGAGAAGTATAAAAAATTCGGAAGAAAAACAAACGGTGGCACATATCACCAAGTTGCAGCATAATGAACTGTCAAATAAAATGAATATCCACATTACGAGTTCCCGCGATTACTTAGATTAGGCGATAAAGCTCGAAGTCATCGAATATCGAATCTATTTTTAGCATCACAGTCATGACGGATAAATTTTGTACGCTTGCTCTGAACAGGGAAACCTTGTTAAAAATCACGCGAAACCAGACTAAACTTTTGCTTAGCCTTGTACAATGTAGATATTATTTATATGAAAGTTATTTCTGTACAATATTTATATCTCTTATCCATCAGAGTAAGGTGGGTATAGAGGGAGATAATATGTGTGCTGGTAGTTTGTAATGTGTTGTAGGTGGCAGTCATGTACTATAGCTTGGCTATTTTGACTTGAGCCTGACCTTTAAGCAAATCGTGCGATATCGGTATTACAAATTTGTGTTTGTATTTTATTTCGAGCATCTTCGTGATACTCACCGATTATGAAAACATACAATCTGTATTGTAAACGTAGGCAATATATCGACTGTTAAATTATGCTAATCAAAAGGTCAGGCTCGTGTCAAATTGGCCAAGCTATACCAGTAGGCTATTTTGTCATTCTTAGACAAATGTTACGAGTGCTAGCCTTGTAAACAAAAAACCCATGTTGACATGATATGGAGCGGGTACGACTTGCTTAAACAAGAACGAAATCGAGGGATGTTGTTAATAGAGAGGAATGAAACCGAATGGCTATACGCACTAAGACTGTCGCGGTCGAACGCAAAATTAATCAGTGGTCACTTTTTTCAGCTAAGCTACAGCTTAGATAGACATTTATCAGACGTTTGGTCCTCGGTTGATATTTATGTAGTGGCCAAATAAGTGCCAAATTTTCTTTGCGCGATACCTACTTTTGACGTCATCGACCACGTGATTGTGCACCATGAGAAAAGTGCAATAGTGTGAACGGCCTATTCTTTGTTCTAAAATGCTTTGTAAGATTAAACAGGAAGTGAACAATACTCTCCGACTTTGATTTCGGGTCAAACTGTCTAGTCACGTGCTTACACTAGCTGACATTTTCTCTCTTCGTAGACTACATAATATCTAGAAATAGCTCCCCGGTGCCTCGTGACAGTACGGTATAATAGACAGTAATGTCATTTAAACGCTAACTAGAATTGTTGAATTAAACCTGATCTGACATATTGTACATTCCGAACTGATTAGGATCATAGATACTAGTTTTACCGTCAACTACATGACAAGAAAACCTTGGCAAGAAATTTCTCTATTTTCTGATTTTCTGATTTCAGTGATTGCTGTCTGAAGTTTGAACACAGCGAAGCTCTTTTCATGGAAACATAAATTCAAAAGCAACAATGGTGCCAGCGAAAGAGTGATTCACTTTTTTTCAAAATTTCCCCAAAATTGAGCTGAAATTCATGTTGATGGAATCGATTGCTCGTGAGCATGCGCCATGCATATAATCCAGCCACGTGATCGATATTTGTAAACCATTATTTATCTTCAAGAATTGTACTATCGATTCAAAATAAATTGCGCAAGCTACATGTACGTATAACCGTTTTGTGAACTCGTTGGCTATTGGTCAATATGTGATCGTGTTTTAGCAAGACGTATTCTCATTGGCTAATCATTCCTAAGTTTGTTCAGCAAATTTAATCTAGCTGTTCGTTTCAGCATCCTATCATATCTGTATCAATTAAGAATACGAAATGATGTGCGTTATGTAAATGTAATAACAACATGAACATGTTACTTTATTAAGCAAATATTGGCATTTTACATCCTGGAACTCGACAAGGAGCGATAGAGCGATTTGGGCAAAATCTCTGAGCAAAATGTAGCTAGGTGATCACACGTTTCTTCGGTTGCCTTTAATCGACCAAATCACCTAATACGGCAACGGATATTAATGCAGTATTGTACAACTTTGACAATTTGCTAAAATGTTATAAGTTGCCTCTAAGAAAATTAAAAGCCACATTGTCTAAGATAATTAACAGCAAGTGTGTCTAAGAAAATTAAAAGCCAATTTGTCTAAGAAAATTAAGAGCCGGTCTAATGTAGTTTGCTTAAATTCAGTTTGTAAGCGTGAATGATGGAGTCGTACATGTTCGGTATAATGTTAGTCCCCCTACGATTCTTCGGATAACTTTCGTGGTGAAACAAATATTGGAAGAGTTAAAAATTTAAAATTGGAATACTAGGAGTTCAAAACTTTGAATAGTTCAAAAATTGGAATATTTTTGTGAAGTATTTGTCCTATCGGAGTACGCGAGTGAGTGATAGGGATACCGAAATACGTTTGTTTTTCTAGTCGTTATGGACTATTTTTGCCACATGTGATCAGAGAATGCGCAATGCGAGGTACGCACATGGTTAAAACTCTTTGGTTGCTATCTACTAAAATGTCCACAGCCATTGCTTACAGTTTTATGACAATGGATAAGAGGCAGCGAGACAATAAACCTCCGCACGTTGCTCGTCGATCTAGTAATAATTCTGAGAAGTACTCGAACGCTGGTTACGATAATAGTAGTGAATATAGTGCCACGAGGTCAGGCAGACGTCGACCTAGAAAAAGGTCAAGGTCATCGTCAAGTTCAAGGAATAAGAAAGACTCGAGGGTAAGATTTGTTACTTTCTGTTTACTTTTGCTGCAGATTCCACAGGAAGCTGTACCATTGATACAACGATTTTTTTAGAACATAAAAAAAATAAAAAAAGTTTTTTTTACTTTTTTTATCTACGGTACAATCACCTGAGCTAGATTCTACTGTAGATTCCACAGGTAATGGTACCATTGATAAAACGATTTTTTCTAGAATCAAAAAGTTTTTTTTTACTTTTTATCTATGGTACAATTACATGATCTAGATTCTACTGTAGAGTCCACACGGTAACTGCAGCATTGACACAAACATATTTTTTCTAGAAAATATCAATTTTACAATTTTTGTTTTCGTTTTTTAAAATCTTTATCAATTGCATATTTACCTGTAGTAGATTCTGTTGTAGAACTCTTAAATAACGAACATGGATATAACGAATGTGTGCATGTAACTACAAATTCAATTTCAGTAACCTGACAACTCTTTCTGCACCTAAAAGACGTAAGTTATATATGGTGTAATAATTTAAGACCAATTTCGTTATATCGATACTGCGAATAAGATGGTAATAACGAGTTAGAAAGCGGGCCCCGTTGATTTCGTTATATCCGAGTTTACCGTTATGTGTTGTACAGTTTAAATGTGATGTCTGTCGTCCTTTCTGTTGATTGGACGTTCATTTGTTGTCAGTGAAAGCACATTATGGTTGAAGTGTTTCTTTCATTTGTTCAAGAATGTATTAATACAACATTTTGGCATTTGTTAGTCTTTAACAGCAGGAACTACTTTATGCTTTATTGTATTAGATTATAACTTTGGTACTATCGTGTAAGTTAGGCATGGTAATCTGAAGCATAAATCGAAAACATTGAACACGAAAATACGCCGGTATGGATAATGGAATCATAAATATTTTTGACAACAAGGTTGCAAACGCCATGTGAATATAAGTTTTTCAATGGATACGTTTTTTACTGAGTGTATGTTATGTAGATTCTACCCAAAAGCGACCCCTACATAGCAACATCTTCTCTATAGCAACACCTTCAATGTGAAGGAACTGTTTTGTTTTTTCTGAGTATGCATTTTGTACAACCTCCCCAAAGCGACCCTCTATAGAGCAACTTCCTCTCAATAACAACACATTCAAGATTACACCCTAAGTATTGACAGTAAGTTTCATATCTATACAACAATAACCTCTAAACAACGACCAATATTTATATAAGACTACATTTATTCTACATACAATGTACAATTTACATGAAAAAATATATCATAACATACCACAAAAACAATAAACGAACATGCATGCAAAAATAGTGTCATGGCAATCAACATTACATATAAAGTGGTGGTACGAAAAAGAACTACCCGCAAAGGATTTTGCTCTATAGAGGTTTTACTGTATAATGCAAGTATTATAAATGATATAGTTTTCCATCAAGCAGACGAACTTCGCCAAGAACACGTGGTTACTCGTATATTTCATAGACAGTATATTCTATACGATCAGTACCATTATTTTATATACCTTCACTTCTAGATTTTTTTCTATAAATACATTTTCTAATATCCTCGTGGAATGCACGGGAAACATGAAGGTTGCGAGTATATGTTCTATATCACGTGACCTTTTAATTTCCAACAAGCGGATCACGTGACCTGCTTGCCAACTTCAGTCAATCGTAAAAGCTCGGTCATTTCCGTTTGTTTGCGGTAAATTTATTTAGACTGGTGCCACGGTCCGCTTTAAACTATATTCATAATATTCAGAAGGGAACCGCTCTGAAATATATTTTTCATTGCAAAAAGGCCGAGGTGATCCGAATGCTACATCACTATGGTGTAGGTTTTTTAGAGAGATACCTAATATTGATTCAATTGAAAAGATATTGTATCTAAATTGCACACAGATTAGGTTTAATGATTTCTAACAGTCGGTTTTGTAATAAATGAAAACTATTGAGTGATTGAACGTTCTGTTCTTCAAGAGCAAACAGCAAAACTTGGTTTTATTACATTTAAGTATGTATTAATCCCGTTAATCTGCGTAACACGCAAAACATGACGTAAATTGTTTCATATACACTTCGTAGCTCAGTATGTAGTGTGCTTGCCGTCTAATCTGGTGACCCGGGTTCAAATCCGGGTTGGGCACTCATGTGTATTATGCCTGTCATATTTCAACAACAAGTTGGCTTGCAAATAATGTTTTTGCTCTGCACTAAATGGCGTTTGAATGACCAGTGTACTGATTTGTCAAAAACAGCCTCAAAAACCATGCCTGTCTCGACCCAATGTGCTGGATTCTTTCTAAAGAATAACATTTGAACATAGTTTACGATTACCTTAAACGTGCTTTGATAAAACAGAACCCAGATTCAATTTACAAGATATCCATTTGTACAGTACATTCATTATTTAAATAAATACAGTTTTTGAACAGGGTGCGTAAGCACTCTGGGCCGGTATTCACAAAGCATCTTAAGTGAAAACTTAAATATTTTGACTTAAGTTAAAAAAATGACGTGGCCCTATTTTGCAAGAAACTAAGAATAATTAAATTTTTCTTGGTGATTTTTGTAGCGCTTTACATAATGCTTCATAGCAATGTAAAAATTTGATAATCTTGATTTTCTTGTTAAGCTGATACACTTAAGGAAACAGTAAGATTTTGGGAAAATTCTAAGTTTTCACATAAGTTTCTTTGTGAATACCACCCCTGGTCTTGGTGAGCGTAGTTCCAAAAGCAAAAAGGACCTTGATGCTAAAAATAGATGAAAGTGGTAAAAAAAACCTGGTCATTCACGGGGAATATTTCGCTCTTATTCGCCAGGCAGTTCTAATAGTGCATTTACCGAAGAAAACAGAAGTGTATCCGATGCTCACTTTTCCCAATTCCGCTTTAATAACGTATTTATTATTAGCAACCAAAGCATGATAGAGAATTATCAGTGAAGATAACAATGAACATTGTATTATTTCATTACCATACCGACAAGCTCGCAACTCGTGAAAATATTGATTTCTGTGATCACTCACAGTAAAATAAATTTTGGTCTTAAACCAAAATCAACAAAATTTTAATATCTTCTATTTACTTAAAGCCGATTGGGATACAAGTTGTTAGATCTTGCATATATCAACATCGACATCTCTTTTCCGATGCTAACCATTCTTGCAAAAACGCGGTTTAGAGAAATTAAGCCAGTTTCCCATTTTAATCTTCAAACAAGTTCATGTAAATATTTTAGAAAGACACACACTATTTAGATTCATACGAACATAATTTCATCGAGAAACAACGATAAACACAAGAGCATTTCGACTGGTTAGGATCATTATATTCCTCTATAAGAAACAACGATGAGTCAAAGGATTCCGACTAATCATGATAATAGGTCTACCTTTGACTTCATTTAACTGTTTAATCAAGGGAGGTAATTTATACACAACTAAAGACTTGCTTCGTGTGAAATGTGTTTGAATCACTTTATACTTCAATCGGTGAAGAATTTCCATAAATAATAATGAAACAATTATGGTGGCGCGTGGATTCCATTGCAGCGAAGTTATTTGCTTAATTGAAACGTACATTTTTAGCCGATTCTGTGAAAGAACCTTAAATTATAACCATGCGTATTCTGGAAACCACCTTTATTGGACGGTGATCAACATATTCCATGTGTTACTGATCATAACTACTTTATTGACCTATTAGCATCGACTATACGTTATCGAGACTGACATTAATAGACGCTGATCACTGACTGGTATGTGCATTCTACGATATACCGGTAGCGACATTGTAAATCCAGCATTGCACACCCACCTCGTTAGCACTGCAGGTAGGGCGCACGCTCAATGCGTTAAAAATCGGAAAGTGGCGAAGTCTACCGGAAATTGGCGAAGTCTACCGGATATTAGCGACACGAACCGGAGATTGGCTAGGTTATGTTCTTCTGCAACATTGGCTTCATTCACCACCCAAACGTGTAAAAGTTCTCAACTGCTTGAACATTGAGTACCACTAGACAAGCGCGTAAGAATGTTCGTTCGTGAAGAAACTTAGCAAATTTTCGGTTAACTTCATCAATTTCCGGAAATATTTAATTTTCGAATTATTAAGTCCACAAATCAGCTCTGGTGATCCTTTTGTTATTACGACAAATTGGCCTTATTTACGATGGAATTAATACATTTATTCCAAGTAAACATCGTCAATTTCCGGAACATTTATTTCCGGTAAACCTCGTCATTTCCCGGAACATTTATTTCCGGTTATTGAGTACGAAAATCAGCGCTCATGAACCTTTTGTTATAACAAAAGATTTGCATTAAATAAACGTTAAATACATCTGTAAAGTCTTCTATTTATTGTTTTCCTAATCATCTATTGCTTAATTAATGATTTATATGATCGTTTGGCTATCATCATAAGCCTCATCAGGCTGATTTATGTTTAAGTAATACTTGTATTCCTTTCGTCGCGTATGTTGAATACAATATTATAAGTCTGAACCGAATCCTACTTGGCAATTTTTACAAATAAATATGTGACGTACCCTTTCTCCCGGTGCATACGTATAAAAGTACACTTAGTTCAAAACACTCAATAACCCTACCGACGCATATAGATTATACATATCAGATAGGGTTTTTTTAAAGATTGCTTATCTATCTAAATATCAGAAGAAGAAAAATATTATCTTGTTAGTTACAAACTGTTCGCTTGAAGAAAAAAGTCATAAATTCTACATCTCATTAACTGTAAAACGACAGTAGTTCGTGGGAGTAAATTTTCACATGTGTTATACTACGGAATCAATGAATAATCAAACATCAAAACATTTAATACAAAAATTATCCCCTTATCAACAGTAACTGTCGTTTTACCAAAACCCACAAAATGTAATTTGCCGATTTGCCATTGAGTTCGTTTGTTTTTATGCTCTTAGCTACCAAAGCACCACATACACATTAAAATTTACGAAAATATGTTAACTTCAATCAATCGCACACGAACTATTGCTGGGTTTGTATTGTTTTCTTATCTAAGAATGCATTCACTGCTGTTATATTTTATCTAGAAAATCAACGTTTATAAAGGTATTCTTGTATTCTTATTGATGTGAAAGAATCAATCAATTAGATAATTGTTTACGAGTATTTACATCTTGAGTGTTGTGTCTGCTGTACCTTCTGTGTGGTTTGTGTACGCACCACGTATTCATTTTGTTTATCGTCAAGATTTTAAATAGAGCTAAAATTGTTGATGTTAGGGTTTTCCTACCCAGGGACACTATAAGTTCATATCTAGGTTGTGTCAGTAAAGTTTAAGTACTTCAGAAACTAAAAAACGGACACGTGAACAGAGAAAGCAGCACTCTTCAGAACACGAAGTATGCAATGTTTTTACCAGTATACCTAAATTTGTCTTGTTTAGGTGTGGGTTACTTTGTCCAAACTGAAAGTAAATATCAAGTATGTGTAAGTATAGTTTCTGCACTTTGTATGCTGAAATGGGACAAGAAAGGCAGCATTGCTGCACTCAGCAGAAATAACCGGTCACGAAATGCATACAAAGGAACATTACACAAATTGAAATAACACATACGAGGTACTATACAAGCAAACGTAACACTGCACAACAGAAAATGCAACGAAATGAGCACCATCGTGAATTTTAACTAACGTAAGATTTAACAATTTTGAGAACAGGTGCTTAATTCAATGAAAATGCATTGTTGCCACTTAAAATGTTAGACTTAATCGCAAACTTACATGTAGAACCTTGAAGTGTTAGCTGTAATTCTCTTTGATTTTCAAATTTTAACTGTAGGCGTCCTTCCAATATCAATATTATGCTACATAAATGTAAGTCTATTAATTGCATGTTCCCTTATTTTACAGTTTAATAATAAGCATAATTGTATTTCAAGATAAAAACCAACAGCTCGAACCAAAGAGAACTGTTTTTAACTGTTAGTTCTATCCCAAACTTAAATTAACGGCCTTTTTAAATGATGACGAAAATTCGTTAAGAAAATTGCACACTTACAAACGTTTATCCAATTTATTTTGGCTTTGACTGACTGCTTATTTTATGCTAGACTGTAAATTATCTAGAGCCGTTAAGACTGATCCTCAGACTTAGTCTTAAAATCGACAAAATTTATTTTAACTGCCATTTCTTTGCAATTAGATTTAACCATGTGAAATTTGTCTGATTATTAGTTGTTTCCCACTGAACATGTATACCCATTTGTTTCGAAATCGGTACATTTATGGCAACATGAGAGCGAATAGAACATCTGGCACTATAAAGTCCAAGTCTGAATTTTGTACTGACGGCAACGTTGGCTAATAAGGCCCTTGGTCTAGAATGCACATTCTTCGACCAATTAACTATAGTCAGCACGTGCCAATCATTTACAATTCCACCATCATTATTTTACCATAACATACCATTATAATTACATTAAAATGTTTCATGTTATGTGTTTTCAGCTCCGTGCATAAATTTCAAATAGTTATCTAATAAATAATAAATTACAAATACATTAATTCAATAATTGAATTTGTTTTCAAGCATCGTACCTGTTGGAATACACTTTAATTAATTTTAAATTCTAGGCAATTATTGAATTGTAATTTCTAGCCTAGAGTAAAAACGTTTTTGATTCACAAAAACATAACAAAAATCACATTGAAGTACACATGAACGCAAGCCATTTCGATCGTTCTCTTTAACCCATAAAACATGACGGAATACCATATAGTCTATGAGGTTATATAAGTATAGAAATAGACATGTAAGAATCACGAAGTTACATCATGTTAATTTCTTCTTTCATTCACTGGATTTCTGCGTGAAACTTTCCATTTATTTGATTCTAAACTACTGCACTACAAAACGAGTGCGCGATTTGTAAAATGGTAATTCTACTAATGCAATATTCAATTAACTTCAATAACACGGGCTTGATAGAAAGCATTTAATTATGAGCGTATTAATTAGCCCATCATAACCTTCTATAATTGGTTATGTATGAAGGCAAAGTTCGCATATATCATTTTTGATCTTTTATACTTAGATTTGCACCAGTTTAATCCCGGAAGTCAGCAAATTATGACGTGTCTACATGTGTTAGCAATTTCAAATAGGAGCAATAATCAAATAAAAACATCAATTAACTTGCGTTCAATGAAATACGTTACGTGTTTAATTAATTGTTTCAAATATGGCGTACAATCAAATGGATTCTTTAATTGATCTTTAAGTTAGGCGTTCTGTGTGTGTTTTTCTAGCGGAGAAAACACCATAATTACATACTCTATAAAATGCTGACTCTTAACTTTCATACATTTAAATACTCTGTTGAAAGGAATGATGAAAAAGAAAGCCAATGTAAGTTCAACCAACGTCAAACCACCACTCTTCTTGATACCAGTCCTGAAACATCTCGCGAGTTCACGGGATATCGTCGTCTTGCATGGGAGTTAACCGCTTACATCAATGTCAAGTTTTACCACGTCACATGATCAGATTTTTTAGCATAGGACCAAAACAGCATGCTAAATAAAACCTACACAAAAGTCTACTCAACAAGTGCAAAATTTGAGAGCAGGGGTTTGAAGTTCAGGCTTGCTTAGCGCATGCTTACCAAATACAGATACTACGATGACCTATATATATCGATGCGCGTCATAATGCCGTTTCACTGTATAAAGTAACTTACTGACTTTACTTGGTTAACTCTTACCATTGAAAAGAAAATATGACTTCTCTTCTCTCATACCCAATCGACTAAGGTACAAAATATAAATAGCATCCGGAATGCGCTGTCGAAAGTGATGAATTTAGGTAGAAGAATTTGTTTCACAATCGACCTAAATAAATTGCATGTAGAATGTAAACTAACACAATTATTGCATTAGAGCGATAATGAAGATATGACAGTCTAACTGAGAGGGTTGCACCGCAAGTTATCTGCTTAGCTATAGGTCCCATGAGTAAAGTGTTTCTGAAAATAACGTATGTTTTTTTCTATACTGCAAAATCTCTATTATTTTCGTGGGTATAGAATTTCGTTGATTTTAAAAAATCAATAAGCAATTTCATGGGGTGGTCAATTTGTATGTTAGGGTAAATATGTGCTGTGTTTTTTTAAATTGGTCAATTAAACGTAGGATTAAGCTTTCTTGTTCGAGCGGAACATTGGAATCATCTAAATTTCGACTCTCTACAAAAGCAATCACTATGGTTTTAAAGTATACTATTGAGATAAAAAGATTAATGTGCCAAAGGTAAAACATCTAGAACAGGTACTACGTGGAAACCCATCAATTAGTTAACAAACGTCATTCAATGAAAAGTACGTGAGCACTGTAGTACAAGGCTCTCAAAGTTGAGAGATAAAGGTCTAATTTTGATGCATAACTCTCGTATTTATAGTATCGCTGAGAAAAAAATGAATGTCTGTCAAATGCCTGTGAGCACATAATTATAAGATGGAACAGCTACCCATCGTTTATATATATATATCACTCTAAGTCCTCATTTAAACTGCACATAACTCTTTTCTTTGTAAAACTGAAGTTTACAGAATTTTCATTTGATATGGGTTTACTCTAAACTTAACGAATAGAAGCTGCTGTTTCCAAAAGCTAAACATATTATGCACCAATGCGTCTAGGGCTGCTGGATAAATGAAGCATGGCTGATGGAATTGTAACTCGTTCATCTATATGTCCAAATCGATATATCAAGGTATCAAGTTTTCGTCCGATATATCGGAATCGTCGATATGCTTCAGCTTGAATCAATGACAACTCTAGTTGCAGGACGTCACTTCCCCTAGTGTTTTCATAGGCTTTTGTCCAATTGCATTGACTTCTGCTATGTCCCCAATACAAGGTGAAGTTGTCAATTTATTTTAGTATATTGTATTTAACGCAAAGTAGCATTGCATTTAAACATTATAAAGTTTAAATTGCCTGGAAGAGTCATTTGGCTCCGGTAGATGCAAGACTGATAAATTGAACACAAGGAGTATGTTCGTAAAAGCACGGATACTTCATTTAGTCCGAATTAACGCATGAACTTTTACAGAATACAATTGACCGAAATGTTGAAATACTGACGGACAATATATGTTTAATTCAGACATCGGTATCGTTTTGTTGTCATTGGCACCATGTTACGTCAGAACTCTTGATGATGTCATTATGACGTCATTATCATATTCTCTTTCTGCTAATTGATGTTGCCTTAACATTTCATGCTAATCAAGTATGTCCGAAACATGATTATCTTGTAGCATCAAACATAACGCTCGCGGTAATTAGTGTAAATTGGTTATCATCGTATTGGCGGTACGCGTAACACCATTGTTAGTGGCCTTTACGCAATGAATTATGTACAAATCGTATCTTTGGCAAGCTATCATGATATGTTACAAGCACTTATTACAGCAAGATAACTATATCATCTCCTTGCATGCTTTTCTCTGAATAAACGTAATATGTTCTTGGTAGAGCCAAGAATATTGTTAAGACTTTAGGCTCCACAAAATGATATAACGTCTTTCTATAAGCTTTATGTTCAATACTTTAGTGAAAGAGAATCCACTTTGTATACGGGACGCCAAGAAGTCCACGTCATGTGGACTTATCGCATCAAGGACAGTTTGAAAACGGACGGTTCCAGTATTTCCTTTCGTACCAAGTAGAGCTCAGCATTTACATTACCAACGCTATGTAACAATATCCAACATTGAATCAAAATGATGGCCCCTAATTGAATCAGCTTGTTTTTATTGACAAGGCTTCCAACGGGTCATAAGGGTTTTCTGAACATATTTGTGTAATGAGACAATTTCAAATTGAGGGACATATTTTTCAAGAACTTCATCAGAGCTCTGAGCTTTCTTTTACTTCAACATTCAGACCATCTTAAAATAAATATAAACAAAAAAAAGGTTTGGTGGCTACACCGTTATGGTTAGGTGCGATTTTGGGGGTGTCACTGTATAATAATGTGTAATGTTGCCGGTATAATTGAGGCAGAAATAGGTGAACTCTTCGCAGAGGTATATTGATGAATACATCATAATCATGCAAATTTGTTCTATTTGAAGCCGTGTTGGAAATCAACTTGGCAGAAAACCTTGATGAACTATGAGGTAAAATGTCATAAATAATTACTGTTGATAAGTTGAATAAATACTAGAACACGTTCTCAACGTGGTTGTGTATATTTTTAACATTTAAGCATACATATTAGATGAATTATGTTTCACTTTTCTCTCTGGAGGGTAGGGAAATTATTCGTTTGTAGTTCATTCATGCATTGATTAATCTTATTGTCAGCGATCATAACTTGTACAGGTGAATTGTAAAACAATATACAATTGTTGTGAAAAGTTAAATTATATATACTAATTTCCCTTCGATGTTTTTATTTATTCTCACGCATTCCGGTGCAAATTACATTTGGATTAAGTCACAGAGCGCATGTTTGGTACAAGGTTGTGTTCTTAGATAAGATACATGTTTGGGAGTACCCGGTATTTTATTGTCATGATACGAGTTAAGCTTCAATGCACTTATTGTACCATATGGAGTCAAAAAGACTATTTATAGTTTTTAACAATCCATCTCAAGTATGTTTTGCATGACATTGTGTTTTATTAATTTATTATTATAATTACCGGCCAGGATGAAACAATAGGGTTCGAGAAGATTTTTACCTCCATCCTCACTTGTCTCGATAGGTCAAAAGGCAGAACTATTAGTTCCACTTGTAGTGAATACTATCACCCAAACATAAATCGGATCAGTTTTTAACAAAATAATCTTAGATAATGTAATTGGGTTTAAACTGAAGATACAAATCTGGACATTCATCTTTTCTCTTTTAGTCTGTTCAATGTTGCAATTGTTTACATTTTAAAATTCTCTAACAAATTCCGCAATGATTTGGAATTTGATAATTCAATTATCATTTGATCATTTGTTTATACCGTGCAAGAAAGTTAAAAAACGAGAACGTATTTTTAGTTTAGATGTTTCGTACCCTGTATTTGTATCAACAACAATATGATATGTTTAAAGACATTAAAATAGAAATGAGGAAATCGAACAGGGAAGGCAGCACTCTACTTAACCAGCCAGTGTTGTATTATTTTAGTTCGAAAATGAATTTTGTTGAGAGTTTGGTTCTTTGTTATGAGGGTGTGGGTAAATCAAATCCAGCACCATTTACTAGTCATAGGATATCACGGAAACATTTATAACAGGGGCGAAAATGATATTCGTCCTCTATTCCATTCAGATAACATAACTAACATAAACAGCTTTTCTAGTAGTGTCCAGTCCCGGGTGCTGGAGCCTGGGATAGTGTGCCTGTGGTGTTTTAAGAACTAAACAAATAGTTAATAAAGCCGTTTGTACCGTACCATACGGTTAAGTATAGTTTCTTGCATATCCATCATTACTAGGGTTGTATATGCGTTAGGTGTTTCTAAAATGAAACAAACAAAAAGTAAAATGTTGAAAAAATATAACCGTTGACTGCCCGGTCGGTATTCCATAAACTCTATTTCTTGTATATTTTTTTGGATTTCGGTTCATTCTTTAAATAAACATAATCATATTAAATGGCGAAAGAAATCAAAGAATAAATAAATAATCTTTATAGACACGTGTTGATATATAAAACACTGCCTCTGTTCATCATTTCGTACGTGGGTATTGATTCTTGTGGAACAGGTGTGCTGCTCAAAACGAACAACAAGGAAACTCAAGAATAGTAATCATCGGAAACGGTATAATAAAATACAAGGAAACGCAAGATTCCTAATCACCGAAAAGATTTTATTGCTTTACATGGCAAGAAACATTGTAGTTCGCAAGGAAAGGTTGGCTATTTATGCCAGAAACTACGCACTTGTGGGTAACCAGACCTTTGCAGCACGTTTAGATAACCAGTTAACATTTTATAGTTATTTTCATGTATAACAAACTATCACGTTTCTCGGAAAGACCACTTTCGTTTTCTTGACTTACATTATTTTGTACGTATTGAAATGCAGTCAATATTTTAATAGTGTTACTTTCATGTGCAAAAAAACTATCACGATTCTCGGTAACATCAAATTCGGTTTCTTGACTTACACAATAACTCAGTTAATATATGGAGTACCTTTCATGCATGACAAACTATCACATTTTTCGGATACGCCAAATTTCGTCTTCTTGACGTACACGCACTCGCATGTTAATACTTAGTTATTAACACAATTGCGTATAAAAAACTATCATGTTTCTTAGATACATCAATTTTCGTCTTCTTGACTTGCACACTTATGCTACTACATCGTATAGCGTGTGATGTGAATATGTGGTTACGGACTCAGTTGTATAAAAAATATCACGTTTTTCGGGTACATCAATGTTCGTCTGCTTGTCTTTACTTACACACGTGTGCTACTATGGCATGTGAATACATTGTCATGGGTACGGACTCAGAGTTCTCTTCAAGATGTGGATATCATTATGACGATTGTTTGTTTAGTACAATAATGCTGATTGTTGTGTTGAGTATGATTTTGGCATCGATACAAAAAGAAGGAAAATATTCTGACAGAATTACAGATAAAAGTTGACGATACAACAAAATAAATAACCAGCCGTAAAGTAAAACGCGGAAGTGCGTTAACAATAAATTAACTTATCCCTACGCGTAACCTACCTATAGCATAGGGTTCATTCTGATTCAGTCTGATAATCTTAAGATTGATTTGGCAAGGATTAAGCAATTTACGTTTTCATTCAGGATTTCGTAAGTCAGCCGAGAGATGTTTGGAACAATTTTTATCCCCTCTCTTATACACAGATAAAAACATGTACACTGGCATCAGGAAATTTGTTTTAACATATGGCAGAAAACGTCATGACTCAACCAGTGTAGTCAATACATTAATGTATATTTTTACCGGAAATTGCATTTTCTGTGTCCATTGTCCAATAAGGCGTTTCCGGTTGCGCCCGGTTCGGTTAAACGCTGTGTAGACGCACACTTCCTGTTGACGCGGATATAGTGGTCAAAGTTTAGGGTAAAGGGGCGATACTAACACTATAATTCGACCAATCATAATCATGGACAGTAGATTCTACAATGAAATTGATTTAGACGTACGGAAAAATCATGAGCCATGCGCGGAACATTTGGTATGAGTTTGTAATGATGTAAAAGTAATTATACCTGCTGCGCGTGAGATACAAGGGACTATGTTAATAGAGTTATATGTCAGAAGTCAGCGTGGCCTGTTAGCCGACATATATAATACGGAACATCATGTACAGTCGTAGACACCACAAGCAGGAAAAGTTAGGAACTTTCTTTTTGAGTCTGATGTTGTTTGTAAATAAAGCGGTTCACGGTACGCGGTTCTACATATACACATAGGCGAGTCTGCTAACAACTGTATACCTGTAGGATAGTTTCAAAAGCCAACTTAATACTTTCAACGTGAATGGATATACATATCTCTCTGATTTCTAGTGAATCAATTATACACTGGATATATATGATAAATATATGATATATATATATGTGTTACATATATGTTATATAAAAGTGCGCGGAAATGATGTCGAATGTTTATATAACGGAGTGTAGACAAATCTTCATGCATCTTTTTCAATGTGAATGTATATAAATGTAGTACTTGGCATTCCGCAACTGCTAATGAATCAATTATACACTGGATATATATATTAATGATAAATATAATATATGTGATATAAAAGTGCGCGAACATGAGGCTGACTGGTTGTTTATCGGAGCGCAGACCAATGCATGTAAATAGATTCATTTCCGATTATGAGTGATTCTTTAGTGAAGATATGTTTTGCACAACAACCTGTTGCATACACAAGATGTGTTTGAAATGTTAATATAGATTGGTATCGCTTTTATGATTGAAACACAGATCGTAGTGTATTTAAGGGTTTTCATATATAACACGTGTTGCGGAAGTGTATATATACTACATGCTGTTATAAAAGTTACAAAGAGAAATGACGTCAGTGATTCATATATGTGCGTCCAAGATGTCGTTTATTGATTAATTTTAATTGGAAATTAACTGGAATTATGAAATTGGATATTTCTATGGAAAGTCGTTAGGGAGCAGAAGTGAATACTTGGCATAATGTTTGGCGGCCATGAAATCAACACATTTAACAACCTATCGGCAAATACTCGTTCGTACGCTGATCGGTGTAACTCCAACAATCGTCGTTCTGGGGGTACATTGGAAATACACGACATCGTACACAAGTTAGGCAAGGTTTGTGACGTCATTATTTTATGTGCACATATTTTACTAACATACACAAAGCAGTGTTTTTTATTTATAAAATTGTTTGGTCCATAGTGTCGTAACGTAAAAGAATAACTTTGGATATTTTGTGTTTCGTTTACTGTTGTTGATACTTATATTATCAAAACGTGGTTTTGTCATTGTCTATGGGATAAACTATTTAAGAATAAAACTCAATCTGAGTTTTAAAATGGGTAACGATTAAAATGACTAAAACGTACTGTTATTTCTTTTCAGTTTAATATTTGTCAATGACATTGTGTCTATAGTTGTTGCATACTTAAAATAATTTAAATACTAGTATTATATTCATTTGTAAACATAGACACATGTATATCTATAAGAAGAATACCATACAAACAAACTTGAAATCATCATCAACATTATAAATAACAGTACCAAGATCGTACGAAGCGGTGACCTATTGGTCTCAGAGTTTTTATTAGTCAATTACTAGTTATAGGTTCTACCAGCAAACCACACTCAAGAATCCAAGCATGACCGCTCTTTGGCCTTTGGTCGCGTTCTTTAGACATTGTTTGCGTACTTTGGCCATTGGTAGCTTTCTTTAGATATTGATCGGCAAAGGTGGAAATGTATTTTGTCTTCTGACATACCGCCCTACTTATTTTAAGCAATATACATTTTACCGCTACTTCATTGAAGAGGGCATACCAAAATGCTCTTTGATCTTTGATAACAATATTCAGTCAATTATTGTATGCACTCGTGGTATGGTATTTGGTACGGTTGAGTAGTTGTTTAAACAATAGGTTCTTTGATGACAATTGGAAATATGTTTCTGATATGAATATTTGGGATAATCTATATTGCAAGTCGGCGTGTTAGTCTAAATTGCATCTCGCCAAATGGAGTGGCATTGTTTCAGCGCAAGTTTACTTGTAAAAACATGTAATTATTTGTGTGCAATGTAATATTATAATTTTCTTAGCGCCATTTAAAAGGGACATAACTCCATTTCGATGATAAAAACACGCTTTGTAGACGTTTAAATCACAAAAATAGGTTTTACGAATACATTAAGTATTCTTGCAACTTACATTACGATCAAATGTGCAATTGATGAAAACTCACGAAGATGTTTTACCGTCCGTTAATTAGGTGACTGCTTTTCTCGGCATTTATACACTCATGCTCTATAGAACAACGTTCAATATATATTTTACTGCGTTAGTCACGCAATAGATTTTAAGGGTTTTAAATGTAATAAACATTATGCGATTACTTTTCTTCTAGATAAATATGACTTAGTTCTTACATAAATGTATTATGTCGGTCAAGCATAAAAAAGAGATTTTAAGAGAGCTTTATGATCATTTTTGCAATTTACCAACTGGAGTTTAGTCCCTTTAATATGCAGGGAAAGTTCCAGGACTAGTTAACCTAGTGACAGGACGATTTGTTTGCTAAGGGAGTCACGATAAAAAAAGCAGTTCAAAAAAGCCATCAACTGCTGAGTGAAATCTCACAACTTCATATACCCGATAATTGAACTAGGTAATTTATTTCTATTTTCGTCAATTATTATCGACATGTTTCGCATTACTACGCCAATAAGATAACACGCTTTGCATTACCACAGAAAAACTAACCTGTTAGAATCTACTATGAAATTTGCAGTAACAAAATCTTAATGTACTGTATAATTATTTATAATCGTAGGGGATTTAATCACATGGATGACCCCAACCACGAATAAAATCCCAAAAGAATAATTATACCAAAGAATATTTCATTGGTACAACATGGCTGCCATATATACAAAAAATGTATACCGTTTAATGTGACGTCATATAGTATAAGTCAATGAAAGACAGGTACTTGTATTCTGCATCTCAACAAAATTTGCAAAACGTGTGAAATAATTTATTTAATAGACGACAGTTTTCTTTTGTTTTAATAGGTGGGGAAAGAGATACGTATTCTCGATGTATGATGAATTGCTATAAAACACAGTTAAGATAATAAATCTGTTGTACAAACCGATTCTCAGTGGGCTAATTATCCACGTTAAATAACAATTAAGCGGCTAATAGATTAACAGGTGTGTTTAACACGTTGCAAAACTTGAAATATCAACTAGATTAAACACGAAGTAGGTAGAAAGTCAGTCCCTCGTTGAGTTCTCATATATTTATATATATATATATATATATATATATCCGAGTTTATTAGGTCAAGCATAGCTAAACATAGGGTATGTTAGACAGACTAGGTCAAGAACGAAAATGGAATAAGTGAATTTGCTCTAGTATGCTCGGAGTAGATACCCGTCTGAATAAGACTATGACATATTATAATGACCCCCCCCCCCTGTATGGTGTCGGAATAATGCATTGCATTAACCAGTGCCTAATCCGGCGATCGGGTTAAAATCTGGGTGGAGGCACACATATGCCTGCCATATTAAGCTAACAGCTGACTGGCACATAAAGGTTAACAATGTTCGGCATGTTCGGCATACATGTAGATACACATGGGTATGGGAGCATTAAATGTTAACAGTTGTTCTCTGCAAGTGAGGGTATTTATGTATTACATATGTGCATACTCTAAAGTTACGTCAGCACATTACTAACAGTTGGTAGGGTAACAAAGTTATGTCGTAAAACAACAATGGTGGCAGTGGTTTATGGTAACATTAAAGGGAGGTAACTAAGTAACCGCCTCTGGGAGGCATTATTAATACAGGTATTATAGATCACTCCGACAATGATACTCATGATATTTATTCGTTAGTTATTATACAGCGTAATATTGATGCCACTGATGGTTCAATACACACGATCGTAACTACTCGGGTCTTTCCGTGATGAATCCGTCTTAGAATTGTCCGAGGTAAGCCGATCGCAAATACACACTACAAGAGTTGCTTCCTTTTGCATTTTTAAGTAATCGTTGATACCGGAAATTGTTGGTCCCATACCGCATTGCAAGAGGCGCTTACCATTGCATTTTAAAGTAAACATTGCAAACGGAAACTAATTGGTTCTATATTCAATCACTACAAGAGTCACTTCCCATTGTATTTGAAAGTAAAAGTTGTCACCGGAAACTGTTGGTTCCATGCATACTCATTTGAAAGCAAAATATGCAAACGGAAATTTTTTGTCTAATACACATTGTAATGGTCGTGTACAGTTGCATTTGAAAGTAAATGTTGCAAATGGAAACTTTTGGTCCAATACGCATATGGCAAGAGTCGCAGGTGCAATTTATGGTAACTCTTGTCATGGGAAACGGATGCATTACAAACCACTTCGTCTATATAAAGGTGATTATCTGTGATTAAATAGCATAATTAGTGTACTATCGTAGTCTGAAAGTAGAGTGTTTATAAACGAGCAGTATGTTTTGGCATATGATGAAGCACAGCTTTCAAAATACACTGTCTGATACCTGTCAACATAATCACTCATTATGAGCATACGATTAGCTTAATCTTGTCAATTAAAAAATATTAAAGAGGGTTATCCATAAAGATTCCGCCCTGTATGCCACCATAGCTACTTGGTAAGCACGCTTGCCTCATAATCCAGCGGCTTGTGTTCAAATTCGGGTGGAGGCATTTATATAACTGTATTATTTCAGCAGAAAGCTGAATGGCAAATAAATAGGTTATGCTCGACAGGCAAAATGAACCTTTCCGTCTAAGAATATCAAATGAAATAAAAAGTTACTTAAACGACATCTGAGCGAAAGGATAATAGAAATTTGGACAGGGAAGGCAGCACTTTTACCTTCTACTGCCGAGCACAGAAAATATAAACAACATCACGTGCAACACAGACACGATACCAACCCCAACAAATTACCAAACTAAACAAGAAATAATTTTGAAACAGACAAAGAATCTTTTTTTGTTTCAAAATTTTGTAAATTACGTTGACCTGGATTACTGAAATAAAAGATATTTTGAAAGTTTCATGTTCCGAGTTGCGTGAATGTCGTCGAACTATTTTCGATAGGTGTAAGGATTTATGTGTGTTTAGGTCCACACCACTTCCGGGGAAGTGATGACTATAGAAGACGATTCAATGAATCGCCTTCCAAAAATGAACAACAGTAGAAAGTTTCAGCGGAAGCTTCTTTAATAACAATGATCAAATAGCACCGAATAATCTATTAACTGTTTCCAAAAATAATATCAGTGTGGCGCCATGTACCAGAGTAGAACATGATGCTATGATAGTTCTCTAACAGGTCATGTATGTTTGTTCTTAGATAAAGTTGTTGTAATCAAATCCAATAAAATAAGATAACAACTGGTTTCTATCTCGTTCTTAATAATTTGTTGTAATGATAGTTTAACTCGTCATGGTATCTATAGTAAAACTTCATTATCTCGAGAAGTGATCGGAAACCATAAATAGCAAATTCACCGGTATTTTTAAAGCTTACTCGAGATAGGCCGGGTGCTCGTAATATCGATAATCGTTATGATGAAGTTTACTGTAGTTACAATTTAGAACATTCTAAGCCGGCGTCAGCCACTTGGAAAACAAGACAGGTGTCAACGGAAAACACGCACCTGATAATATTAGCTTGAGAGAATATATATTTAATATTTTCCAAAATGGCAATTTTGCTGATTTTTTAAGAATTTAAGAAATTTGAATGATTTAGTATACGTAGTTGGCGGGGGACTACACGTGACGGTATATAATACAACCGCACAAAACACTCTATGAACCGCCGTCATGTTTTGTATAGTCATGATTCTCATGTTAAAATAGTAGAAGTATGTTTCTTAACAAATAAACAAAATTTTCCACCAAAATATCTTATTCAAAGTACCATTCATTGGAGATATTTCGCGCATGTCTTTTTTTAAAGTTCGCGAAATTTTAAACAAATAACGTTACTTTTTTTGGAAACACTTGTTTTATAGTTACGTCTACCAACTTTAAATGTATTTTTGTAATATTATCGGAAAGTACCCACGAAAATGAGTTTTTCGTAAGGCCTTACCGCCGGCGAATTCAAGAATTTGCATTAAAGACATAAAAGTAGAATTGATAAAAGAATTGTGGACTTTGCACAGCGCGAAATTTTCAATTCAATTTGGTTGAAATTACAAAAACCGACGATTACGCAAACTTTGCTCTTCACGAAATTTAGAATTCAATTTATTTGAATTAAAATATCCGCGAATTAGCAAATTTTGCAAAGCGCGAAAACAACACTATACACGGTACCTTTATAACAATGCTTATTTCAGCAGTCCTTGCATTGAATGTTTTTATTTTCTCCTATAACCTAAATCAACGGTTTGTGTTTTGCATCAGCAAATTATAAGATAAGATTTATTGATTTTTTCCTCACGATGTCAGGGTTGGAAAGTCTTTGAGTCTAAGATTAATTTCTGTATTTATTGTAGTGGGGTATATACCTTGTGTAACTTTATTAACACCTCGTCTTAACTTCATGACTTTTGTTAAGTAAGAAGTTAGGTTCATGCGAGAGTTACGTTATATTTTATGTGTACACAAAACATTGTATACAACCATTGTCTGAACATGTAATGTACATATACTGTAGTATTTAGTTGTTTATACCATACGCATTTGTATTTTAACTTTCTGGCACGTTATACACGCGTGACAAATTCCAATACTGCTATGATTTAAAATGTTATTTAGAAATTTCAAAAAGATATGAGGAAATCACACAACACAAGCACACGGCACCCACACAAAACCTAACGTAACAATGAAATGTCAAAGTCCCTGCTGTAAAAGCTGGATAACATAGTTTCTTACAAATAAGCCTAACTGCAGTGACCTCAAAATGACCAAAAGAGGCTTTGCTGTCACATGACCCAGAACTTTACTGTTACTGGCCCCGGATAGCCCCGAATTATACCATGCCTAAAAACTGTGAAATCCAGCGACAAAACATACCAAAAATGGTAACATCAAGTGACCAAACTAAGCATTACTATAACCTGATCATATTACAGATCCCGGAAACTGCTCAAAACTTCGAAATCCAACGGAAAAAAGCCGTCTAACGACAAGTTCACAAAAGCATTGTAAACTGCTACACCAGTGACCAAACAAAGTTCATCGATGATTTGACCCAGTGACCTAGTTATAGACCTCAGAAGCACATTAAGTTCACAACAAAACGTTAAGCTCTAGTGATGATACAGGTCAATCCATATTTACAACCATGAAATTCAAACTAACAAATGGTGACATCAACATGTAGGAAATAAACTAACCTACTCTAGCATATAACCTTATGAAGTGGTGCGAATAACACGGGTGATTCAGAAAAGGGATGTATAAATAATACCAAAAGAAAAACAAAGCTAGCACTCAAAATGACTGCTCGGAAAATGTTGAATTCTGAGAAATGTTGACTTTCAGTTGAATAAATAAGATTGAAACTAATTCTCTATCAACGGTTTTGAAGCTAGAAATCAAAACCAACGCCATTCTTTTAAATAAACTGCTCTTTGAAAAATTCGAAACTAAGGACATAAGTACCATCCAACAGAAGCCATGCAACAACGTTAAACACTGTTAGGAGTTTGGGAGGGATCAAGAGCGTCAAAAAGCTATTTTTAGAAATCCCGAAATTTCATTCCAATACCCAAATGAAACCACTGGCACAATTGAAACCATAAAAACGTTATTTAATATGGTCTGATCCCAGTGCATGGCTTTCAGTTAGGACATCCAGCTTTTTGTAACTTGGTCGCTTAGTCAGGGCATTCAATGAAGGCACTTAGCTTGTTGAAACTAAGGTTGTTCAGCTAAGACATTAAGCTTCTTGTTTGCAGAAACTACATTAAGGTCATTCTGCTCTTTGACAACTTGGGCTTTGGCAGTTCATTTTCTCGTTCGGTTATGTATTCGACATTGTGTCGTATATCTGTTGTAATTTCCTCTTATCTTTTCAAAACCCAACTGCTTTTTTTAATGTTTTACCCTTTTCAATAGAGAGTGTGAAAGAGTGACATAAAATAGTGTTGCTTCTGGATTGGATGTTGAGAGTTTCTTTAATATTTTACCTTTTTCAATGCCGAGTGTGAAAGTGTGCAATAAAAAGTGTTATTGTTGGATTAGATGTTGAGAGAGAGTTGTACGTTTAATGATGTATACAAGTATTCCTGTTTTTACACTTGTCAGGTTGTTATTACAATGAGTATTCGTAATTGATGAAAGTGCTAAAATAATTACCTTCAAATGCGATGCGCTGTTAACATGCTAATCGCTTTGTATTGCTGCAAATCTTCTGGTGTTGATGCAAATCTCTCATTGTGTGTAAATAAAACTCGAGAAAACTTTTAGCATTTGTTATTCAGAGATAGTTCAGGTATTTAAAAGCTTTACGTCCATAAATATTTGCTTCTGTATTCATGCACTCAATAACAAGTTGTGCTGTTTGGCGCTTTAATTCAAAACTTTTAAGGTGCAAGTGCACAGAGTGGTTATCACATTAACATTTTACGAATTCATGTTTATCTTTTAAATCAGGAACTATTCATGCTCTAAGTTCAGTAACTGTTGGTTTCTTGCATAGCTATTTGAAAAAAAATATCAAAATGAAATATAAAAATATGAGCAATTCTTGAAATACGAAGTCTACGAACGGCTTTCTGATCGTAGTAAAGATATACACCAATAGCCATCGAATACTCTGAGTGCTTCTCTAGCGGGCCGTATTCTATATTGACCGTTTTCTAAGCATATTTCAACAAAGTGCCCTGCGGTTCGGAGAGTCATGCCGAAGCCATACGGACCAGTACTGTTAGACACTTCATACAGGCTATCCGTCAGTGGTTTGAAAACTTTGATAACAATGTAACAACCCAATAGCTACGTCTAAACATAACACTGGCACAGAGCCTGTAATGTATTTAGTGTAACAAGGGAATATTTCGCTATTTTCGGTTACTCTTGTGACAACAATGGACCATTTATAAACAACACAGATGCTTTTAGAACTATTTTAATCATGATTGTTGAAGGAATCATGGCCGAGTGCCACGTGTATAATTTACCTCCGGGTATCCAATGAATAATTCGCTGGCTTAGAATGAGAAGGTCGTAACTACTTCATAATACCTAATAAGACTGATACATATTTAAAATCAGCATCATAGGGCGCTTTTTATGAGCCTATTGTCTTGAAAATCGGAACTTGTCAAGTTGACCAAAATGAAGTTGTAAACGCTTGTTTTGCCATAAGTAAAGAGTAATTTCAGACAGATTTTTCTGGTTTTCTCTAAATATCAATTTTGTACTTACGAGCTTCACATTCTAAGCCAGCGAATCATTCCAATCAATATGTCAAGTCTAAAGCAGCTGCCGTACTTACATTCGAGTTCAGTCAGGTGTAGGAGCAGGTTTTGGATGAAGTTTTCTTGCAAATATAGCTGACTTAGAATCAGAAGGTCATAAGTACAAAATCAATATTTTGAGCAAAAAGAAAAAACGGTCCGATAATTAATCTTTACTTATGATGTTTCCACTTCAGTTCGATCAACATGACAACTTCCAATTTTCATAAAAAGAACACACATGAAGCGCCTTGTGATGATTAATTTAAATATGTATCAGTCTTATAAGATCTTCTCATTCTACACCAGCGATACATTTGTGGAAGCATATAAGCATAATTATGTTGTTTGAATGATTTCTTATAACTTGTGAGAGATTTGAGCTCTCAATTGTCATGTTATCAGAAATCATTCAAATTCCTTCCCAAAGAAATGGATTCTTTCGCAAAAACAACAAAAGTTTGTCCCATTGAAATAAAACGATTTTACAGTATTGGTATCAGTGAATGAGTATACCCGAAAGCAACCTAGGGAGGGTTGTATATCATTTGATGATTTTATGATGGATGCTGATTATACATTTGAGAATTAAGTTCACATTTCTTTCTTTGAATTATAAAAGCTATGTGAAACTGTCTACTATGTTAATTTACAGCAACTAAGTTTAAAAACCACACGCGAGAGCATAGGCTAGGTTTCTAACATAGCAAACCCTACAAAGATCTTTCCGAATGGGCGGCGAGAGGTTCATAGCAGCTAGAGGTTGTTTCTTGTATTATACATGTACATGACAAAACGATTGTGCATATGCTTGTTAAATACTGGGTACAAAACAGATATGAAGAAATCGGACAGGGAAGACAACGCTCAACTTAACCAACCGAGCACAAAACACATTAACAACACAGCGCACGACTACATTGGGCATTGCCCAAGTCAAGTCAAAATTTCAAGTTAAACTTATTTGTTGTCGGATTTTTTTATAACAAAGTAAACATAAGCTATGTTTACCTATTGACCGATCTTCCAATGTATTATAATCTTAAGATTCGGTTACATCTAAATTGATTGAAATATTGGTCACAAGCTTATTTGATACTGTTCTCATGCGCCACAGTGGCTTTACTGATTTTATTGTGCCCCACACTTATTTATAAGTGGAGGCATACCGCATTGGCGCTGTCCTATGTCGTACGACCGCAGGTTACTCAAATATTGTGTGTTGAACTCCTCACAAACCACTGGGCGGAGTTGCTTTTACATTTTACATATTAAAAACTTTTATGTGTAGTTGACCGTACAGGATGGGTTTTTGCTCGGTCAAATTTGACCAGAGTTACGACCCTTTGTTACTGTAACTTTAAACCTTAATGGAGGCATCCGTGTCGATGGACACATTTCTAGTTTCAAATATTTTTCTATTGACACGTACACTCGACAACATTCCGCTGGCTTAGAATGAGAAGGTCTATAAAAATCTATATTTTGAAAAAAACGAGGAAAAACTGTCTTAGATTTACTCTTACCCTATGGGAAAACAAGCTTTTACAACTTCAATTTAGTTCAGATTTTCATGAAAGGCTTATAAGAAGCGCGTTATGGTGCAGATTTTATATATTTATCAGTCTTATAAGGTGGTAAATAGTTGTAACCGACCTTCTCATTCAAAACAAACGATTAATCTTTGATACCAATTACAGACAAGTTCTAATTAATGAACGCCGACTAACAGACGTGTAACAAAGTACTCTAAATACATAACCGGTCGTATTGTGTTGTAGTATTTATTAATAAGATTATCAAATATAGAAACACTATGATAGTTAGAGACATATTAATCAATGCTTTTATACCATATTCCCTTCTTATCTTTCACTTAGACGTCTAGCCGAAATTAGCCCTTTGGGCTTTACTACATTGTCTTCGCTAATGCAAGTAAGCGGTAAAATCCATTCCATATAACTGGCGATTAAGCTGCTCCCCCATCGAAGGCAGTGTTCCAAGAAGCAATGATAATTATTTCAAAATCGGAAACTAACCAGAAATTCGGCGTTATTTATGAAGTTCATATTTGAGGTGATTAGATATTTGGTGCCTAGTAGAAAAATGGAGGGTTCGAATGTTGGTATACTTTGTTGATAAAGCGATTATGTAAGACAATCGTATCATTTGACTTAAGTCATTTTGCCATTGGCCATTATTCTCTTTTTCTCTCGTAAACCCTATTGTTTCGTTAACACAATTGATGATTAATAAGATTGAGAATAGAGGAAGGGTTTGTTGATCAAATATTCGTACATATTCACAAATGTAACAAGCTTGCGGTTATGTTCACATGGAAATTTTCATCATTTTCTTAAGAAATCCTGGAATTTCTAATCGAAAATTTGAGCTTACTTAAGATATCTTCCGGACGTACCAAGGGAACTGTATTGTATAAGAAACAAACAGTGTAGAAAAACGCTTGGCGCCGTTACTTTTACGTTTGCAAAGGAATATGTGGTTAAAAACCGTGTTTCATTCAAGAGGGATACTTTAATGGCGTCATGCTTGACGTCAATTTCTTGTTCGATTTTGTCTACGAATTAGTTGGTTCATATTCTCAATGGATTCAACGTTCTGTATTATTTGATATAAACAATAAATCAGTTCAGGGGATATAATGATATAGATATTTCATAATACGTTAGACATAGATGGAATATTAAGTAACTGTAGCATGCTATATTAGCATAGAAATTGCGGAAGTGACGTTTATACGCAACCATGAATATTTATATCGATCTGTGATAGGGGATATTGTAACATGGTCAGTTTTATATTGTCTTAAAATGCGTTCAAATTGTCTAGAACATATATTTCAGAAGCTTTAGCTTACAATAAACCTGTTGATTCGAACTTTCCTGGATTTAACCGTTTATTGTGTGTTTGTACGTATTACGAGGAGTTTTTTTGGCAACATTTTGAAAAATTAACGTCTTTAGGCTTCGCAGTTTAGTAGCACCGTGTTTTTTATCAGCTTGCAAGAAACCTGTTGATTCGAACTTTCATGGATTTAACCATTTCTTGTGTTTTGGTACGTGCTACGTGTTGGGGATTAACGAATTTATATACCATCCAAACGAACGCCTTTGGGCTCCGCAGTTTAGGGGCACCATGTTTTAATAAGTGTATGAATTTAAAAACAAGGTATTAATCGCAAGAAAGTATTAAATACTAGTAGATTTAAGTATGCATTTAGATATCGCGTCCTGGATTCATGGATAAAAATGGATATAATATCTGAACTGTGTAAACATTTCTGTTAAGTTTTAACACGGCGACCTTACAGTCATGTTAGGACTAGAGATGTCGGTTGTGAAATTGTTAGCCTCTACCCCAAACCCTAACGAACAAGCTGAACAGTCCAATACTCACTGTAACAGATATCGAATGACCGATAATGACGTATTACACTCTTCTGGAGAGAAGGTGAGTAATGGTGAAATATATCTAATAATGATAGCTAGATTTTGAAGTTATGACGTCATTTTCGATGACGTCATGGCGTCAAACATAATTATACACGCGTTACACGCTTCTTGAGATATTGTGATTTTAAAAATGTGTCTTATTTCGTAATTGTATTATCTTTTTTCGACGATATGACGTCATTGCTTGTGACGTCATTACTGGTGACGTTATGACGCCAAACATATGTACCGAGTACATAAAGAAACGCAAGATAATTTTTATATAGGGCTATATGTTAGCCTATAACTTTCTTCAACAAACGTGAATGCACCGGTAGAAGCCTTGTTAATCTAAATTGGCTTAGTAAATCAGGGGCTATAACTCTGTGATAACGTTGAATCGTGTTGCACGGCTGTGACAATACAAGGTGTTTAAAAATGGTGGCAAAGAAGTATGTCAAATTGAAAGCAATGCGATGGTGAATTTCAACAAACTTGAGTTTTAACAATATTATTTGTTAATTGTTTTGGTTAACATTTCCCTTCAGGAGCCATGTAGTTCTTTTTAAATGTTTGATGGCGTAACATGGCTATACAAATGCAGGTGTTTATTATGTTAAACACGCATGTAAAGTTTGAAAGCAATGTCCTTCGACTTAAAAACTATTCGCGTTTCAACATATTGAAGGTATTGGTTAACATTTTAAATCAGAGGTCATAATTCTTTTTCAATGTTAGTACGTTTAAAAATCGAATGTATCAATGGTGGTTAACACCGACTTTATGACAATGTCTTGCTGAACAATGACACTATTTGAGTTTCAACATCTTGAAAGGTTTAGTTAACGTTCCAATGGTTCAGACGAATGAAATGACGAACATGACAACCGCTTTATATCACAGACACCAGAAGACACAGGGGCTACTGGTGTAGGATTATACAAACGAAATCCTTTTTCCAATCAGAATGATGATTATGCACCACTTAATTTATAATGCTCTCCGATGATGAACAATTATTTGGTGTGTATTGCTTTTGATGAACGTTTTGTCTTACAGATTTCACTATCGTCGGGTATACGTCTGTTGTGATATGTTATCATTTAACACACCACGATTCATGAATTGTGATATCATAGATAAATATACTATGTTTTGTTTTGCAGATGTTTCTATAAATAGAATGAATTATTTGTCGAATATATTGGAGTACGTGCAGTTCGACAGCATACTAATCATAGGGACTACTTAAAAACGAATTTGAAACGGTGAATGAAGCTGATTTGTTACAGTAAAGAGTGCGTGAGGTCTCACAATGTATTGTTCTAGGCAAAGTGTTTTAGTATCCAGCTGTTCACACACAACATGCACACACAAGATGAGCTTTCCATTATAAATATTTAAGAGTTCGTTATACTCATCTGTGTCGCCTCCAATTGAAGAGTGTAATTACCATACACGTTTGTTAATGTTTAGTGAAGAATATTTACTGAACTGATTCGCGTTAGTTAAGTAATAATGTACGTTGAATAAATGCACTATTTATTGTCTTCTTACATGTATAATAATTATGTATGTATTGTCTGTTGAATGGTTTTCGATGTGTGACATTCTGCAAATTTGTTGGTTGCCCAGAACAAAGCTGCAACATTTTGTCCAGTAAGACATGTACACTGTTTATGTCGAGTGTTGGTAGGCGACTTTGCCTTGTGATGTGTGGACGTTCTTGAACACTGTTCTGTTTTGTGTCTTTCGTACACTGCTATTTCGGCTTGGTCATTTTTTTCATGTTCGATATGTTCTTTGTATCGAAAGTTTAGTACGAAACCATTTGAAAATTCAGGTTTACCGGCAATTTCGATGAACCTTACAATTGAGCGGACACTTTTTCCAAATATCACATTCACATATAGTTAATATGTATTAAATATCATTTAAACTTGAACTTAGACATGAACTTATTTCAAATATGACAGTAAAATGTATTAGTGTACATATATGTTCCAATGAAAGCCCTAATGTATCCATTATGTATAGAATGCAAAGAATCTGCAAATAAATCGCTGGGATAGAATAAGAAGATCGTAAGAACAAAAACAATATTTTGAGAAAACAAGAAAAAACTGTCTGAAATTTACTCTATACTGATGGAAAACAAGCTTTTACTACTTCATTTTGGTCAACAAGTTCCGATTTTCATGATAATAGGCTAATAGGAATGGTATAGATTTCAATTATATATTAGTCTTAAAAGGTCGTAAGTAGTAGTTACGACCTTCTCATACTAAGCCAGCAAAATGATGATTGTATTTCACGTTCCCATCAATTTTCTTGGCACAGTTTGTAATCTATCACATATGACATGTTGGATTAATATATAGATGCATAAAATAGCATGTAATTATGTTCGACAAATGTTTCAAACTGTTTTTGTGTGCTATCATACACACGGCCATTGTATAATAATTGATAAAGCATCGTTATGTTTTCGGTCTGGTCAGGTTTTTTGTAGTTTTTTTACAAGATAACAATTAAATGGTTGCTCTTGTAATAAATCTGGGTATGTTAATGTATTGAAACCTGAAGGAAATACGTATTGGCTGTTCTGTTACATAACATTGTTAATTCTGACACGCATTATGTAATAAATAGTTATAAAAGTGTTCGGTATCGTACAACTATGACAGTGCAATGTATAGAGCTGATATTGAATAAGCATTGAGTGGTATACAATACCGGAATTATCTGGATTTTAAGAACAGGACGGCATTTAACATTGTCTTAGTGCTACCGGAGTTACTCCCCTTTCTAATCTGTATCCCCTTTGAGTATGAAAACAATAGTTAGATAATCGGCGTTAGTTAAATGCTCTGCTGGATTCCTGTAACATAATAACCTCGGAACATATTCAGAATTGTGAATCATGTTGTAATACAACCTATGATTTCAGCGAATGCATGCAACGCTATGAAACAATCAAATTTGTGTCATAGTTTTCAATACAAGACAGCAACATAATTTGTGCTACGATCGCAACATCGTTCCCCCCACATTTCAACTGTGTGTTATCTGTACAACTATTAATATCGATAAAGTTAATTCACCATTTATCTATAAACGAGACAAAAACTTAGTGTTCGATTTAAACAGATAGAACTTTTATCTGACGCAATTTTCTGCAGAGAGTATGGTACATTTGCTTACCTCAACTGGTATCCACCATATAATTATAGACCCAGATACTGATATTTACGACTTTCCATTCAAGGGACGCAACTATAACTTTACTATCGTATGAAGGCTTTGTTTGAGTAATTGCTGAAATGGAAAGCGCAGACATAACAATACAAATATCAGATGCGTTCCTATATCATCCACACAGGCAACGCAACAATTTGTATATTGGTAATTTGTGGGAGCGAAAATAATCCGATAATTCATTTTGGGCATGTTCCCTACATGTGAAGATATTCTCAATTGCTTATGAAAGAGCAATTTGTTGCTGAATAATATTTGATACAAGTAGGCAAAAGTCAGTCTTAAATAAAAGCACGTTATTACCGAAGAATATGTAATTGGTCAAACGTCAGATTTTAATAACAGCACGTTATTACCGAAGAATATGTAATTGGTCAAACGTCAGTTTTTAATAACAGCACGTTATTACCGAAGAATATGTAATTGGTCAAACGTCAGTTTTTAATAACAGCAAAAGGCTGAAAATGAAATGAACAAATATCGGAATTTTTGGTACTCAGCAATTATTTGACTGGACTTATTCATCGTGTTGTTCTTCATTAATGAAACTGAAATTTTGTCCATTGTTGCTTTAATACGACAGTTGCATTACAAATGCAAACTGTACGTATAATCTTTGGATAATAAACATATAAGACAAAATAGAATTTTAGAATTTCTATGTGCGAGTTTATTTTTGTAACGTGTTTCTATCACGTTGGCGTGGTTATATCGTTGGCGCGGAATGTGAAGTACCAAATGATATGTTGAGAATACAAAGAAAAAAACTGTCCGAAAATAACTCTTCACTTATGGTAAAACAAGTTGTTTCAACTTTAGTTTTGTCAACATGGCAAGCTTTGAATTTCATGAAAATAGACTCATAAGAAGCGTATAAGGTCGTAAGTAGTACCTTCTCATTCTAAGCCATTGATATACACAAAGTCTGAGTGCATTTCTATTATTGGAAATATTCGCCCAATCTCTCATATCGATGGCTTAGAATGAGAAGGTCGTAACTACAAAATCAATATATTAAGAAAACAAGAGAAAACTGTCTGTAATTTACTCTTCACCTATGGGATAACAAATTTTTAAAACTTCAATTTGATCAACATGACAATTTCAGATTTTCATGAAAATAGGTTCATAAGAAGCGCCCTGTGAAGCAGAATTCAAATCTGTATGTGTCTTATAAGGTCGTAAGTAGGCATTCTAAGCCAGCGATATATACAACGTTTGAGCTAATTTCTATTATTGGAAATATTCGCCCAATCTCTCATAGATGAACTAAAGCGAAAACCTTTAATATCCTAACCATGCATCAATACTTCGAGAGATCTCCCTACTCATGTCTATGTAGACATCAATTCATTCCCTGCTCTTAAACAGTGGCCACGCAATAGTTCCAACGAGACTTGATATTGTAATACAGTAATATGTTAGCCACCATAAATTTTATAGATAAGAATACCCTGGGGTAGTGTTAACCTTATTATTACAACTAATTGCCACACTATTCTGATGTTTCTTTTATGAAAATCATTAATAAATTAACAGTTAATATGATGTGCTGTAAAATTGGGATCCTTGTTAGAAGAATAAGCTCATCCCCACACGTACAATCACATTTGTTGTATTCTAATTTCCAGTCGTGGATTTCGTGAACACACGCATCCCTCTACTACATGTATATGACAACAGCAATGTATACGTATGGTTTATTTGCTGTCACTTATCATCGCCTCCGGATAATCCATATGGACGAGGCCCCCCAGTAAGAAAAATTAAGTCATCTTTAGGTTACGGGGGATAGTACAGATACAGGGCGTTTACTCGTTCCAGAGACACCACTGGTTCTTTTACATGCCAGGTGTATAGCACCCATACACGGGACCTTGGTTTTAAAGTCTCGTAGAAAAGACTATTCATAAATTAAGTTGGTCAACCCTGTATACATAGTGGATAGTATAGTTTATAATATGCAATATTGAATAAGTTGGGGGTGTTAAACGCATTAACATTGGTTGATTAGTTCGTTGTACACAATCCCGTGCAATCTCATTTTGTAAAATGTTTGTTCATTGTTTTCCAAAGTCAAAAATCACCGAATGTTACGCAGTACTCCATTCACATTTCTGGCCTAGAATGAGAAGGTCGTAAGCACAAAATAAATATTTGAGAAAAATTTAAGTAGCGTTCGGAAGAGAATTCGAAGGCCAAACCCCAACAGAGAACATCAGAACAAGAAAGGCACACAACACTTAAACAGAAAACAATATCATAGATGATTTCATGCGCATACCGCTCGAACAAACATGGCACAAACAACAATAAAAACAATCAATGGAAAAGAAACAAGACTGCATTCAGTAAACGCTTTGGAAGCTTTGTCCATAAAAATAGCTAAGGCATTCAGGGGGCCATACTTCCGTTGAGAGTTTAATATGACTTTGACAATGTATTGTGTTTATGATGTTAAAGGAGTATGCCAAGTTTGAAAGCAATGCCTCGATGGACTTATTTGAAATATTTGAGTTTAAACATTTTCTGAGGAACGGACGGACATGACAATCACTGTATGTCTTCTGCATCAGTAGATACCGGGGCATAAAATCTACACAATCTCCTCTGATATTATCAGGGGCAAACATACATACATCTTAGACAAGGGCAATCATACATTCCATATGGACGAGGCCCCCAGTAAGAAAAAATTAGTCATCTTAGGTTTCGGGGGATATTACAAATACAGGGCGTTTACTCGTTCCAGAGACACCACTGGTTCTTTTACATGCCAGGTGTATAGCACCCATACTCGGGACCTTGGTTTTAAAGTCTCGTAGAAAAGACTATTAATAAATTAAGTTGGTCAACCCTGTATACATAGTGGACAGTATAGTATATAATATGCACTATTCAATAAGTTGGGTGGTTGTTAAACGCATTAACATTGGTTGATTAGTTCGGTGTACACAATCCCGTGCAATCTCATTTTGTAAAACGTTTGTTCATTGCTTTCCAAAGTCAAAAATCACCGAATGTTACGCAGTACTCCATTCACATTTCTGGCCTAGAATGAGAAGGTCGTAAGCACAAAATTAATATTTTGAGAAAAGTTGAAAAAAACTTGTACGAAAAATACTATTTATGTATGGGAAAACAAGCTGGTTTAACTTCTGTATGGTCAACATGTCAAATTTTGATTTTCACAAAAATAGGCCCATAAGAAGCCCCTTGTGGTGCTGATTTTAAATAAGTATCAGTCTAATAAGGTCGTAAGTAGAAATGACTACCTTCTTATGTTAAGCCAACGATCTCCGAATTTCTGCAAATATTTCAAGGTGAGGAAAAATGCTGAGTTTCTATTGAGGTCGAATAATCGACTCAGATTAACATACACAGTTGAGACAAAGAGGGACAATTGTTTGTTTATGTAAAATTATCCAGTACCATATGTTTGGGATTATCTCCAACTTGTTTGTTATAGTTTATAGGTGCCTTCAAGTGTGAGTGTGTGATGTTGGTGCTTTGCTGGGTGATATACTAGACTACTAGTACTTGTAGTTCTTGTCGAGGGCGTGTCTATTTTTAACCCTGGGTGGTATAAGTCAAACGTAGACAACTGCAATAATTATTTTTTCTACAGTAATACCCCGTACAATAGGTTTAAGATTAACTGTGTCGAATGTTCTCTTTTGATGTTGTCTTTCTATCAGTCGCTTAGTCATACAGGCAGATTTCATTCGGTCATTGTCTTATTTCTTTGTGCGGGGACTTGAACTTTTAATAATTTTTAGGGGTTGTGTGTGGGCATTTCTCCGTGTAGTTGTCTTGTTATCGTTACTGTTTTCTGTGTTTGGCTGGTTAAGTTGAGTGTCGCCTCCCCTGTTCGATTTCATCATATCTTTTTAACTGAACACTTCTATTGTAAGACAGCTACAACATTAAATAGACAGTATCTATAACCGATAATTCAGGGTAAGCAGCGTTCGGAAGAGAATACAAAGTAAAAACCACAACAGAGAACATCAGAACAAGAAAGGCACACAACACTTAAACAGTAAACAATATCACAGATGATTTCATGCGCATACCACTCGGACAAACACGACACAAACAACAATAAAAACAATCAATGGAAAAAATACAGGACTGCATTCAGTAAACGCTTATGCCCGCCCCCCCCCCCCCCCCCCCGATGGAAACTTCCTCCATATAAAATAGCTAAGTCATTCAGGGGCCATACTTTCTTTGAGAGTGTAACATGATTTTGAAAATGTATTGTGTTTATGATGGTAAAGGAGTATGCCAAGTTTAAAAGCAATGGCTTGACGGACTTAAAACATTGACGCTTCAATATCTTGTAACGTACGAACGGACAGGACAGTCACTATATTCCTCCTGCAACAATCACGATCACATCCAACAAGGACAACACACAATGACTGCTTGCAATCAACAGAAGAAACCCAATATGCCAGGAACAGTCATCGTTTCCTTTTTTATCGTAACTTCAAAATTACATCCTGAAACGTTAAAAAATGAATAAACAACATTCTGATGCAAATTTGAGTGCAAGGAAACCTTCTATATATACTTTAATTCAAGTTTTTCTTTTTACAATTTTGTTTGACTATAAGTAAATTTCATTGTATGTAGAGCTCAATATTGCTTGATTTGAAACGCATAATAGAGCTGCTCATTTGACTTATTGATTAAAAACGAATTTATCATATCTACCAAAACATTGTTATCATCTTTACATGTGTTATTAATTCATATATCATACTAATCATATAATAATTCATGGTATGCATATATTGTATGCATATTGTATGCTATCATTCTATCATTAGGCCTGTGATTTTATTGTTCGCTTTATCAACCAAACGGTCATAAAAATCTAAATCAAAACGTCTGCTCCTTATTTTTCATTCAGACATTTTTACTGCGACCCTATTTTTCTAAAATATGTGTTTTCTTATACTTCTTCTCTCCCTTGCTTACAAATTGATTAGCCAATTAACGCCCCACCTTTGTGGACCAATTGGACCTCCATTGTTTCAAATTATTGGCATATTTGAAAAGAAAAATGCCCCCAATTTTGAATTAAAGGCTATTTGAATAGATATTTCGTCACTTGTTTTGAGTTGAAGGCTACTTTGATAAGATATTTCCTCACTTGCTTTGAGTTGAAGGCTACTTTGATAAGATATTTCCTCACTTACTTTGAGTTGAAGGCTTCTTTGATAAGATATTACCTCACTTGCTTCGAATTGAAGGCTAATGAATAAGATAGTAGCTCACTTGCTTCGAATTAAAGGATAATTTTGTAAGATATGAGTTGAAGGCTAATTTGATAAGATATTACCTAACTTGCTTTGAGTTGAAGGTTTTTTGATAAGATGTGTCCTCACAAGCTTTGAGTTGAAGGCTAATTTGATACGATATTTCCTGACTTGTTTTGAGTTGAAGGCTACTCTGAAATGATATTACTTCACTTGCTTTAAAATCATGACTTACTCGATAATTTTTTAGCTTACTTGCCCTCAATTGTCGGCCACTCTTTGATAACCCATTCACCTTCCTGGCTTTCAATATTCTTAAAGGTTAATACATAATATATTTTGTATAAGAAATGTACTGTCTAATCATGACTTTGATAAAGATAACAGAAGTTTTAAGAAAATGTTATGATGGCAATGGTTTCTTTATTCCTACATGCGCTACGACTAGGATTTTGTTTTGTACCGGGTTAATGTATTATCATGATACACGATGCAACTTCATATTGTATTTAAAATACCAAAAATGAGATACTGCTGATGTTGAATATTTCTGCGTTTTGTCATGGAATTTACCAAACGCTAAACCGAACCATTCGTTATTCCGATATATCCCAACAGAACATGAGACAATAGGTCGTAGGTCCCCCAGATAAATGCAGTGTGTTTTATTGATAATGCTATATTCCCATTGATATGTCTATAAAAGGTCACTTCGCTTGTTGGTACATTAATATCTCGTCTCTATTAAAACACCAAAACCCATTGCATTGTGCAACGTGTTATGGAACCGCATGCAACTAGCGTTTTGTAGTTCTTGGCAGAAAATACGCCGGAATGTGAATTATATTGTGTTGGATTTTTAAAAAGGTCTTTTTGGTCACGTGATGTCGAAAGGTTGGCGTGTGGTGTGAAATGGACAATTCTTCATTGAAACGTGGTTACTTTAACACGGCACATGTTATTGGAATATAGGTCCGCCAGGATGCAGCAGTTAAGTTGTAGTATATTTGCTTGCATACTAAATATTACGATGTATTTCTTTATAAACTGCCGAGATTAGCCTTTATTTGCCAGTGTGCTTTCTACTGAAACATAGGAAGTGTACAAGTGCCACCGCCCGTATTTCAACCCGGGTTCCCCAGACAAGGCGTCAAAGGCGCTATCCACTGAGCTACGGAAGCACTCGTCACGATGTGTATGGTACTTTTTTACATTTAAGTATCTCAAAAATGTTAATCGAAAATTAAAAGTATGGGTTTAAACAACAACAATGTTTTTTGTTTCAAATAAGCATGATTGCAAATTCTATTCGGGTTTGGCCAAGTGTTCGAAGAATTCAATTCGATTCATTCACTATTTTCGTATTATCCCGGGTATTCGGATGGAATATTGTAAAACAAGTTACGTTGATATAAATAGTAACATAATCGGGACTTACTAATTATTTCGGATGACACTAGTTTTAAAATCGAATAGAAGTTTGTAAAATCAACGTTTGTTACTATAAATAGTAACTCATTCAGGACTATCTTCATTTCGGATGGTACCCGGTAAAACGGATATAATACAGAGCTTCGGCTTTTTTAATGGTCCGTTCTTGTATTTTGTGTATATAAAACTCGCATTATCGTCTGCTTTTTTGGTACTTGTGCTTCATAAAATTGTGGCTAACATTTGTAAGTCACATCATTCGTATGCCTCCGTAGCTCAGTGGTGTGTACGCTGGTCGCCTAATTCGACATCCCGGGTTCAAATCGAGGTGGAAACACTCACATGTCAGCTATTTTTCAGCAGAAATTTGACTTGCAAATGATGGTTTTGCTCAGCATTTTTGTAATGACAACTATCACTGATCACGTATCATGATTATATTGAACTTATTTATAATAAGCGCATATTTTGATTGATTGTCTGCCTTCACTGTAAAACGTATTAAATTTCCAAACCCTTCAAGCCTTCAATAACTCAGATAGATATACTTGTATGTAATATAAAAGTGCTCTATAACGACATTCGGGGGATATTTTTGCCAAACAGACATGTCCCGCAGCGTCCGCATGTTTGTTGTACTTGTATCACAGCTATGGTTATGCTAAGGTTCAATAAACTGTATATTGAACAGTACACATATGAGGATGTTGGAAAATAAACGTTGGCTAACCCAAAACTTAAAAAGAGAAAGAAACTTATTTGAAAACTATTACATTTTGAAATTAACGTTTTCCTTGTACTTAAATAAATTTAATATATCAAATTATTGCGGGTTAGTATAGCGAGTGCGTTTAATCTTATATAACACGTGTGTAGTAGAACGTTATACTACATGGGTGTGTTTTCAAATATTCCATGGTATATGCCAGAGGCTCGCTTAATAAATTTGCAAAACTCATTTAATATGAATTCATATCAATTGACAACTCGTGATAGATCCTCTATAAGTCAAATAGCGACTATTCATATACGTACAACACAGACTATTTCTACTGTATATAACGCGATGTTATGTCGAAGCATTTATTATGTCATATACAGAGATGAGAAGCTTTAGATTATAAATTACAGCATATTATTAGAACTAATTGTCGCTGACTTTTATTAGCACTTGGTTCAGTTCATAAATATTTTTCGGGGGTGTATGCTCCCAAAATTATTTATTAATTGGTTTGTAGAAAACAGCGACTCAGACATTTTGCGGAACAATTCTCCCTTTTATCTATTCCTTTCATCTTGTATTGCTAATTACTTGTTCCTGGTATGTAAATCAAGTATTTGAATATTTGCTCATTTGTTGCCAGCGTCAAAACAACTCCTTGACTTGTCGTTGTTGTTATTGTGAATATTTTTTTATCATAAGCAACACGTTCAATCTAACGGTGTTTTGTGACTGGCCTATTGGCACGAGTCTCGCGTGCTTCACGCATACACAGGTACGGATTCTTGTCAATTACTACCATCTGTCAAAGGTACCGCCATACACTATGTGCAGGTTGACGCTTGAGTAAATAATACATGTTGTAAAATCAAGCGTCTGACGCTGCAGAGTTTTGTCGTGGTTAAGGAGAAGACTGATGAATTAGTTATGGTGGAACTATGTTTTCTTCGCGTAGTGTTACATAATTTAGTACTAAGGACTTATTAAGCGTAGGAATTTAGTGATTTGTTGACAAAGTGGTAGAGAGGACTTTAAAACTATGGAATAATTCAGGAATTGTTTGCAAATACGTTCGTCAGTGCTAAAATGACAGAAGACTGAATCATTCACAATGGCATTTTGTTTACATTCAAAAACAGACAAAAACTCGAATCCGCTATTGTTTGTAACAGACGTGGTAATTGGTCAATTGTAGAGAATGTTGACCACTGATTGGTCTAACTTCACGAAGCTCTTGTTTTTTGAAACACTTGTTGTCTAGTTGTTCGTCACCGGCGCATGCGCAAAGATGATGGGCTACGAAATGAATTTGATTAATATGATGGCCAAGGAGGAGGCCATATATTATAACAGCGATCATGAGGACGACTGTAGTCGGAAAAGTTCAAATCGTTCGTCGTCTGAAAAACCAATTCTTCACAAAGCGATCGGAGAACAGGTTTGAATCCATCATTCATAGTCACATGTTAAAGCGACAAACAGTATAAGTCAGTATAATACTGTTGAACCTGTGTCGGTAGACAACTCAATTAAGCTGCCCCCTTAGTCAAAAGAGCAGTCAAAAATGTGTTAAAGCATATGTATTCAATATGTGAACCATATTACTTTGCGACAGGACGTTGTTGATTAGGGCTGTAACTTAACTGTATTTAGACAGTCAACAGGCGTGGTATAAAATCTGGTATTCGATGTTTAACAGTTTAGGTTGTTTGCTCTTAATGTATTCTAAGCAGACATGCATTCAAATTGTACTCCAAGTTTGATGTTACAAACCAGGCAGTTTCTTGGTACATATGCATTTCAACTGGACTTTAGTATACTCCCTTCCTCAGAAAAATGTTTGTTGTTTAGATGACCAATAGATAAGGATTTTTAGTGGGGGCATATAGTAATAGGGGCATGTGCTGTAAATTGGTAGGGGCGTTCTTTGTGATTGAGAACATGGTCTGTAAAAGGACGAACATAATACATGGAATGAGGGCATGTGGTCGATATTTGAATGTAATTTGTATTCGATATATAATGAAACATCGATGTGTGTGTAAAATACGTTATTTCCGCCATTTTGGTTAAATCACTGCACATCGCCATTGTTTGGGTGACGCCGGACCCTTTCTGTGAAGATTCAAAGATCAGAAACCACGCTTAACTAAAGATTACTTTGATTTTAAGGGTAGATAACTGTGAATGGTCTTGTATTTATCGTGCTAGGGTTGTGGCGACTTAACACCAATCAATAGATACTGAGTACACAAACCTGCTTACGTTTTGCTTTGAGCGCGACAAGACAAATATGTCAAACCATATAACATTGAAACAGCTAGTACACAGTACAGCCGTTTCGTTTTTTCGAGGGCGTGATCTGATTGGTCGAGGGTGGGATCAAGGGTATAGCCTTCTCCTAAATATTTAGAAATGTTGAAAATGCAATATTTATTTCTCTAATGCAATTAACCGCAAGTTGCTTATACATTTTGTACATACTCATATTTAGGAATCAAGTCTCAAGTCTTGTTATTATTCCCTTATTGCATAGACATTGTGTTCACATTGCATTCACATCGTATAGGCATCGTTATTCGCATTGTTTTCACATTAGCACATTCCTCTCACAATCTAACACTAGGTTACACCCTTCACCGTCTACAACTACCGAAGTTCATGGCATCATATTTTATTTGCACTATACCGAGGTGTAGTACGAAGATTTTGACCCGACCAAGGTATAGTACGGAGATCTTAACCCGATTCTCAACCATCAATCAGCATAATTCATCAGGTGATATATTGTCTATATTTATTTATCACATAAACCACGGCGCGAGAGTTTAATAAAGCTCAGAGGCAGAGCCTTGTATTTTAGCACTTTTATTCAACTCGTTTAATAAATTCAATATGAAAAGACACGCATGTAAGATCCTCTATAACCGTAATTAACCGCGATACAATTCTGCACAATTCAATGAATTAAGGTTATGTTCTATGTCTTTCATAATACATTTTTCATTTTAATTCAGAAGGATAACAGTTGGTAATACACAATTCTCCATAACAGGCATAATTGTCTTATTGGTCCCTATTCACATGCTCAGTTTCATAAACCTAGCTAGAAAACTGTTTGAGTTATCACAGGATCCAGATTTTATTGACGGACTGGCGGATGGGCGGACGGCAAACCTTATATTGCTAGGGAAATACACACAACAACCACGACAAGGAAATCCCGAGAGCAGCACCAAATAGTCATTGCCCAAAACATGTGTGTCCTGTTTACAATTATATGGACATATACGGAAACGAATGTTGACGATATCCTTGGTACGGAACGTGACATTTACCATTTCTCCTTTGACGCTTATAATTATGTACGTTTCGACAATTTGCTGATTGTTTTCACACGAAAACTGTAGCCCTTGTTTACAAAAAACCATTTGATGAAAACGGGTACTTTATTTATCTATTGTTATACATATACTACACTACCGTATGCGCTTGTCATTGTGTACTGTTGTTTCTGCTGACTAATGTGCTCAATGTTATATCGATCATTAAATTTTGAACAGTTTAATGGCGATTGGTACAGAGATCAGTAACACAACGACATAACTACACGGCTAATGCTCACACAAAAGCCAATGAAAATATTAAAAGTCCAAGTCCATGTCGCAAAAATGCAGGATGAACCAATGTTAAAAAATATATACAAAATAGCGGTGATCCTAAAAGACCGAATGAAACGCAGCCAAGACCCGACCAAGCTCCCCATGCATGTCCCGCTGCAGGCCGACCTAGTTTCAGAAATATATATCAAATGAGGCATAACTATGACGTTACCTAGGACAGTGACCAAACGTTTTCTTATAACTTTTTGTCATCTTTTAGACAGTTTGTTGGTGATTTCTTCTGGTGGTCATTTTATCATCTTTCGGACAGTATATGAGCGTTTGCTGATTTTTTCAGGTAGCTATTTCATCACCTTTTGAACACTTTGTGGGTGAGTGTTGCATTATTTTGGCCGCTTTTCGTCATCTTTAAAACATTTTGTGAGTATTTGCCGATTTCTTCATATGATTATTATATTGTATCATCTTTAGGACACATAAGATGCGTTTGATGTTTTCTCCAGGTAGCATTTTGTCATCCATTTGGACATTATGTGAGTTTTCGTTGCTTCCTGCAGACAGTTGTTTATTTTCATTTGGACAGATTGCGATTGGGATCTTATTTTTAGAGGTAGCTTTTCTTATCATCTTTTGGACAGTTTTTGAGTGTTTGTTTGTATAGTGAGGTAGCTTTTTGTAAATCTTTGTTTCTGTTTTGGTCTGGTAGCTGCTTTCTTCATGTAGCCATTGTATCACCGTTTAGACAATTTGTGAGTGCTAGCTGCTTAATTCATAATCTTTGTGACAGTATCGACTGGTAGCTGCTTTGGTGTAGTATATATCGCTGGCTTAGAACAAGAAGGTCGTAACTACCAAATCGATATATTGAGAAAACAAGAGAAAACTGTCTGTAAGTTACTCTTTACCTATGGGAAAAAACGTTTTTAAAACTTCATTTTGGTCAACATGTCGATTTCAGATTTTCATGAAAATATGCTTATAAGAAGCGCCTTGTGAAGCAGATTTCAAATATGTATGAGTCTTAAAAGGTCGTAACAGGTAGTTACGACCTTCTAGTGCTAAGTCATCGATATGTTATATCAATTTGGACAGTTTGTGACAGGTTATTGATTTCTTTTGGGTATCTACTACAGCTGGTTTCACTGTATAATTTGAATATCTGTACGCATTCCATGATAGCTCGTTGGACATTGTTTTTGTGTTTGCTCCTCTATCCATGTAACCGAAGTGTCATCTTTTGGACAGTTAGTGAGTGGTTATTCCTCTCTCTAAATGGTTTGGACATTGGTGGCGGGTAGTTGGTTTCTTCGGGTAACCATCATTTCGAGTTTTACTATAATGATTTGAATACCTGTAATTATGTCATGGCAGTATGTTGGACATGCAGAACAACGTGATGATTAATCCTTACTTCTACGCAATAATTGATATAACAAGCAGGGGTATTAGTTGTATCTTATCTCGGAGAAGTCTCCTACTGTTGAATAGTCTGTTCTATTTATAGCAACATCCAGTGTGTCACAGTAACTGAGAGGTACAGGTATCTTGAAAGAATGTGTGACAAACCATGGTATAAATAGACCGCGCTTTACAAAGACCATGTTATACAAAAATCGTGTTTACAGAAATCTTGTATAAAATACCGTGTTTACAGAAATCGTGTTATAAAAATACCGTGTTTACGGAAACCATGTTATAAAAATACCGTGTTTACAGAAACCATGTTATAAAAAATACCGTGTTTACAGAAAACCGTGTTATAAAAATACCCTGTTTATCGAAATCGATTTAAAATACCGTGTTTACAGAAACAGTGTTATGAAATGTTTACAGGGACCATGCAATAAAAAGGTTGTATTTACAGAAACCAGGCTATAAAACGACCGTGTTTACAGCAATCGTGTAATAAAATACTGTGTTTACAGAGACCGTGTTATAAAAATACCGTGTTTACAGAAACCGTGTAATAAAAATTCCGTGTTTACAGAGACTGGGTTATAAAAACAGACCGCGTTTATAGATATCGCGTTATAAAAAACGATGTACCAAAACCTTATAATAAAATACCGCAACCGTATTACCAATGGGTTTATGTGTAAATTAAATAAGTATGTCATATTGGTGGACCTTATTGAAAATTGATATTAACTGTCAAATATGTAATCCACAATAAATAAAGTCGTTATTATGATTATTATTGGCTGGTCAATGCTCTTTTCAACCATTTTCATAACAATGAAATAATATGTGTGTTCAACATTTTTGTATTTTGGACATAGAATAAAAGCTTATTTGACGATGCTAAATAATCAATGTTCCATACCATTCAAGTACTCTTTATCGCTCACGTCTCGTTCGGCGCATCTACTAGGCCAAATAACGTCGATTCTTGGGTATGAATTTATTTTACCGCCTACCGTGTCCTGTACCCTTTATTTCGACGGGTTTTGTACGCGATTGAAGGTCGCGTTAGTTCCTCACCACATAATAAGTTATTAGCAAAGTTCCTTCATCTAAATTTCTGTCTAATCAGTTCCACAGGTTACTGTATCGTTAAAAACGAAAAAAAACACGAAAAAACTTCTTCTATAGAAAAATATAAATGTTCAAAAAAACTTTTTATTGTTTTCAACAATACAGTTACCTGTGATCAGTTCATGATCAATTCATAAACACAATTGGAACGACTACCGTGTGTAAGTGTGAGCCGAAGTATTGGATCAAAGAATGATCAGCGTCTGTCGTATTTCCTCGAAAAAAATGTCAAATGAATTTGACATTTACCGTTCCTTAGACTGGTTAACTTAATTATCAACACGGTGCTATATTGTGTACAATGAAACTAAATGCGAGAATTTACTGTGTAGCCATCGTTTTACAGTCCGTAGTGCCATATACTTAGTTATTCGACTGATAATCTAATGTTTAGTAATTTATTCCTTTCAGACGTTTTGTAGAGATGCAGAGATAATCTTTATTAAAGTCTCTTCACTGTTCATTCATATAGTATTTAAATTTACGGTACATTGACAATAATTAAATCGTTCCTTTTAAAACTTGGTCTGTAAGATATAAAATAGTTTATGTATGGTCAATAATTCGTTATTTTTCGTAAAATGGTAACATGTTTTGGTCGAGTATCAGGAAAATGAACCTGGATAGCCCCTATACGAGTAAAATACAAGATACAAAATTTATTTTGAAGTGTAAGACATTTCGACTAGATACAGAAAATATTTCCTATACCACCGATTCCCATAACGATTAACATTGATTAATTACAGGCGAACCGTGTATTGCCTCACAGATGGAGCTTAAAATTGATTTAAGGTGTAATTTTCCTACCTTTCTGCGCACTTATTTTCCTTTTAGAAACAGCACAGATTTTCCGTCCAGCACGATTTGTGAGTTATTTACATGGTCAGTCTGTAAAATAATCAAACTTCAGCCTAAACATCGAATCGTTGAGCAATTCATTTTCATCGAATTTAAATAAATTTCAGGTGAGACAGTTTAAGATATAGTAGTGAAATACTTCAGCATATTAAACTCTTTTTAAAATACTAACTGATAATGATAATTAATAATTACAAAATAGTTGATGCTTCACAACTTATATTTAATTTGATCGGCTGGCTTGCTTATGTGATATACAGGCTTCTCTTCCAAAATCATTATTAAGTGAATATTTGTCAATTTTATTTTACAATTCGCCTAAGCGTGAGGCAGTTCTTTAAATACTCATAGTAATATAATATGTCACAGTGCTTCTGTGTATATGCAAGTGCGCTTTGGTTTACACTTATTTGAGAGCTAAATAACATTTATATTATATTAAAACAAGCAAAGTTTTACCCCAAGCAATAACATTTAGTTTGATATAAAGTGTTCTACAGTCAATGATGCGTTTGACATTTTTTCAAAACAAAGTGATATTCATCTTCTATGGTATAGCACGAGTAACATCTAGACTAGTGAGAATATAAACACACTATAACGTCTTGATTTACGTTTATTCAATCAAATGTGTAAAAATCATTTCATTGTGGTGTTGTTGAAGAGTAGCAAATTCTGTCAGTTACTCCGATTGTCTACAGCTGATTGTTAAAATGCTAATGTTGTTGGTGAAAATACTGGTATACTAGTAAGTTGAAGTGTACACGAAAACTGTTTGCCTGTCAGTAAAGTGCAGTGCATTTTGTATACATATAATATGTCTGTCTCTACACATAGCATACATTTACTGTTTCCGTGTCAACATTCGAAGTCACCTAACGAACATTGCTCATGTGTAAATGTCATTGCTGACACATTGCCAGAATTCTGTGCAAAATAAACTACATCTGTTTACCTGAATCTGATCGTTGCGCAGACTGGGAATTCTTGCTTGGTGCATATTATGCTAATCCATGGTAACATATGTGTATTATATGTGTGAACATCACTTTACAAACTTTGGATTATGACAAGTCTATACATGCGTGTATGTGAAAGTCTACTCAAATTCTAAAATAGGAGTTACCTGTATTCAAAGGATCGTTAAATTCATTTTTCGATGTACTGATCGGATTTTTAAGCTGTGTGAAAAAGTGTACATAATGTCACACACATGTGTATGAACACGAACTGCAATACTTAAACGGACAAGAATTACCTGTATTCAAAGAATCGTTAAGTGTTCATTTATCGGTGCATTAATTGGATATTTAAGTTGTGTGAAAAAAAGTCTATATAATGTCACATGCATGTGTGTGAACGTCTACTCCAATACTCAAACTAACAGGAATTACCTGTATTCAAAGACAGATTCGTTTAGCGTTTATTTATCGTTGCACTAATCGGATATTTAAGCTGTGCTAAAAAGTGTACATAATGTCAAATGCATGTGTTTGAACGCGAACTCCAATACTCAAACCATCAGGAATTTAAAGACATATTCGTTAATAGTTTATTTATCGATGCACTAATCGGATATTTAAGCTGTGTTAAAAAGTCTACATAATGTCACAAACATGTGTATGAAAGCGAATTACAATACCCAAACGGATAGGAATTACCTGTATTCAAAGACTCGTTAAGAGTAACTGTTTATTTCTCGTATCACTAATTGGATATTTAAAGCTGTGTGAAATAGTCAACATAATGTCAGATGAGTTGTTGTTTTACGCGAGTGATATAGCTAAGGGGTAACTTAATGTTGTGTGTCTGTGATGTTGTTAAAAATGCACAATTTTCACTGTGGTAGCTCATGTAATTTACATGGTATAATTTTTGAAAAAGATGGATTGTACCATCACCCTCAGGTACTCTTCTTCTCTATTTTATTTTCATACACACTATCTACACATTTTACCAAAAGAAGCTATGGTATCGATGGCTTAGAATAAGAAGGTCGTAACAACAAATCGATATATTGAGAAAACAAGAAAAAAACTGTCTGTAATTTACTCTTTACCTATAGTCCATGTGACAGACCGAAATCCATTACCAAATTGGTGAACAGATCCAACAATGATTTTCGGTTAGCTTGATATGTAAGCTGTCCGAAATCAGTTGATGGACTTGCGGGACATTTTGCCAATTGACCTTTTGGCGGCCATCTTTAAAGATGGCCGCCGTTATTTTAAGCAAGCAGAGGGTTTAGGAAAACTTCGAATATTCCTCACTCACATGGGCTATCGGCTTGTAATATGTCTCAAAATGTTTGCAATTGAACCCCACATGTGGTTATATATAAATATAGATATTATATTATGATTATTAATAAATAATTATTGATTTTCTAAGAAAATTATGATATTTTTCGATTTTTGTCGTTTATTTTTCTCTTTCAAATCGGATCTGAGTGTGTATTTGACCATTTGTTGATTGTTATATGCAGAGGTTGGTTCTATGCGTCCAAAATAAACATTACATTGACAGATTTTTATTTGAAAATCCTTCATTAGCCAGGAATATTGGATTCCTAAAAGAGTAATAATAGTCCTGTCTAGAAATGGGATATTTAGGTAAGACCAAACATTGGATTGTATTGTAAATATTTTTTGGTTTTCTTTTAGGGAATATGTTGCAATTGAAGAATATGATTGATGACCACCTGTAATCATTGAGCATTTTGTGAAAATCAAGATGGCGTCCAAAATGGCTGCCAAAATTCAGAAAAACAATCAGAGATGCCAGAAATTAGTTACAAATTTCTTTTTTTGCCGATTGGTTGAAGTTAAAATGTTGTTAACACATGCATTTATATTTTATCTATCGTTATTCGTCGATTAAAATATTGTGGGTTGGCATCCATGTCGGCTGAAATCAAAATGGCGGTTACAACGGCCGCAATAATTGCCATATTGATATATTCTGTTGAAAAATTTATTCAAATGATTTTTGTTGATATCGGAATTAAAATAGTTAACTAATATTCAAATAAAAGTTCGATTCGACTCAATTGACCCGTTGCCTTATTCAAAATGGCGTCCAAGATGGCCGCCAAAATCAGGAAATATGTCGGTGGTGCAAGAGATAAGTTACATAAATTACTATTGTTGCTAATTGGCAGTTGTGTAGATGTTAAACATAGTATCTATTCAATCATAGCATTATTAATTGTTTGCAATTATTTAAGATAGCATACTAAGGAATCAACTACTGGCAGTAATGGTCATCATAATTGCTGAATAAGCATATTTTATTAAAATCGTATAAATAATGTGTTCAAATAGTTTATCAGACATGCATTATGGTTTAACTTCAAAATGGCAGCAAAGATGGCCACTTAACATTACATAAATGGGGAATAAATTGTAGATATTTCTTCTTTCTGTAAAGTATATATGGTCGTCCTCTTGGGCATTATCGTACCATTGATATTTAATTACAAGATCGTGTGAGCGGCGAGTTATTTTTGTTAAAAACAAATAATCATGATTATCCACTATAAATAGGACCCCTCGAGAAGGCATAATCGCTGTCGACAATGCTCATGGATCTGGTTCTAGAACTTCCAACCAAAGTCACCAATGATCAGCCTGATGTTGCTTGTTGTGCTAAAGTACCGTTTGACGAATTGCGTCCAATATGCTGAACCGCCTCCAGATGACAAATATTTGCCCTGGTTGATCCTTTGCCGAATTTGCGTATTCAAGGATTCATTTGACATGTGTCTGGTAACATCGTACCCTAATCTAATATACCCCGATGTACTTATCTCTGCCACAACATGTAACGTGTCATGCTGTTGTGGATGAAAAACGGAGTCTTAACACGAGCTCTCTTCCTAGTGATGCGGACGACCATATACTTGAAATGATTAATTGACATCAACCATGGACCCTCCCATTCATTGCTGTAGTCTGTCAATGTCATCATGTTAGGCTTAAGCATTTTCTTTAGTAATTACCCTGCTCAAGAGGTTGTTCTCAGCAAGCAGATGGTGAGTAGATGTCACATGAATTAGAAGGTGGTAGATATACAACAGAAAAAAGTGGTCCAATGGCTGATCCCTGAGATACGCCTGACGTGGCTGGTGCTGTGTTGGTGGACTGTTCTCCGACCAGTACATGTTGGGTTCTGATTGCAAGAATTATGCTTGTACTTTTCCTGCCCAGCAGGTTGCACTGGTATTGTAATAATTCAGTTTGCTGGCTTGCCTCTCCTTAGATCCAAGGCTTTGTTGAAGTCCCGAATGACGGGCCAATCTGATCTCCACCATATAGGTAACAGTTGTAGTTGGTTATGGAGTGCAGCTGGCTCTAAGTGAATATCTTTCTGAACCATATTGTTAGTCAGCTAGTATCGAAAACGTGTCAAGAAGGGCCATGATCTGGCTTTGAAGTAACGGTGTGTGCTCGACCAGTTTACTTCACGCAGACTTGATTGAGATGGACCAGTAGTTGCTAGGTCGCTATAAATTGGTCTCCCGTTTTGATGATAGGTGTGACGCTCTAGTCTGAAGGGAGTATAATATTCCAAAAACTTGTGTGGATGTTGTTTGGAATCGTTGCTTCATGCGGACCGTGACCAGTTATATTCTTTCTCACATACAGTTTGTCCTCACCTCACCTCAGTCGTTCATCCTACACTATCATCCCAGTGTCGGCGATGAACTTTCTGGTCTCCCGCAGACCATCAGCGTCTCCATAGAGCTTCTCTTGAAGAGTTGTGTCTGTGGGCCACGTTGCAGTTTGAGCCTGGTTGTGTCTTCTGCATCTTTGGAGGACATGCTCGACAGTGTGTTCTTCTTCCAGAAGACAGATAGGAGACGGCACCAATTTGTACTTCCGATACATGTGATGGTTCAGCCTGTTGTGTCCTGAGCGTAGTCGTCATACCATAATCACTTGTTCTGACCTGTTGGTAGGGATCAGCATCTTGTCTTGGTCTTGTGAAGTTCTTGATAATAGTAACTTTCTCTTTATATCTCACAAGTACTGGTGGTTGTGCTGACTGTGCTCCCAGTTTTGCCAATTCGTCTGCTGTTTGATTTCCAGGCATTCCACAGTGGGCAGGAATTGTTGCCATTGGGTGGTTCGGTATTGATCTGAACTTCTCCGCATGGAGCATGACTTTGGCTTGCCTTCGTTTGTATAATGGCTGGATACCAGTGGATTTTTCCATGAATTCAATCGGTGTAGACTTCGAAGCACCAGTCATTATGCGCAACGCTTAGTTCTTGACCTTGCCGAGAGCTTGGCTGTTTGAATGCAGTTTGTCTATACTGAAGTTGTGCGAAATGCCCACTTCTTCATCTTAGACGTTTGACTTTTCTGATTACTACTAACAATGGTTGGAAATACCTGGGATGGTATATGAGTTTATAATGTTACATGGTACGTTGGCATAGTCTCTGACATTCATAAGGTGTCAATATCAGTGGTATAAGAAAAGTGCTAGGCAAGGTCATTGCTGACGCCCTGGACCATGCTTATGATGGTAATATCAGTCTTCTTCCGCAAAGGTGTCGTTCTTGCCGGGGTATTCCGTCTTGCCGCTGTGGTCCTCGCCACTATGAATACAGCGCTACGGTCGCTAACCCAAGATAATATTGTACTTGTTATAAAGAGGAAACGTTTGTTGTTTACCCCTATCGTGAAGTTGAAAAATTGTTCTGAGCTTGTTTCTGTGACCGTATGGGCAAGTATGGCGACGGTAGGTGTTGTCTGTAATCATACCAGTTTCCAAGTCGATATGTGGTAAGTTGATGTAGCCTGTTAGCCATTTTGTCGATGAAGGGTAGGCAGGGCGGAGGTGGTTGACTCCATAAAAGCTGGGTTGCTGATGGTGGTGGGTCACTGCTGGGTGATCGGTAGATTAGTGTAATGGTGAGTGGATCGCTTTTGTGGCATATTGATGGTGCTGCTGTGAATTTAGTGTATGCCGCAAGTTTGATGTATGTGCAGATTAGCTACTACTATTCTTTGACGGCAATGTGTAAATAAAACACGTATAACTATGTATGAAGAATATCTTATACATATACCGTACCTCGTTACCAACCCAATATACATTGGACAATCAGTATCGGTGGTACACAATATTGATCGTACTTGACTTAAGGATAATGACAGCCAACCAGATAACACCATAGTAAACACTTGGTCAGTTACAGGCGATGTGACTATGTGGCTATCCTTATTTTCCATTTAGATAGGATTAGTATTGAATACTTCTCCCATTTGAACATACATGGTTGGTAACCATCTTAGAAGTCACATCAAATATACTGCACATAAAGTGTTCTAATGTTACAGTAGATCTATATTTTTAACCTATAGCAGTATTCACATAAACACATTCCATTACGATACATGTTTTAATGCAATTTTCCTGTTTGACAAACCTGTATGCGACGGACATTTTGTCACAATTATGATTTCAGCCTACATTGATACCATTTTAAATGGGATAAGTCGATCACCAAATAGATATAATGTATATTTTATACAGTGTATTTAAGTTGTAATTATGTTTGCAAAACTTACACTGCTATCGATCACAAAAGTATCAATTTGTAACTTCCTTGGACCGCTAACACAATATTTAATTGATTTTGTCCGACATGTCCGCCATTTTGTCCGCCATTTTGTCCGCCATTTTGAATCAGCTTATGGTTTAATGCTTAAAACTCAAAGATTTCTTGGAGCATTTATTACATATTACAGTTCAACAATTTATTTTACACCACTTCAACTTAAATTGTGATAAAACAAATTCTTTTCCTAACAGCTTGTCATTTTTTAGCCACCATGTTGATTCCAGCCATCACGGATGCCTTTTTATATTCACTAACTCAATCAATAATATTGAATATAAAAAATAATTATGTTTTAAACATTCAAACTACAAGCAATCTGCAAAAAAAACCCATTTGATCCTAATTTCAGGCACCTCTGATTGTTTTTCTGAATTTTGGCGGCCATCTTGGACGCCATCTTGATTTTCACAAAATGCTCAATGATGCCAGCTGGGCATTATTCATATTCTTTAATTACAATAAATTCCCTAACAGAAAACCAAAACATATATACTGTACAATCGAATGCCGGGTATAACCTAAGTATCCAATTTATAGACTTGACTATTAATCAACTTTCAGTCATCCAATATTCCTGGCTAATGAAGGATTTTCAAACGAAAATCGGTCAATGTAATGTTTATTATTGACGACTGCATATAACAATCAACAAATGGTCAAATACACGCTCAGATCCGATTTGAAAGAGAAAAATAAACGACGAAAATCGAAAAATATCATAATTTCCTTAAAAAATCAATAATTATTAATCAATAATCGTATTATAATATATATATTTATATATAACCACATGCGGGGTTCAATTGCAAACATTTTAAGACATATCACAAGCCGATAGCCCAAGTGAGTGAGGAATAATCGAAGTTTTTCTAAACCCTATGCTTGCTTAAAATAACGGCGGCCATATTTAAAGATGGCCGCCAAAAGGTCATTTGGCAAAATATCCCGCAAGTCCATCAACTGATTTCGGACAGCTTAGATATCAAACTAACCGAAAATCATTGTTGGATCTGTTCACCTCTTTGGTAATGGATCTTCAATTTTCAAGACCTGGGACATGGACTACTATGGGAAAACAAGTTTTAAAACTTCAATTGGGTCAACATGACAATTTCCGATTTTCATGAAATTAGGCTCATAAGAAACTCCTTGTGAAGCAGATTTCAAATATGTATGAGTCTTATAATGTCGTAAGTAGTAGTTACGACCTTCTCATTCTAAGCCATCGATATGTTGTTCCACTTAGATTGAAAACCATACCTGTACTATTCCTCTCTATTTTATTTTCACACACATCACCTATCATAGAAAGTGGCATGTCATGCATTTTCCCCCAATTTAAGACAAACAGAAAGTTATGATATGTTATTTCGTCTATTTTATTTTCATGCACCATTCGTGGCTCTAAACCTTTGCACTTGTTGTTACTAAACCATTTCCACTCATTATATGCACCAGTATCATATACAATACTGTGATACTAAACTATTTCCACTCATTATATGCATTAGTATCATATACAATACTGTGATACTAAACTATTTCCACTCATTATATGCATTAGTATCATATACAATACTGTGATACTAAACTATTTCCACTCATTATATGCATAAGTATCATATACAATACTGTGATACTAAACTATTTCCATTCATTATATGCATCAGTATCATATACAATACTGTGATACTGAACCATTCACACTCATTATATGCATCAGTATCATATACAATACTGTGAAACTAAACTATTTCCACTCATTATATGCATTAGTATCATATACGATACTGTGATACTAAACTATTTCCACTCATTATATGCATTAGTATCATATACAATACTGTGATACTAAACTATTTCCACTCATTATATGCATCAGTATCATATACAATACTGTGATACTAAACTATTTCCACTCATTATATGCATTAGTATCATATACAATACTGTGATACTAAACTATTTCTACTCATTATATGCATTAGTATCATATACAATACTGTGAAACTAAACTATTTCCACTCATTATATGCATTAGTATCATATACAATACTGTGATACTGAACCATTCACACTCATTATATGCATTAGTATCATATACAATACTGTGATACTAAACTATTTCCACTCATTATATGCATAAGTATCATATACAATACTGTGATACTGAACCATTCACACTCATTATATGCATCAGTATCATATACAATACTGTGATACTAAACTATTTCCACTCATTATATGCATTAGTATCATATACAATACTGTGATACTAAACTATTTCCACTCATTATATGCATTAGTATCATATACAATACTGTGATACTAAACTATTTCCACTCATTATATGCATTAGTATCATATACAATACTGTGAAACTAAACTATTTCCACTCATTATATGCATTAGTATCATATACAATACTGTGATACTAAACTATTTCCACTCATTATATGCATTAGTATCATATACGATACTGTGATACTGAACCATTCACACTCATTATATGCATTAGTATCATATACAATACTGTGATACTAAACTATTTCCACTCATTATATGCATTAGTATCATATACAATACTGTGATACTGAACCATTCACACTCATTATATGCATTAGTATCATATACGATACTGTGATACTAAACTATTTCCACTCATTATATGCATTAGTATCATATACAATACTGTGATACTAAACTATTTCCACTCATTATATGCATTAGTATCATATACAATACTGTGATACTGAACCATTCACACTCATTATATGCATTAGTATCATATACAATACTGTGATACTAAACTATTTCCACTCATTATATGCATCAGTATCATATTCAATACTGTGATACTAAACTATTTCCACTCATTATATGCATTAGTATCATATACGATACTGTGATACTAAACTATTTCCACTCATTATATGCATTAGTATCATATACGATACTGTGATACTAAACTATTTCCACTCATTATATGCATTAGTATCATATACGATACTGTGATACTAAACTATTTCCACTCATTATATGCATTAGTATCATATACAATACTGTGATACTAAACTATTTCCACTCATTATATGCATTAGTATCATATACAATACTGTGATACTAAACTATTTCCACTCATTACAGAACGAGTAACATATACAATAGATTCTATCGAATATTACTTTTATATCTGATTTACCGCTTGTCGTTGCATAACTCTTAATGTTGATTATTATACATGTATTATTCCCTTCTTCTCTATTTCATTTTAATACATACTACCTACCAGAGAAACTGGCATCCACCAAAATTAAGCCATACCGAAAGTTTTTATATGGTGTTGCATTGATATTGAAGACCAAACATGTACAGTTCCTCTCTGTTTTATGTGGTTTCCATGGAAGTGTCATCCCAAACGTTTTCCCCGATATTAAACCAAAATGAAAGTTATAATAGGTTGTTCCACCTGTAAAATCATTAATATTATAGAGGGCTTTAATTTCGTGGATGACCTCAACCACGAATTTAAATCCCACCTTAATAGTTATGATTTTATAGTATCTGACGAAGTGGACGATGTAACCTGGAAATTACGTCCCCAAGAATGTCAATTTAGAGAGTCAACAGTGTATTGTATGATAAGATAAGTTTATTTTCCAAATTCTGGCCCCTAGATGTAATTGAAATGTAGACAAAGATTGTATGGATATTATATTGATCATTGTGGGTAATTTCTTACATTTGCTTCACATGTCAAAAGGATAATATGATATTGGTCTAGCCAGAGTATACTCTAGAGTACATACATATCTATTATCATTACAATAAATTCTGTCAGTAGCACGTTAAGTATATGAAATCATGACATCAAATTGCACATCTAACAACAATTGATAACTACTGCCAAAATATTGATTCGCTTATACTAATGACTGTTGTAGTAAATTTATCAACGTCGATTTGAACTAAAACCAGAAGTGTTTTGACTTAAAAACTTATATCTCCGACATAGGGTTATATCCATAGCAATACTCAATCTAATAACCAGGATTTTTGCGTTGAAAACCCTGGTTAAAACCATTAAAACAATCAGTATTGCTTTTGCTACTTCATGTTTATGGTCAACTTATTTCATGGGGGTTTTTTTAAAAAAGAAAAGTTTTTAACATCTGTTACACCATACCATTGCTCGTACTTTTGTAAAAAAATATTGTAACAATTTAATGTAATATTACATTTGCAATATAATATTTGATACATTAAAATAAATATTTATTCTCACTCTTAAATATTTCGTGTTAAGTATCATAATATATTTTTTTATAATTATCAATTCTAAAGTATTTAGAAATATTCAGAAACGGAGTGTCTACGACATCGTTGAGAACAAATATCAGAAAAACATGTGAGCCGGTCTCAAGGAAAGTCCGCCATTATGACGAAATCTTGATTACGAAATGCAAAAGAAATCGTTACATAAACAATGTTTTTAAGAAACTTTCAAATGTTTTTGTAGCACATGTTTGGATATGTTTTGCATGACGACACTAACGTATATTAATAGCAATGTCAAAATAGCAGGTTTTCCTGAAAACTGGTTTATACATATGTGCATTTCAAGCAATGTTTACACATCGCCAAGAATCTTGACATTGTGTGTCAAACATGTCAAATACTTTAAAAGATATACTAGTCACTAGTTTGGCAATCTAATGTTTATCTGTCAAACGGTATATGTGATTATTTCTTCCATTTTCCACTTTATTGGCAATGGCTTCTTCATCATGAAGTAAACATTTGTGTATTTGCTTAGCAATATTATCTTCAAACCAAATCAACACATATCAAATCAAATATTTATTGTACAAATAGGCTTGGGTCCAATTACAAATATAAACACAAAACATACACAAATATTTCAAGGTCATTTAACAAATATCAAACATATTTACAATAAGTACGAGCAATGGTATTGTGCAACAGATGTAAGTTAAAAGTTTTCTTTTTTCAAAAACATAAAACAAATGAAATAAATTGACCATTTTCGTATAAAGGTATGTTTAAGAAAATTTAAATTAAAATATTAAACTGAGGGACATTCGGATATTGCCAGGTTCCAACATCTGTATGATTTTTATCTGATGAATGGTCTATTTGTGAATCAATTACATGATTGAGAAATGACAGAGCATTTTAATAGAAATGACACTATGCATATGAAGTTATAAGTAATCACTTTACAGTACATTTGTACCTAGGCAACAGCGTAAAAGAGCTACAAACACTTTACTATATCAATAAACAATTGGAATATGTTTCCTTCGAAATTGAAGCGCAATTTCCCTTCTGACAGCCATGGATTAAACAATATCATCTTCGGACAAGTCATTTGATAAATTCCTCTTTATAACAACATTTCCGGAAATAACCATCGTTAATTTGTCATGTCACAAAGACGGAATCCAGTTTTTTATTAAAGCAATTATTTTCAAACTAGTATTACGTTTAAGAAAAACACATGTGTTTGATTTTCGAAAGCTATTTGCACCATGACGTCATAACAAGATTTTTTACGATATAAGTACTAAAATAGCTGTGAAGAAAAGTAGAGTTTGTGTTCTAGAAAAAGATAAAATATGGGCGAAATTATTACTGAAATAAAGAGAGGTTTAGTAACAAACATATCGAAATATATGTGTTAGTTTTGATTGAAAGTGTACAACAGTGACTGTTTAAAACATTATTTGTCAATACTCAAATATACAGCTACATGTATATACTTTATCACATTATGATAAATGTATTCTCATATATTGTCATTGCACACCTTTACAAACGTGGAAAGAATTATGCACAATGTAAGAACCGTATTAACTTTTAAATAAATAACTAAGAGTCCGTAAGTAACTAAGTTATTCTCTTTTGCCTTACATGATTAAGATAATAATGTTTCACATATAATAACACATCAGTGGAATAATAAAACCACTGGTTTACGACCTTATAAGAATTATACAAATTAGAAAGCAATATCATAAGGCGCTTTCTTATGAGCCTATTTTCATGAAAATCGAAACTTGTCATGTTGACCAAAATGAAGTTGTAAAAGCTTTTTTTCCATTAGTAAATAGTCAATTTCAGACAGTTCTTTTCTGGTTTCTCAATATTTAGATTTTGTACTTACGACATTCTCATTCTAAGCCAGCGAAATGTTTCCCTTGAAGAATAGAACCCAAGGTTGAACAACTAGAACATAGTGTCTATACTTACCTAACATAAGTTTGTCAGTGGGATCAGTATGGGGTATACAGTATAACGTGTAAGCACCGAGTGATTTTGCAGCCAACTTTCTTTTAATGTGAAATTTAATGTGGATTGTCCTCATTACAACAATAATGTTAGTTAACTCTAATGGTGACATTGACAAAAATATTGTTGTCGCTGTGTCTATATGCCATACTATGTTTATTTTGAATGTATCCCTCAACAATTTTTGTGTACAGCCAAAGGCTGTTGTTGTCGTCTTTCTTATGTTTTGTACGCTGAAAACAATGTTATGTTAAGCAGTGCTTGTGGTGTGTGTTAATTGCATTATTGGGGTTTAAAACTAGTCTGTGTTGTTTATAAGCTTTAACTTCGAATTATGTTCGACTTGTTGATATGAATAGATACTCGGTTACTTTGTCTTCATTTTTAACTTCGTAAAGTCTAAACGCACTAAACTATGCCATCGCACGTATACTGTTCTATAGGATAATTCTTTTATTGGTCAACATGTAGTGTTTTTTGTTCACTGCCTTTCAATCCATTACCGTATGACCAGTTAATCTACATTTGTCCCCAGTAACCCCACTGAACGTCTTCGTAATAAATGTAAACTTAGCATCGTGGTTAACTTGTTGTTTTAACAAATTACCTAACAATCTTCCAAATAACTAGTCATTACTAGTCAGTACATACCAGTAATGCAGAAAAATGTCTTTTTGGCTCTTGTCTAAATATAATGAATATGATTTTGGCGTTGTATCTGTGCAAGTCACGTCAGTTTATTGTCCCAGGAAAAAAACCTTGTATGATTGGAAACATTAGCAACGTCTTGGTTGATATTTGTGTCTGTCATCGGATACATTACGGAATGACAAGCACTTGCATATGCTTAGGGTAGACTGGAAAATCATACATTTTCGCGACCTTAATATTTCTACAACGCGTTATTTTTTATTTTTGTGAGGTTAAATGTTAGCGCTTTTCAAAGTCAAAGTAATTTATTTCTGTTGTATTATCGCCGTCATGAGCATAAATGTTGGTGAACTTACCGAATTCGCAAATAAAGTAAAAACTAATTCTTCGCGAAAATGTCTTTCTTGTTGTAGGTGTATAAGAATCTTTGGCGTACCACCTATATAACGTGACGATGTTCTATCAGAACTTGATTTAGTATGAGTTGTGGTTTAACGTTAATAACGTCATTTTGTGCTACATACACAACCATAAGTGCACTGGACTTGTATTGACTTTGACCACTTCAAACTGAAAACTAACATATGATTGAGACACTTATATGTAGTAATGCTCGTACTTTCTCAATTTTTCCCCCGTAACTGCCTGTATTTTGGGGCTATTATTTCATCGGCATACACAATGCTCACCAATCGACTTAAAATAAGTTATTGTAAAGATATTAACATGAGTATTTACTTTAATATGATTTCTTTTAACAACAATACAATTTGTAACTGGTCCAGAGTGTTTGCATCTAAATGCAACCCTTTCGTATTAGCAGATATGTATTTACAAAACTAAATGTCTTAAAGACTACAAATTTGACATTAAAATAACTGATATCTTTATTAATTCGTTATAGTTTCATTGAGAATTCTTGAATGAAGGAACAATGCTTTACCTACTTTTGTTAGTTGAGCAATGAAAGATCTGTAAATCCGAACTTTTCTATTTTTGTAGTAAATGTAATTCAGTAGATGATACTAATGATATATGTGTGTTTATTTACCATTCATTTTTGTAATTCAGAATAATTAGACAAATGACACATAAAATTAACATATTGTTTATTTTGTGTAATTTAAGAAATAAAGGAATACACCCTACACGCGCTTACTAATTATCCTTGTTTTGAAGATTAACAACTAGCCCTATTTTCAATTGATTATTATTTGTGTGAGCAACATTTTTATTTATAATTCGAGCTGGTTCATGTAGTTATGTATACGAAATCGATGCTATAAAAACAGTCAGACTGAGTTCAGGGTGTGAGTTTTTCAGATTGGTTCATTATCTTGTTTATTAGTACTAGAAATACATCCAACTAACTTTGTCAGCTGTTCATCCATCTTGCTATATAAATAACCATTCATTTAATTGCAATGACGAATGTGCTTTAAAAAGTAGGATGTTTAGTACATTGTATATGCCAAAATATAAAGTATGACGTTAAGAAGATAAATTGCAATGACAAATGTTCTTTAACCAAAATTTACTGCAAAGACAAATGTTCTTTAAAAAAATAGAGTTGGATGTTTAGAAGATGTAAAAAGAAAGTTTAGTTGTTCTGACATTCTTTTCATTGCAATGACAAATTGTTCTTAAACGATAAAGTAGGATGTTTAGTAAGATGTAAAAAAGAAAGTTCAGTTTTGCTGACATTCTTTTAATTGCAACGACAAATGTTCTTAAACGATGACATAGGGTGTTTAGTAGATGTAAAACAGAAATTTTAGTTCTTCTGACATTCTTTAAATTGCAATGACAAATGTTCTTAAAAGTAACGTATGACGTTTAGTAGATGCTACCCTGGAGAACTAGCTAATCAGACACTTTAGGGAATCTTAGAAATCAGATCGAATTGGTGGAGCAACCATGCAACTCGCTGTGATACATTACTATACATACATAACACGCATATTTCAGATGAAACAATAGGTTGTCGATTAGGTCTTGATGTAAGATATAATACGTTATGACTATTAATAAAGGATTACGCGAATAAATGATCAACTAAGAACCCGATATAAATACATTATCGACATCTTAACATGAATGCTGTGTAAAATAATGTAATGGCGATGCAAAGCTAATGCATGCTTCTACCATGGTGTATAACATATGCAATCATTGATTCTATGTCAAAATGTACGCAAGTTAGCTTTAGTTATCACAAAGCAATTTACAAAACAATACAAAACGCCTTAGATGGGGGAATTCTTAATGTCACCGTAGGAAAGTCATATCAACTGGGTGAGTGATATTGCTGTCAGTTTTGGCTTAACGTACAATATATAGAATTATCACACGGCATAGTTACAACACATCAAGTTCAGTTGTGCAATGCCAATTCGTTGGCGTGGTAGCACAACATAAATAGCATGCAAGACATCACAAAAACTTTCCTTCAAAATATGTTAAAACTGTTGCGAAGTTATATTATTAAATATTATCATTAAGAGATATGTTCATAACTAAGGTAGACTTTTTGCTCTAGAGTTCGCTCGAATCAATCAAATTAGTATATTGTTGTTTTAAATTTGACAAATGGAATCACTATGCTCTGGGTTTTGTCTGTTGCATCGGCTGTTGTCTACAAAGTTGCATTTATCATACTTGTACCAAATTAATGTTTTGACGAAATGATGATACATTATAAATAAACACGTCCAATCGTAGACACAAGTACTAACATTGCACTTACAAGACAAGTGTTCTAAAGTATGACTATTAAATTAGCTTTTAACAACATAATGACAAACTGAATATAACAATGTATTTAATAAATAGAACCAATGGCAATTATATATTTCATCTGAATATTGCCCCGATAAAACCATCAATGATTGAATGGTCGATCCCCCAATACGGTCCTTCTAGCTTCTTCGAGCAAGATATTCTCAAACACAATACTGCATTCAACAAAGAGCACTACTCGTGTGAGATTAAATTTTAAAATAACTGCAAAAATAGTACAACCCTGCTGCCCAATTTGCATTAAGGTAATACACAATGTGAGCGCCGAAAGTGCGCAAGACGTAAATAATCTAAGCAAAGACAATAATCAAGAAAGATCAATTAACCAAACGAGATGCAACCGTATGAGCGATGTTGTAAGATACCAAGCTTTACCTTGAGTTGTATTGTATATGGGTACTAGAAGTGGTTTCTATAATCTTGCCAAAGAACTTTATAGTTTTGTAGTTCCCTTATCTGTAACATTATAATTATCGACATATGCACAACCACATGCATCAATAACCATGTTCCAAACAAAAGGTGCGGTACATTACCTGTTGATTTTGATTTTCAACGCGTGGATATTACTCCGAAGTGCTTGTTTCTCTCGTTTTTTTTGCCAATGATAAGTATTTACAGACTCTACCCTCATGTATGTAACGGCGTAACGATATAAAGGGAGATAACTGTTGGTAATTAAATGGTTTCGATTAATGGCTAGTCATGTACGTACCCAGCCGTGAAGTGTAAACATAGAGGTCATGAAATTCAGTAGAGGAACGTTTGTTTTATCCGACAGACTTGAGCTATTTAAAGATTTAATGTACACCCTCCCCCGCGCCTAACGTTACATATGTTTCTCAAGCACCTACTTATCGTGACAGATGCTTAGAGTTTATTATCTGTATCTTGGTACAAAGCCAACCGTTCATTGTGCTAACAAACTCATACTCACATTTGTATTATCCAGTTTATACCTACCTACCTAGCTTGCTAAGAAAATGTATATGAAAGAAGAATCTTGTGCATCTGAATGTGAAATATTCTTTATTGGCCTTGCATCAGTAATTATTGCTATTTCGTCTAGACATCTCATATAGGGTAACCAATGAGAAATATATAATTATCAATTTATCGCAAAATAAACAAAATGTGTGAAACTACAAGTACATTATTGCCTTAAAACATGTTTACATCGTCATGCTTTACAATACAAATGCAGCTATACGAGACACACTTTATTTGAAAGTTCATAATGTGTGTCTTCAACTAATTACAACTTCACGTTTGTTTTTGTAAAAGTTGGAAATCGCAAAGCAGAGCTCAAATAGCGGTCATTAACAAAATGTTATCTTTGTTCTGATACCATGGATTGAGAACTGATTAAGATTATGTTTTAAGTTTGAAAAGCTCACCAGTCAGGATATGTGACTGGTCGGTATCGTTTGTAACATAAATGTTTTATTTGTAATATTTCTTTCCATGTAAAATTATGTTAGTAAGTAGACAATGACGAGTTGAGGAATGAGGACAACAGTTGTAACAGCTTACTTATATCGAAAATTATATATCGCTGGCTTAGAATTATTAGACTCATACATATTTGAAATCTACATTACAAGGCGCTTCTGGAGAGCCTTTTTCATGAAAATCTGAACTTGTCATGTTGACCAAACTAAGTCCAAGAGGTTTTTTCCATAAGTAAAGATTAGTTTTCAGACAGTTTTTGTCTTGTTTTCTCAAAATATCGAGTTTGTACTTACAACCGTCTCATTCCAAGCCAGCGATATGTTGGTATATTTGTTCAGAAGCATATGGAATCAGAAGACCAATGACAGAAAACGAAACGAAGATTTTTTTTCTTGTATCTTAATTTTGAAGAATATAGGTCTATAGTATAACCGCATTTTTTTAAATCGGTCAGCGTACACTTAGTTTTGACGTCATAACGTAATATAATATTTATATTATCGATTAAATGCATTAACGTGTTAGTTCAAGATTAGAAATTGTGTATACAATATCAAATATTTCCAGGTTGAAGGTAGAAACTTGAAAAATGGAAATGAAGTATTACTCTCTCAATAATTGATTCTCAGGTGCCAAATGTTGATCAAGTATGAAAATAAATGATCAGATACTGCCAAGTATTTGTAATATGTTACGTCATTGCTGATTGAGAATCTAAGATACTAAAATAACTAAAATTGTAAAGATATGTTATACTCAAAGTCAAAACAAACGCACTTTTTTATCATATGTGTTTTTTTTATTGAAACACTTTGGCATAATCTGTCATTAAAAAAACATCCAATGCAACATTATATTTTATGTAGGTTACAATGTTAATTTGTTAATATTTTGAACAAGGTTGAAGCTAATTTGATATAGTAGATACGCAACCTATTCCGAAATCAAGGACTAATATCTAGCAAATAGTTGCGGTTCATTTTGTATTCAGTATAGAAAATGAACTTTCCATAAAAAGAGTATGTTACGATAAATGTTAGTAAAGAACAGCATGGTTCACTGTGAAATAATCAGTAAGTACATCACGTGTTTATAGTTGCACCTGACTATATATCCATTAGTGTAACATAAATATCACTGGCTTAGAATGAGAATGTCGTAACTATTGCTTACGATCTTATACGACTGATACATATTTGAAATCATCATATGGCGCTTTTTATGAGCCCATTTTCATGACAATCGGAACTTGTCATGTTGACCAAAGTGAACCCGTATAAGCTTGTTCTACCATAAGTAAACAGTAAATTTCAGACAGATTTTTCTTCATTTGTCTTTGCTACATTACATTTCCTACATGTGTAACTGTGGTTTAGTTTGAACTAGATTTTTTCTAATTCACATCATACTTATTACGAAACAAAATAACAAAATACAAAGCAAAACATGACAACTTATTTACGATGCCTTCCATACAATTGTGAGCGAAGAGAAGACATTTCAATGGATTTAAGCAAGACAACGAATGACACCAGTTCATTTCATCTTTGTTAGGACGCGGCCAAAGGTTAATGTCGACTCCCAAAAGTGTAACTGTATATGTTTGCATAGTAATGGTACACGAATGACGAGATAGATACCACATTAATCTAGCATTTAAAATATTCGATTATAAAATAAAGACCACCTCCATTGTAAAATAGTTGTGTATTTGATTGGCGAGTATGGGTCCGCGACCATAAGCAAAAACGAAATAAAATGTAAATGGAACCAATCTTTGAAATGGGACATCGTTTCAATTATTGAAACAGGACATGGATTTGTTACACGCATACCATTTAGCAATGTAAATAGTTTGAAGTGCGGTGTATAGAATTATCACTGTCATGAACTTAATCAGTAAAAACAGAATCAGATTAACCAGAACGGATGTGTATGTGTGTTGTATTGGTGCTGTTATTAGAATGTTGATACACAAAATGTAAGTCTCACATAGAGAAGACATCGTCACAGCTCAATCAGTCAGATAGAATATATTCTGTACCAAGATTTCGCTCTCATATACAAGATTCATAAAAAATATCCAGACAATATTTTTGCACTCGCTCGTGAAAAAAAGAAACGTTTTTTATCAATATAGTTGCAAACTGCACACATACACACCGCCATGGTGATAATGATTACTGTGATATTATGTTACTATTAATAGAACTATGACGTCATGTAAAAACCATACTGCAATAAAAAAAACTAGGTTGCCATGCATCCGTTCCATTTTCTCAAGTCATAATCATAAGCATTTCAAGGACTAAATTACTGGGTACGAAATGAATTTTAGGCAATAAAGTCTAGTGTATAATTGTTATCTTAAATAATTCAATTACTATTCAAGTTTGTATTGTTATTTACTCGCTTTTTAAAATTTAAATTTCCTCCTTGAATGCATTCCATGTCAGGTTTCTTTTAATTTATATCATATCTCAATTGAATGTACTGATTGAAGTATATAATAATATACTAAAGCAAATTACGTACAAGCTGTGCGTAAAGTTTTTATTAATAAGGTTGCATGCAAAATAAATGAGAACAGAACATTCTAGACGCTTGTTATTTCAAGAAAATATGGGTATTCAAGATTATGGAAATATGGATATATATACGTTTTGTCATATAACTAGGTTTCATTTGTACGTCTTGGCGATAAATGACCCAATCAAGTCAATGAGGTGGTAATTAAAGGTACATAATATGCTTAATGATGTTTCAGTACAATAGTGTCCAATATTGGAATCGCGAAAGTAATTTTCGCTGTTATGTAGACAAAAATGTATTTTCAAATCAATATATTGATTAACAGTTGAGAAAGCTTACCACTTTTCCGACTAATATACGGTATAGAATGTGGAATCGAAATATCTCCGTTAAGGGTCGCATCTTAGTTCATACTATTCTAATACTATAAATGATTTTGTTTACTTTTTAATATAATACGAATGAGGTGTTTGTGTTGTCACATGTTAATGGGCAAATCAAATTTACAGAAAAAATGTGTCTTTCATATCACATGACAAATAAACATTACCATCAGGTCAGAGATGACCAATTATCATCATTTCTTTTGATGATTTCATATATGTCCGTTATATACAATATATTATATACTTCGTAACCAATACAAATTCATAGAACTAAAAGCGACGTTAATGTGGATTTATGGAAATACAGGTTAAATAGTTCATATTACGTTCCAATTTGAATATCAATTCAAAGTTGAGATTGTCAAATATACATATACTAGTATAATATATTGCAATGTACGTATCATATAGCATCGTATGTAATTTTATGTTATAAAAAGACTTAATTCCTGCTAGAATATGCATACTTTGCTTGACCTTTTGGCATTTTGAATGCTTGGTATTTATAAACAATCATCAATCAGTATACTGTGTAACACCCTTGATATAGAAGATGACTTTCATTTCAGTTTTTCAACACTATTATATCAGTTCAGTTGAGAGTTATTATTAACAATTGACTAATTTGAAGAACAAATGCAATAATTACTCTATGGTCAAGTATCAATAGTTCAGTAGTTCATTAGAAAACAATTTCCACTAGTCGATTAGCTTTTGTATACGCAGATAGATGATTATGGACTTACGGGTTCAATTCTTTATGTAAATCCCTTCGGAAAACCAATAGTAAGGGTGATTCTGGAATACTTAAGTTTGTGTTGTGTGGATGTAAGTTTGTATGTTAGAAAATAGTATTAATCATAAGGTGTATAAGACGCCCGATTATACCCATGTGTATCTATAGCAGCGTCTATAGAAGCTCCTATGTGCACCATAAAACTATAACTAATTCAGGCACCGTGTATTGACTGAACCAAAATAAGTCACTTTAAGTTAGGCACTAACCCAGACTTCTGCACATGGTGAATGTACTATGTCTGGTGTCAATTTTCAGGTGATTTTACATCATGGTTGCACACACAAGAGGAAGGTCAAACTGGGGTCTTTGGGTTAGCTTTATGGTTATATGTTAGTTACTAGTATATACATGTAGTTGTTTATTTGTTTATGGCCGAGACGAAATACGCAACCGCTATTTTAGAAACATTCGCAGTGTATTTAATTTTAAAACTGTGTATATAATTAAATCACAATATGGAACAACAATATTAAGAAATATTAATGATGTAATCAACTGTGTATATAACTATTATAATATGTATTTAAAGAACCGGGTAAGTCAGTTTGTTGAAACATTTCAGGGTTTGTGTCTTTATTGTTTATCAAAAGCATTATTTTCTTAAACATCTTAAAGATTATTTTGTGTTATACTGAACCATTAAATAAAGTTAGAATTGGCTTACTACTTGTGTCAAAACTTGACTTAATCAATTTAACTCAACTCATTCTACTGTCGATCTTATTCTTATGCGAAGAGGATGCATCTTCATGTTTCGTTTGAAATAATAATCAATATTATTACTGAAAATTTAATTGAAATTTCGAACATATTGTCGCGGAAAAAAAATATTTTTAATTCCTACTTTTCCGAAATGCATGTTGTATGTCATGATTATCAATGTATTTTCTAATGTTTCCTTTGAATCTCTGGAGCACCAGTATGGAAACGTTACTTTTAGTTATAAACTTAATTGTGTGTAGGATGATATTACGAATCAATATACTTTTTCGTAACTTTCACCTCATAACCATTTCATTAAGTAAAAATATATGTTTAGTTGTGTTTAAAGTAGTAGTATTTCTGGAATAGCATTGGTATACATTTCTATTCCTGCTATATATAGTATACGATTTGATCACTTTGATCAGGTAAACAGGGTAAACAAATCCATTATGACAGTAATTATGATCAGTAACTTACATACTATTTCAAAGTACAAAAAATGAACATGGGAAATTTTAGATTTTACAGACACTCACATTTCTTGGCTTGCTCACAAGTGTGTTGCCTGTAGACATATAAAACTAGCATTTATAGATAAATACTCAACCAATAAAAATAAAATATTTAAAATTAAATTTATTGATCTTTAAATAAAATTTATGATAACAGTAAACGGAGCACAATGTACTTTTTGTGTGAACTGAAAGCAGGATCTAATTAGAAAGGTATAAATTTCAATTTGGGTTAAGTAATTACAACGATTTATGTTAGCTAATACTTGTTTCGTTCGTTCAAATATCTTGGGAAAGTAATAGAAATGTTTTAAAATTTCGAACAGTTGTTAATGGATTTTAACGTTTCACTAAATTAGATGATTTATTAACATTCATCCGTTCAATTTTCTTTTCGAAGGTAATAAAACTATTCAAGAAATTTAAATCAGTAGTATGTATAAGTTTTCTGGAAATAAATCACCCAGACGAAGCAGGTTGAACCCTTTGAAGTTTAAGAAGTCATTAAAATTGAAATTTACTTTTTTAAAAGAAATGCCACAAGCTAGCATAAGATTTGCTTTACAAATGGTAATTATTATGCTGCTCGCTGCTGGGTGGAATGTGACGTCATTTCAACCACTTATATTTAGGTTATATAACTACATATAGCTTATGGCAATGTTATAGTGCGTTAGCGACTAAGCTGGACCCCCATAAACCTTAAATATCTTAAAAAGCAATTGTGCAATTTTATTGAAATTTGGCAGAGTTAACTTGATTACCTTTACCAACTCTGTGTTCAAATTTCAGATTTTTTTACTGTCTAATTAATGTTTTTCCCATTGGGTCTAATGTATTATTTTTTGTATTTTAATCAACAAATAGACAGGGAGTAAAATAAGCTATTACGATCAGCTGGTTAAGATTATGCTATTGTATTATGTTACAACTATAACGGTATTATTTTATAACTTTGACTTACATTTGTCCGATCATCAATGCTTATATAGTTGAGGCCCATCTTCTGATTGGAAGGATCATTTATACAAACAAGAAATACATTGTTTTTCTTGCAAATATTGCTACGAATTTGCTTCAGTGATACAAACTAAGATAAACATTCGTGCATGGGCCTCATTATATATTTTCAACAGTCACTGGTGTGTGACTAAATGTACAGTTATACTGGACCAAATTGTTGACCTTTGCTGTTCCGGTCACTTCCAATACCCATACGTATTTACCCTGTTTTAGACTCAAGATTTTGCATTAGGCGTCTATGCAAAGTACACTTTTCTGTTGACCGAAAATTCCGTTTTATTTTATGAGAGTTGGTAAGGGTGTTTTACGAAGACATACCCATTTTTGTTCTAATCGGCACTGTACTTTTTATGATATTTAAGGTTTATGGGGGTCCAGCTTAGTCGCTAACGCACTATACAGACTTGAATAATTCGTACTATGCATAGAAGTGTATATTTAATTAACCATATGTAATTGTGAAGTGCATACCATGCCGTATGCACAGTCTGGTATGAAGCATATATGCATGTAATAAAAACATGATATCAATGTAAATACCAAATAATATATATAATGTACACTGGTATTAAATGAACGTAGTTTTGAATGACAAATTGAAGGGATTTCTTGAAGTTAAAATTCATCATGTTCAATTTGATAGTATTGTTTTGTTTCTCTATACACGGGTTTCTGACTTATATTACATCGGAATTGAAATACGAGTGCAGTAGTATAACATGTTTGTATATTATGTCGTTATATGTGCATACGTTATGCATATAGTGTATTGTGTCATAGTTTGATATTTGTTTAAGCACAATCTTCGGCATATTGTGTAATCTTCTAGTTAAAAATACATTCAGGTCAGTTTCAGTTTAGAAAAAGTCATCTTATTGACAAAATATTAGTTACGATTGTCTTGGATTAAAAAAATGTAATAGATTATATGCCGAACTAATCAACTCCTATGTTTAGAAAATAATTTTCAGGAAACAAGACACATTCCCAATAACCTTTACCAACGTTTCGATGTTATATCAGTCCTCTTCAGAGTTATATTTTAATAGCAATACATGCTATGTATTGTTATTGTTGACATAATAAACAACTTACCTTTTATCCTTTCTTTTTCAGGTCAAGGTTGAAATCGTGGTCCAATTTTTTAAAGTGGGTGAAATTGATACGCTCAAAGAACAGTTCAATGCTGACGTCATCGTGAAAGCGAAATGGCGGGAACCCACACTCGACGGACAGCAAGCGACCGTAAGTGTAAGAACCTAAAACTATATCATACATTATACATTAAACAAGTACAAATTTATAATTAGTAATCATTATATTTATACAAAATGATTACAGTTTAAATACGACATATCGATGGCTTAGAATGAAAAGGTCGTAACTACAAAATCGATATATTGAGAAAACAAGAGAAAACTGGCTGTAATTTACTCTTTACCTATGGAAAAAAAGCTTTTAAAACTTCATTTTGGTCAACATGAAAATATCCGATTTTCATGAAAATAGGCTATAAGAAGCACTTTTTGAAGCAGATTTCAAATATGTATGAGTCTTATAAGGTCGTTAGTAGTAGTTACGACCTTCTCATTCTAAGCCATCGATATATCATAATCATTAAGAAGTACTTATTTATTAATCATTATATACACGTAGAAACACTGTTTTTACTATATACATCATAAACATTATGTGAGTACATATACATGTACTGATTATATTACTAGTCATCTTTATATTTACATACAATGCTAATTTTACAATTTAATTTCGATTTTATGATCATAGTATTACTTCTTTATTAATAATAATCTAACAAAACATGAACCTGTGAGCGAAAAAATAGCACAAATACTGGAATATTTGTGCATTTAGAATCGTTAATTGGCTGCATTCGTCTATCATCGACAATATTTTGCTCTGGTAATGCAATGCGTGCTTCCGAAATGTGGTCATTTTAAATACTTCTTGTCTGAAACTAGACAAAAAAGATATGACGAAATAGAACAGGGAAGGAAGCACCCAATTCAACCAGCCGAGCACAGAAAGCATCACAACAAAACGCAACTACACATAGCAATCCCCACACATAACCCAACGAAATGATTAAAGCCCAAGTCCCCTTATAAAAATGCAAAAGGGTATGAAGAAATCAGACAGGAAAGGTAACACTCAACCTAACCAGTCGAGCACAGAAATAAGAAACACCACAACACAACTACATTGAGCAATGCCCACACATAAGCCAAAGAAACAATTAAAAGTCCAAGTCCAAGATTACCTAGCTCCCATGGAATTGAGACTTAACCTAGTAAAAATTCCATGCCCGAAACCGCAAAATCCAGCCACAAAACAATGCCCCTATCGACCAGATCACAAACATGTGGCATTCTTTGACTTACATTGCCATCCTTCAACATAGGTTACACGAATATTTCGATTGGCGTGAAGATATAGGTTTTATGGTACGTGTTGAACTTACATAAATATATGCATCTTTTATAACGATGTTCGTCTGGGCCTGATATCTAAACGAGCTACATTAAAGTTTTCAACAGTCTTCTAATTGTGGTCCATATCCTATAAACATACAAGAAAATCAACAGACATGTCAGTCAGATAAAATTAAACATTATTGGATGAAGGGTAGTGCTACGAGACAAAGACTCATTACAGCGTGTATGATGGCTGACTCACAATGGTTAAATAAGTATTGTTGATAAGTATAATCTTATTACAAGAAGGAAATCTTAATTCTTTCAATGTACATATGATCATTTGCTCTAGACGGGGGTCATAGTGATTGAGTCATTGTAGTTTGAGTGCCATTCAAAATTAAGTTATTGCAGGAATTGTCACATTTTCAAAAGCTCAGTTCTTGGGTGAACGTCAGAAAAAATATATTAACACCTTGTGAATGTTTAGGAATAGCCTTTGTTAGTCAAAAACAAAACCAAGGTGGACTAAACCGGGAGGCATTCTATGACAATACAAAAGGAAGGTAACAAAAGAGAACAAAATGAGATGGAACAAGACTGTATTCAATAAACGCTTATGTCCCATGGAAGCCATTTCCGTAAAAAGCTAAGTTAATCAGGGGCCATTATTCAGTTAAAATGTTAGATCTTGTTGCATTGCTTTGTCACGATAAGGGGCTTAAGATGGTAAACGAATATGCCAAGGGGAACTGGAATGTGTCGACTATAATTATGTGCATCTCTAATTGGTAGTGAAGCTAACCATGAAGTTTTGTTAAAATCTGAGCAGTGTTTTTTTTGGAGAAATATAAGAATTTGGCCTTTCAATAAGTCTAAGTCCAAAATCAGGCCAAGAAGAAGGACAAAATGGAGTGATTCAGGCGTGTGGAGAGGGGTCATATACAACATTCATGCAAGTTTGAAAGCTTTGTAGCAAGCCATATTAATGCTAGAAGAAACGGTCGAATTTGGTTAACCAGGCCGGACGGACAAACGAACGAACGAACGAACTGACGAACTGACGAACGAACGGACAGGTGAATCACTATATGCCTCCCGATCTATCGATACGGGGGCATAAAAAGAACATTTTCCATATTCCTATGTAGCCCCTTTTATACTCCATTTCATATCCTGTAACTAGTTGTTCAGTTTAATTTATTTGTAATAATTATTATTTTTGTCCTTGATATTTTTAATCTTTTTTTCTATAAACAACTTTCATGATCGACTGAATTTATATTGAGTGATGCCCTTGCCGCGTAAAGTTAACGTTTTTTGAAATTTTGAACCTAAAAGAAAATGACATTACTGAACACAATGCAAAAAAATACAAATACATTTCAGGCTGAAAATGTCGATTTCAGCAGACTATGGAATCCCAAATTATATATAGAAAACTCCCTCGGAGACCCTAAAGAACAGATACGTCACAGAATAATCTACAATGACAAAGCTGAGGCGTTTATATATGAGAAACGGGTCGCAAAAGGGACGTTCATGGAAAACTTAGAGTTGGACGATTTTCCTTTTGATGTACAGGTATGGTGACTTCTTGCATAATGTTCTTCAAATTCCAAACATGTCAGCTTTCACTCAATAATACGATAATAAAGGTTTACCTCAGAAAAAGCTCACAAATAGTAAGTAGGTCATCTTCATTTTCTACATTGTGTAGTGTACAAATCCATCTGAAATATGTCAAAGGTCAGATCTGTTAAGGCATTTGAATGTGTATTCGTTTCACACAAGGTTCTTTTCTTCAGAAAAAAAACATTTTAGGTACATTTTGTAAATGAGTAGTATGAAATTCCATATCTAAGAGAAGGGTTATATGTACTAATACAAAGGGGCGATTATATGTTAAGTTGTATAGTTTGGGGTTTATCTTACATAACAATACATACACGTGTCACTAATGACTGTTATTTATATGACATGTTTTGAGATATATGTAAAAATATAGTTCCATACCCCACTGTAAGGCAGGTTAATGTAAGTAAATAATACATAACGTAAACTAAGACTCGTTCCTCGGCTTAGCAAACTATGAAAACATATTAAACATGTTTATTATTCATAACCGTATAGGTGTATTTCATTAAGATCACTTCGTGTGAAACTAACGAATATTTATACAAGTTTTGCTTGTCTCTCAATATAAAAGTATATAAAAGTTAAATTAACTCTAACTCTTTTTCAAATATACGAGCTCTTGCTCTGCATCAGGAAAAGACTCAGTGTTATTTCAACTTATATATATTTAGTTAGAATAAATGGTACCAAGAGTAAACCAATGCTTGATATACAAATGTACATTCTTTGTAAAATGACAATTTGATGATGTGAAATAAAAACCGCTAATAGGAAATAAGACCAAGCAAGCAGTACTTCCTTTTGGTTTTGAAAACTAAAAGTCAATTGCCTCTAAACTTACAAAAATCAAGTATTATTATTATTAATTGAGTCACAAGCCAGGGACTAAACACTCGATCCAAAATGAAACCTTATTTGCAACATTAACAATAATAGAAGTGTTAACTTCAATTGTGCTATCCATGTTACTATGTTTAACAGATTACTATGTCATGCGTTTGAACTACTTGGTACTTAATTAAATTTGGACTTCATTATTCAAAGTCGATAACAAATTTATGATAAAAAATTCTAACGGTATCATATGTGAAAATGCATATGACGCAATGATTCACTTCGAACGTAAATAACGAACGACTAAATAATTCAAAACGGTGGCTACAAACTTCATAATGATGACTATATAATTCGAAACGGTGGCTACAAACTTAAATACTTATGACTAAATAATTCAAACATGCTAGAAGCAGGATAAATCGCAGCATAACTTAGGTGAAGCTAAAACACGGTTTGGCAGCTATTGTTATACATGACAATGACGTGTTCCAATTTCTGACTGTATAACAGCTGTTTCTCGTGATTTGTGCTTCTCTTTATTAAATACGTCTGTCCAATTGTATTACTGGGAAAGTAAACAGTACTGCGGATGGTGACATGCGTCGGTGTTACACTGGTATTACGCTGGTTTATGTGCACTAAGCTGAAGACGTTCGCTGCTAAATGATGTCGGTATATGTCATAACAATCAAGAGTCATGTTGTCACTTCTGTTTATACAACCAACGTTTACCTGTAATGTTCTGAACAGGCCATGTCTAGTATTATTTCTTTGCTAATATGATTGTGTCTTTAATTCTTTATTTATTTAATTAATTTGATTATGTGTTTGTTGAAGTCATGTAACGAATACTTGCTTGCATTGTTTGGAACATTAGGCGGATGTGTTGTATGATTTGTTAGTATATATATTTAATATTTTAGTGATGTATAATATAATGATATCTATTGATAAATTTATTTACTAGAGTATTTTTTTCGGTTGAGCGATCGCAGTACTTTTTTCATTTTCCATTTTACATATAAGTGGTATAATCATCAGGTTGGTATTTGATTTCATGGTTTAGGTAATTCACACGAATGATGATTGGTTGGAACTTTCATGCTAAAAACATGTAAAAAATCAATGTCAAATTGAGGAAGGCTAATTTTATTTTTTCAAACAAATTCCCACTTGCTTCATTTCTCATTTCTTAACTAAATGTGTTAATGAAGGTGTTAAAGCAGTTAGTAGTAGTGTTTAGGAGACAGCTAATAAGTATAAATATATTGCCCAATCATATATGTCTGAAATAAATGTAATGTAAAAAGCCAATAAAGAATGAGCAAATAAATAAAACAATAAATAATTAAATTAAATTGGACGAATACCAACGTTTTATACAACAAAATGTACATACTTTTGTTCTTAACTTTCACCAGTACTTTACCACTTTTCAACACTGTTATTTTCACAGAAATTATCAAATTACTGAAGAAGCATAACGTAATATATCATACATGATTTGTAATTTCTTTACCAATTTTGTTCATGAATGTGATTATACAACTTAAAGATAAAGAATCAAAACCAAATAGTCTAACACCAACCTTTTTATATATAACTTTGATTTTAATTACTGATGTCATTCAAAAAGACATATGAACCCCCGTCAAAACTGCTTATAACAATTTTTTTTAATTAAAGTGAATAATAAAATAAATGTGTTATATGATAATAAAATAAAATGAACAATATTAAATATCTAAGACCATCGTTTTATACACATTGTTTTCTTTCACTGGATTACTGTAGCATCAGCTCTTCAAAACAGCAAATAAATAATTGTGCTTATAAATAAAAATAATTAATATGAAAGTGATATCGACCAACCTTTCGACATAGTTTTGTTTCCCACTGTTGACATTTTTACCGAAACTTTACCCTTTTTTACCTTTTACCATTTTACAAATTTTCTACAATTTTGTTTTCACAGCATCTGAATTACCTAGCAGCTCTTCATAACAGCTAAATTTGCTGATAAATAAAAACATAATATGAATTGATAAAGATAATTCTTTAGACATATGTTTGCTTCCTCATTTGTCATTTTTGACATATATTTTACCAATTTATACTGTTTTTTACAATTTTCTTTTCGCAGGATTTTACGATAACTGTAGCATCTGAGCTTCCTAATATTTTTTTCAAAACATCCAATAAAATGTGCTGATAAATGATACGTCATATTTTACATTTTTTTTTACAATTTTCTTCATTTTTTATTTTCACAGGATTTAACGATAACTGTCGCATCAGAGCTTCCCTTTTTCAAAACAACAAATAAAATGTGCTGATAAATAATATGAGAAATTAAACAATTTAATTTAATTTTCAACATTTTGTTTCTTTGTTTTTCTTAACATGATTTAACGATAACTGTAGCATCTGACCTTCCTATTAACTATCTAAATAATATCAAATTGCTGAAAACAGTATTTGATATTTCTATTAGTTTCAAAATCACCAATACAAAAGGTATGGTAGTTAATTTTTACCAATTTTGTATAATTTTCCACATTTTCATTTTTTTTCTTTTCATAGGATTTAACGATAACTGTAGCATCAGAACTTCCTATTTTATTTTATTTTAAAAACAATACAAAACGCATGGAAGTTCATTTTAACTATTATCTACAATTTTCTACATTTTTTCTTTCTTCTTCTTTACAGGATTTAACGATAACTGTAGCATCAGAACTTCCTATTAGTGAATGTGAACTTATGGAGGATAAGGAGGAGCATCACGTGGTTAACAGACAATCATTTGTAGATGAACAAGAGTGGCATTTATATGTTCATACTGAATGTAATAAAAAGGAACTTGTAATTGATCAGGTCGATAATTCCGTAAAACGTTCGGCACTTTCCGTTAAATGTCGTGCTGCACGTCGACCTGGTTATTTTGTGTGGAATATATTCATGATAACGGTAAGTGTTTTACAGTAAATTAGTGAATAAATGTTTGATGAATTAAAGCCATTGGACTAAGCTGGTCCTGATTAATTGGGCGGTACACTTTCAACTCCGGTTGGGTTAAACTATTCTAATTTGAAGTAACATTCATTGCGGACAAGAATGTCTGGCGAAGGTGGATTCTTTGAATTTCTTCGGGAAAAACGGTTAAACAAATAAAATTTGTAAGTTTGGTCAAACTAGAACGAGGAGTTTGTTAAATCATATAGCAAACCAGCATGAACGTATTGGATAGCAACGATCTCTGCAAATCATGTATACAGTCAAGGCACCCAACTAGTTGGTGTTAATGGTTTCGGCGACTTTGAACTTTCATGTACAGACCTTGAAATCATTAGGATTGTACAGCCTCCAAATAATTATTGTTCTTTGGTCTTATTGACCGGAAAAATTATGCCAACCGACCGACAGGTCAACAGACACGCACATCGAACGACCGACAAGTGCATTTCTCTATACCCCCCTATTTTCGAAAGGGGGTGAATAGAAATGTGCTTATGGTCAAAATATTTGCTATCCATTGGCATATATTGCATTAGATCTCATGGTTAAGCAAAATCGGGTTAAAGGTACATGTAATGACTTACAAATCAGACTCAATTTTACAAATGAGACATTACAACGATATTAATCACACATGTATTTGAACGTCGCAGCAAGGCGGAATACTCAGCGTTTATCGGAACGGGTTTGGCAACTTGGGATAATTTGGGAATTACAATCCAAAAATTGTATTAAATATCATCCTCCTATTACTACTTCGTAACTTTGATCAACCTTAGGTGGAACGGGTTTCGCAACGGGGGATGCTCCAGTCGGATCTTCAAAACTATAATAATATCGTCATGTTCTATTTTCTATGACATGTTTTATGTTTGCAGTTCCTGATATGTAGTTTGGCTTTTGCAACATTCTCTGTGGATAAGAAACTACCACAAAATCGTCTACAATTGTCTTTCACACTTGTTCTAACAGCTGTAGCATTCAAATCTGTTGTCAATTCAAGTCTTCCCCGTATATCATACCTCACATATATGGTAAGTGACATAATCGTTTTATCCTAGTTATTACAGGGTTCCCACAAATAAGACGAACTTCCTTGACTGTGCCCTGAATTTCCCTGACTGCACATGTATCAGTTTTCCCTGATTTTTTTAGCGATTGGGCTTTTTTGTCAGGGCAAAATAGCACAATACAAACGGAGGAACATTTGCTTTTTATGGAACCAAAACATGTCAGGTAGCAGTCTCAAGGCTATTGATTGACATAAAGTATCCATTATTTAGAAATATCCCAAGCGAGCGGGGTGTTTTTCAGTCTTTGGTATAAAATTACACTTTCCCTGACTTTTCTTCAATTTCCAAATTTCCCTGACTAATGTCAAAATTCCCTGAAATTCCGAAATACACATAACTCCCCTTTATCAACTTCTTTTTAATGATGAAAATGAAAACATTGTTTATTTTAGAATTAATCTTGAAACCCATATAATTTTAATACAAGCTAAGTATATCTTACTTGTTATTCTGTTTGTTTTTCAGGATAAATATTTGCTCGTTTCCATGGTTATGTTATCAGCAGTATGTACGTGGCATGCCATCGTCACACGATTATTATACAATCGTCCATATGCTGACAGAGTGGAAAACATCGTCCTCACAATACTTAGTGTTCTATATATCGTCTATAACATCGGATTTATCGTCATTATATATCTCTTTGTAAGTATAACCAGTCTTTAACATCGGATTTATCGTCATTATATATCTCTTTGTAAGCATAACTAGTCTATAACATCGGATTTATCGTCATTATATATCTCTTTGTAAGTATAACCAGTCTGTAACAGCGGATTTATCGTCATTATATATCTCTTTGTAAGTATAACCAGTCTATAACATCGGATTTATCGTCATCATATATCTCTTTGTAAGTATAACCAGTCCGTAACATCGGAATTATCGTCATTATATATCTCTTTGTAAGTATAACCAGTCTGTAACATCGGATTTATCGTCATTATATATCTCTTTATAAGTATAACCAGTCTGTAACATCGGCATTATCGTCATTATATATCTCTTTATAAGTATAACCAGTCTATAACATCGGAATTATCGTCATTATATATCTCTTTAGTATCTATAAAAAGTATCTGGTAGTCACTGAAAAATGAAAAAAATGGTAATTTATAAAATGTAGCTATCTTTTGACATATAAAATTCATCTTTTTGTATTAATCACTGCGATATCTCTACCAAACGAATAAAAGTGTTCCGTATTCACTGAATAAACGGTAAAAGTCGCGTGCCATGACGTCACAGACATCATCATTATCACAAATCTCCCATAATGCACCTCGGTTTTTTCAAAATCTAACCGTTTATCTTCATCATTATTGGCGCTTCTACCGGTACTGTGGTAGCAAGTGCTTATATACCACTTACGTTTTAACCTGCGGTCTTAACTTACTCGCTAGTATTACATCTATCATCAAAATGATCGAAAATAAATCCTAGACGATCTTACTCCGTTATTAGTCTCTATGTCGTCTCTGTAACGTTATCAGTATCGAGATAACTCTTATCCACTAGCGTATTATTATAATTTATCTCATATCGAAACACGACTGTGATTTAATTACATGCATTGATATATCGATATGTTAACATAATTCACATGGATACGCAGAGATAAGCATTCCAGTATCGCATTATAACATCGTTGATGCTTTTACCATAAGAGTGTGTATACTATGTCGTTGTGGTATATGAAAGACATACCATGGAGTAATTTCTAAATTGATTTTTTTGCCTAAGACTACCTGTATATTTTAACAAAACAATCTTTAAACAGAAAGGTTTGCATATTTCCATTCCTATTTTCTAGACACTGCTAATCCATCAAAAGCAAAATTCGCAACAATTAAGAATTAACGTCTATTCCATTAAAATATATAATTTGATATTAATATAAGTGTTCATATTATTATCTATAGTAATTGATGTTGTATTCCCTTGTATTGTAATCTAACTTTTACTGATAAAAAAAGTTAGAATAGCAAAAGTAAGCCCTGCCAAGTCAGAGATACCGTGTTCCATATTTTAGGCCGAACTTAAAATATTTTTCGATTCCCCCTTGATAATAAATAAGGTGTAGGTCATTTTTTTTAATTCGTTCAGAATGAAAAGTTTTTGTCAAGCCATACAAATGATAAAGTTGAGTATTAACTCTTTGGTGACAACCACCAGCCTTATACTTTTAAGGTAGGTTCCAAATTTATTTGGGAGTAACAAGCCCATATACAAAAAAACAAGACATTTTCTTTCTATACCAAATGTTTCATAAAGAAAAATATTGTTTCAATTTGGCCAAAATTATTCTGGATAGGGGCCAATTTTGATTGGGTGGGTAGGGGAAACAAAATATTTTTCATTTTAGGCCTTAGGCTTATTACTCACACGGTATACAACTGCTTCGAATCAGCTATTTCGTTAACCAACTATTTTATCTGTTATACCAATTCATCAATTATAAATGAATTAGGCAATTATAGATTCCCACTAGACAAGACATATTCTACACGTGACATTTACACTCGAGATGTTCATTCCCATACTAATGATCTGACTCATGCTGGCATTACATTCATGAGACCCCAGCTTTAAAGTAGTAGTATATCGCTGGCTTAGACCGAGAATGTCGTATGTAAGCACCACAAAGCGCTTCTTATGTGCCTTCTCATAAAAATCGGAACGTATCATGTTGACCAAACTGAAGTTAAAACAGTTTGTTTTACTATAAGTAAAGAGTAATTGTCGGACAGTGTTTCCTGGTTTTGTACCTTCGACCGTCTCTTTCTAAACCAGCGGCATGTTCCTTGTCTAAATCCGCACCGTCTAGTGTCGTTAGCTCAATGCGTACAAATAAATAGCGAAACAACTCATCTGCTACACTGCTATTGTCTCCGGTGATTTATAATTGTTTAAAGTTAGATTTTAAAATGAAGTATAAATTACTTCTTTTGCAGCTTAACATGTTCATAATCAAATGGATAATTTTACTTATATATACGAATAAAGGAAATAGTTAAATTACTTAAATTACCTCATGCTTAAATTTCAAAATATAACTATAGCTATAGTTTAGCAAATTTAGAGGCAAATGTTGTGACATGGTTCATTAGAAATGAGAGTAATGCAAGACAATAAAATACCCAATTAGAACCCATTTTTTTACAAATATTGTATTTTAAAAGAAACTGTGGGTTTTAAAATCACAGGTAAATATATCATTGATGAAGAGTATTTTTAAACGAAATATTTGTTTGTAAAATTTATATATTTTATAAAAATGAAGACTACAATTTTTACAAACAATGTTTTGATAAATGATAAAGGTTCCAATTGACCTTAAGCATACTTTTTTTGTAAATCAACAATTGCAAGACGGGATCAATGCAGTGTTACATACTCATCAGCTACATAACATCGAAATGAATCTTGACTGATGTTGTTACTTTCAAAGTTTGATAAATAACCGTATTCTTAAAAATAGATTAAATGGTGTGAAGACATTTAGCACCGGCTTACCTTCTGACATAAAGCATAAACGACATGTAATGGAGTTTAACTTGAGTTCTATGTCATGCAAAATTTAGGGTAACGAATATAAACAAGGGTCTTGAGCTGATATTGTAAAAATCACACATGTTAGGTATTATTTTGAGTAGTAAATGTACTGAAGTAGGAATAATGTACAAATGAGACTTAATCAATTATGTTTGTAGCAAAATCACTCTTATTACTCATTATTATATTAGGAGCCATTCTGTCATAACAATTTATACTTTCAAGCTATAAGTTGTACTTAAAATTGTAGATTTATGTCCTGTAGAAGATCCATAGGTCGAGCATTGAGTAATAAGAGTGAGTTTCCTACAAAGAGTATTTTACTATATTTTAATGAACTACGAGTATATATTGTACTCATTTTGTCATATGTTTCAGCCATGTAAAAAGAGAAGAATTATGTCGCAGAAAGATAAAGAATATAAAGTAAGTATTAGTTTTATCTCTCAAATAGTAGCCCCATCACTATCCTAGTAAGGTATAGCTAATCAATATATTTTCCCAGTATGTCGTAGAAGTAGAACGTTTTAACGTAGATATAGTGTAGTCAATCTTCCCTTTTGTACATTGGAAGATGCCTATCGAATATGTACATTGTGATCCATTAATTCCACACATTAGTAAATGCCTATAGTTTCAATATTTCTTCCACTTACACATATAAATTTTGCATCGTTGAAAAGTTGAAAAGGTATAAATGCATATTTATGTTGATATGAATAACAAAATATTATGCGACGTCAATGACGTAATAAAGCCATCAATGACATTGTATAATTTCACCATTTCAAGATGGTAAAAACAGTCCATAAACTTTATCATGAGTTGAGAAATATGCTATTCTAGTGAAAAAGAACCAGAACAAATGTATTTAAATACACCCATATCTTCCAAATGGAATAGTGGTAGACTAGTTCTAGTTTGACAGGGGAAGGGCAATAACCAATGACAATGTAGTAAGCGGCCTAGTGCTGTAAGAACATCAGTAGACATTAAGAAGTTTAGACATTGTTTAAGACTCGTTTCAGAGATAAAGGATTGTTACATTAAGTGGCAGTTCTAAAAAGAGACACCATCGTTCAGCATTCGTTATTCATTAAATATACTCTTCAATTACATAATTATATTCATTGATATGTTAGCTTTAAAGATGTTGAAGTTATGAGCAAGCCCTAATGTGCGGAATTAATGGACCACCCTGTATGGTGCAATAAACTTTTATATTTTTTATGAATCATGTAATTTCTTTAAAAATCTATTACTGTATCACGTTTGTTTTGAAAAATATATGTAAACTATGGTATAATACACCTTTAGATAAAGTTATAATAGTTTATTCACAGCGATTACTAATTACATAATCACAGCAGTAAAATGTCTCTAGTTGGGTAATGGGCTTATTTCTCTGAAAAATAACTATGAATATAAACGTATGAACTAAAAGCACTGTTTGGCTGTTTACATGAAAACTTGTCCATTATCCGTTACACCTTTACCTCAAGAAGTGATATCTTTATTACCCCCGCTGTCAGTTTCAGTAACCCTTCCCTGCTAGCGATAATCACACATTCAATATCTTTGTTTGAAGAAATCTACTACGCACCAACGTCGGGTACAAACGTATTAATTTTATCTCAGTGCACTGAACAAACTTTCAGGAATATATTTCCGATTCCATTAAATCGTTTTAAATCAATTCTGCTTCTTTAATGCAATACTTCAACTTCAATAGAATTGTTCCTTTTAATATGTTGCTTAGCATAAACGTTTGGAAATTCACACTATTGCATCTTATGCCTTAAGTTATATGCCTTCTAATATGTTGCTAAGAACTTGTTCTATTGGTATTCTAAACCAAAATTCTAATATAAATTAATCCTTCAGAAATGATAATGAACATTTCACACAAGAGTCTTGTTCAGAAGGCTCGTATTTTGCTAACGAGTATATTGTAGAGCTGCTTTGACCTGTAAATTACATAAATACACACAGTAGCGGCACACTGTTCAATACTAAATCTTTCCGAAGATGATTTATCTGTACAATGTGCAGTTACTGTCTAATACATTATGCATTTTGACAGGTCAATTAAACAATACATTTATTCTAACGTTAAAGACTTGGTATGATATTGTCATCAATTTAATAGCAATTGGAATTATGCAATAATAAACAATTAGACTACGTTTAGCAATTACATGTCTGGTGTAGTTACTGCTCATATGTTGCTACCTGTTTACCGATGGCTAATGCAGCAACCCTATTATACGTGATAATACAAACACCAATCCCAAAAGCTAAGCGCAAGTTACCAGCCTAAATCCATTATAACTGCGAGAAACTCTGCCTATGTTTGATTTTTTGTACCTAAAGTATATTCCAAAATCCGTTGCATGCGTTCCCAACACATTTACTGTCGAGCAAAAACAACTCGTGTTTAACAATTGTAAATAGTAACCTAGTTGTTCCCCTTAACGTAACATTCCTTTCGAGAAACATCATATCAAGATGTTCTTGTATAAAAGTTAGTTATTAGTTTAAGTTCGTTATATTTTGTCATTGAATATCACTTATACTTATCAACGTAAGTTTATGTGTAATTAAATCAATGCCGATTCATTATATTTTATAGGATGCTCTAGCTCTGTCTTAGTTTATGATATGAATTGATAATTATTAACATATTTTAACTAAGTTACATTAATAGTTGAAATACGCTTCTAAATTGGGTTAAAGGCAACATAGTGCAATAGAATATCTTAAACAACTTACGTTACAGTGTCGAACTATTTTGAAACAACTGCTTCCCTAAGATCTTCCATTTTGGCGTATCTGTCACATTTTACTTAGATGTTCAGAGGATTGAGTTACGTTCTTTTTTAATTTTTAAATGTTCTACCGTTTTCATATTCAAAGCTGCTTACATGTCACATTTGACTTTCCATATTACGTTATGCTCTTTGTTGTCTTGCGCAAACGTATTCAAATCGTGGCATTCGTAGCTCCGAAAAGAACGTCTTAGAACGAGTAATGTAATTCATCTCAACATATTTAACTTACTTTTTCGAGTGTTGTATTATTACATTCTTTATTAACTTGTTGTTCTGAGTTCCAAAAATATCGTATTGATCATGTAAAAATTTATGTTTACGTCGGTAAAATTTGGTTTTTCCACTGACATAATTCGCATAATAATTGTTTATCAATATAATTTTTCAGAGTTTCAAATTAGATTTGCTTACATCGGTATTTTAGGTTGTTGACTTACAATTCTGGATAATAATTATATACGTTGCTAATCTAGTTTTCGTATTATAATTTTTTATCAATATCATTTTCAGAGTTTCAAAAAAATATGTTTACGTCGGTACAATGTAGTTCAGTTTGTCGACTTTGTCGTGTTGCAATGCTGACACATAATATTATATTTACTCCTCCTAGTTGGAGCCCTATGGACGCAGGTAATAGAAAAGTTAACCCAATTCATGTGTGAAGCATCATGAATGTTGAACGATTCTATTTTTATTGAAGAGATTTGCTGTGTAGTTCTACAATTCTCTTTTAGTCTACTTTTTCCAAGCTTGTATTTTTATGTAGTTGCAATTCATATTTTTTCATTTCAATGTTTCGATATTTTTGTACATTTTGTGATGACATTTTGTGCCATCTCGGTGTTTTTTTTTGGTTAGTTAAATATGTTATGGTATCCTACATTTATTAGTTTACATCCAACCAGAAGACAGACATACCATTTCCATGGGGTATCGTCTATTTACAGAACAGGTAATTTCGTTACTCGGTACGGCTTTAGCATCGAGGTAAATAGTTGACTATTACTCTATAATATTGTGATCTATAAAAACGGAAGTAGTGAAGCGTGTCCATTAAAGGTGCCACGCTCAGGTTGGCGTCATTTTCCATGAAAATATTCCTCAATTAAACAAAATAGTCGTTACCAATGATTCATTTGTTACTTGGAATGTAGTTCTTAGTTAGTTACTCGACAGTGAAATTGGATCTATAGATGCATATGAAGTTAATAAGAACCTAATATTTACCTAGTCGAAACTACAAAAGAGCCTTGCCGAGTAACGGATTTTCCTGTTCTTTAACTTGACGGTGTACCCAGCGATTTGATTTGTAATATTCCATCTACCCAACCTTTTATTTTACTTAGAATTGTTTCAATATGAACTATAGTTTAATTAGCATAGAAAAATAACATTTAGAGTTTCTATCGATGAATGAATTAAGATCAAATATCGAATACCGAAAGTTAAATTAGCATAGATAGATAACATGGGAGATATAGAATGTTCGAATCTCGACAGTGGTTTGATTCTAGGTATGGCGATAATTAGAAGCCATTTCAATAGAGGAAAAAATATGATAAAAGAAAAAGTTTTATACGTGTATCACTTGAATGAATTCAGTCCATGTATTTACGTCATGAATGTATTTCTTTGAATTTGACAAAACGCGTTTTATTAATTGTAATTATTGTTAAGAAAAAAATGTTTAAATGTAAATCAGGGGTGTGGAATTCCTGTGACCGATTTGTGATTATTTGCCTCTTTTGAAATATGAAATTCTAAAAGACTACGTATGAATAGCAGTCTTGCAAAGTGTAAACATGTCTCGCCAGTTAAATAAACGGTGCATTATTTGCATAAATCACTATCCATTCTTAGAGGTTTGGCATTAAAAAGTTCATCATTCTAAGTTTCGACTTACAGCGATTGTTTTCTTGGTTGGAAAGGTCAACAGACAAACTGGAAATATTCGCTAATATTTGATCCGTTATTTGGGATTGGTTAATTAAGTTGGAAATTCTGATTAAACAATTATTCATGACTGAAAGGAACATAAACTGTCTTATTTACAGAATTGTGCTAGTGCATTTCTTCATATAAAATGCACAAACTTTTAACTTTTCAAAACTGCACCATGTTGGGACTGTTTCCTTTCAAAGTGGGGAAATGGATATTTTTCCTGATTTGGATGGTGCCTTTTACGGGTACCAAGCAAAGGAGGAAGACTCTCCTGACTTATACATCAACCATTTATGGTGACGACGGTTGATTGTAATTTTATCTTCATAGTTTAGAAGAGAAAACCCTTTGGTGTGCCATATACAATAATGTTACAATACCTATCTTTTCTAGAATAAGCGGATTAGAAAAGTATGTATTACATGTACGTATGACCTTCTTTATACACAATGCTGCTTTAACCTATACTAATAGTTTTACCTTTGTTACAATTATTTAACAATGCAAAAAACATATACAATTTAACAATGCAATATACATTTACATTCTGACGAACATTCACTACATAGAATGTTCATAAAATATATTTACTAACATATCGATGACATCACTTCAAAATGCCGAATATATCATGGTTGGATTTTTTGTGTTTTGTTTTATTATAATTGAAAATACGAAGTACGTTGTTTAAAATCGTTGACTAGCACAGAGTATTCAAAAAGAATACCGATTATGTATTTTTAACAGAACGTACAGTTCCTTTCCCATTTTTGAAAGGAAGTATCCACATTTGTTAAATAATTAGCTGTATGAAATAATACAGCTGTGTTCGACAAATTTCACAAAGGAATTAAATGCTGAAAACTTATTGTTGCTTCTGTATTTTAAAAGGGTGGTGCTATCGATATATTACATTCTTATAATAACAAAGACGATATAATGACGCTCGTCTTCAATATCTGGTGGTAGGAATCCAATCTCATTTAAATCAGACCCATTAGCAAATGTTCGGATCTGATTTTGATGAGATTGATTGGAATAAAGCAATATTCAAAAAAGACATATACAAACAATGGGAATATTGTAAGCATCTTTTTGCTTCATTTCATAACACCGATTGGTTTGGTCTTTGTCAAGCAGAGATGAGTGTTTCAGAAACAAACAGAATAGGTCGATGATCTCGAACGCTAACGCATCTTGTCTTCACTCGACGTCGCTATTTTGTTTTGACATATCTAAGGGTATCATTTACTCGACATTGAAAGAGTTTGAAAGAGCAAATCAGATATTTCAAAACCAAAATGACGACGACAATATCGAGTCGAATCGACGGTAGAGCTTCTGAAAACATAAACACCCAATCAAACGAATCAAACGAACCAGTCATTAGTGAAATGCATACAAATACAACTATTGCGGCTAGAAACGTTTGTGATGACTTTTTAGGATTGGATTTCCACACCCCTGACCATTATATATTATATATTTACAACACATGTATATATTGTTTGTTTTGTGCAATAAAAGATTTCTGTAATTCAGTGGTACTGACTTACACAGCATTTATTTTGAGCTATTAAAGGCATTAACAAGTGACGTTTTAGTCGATGGGGACGCTGCTCTGTGGATTTCTAGGTATGGTTTGAAGATTGAACCCAAAACGACTGATGCAGTATATCTCTACGTTGTTTATAGAATTCGTAGGATACTATATTCAACTGTTATTCTATCGAACCACTTAAGTCAAATTCGAGATAACGAGAATCAACTGCAGATGTCTTTGAAAACATGATGATTTACGTATAAACGTTCCCTTTGATTTTATTCGATATAGTAGACCTTAATATTTGTACAATTTTTATTCGTTTCATGTAAAAGTCAACTCTTGTTATTTCGATATTTTAGAAGTCATTCTGATCGTAATTTGTATATACAAAGAACAAAAACTCTAGATTTTCGAAAAACAAATACGACCTAACAGAAAATTAAGTTCGACAAATGAAAGTCAAGTGTAACAAGTGCAAATAAATCCATACAAACGTCCTGTATGCTTGTTCTTCTTCGTTACTTTAACCACGCCGTAGCTTTGTTAACTTTAACACGCATTGCCAGTAACTGCTATTGTTAATGCCGCCAAAATCTCGCTTATAAACAAAACGTTTACCACAAATTATTACTAATATCTTTACCATCTTATGCTCGACACCGAATACAACATCTATTGATAGGTTTTTCAAACAATAGTATTTATATTGCAGATATCATGTAGTACCTATTATAAGAACTATGTTAAACAACACACATTTACACCTAAAGCAAATTGCTTGGTCATGTTTCATTAGTGATTTTAAAGTCTCTAACTTACTAGTGTGGTCAAAGGTCAAGGGATTTGTGACTTTCAGTTAAGACATGGTTTATAAATGTATTAATTAGGACAATTGTCACCATCGTTGCAAGGGAAACTTCCGTTATTGCTGGTAAAAATACTCTTTAATGGAATTTGATAAGTGTCTTCTTCTAGGGTGTTCCGTTATTTTGTTTTGTCTTTGGTTTTCTATTCATACTCAGATTTTGAACGTCTGCCTTTTCTTCTAAGTGTTTCTATCCCTAAATGTATTCCTTATACATAGACTTAATATGGTTAATATGGTTGTTGATGAACCATATCGTATTTATTTTCTAAAGAATTCTCAGTAAACTTGGTATGGCATTGGTTCAGTCTGTTAATAATTTGCTTTTGAAACTTTAACTTTTCTCCTCAGTGTTTCTATCTGTCATTTCATCCCTTGTATTTTGAGATTGTATACATGTTGTTGGTTTATAAGTGAGTAACAACCTTATTTATACTATATATCACATAATTATGGTGTTATCCAATTTTAAACATGTTCTCTAATATGTTTTATGCGTTACTATAAGTTATGTTCCAAAATTAAGCGTTCTAGTAACAATACATGCTTATCTTATTTAAGAGATGGGAAAGGCGCATCAACAGTGAGTTTTGTTAAAGCTCCTTTATTATGTCACATACATATGTATTGTAATTTCAATGTTCTTTCACAATGGAGCTTTTTACGTATTTAATTCACTTAAGTCACATACAATGTTATCTACAGGTAGGTATACACTGTCCAGCTAGGAAATGGTCTGTGAGACGTAGTCGTTTATGTGTGCATATAATATTACATACATTGTCTGGATGGGTAGAGCCAATAAAGTTATTTAGTTTAGCATTAAATGAAATAATTCCGTATAAGCCTTTATGATATTGGTTTCATACCGTATTAATGGATTCTTATTCTAACTGGACAGTACGTGGTTCTTTCTTAACTGGTACCAATTCAATTATACATGTACACCACAATGTTGTATCTTTGTCGTGATTTTGCAACACTTTTCACACAATTGTACAAACAAGTTTCCTGGATTAAATTGTCGAACACTTATTGAATATCAACCAGCACTAACTTGCACTTGCGTAACAATTTGGCTATTACTCCAGGACAGTCCAGGTTATATGTCTGGTATTCACAAAACATCTTAGAGAGAAAAACTCAAACATTGTGACATCAGTTTCTTTTGTTTCACTATGTTTCGCCGCATATGGATGAATAAACGACGTTTTGTTAGTAATTGTAGTAGAAGCTCACATGATTTAAAAAAAATTAAACATGAATAATAATAAATTGTCTTGCCTAGCTGATTCACTTAAGGATTTTTTATTATTTAAGAATTATGGAAAGCGTTCTACTAAGAAGCTCTCAAAAGTACGTCCGAAACACTAATTATTTTGAGGTACATATTTGCACCTATTTTATATTTATTTGTTTACTCTGGGCACATTGTTGCATCTATTGTTACTGTATTGTTACAATCTTGTACATTTAGTTATTCACTTGAAACTGATTTAATAAGCTACCGGTACCATCAAAGTTAAACAAGGAAAAGCTCCAATATTTGGCAGGGAAAGTTATTTGTTACAGTTTAGTGTATAAATAGACTAACGATAATACGATTTTTCTTTATACGAATTTTCATTATTCTAAGCCCTTAAACGTTTTGTAAAGTATGCGACACAATTTTGTCGGACCATGAATTGTACATTATCGTGTTATGTTTTCAACTATCCCCTTTGCCTGATATAAAGACTAGAGAAGAGACGTTTTAACTTGCTTAATAAAATTGGACGCGTTTGGCTTTTTCGACAAGGCTGCTTCGATGAGCAGGTTATGTAATATTTCGATATAAGTATTGTATGACTATTGTAAGTATTGGACAGGACTATTACCTACTCTATGAAACAGTCCTGTCGAAAAGTTCAATAAAGATGCATATAGCTACTCCAATACTATAATTATCCTTAATGGGAATTTTCTCACTTTCGGTGTTTTCCTGTTTTACCAAGCAACCCTTTTAACTGGCTCGGTTATTGGTTCTTTACAGCAACCAGCTTCGCATGTGTGCATGTTTTGATCCAAAGTCAGCTATGAAGTTTGCATCAAATTGCCCAGTATGAAGAACGTTTTACCGTGGCTTCACATAGAAAATAAATATAGATATCGAAAACAGAAAAGTTTTAAGGGGGTATCAATGTTATTTTCATTGAACAGTATGAAATGACAACAAACACATAATCAGAAAATTAAATAATCAGTTTAACACGAATTGATACCTAGTCAAACCGCCAATAAGACCACTCTAGACCACTCTTGAACCCTTGAAAACAAATTTGTTTGTCCATTTCTTTTCTAGCTCAATACTTTTCAGGTTAAAACTTTTTTTAAACACATTATTTTTGTTATGGCATGGGCTCAATACTCGTAATTAGAATCATATTGATGATTGGTCAAGTTACAGCTGAAAATATCAATCAGTACTGTATTTTTATGTAACATAACTTGAACAAACTGAAACAAACTCCAATATTTCAAATGGATACAGCTTACATGTATTACTAGACAAGTCACATAATAATGCGACATAGGACACAACAACGAAAATGCTTTTGTTCATTTAAGGTGATTACACTTTTTAAGTGATGTGCAATATATTGGTTCGTCTAATACCGTAAATTATGTTTTATTTGTTGGAGACTATTTTGCGGGAATTTGAAGACTCATGTAATCACGTGCTTATAAATATTACCTGTTTTTGTCTTTGCACACTTTCAGCCAATTTCGCTACCATTTAGTCTACGAATTTTACACATAGTTTAAGTTTTAGCTTATGAGTTGATTGCTGTTATTACCGATTTTCATTGACCTATTTTCGTTATATGTGACCTACTTTGCCATATTTGACCTATTTTTGCTTCATTGTTGGACCTTTTTTGCTCTATGTGACCTTGACCTATTTTGTTATGTTTGACCTATTTCAGGACTCACTCAGTCGGACCCAAGTGGCAAAATACAAAAGGAAGCCAAGACGTCTAGCTTTAGAACAAAACGTAAATAAGTTTACGTATTTGAGCATACGGTTTATCTCCTCTTGCTCACCTTTGCCATTTTAATTTTTTTCTATAACATATATAAATTATATTAATTACTCGATATTTCTCATGGATTGGTTTTTTGTATGTAGCGTTTCTTAGTAAAACAAGTAAAGGTTAGGAGTTGAATTTGGTCAACAGAAGTTGTCGACTTAGGTTACAGTTGTGTAACTTTTCTAATACTTGAGGATTTTGATAAAAAAACCTCGACATCTTATAGATACACAATTAGTTTGACTTTTGTTAAATAGAAGCATTTGCTTGGCACTTACGAAATGCACAATTAATTTGATAATAAGAAAAGCACAGCTTTTGTATTTGTCTTTGGTTTAAATAATTTCAACACCAGTAATCTTAGATTAGAACCGTTATGTTTCGATATAGTTTTACTTGCTATGCATATCTTATGATAGTCTCTACTTCTATTTTGATAATCGTGTTTTTATGTATATTTGTAGGAAGGGATACATGTACAGTCGAAGTATTGACGCCAGTTGGAACTACTGAACATGAATCAACCAAAATACCGTCATCTCCTGTGACGTCAGAACCGATGACTTCAGAACCGGAAATCGATTCTAACCAATCATCAACTGATGACGTCTTCAATGGAGATGACGTCAAAGTGACGTCACAAATTCGACGGACGGAGGAAATAAGTATGAGAAAACACTGGTCGACATCTCTTGAAGACCGCTTACCACCTCTGGCCGGAGAACGCCCACAAGGAAATCGGAAAATGTCGGAACCCGTTCAAGTCAGACAGACGAGTGTAGCCTGCCAAAACGGGACTCGAAAAATGTCGGACATGTTGCTAGGTCGACACAAGAGCATGCCGAACGGCAATGTCCATTTGTTTCCCGATTTGAATCGCCTTAAGAAGCCTATGCCATTCCCGTCATGAGTATTCCTGAACTCAGAACCAATCGTGTTTGTACTACACCGGCGTAACGTACGTTGTACTACAAATAACAATCACGTTTGGTGATTTCTGTTATGTTTGATGATAATTTTAACAGTATGATAATGCCATGTGATATGTGACGTCATTTTAGCTAACGTCTTTCGGTCTGAAATATTGACATATTTTCTTCTATTGATATCTAAATGTGACGTCACATATCACGTGGTATGACCGCATTGCATCACACCATTATTTTCACCGTTCAGTTCACGAAAGAAAGTGTCCGGAAATCATCGCCTTAATTTATTTTGTTTTATGTGTGCTTTTCAGACCACTCACATTCATCTTATTCGTAAATCATATTCTTAATTCATAAACAAGTATACGTGATTTATATATAAGTACGTGCGTATTAGTCAAGAATAATTTTCTTGAATACTAATTCATGAACTTACAGAAGGATGTATGATATACGCATATTGTACAATTTTCGTCTCAAGTCTTTGTATTACAGCAACGTACATTGAAGCTAACTTAAGTGTTAGTCCGCCGAATACCTAGTATGCCGAACTCACTTTTCAGCTTAGTCCATGTGTTTTCTTACCTGTCTGCTTTGTCTCTATGGTAACTGTCGTAAATATGGTCAATTTGTTATGATGAAATAATATCCACGGCCCGAATAAATGGAGTTAACGAGACAGCGCTAAAATATTTTATTATCAAAGCATGGTGTGCAATGGTGTCTCCAAAAACACCTGGTGTTCTATTCTATTTCGAAATTTACTTTTAAAATATCTGTAAAAGCTATGCAAGTAATAATCTGTTAGCCCTCGAACATCCGGTCGGATTCCGTTATCTCTAATTGTGTGAGACTATGGAATATTCAAAATATGTTCAGGAGCCATAGTTTGTCGTTGTTCGAAAAGACAAAGAATGAAGCTATCTCGACTTTCGAAAACTTAAGGCTATTTAAACATATCGAGAGTTGGTTATTACATCTACTTGTTAGGTTTTATTGTTGTTAGTGTTGTCATTGTTACTGATACTGATTTAACGAAATAGACATGTTTGATTGATGGTTATTTAAAGTGTTCTTAGATGAAACAAATGTTTTTAATCACATATTGTCAAATTATTATTTTTAATATTTGCCGATGATATTGTAATTTCTCCTCGATTTAGCCCGACACACTAGTTTTGGCGCTTACTATAGCCTAGTGCATGTCGATGATATGCGCATGTCTTATTTTTCATGACACCAAAAGGCAATTCTGCATACATGTAAGATTGCACAGGCGGAATTACAGTAAATGTTACTTAACGTAAGTTGGGCCTTGTTAAATGCTGATAGTTTAAGCGGTTACTTGTTAAACTACGGTGTCCACCGTTAATGCCAAAACCAAGTCTTATTCGATACATGTTTGCATCATTTATCTAAACATATGGGTACATCGTTTATTTGCTAGGTATTAAGTAAGTTATTGAAATGATTATTTATTTAAGTCAAAGTGTATTTTACTAGACCCGAAACCAGGGTAATTCATTTTTAAAGTGATTATTAATTTTGAGTTTATTAAAGAATTTTCTGAATAACGCATTTCAACAGTCTACTCACTCATTTTTTTCGTTCAAAATCTTTTAATCACTTATTATTATTTTATTTTTGACGAAAAGAGACACCGATGCATTAAGTACAAAGCGTTTATGTAATTGTTTTAATTTAGGTCATAAATAATCTACTAGTATTTAAAACTATAATATATCTTTACAACATGTTCAATGTAAATGAGTACAATTTATCTGCACCGAGTATATGAGTTACATTGGTGTAGCATGGTTTAGAAAAATATACTTGATAATAATTATTTTATTCAAGCAGCCTACCCAATGAAGTGGAGGCAAGGAAAGAAAACTATATTTTGTTCAACGTTTTACGTGATCCACAGGCTGTACCAAGTACATTTATTTCCCACTTAGATAGTTTAAATTTGCTTAAGAAAGCAACATAGATTTCTAAATTTCTGATCATTTTTACAGACAAAACAGTCAAGTGTTTATTAAAAGTTAGAACACAATAAGTTCAGCTTCTTTCACTGTAAGTCGGATAATATCAAATGTTTTCCGTAAAATGCATTCTAAATAATATCATGCATTTGATAGCTTTACTTATGTTGATTCATACATTGCTATATCGCATACATAATTTGAATAATTAAACGTTGCATAATTCACAGTCCTCTAAGGATACTACTAGTATGCCATATGGTTGACGTTAACTTTTAAACCTCCCGTACTCTAACCTAAAGGTCAAGTTTTGTGTATACATATAATACATTATTCATAAAGTTTAATTGATATAAATTGTATTAATTTAATAATGGATATCATATAGTAGGCTGTGTATACATGAATTGAAAACATTAAAACGTCACTGAGCTTTATGTGTCTGTTAAAAAGAACATTGTGACTGCATACGAAAGCCCAGTACTGACTTTGGTAGCACAAAATAGTTTTGTATAATATACCAGTAATAATATGTATTGTGCCACCAAAATGATATTCTTGACAATTGATTTAAATTTTGCTTTGATAAAAATGTCATTTTTAGAATTTTTTCAACGTATTTCAATTATTCTCTTTCATAAAAATGAAACTTCAGTATTACATTGTGCTGTGACTGTGTCTGTTTTGAACATCTATTGCCATTATTCACACATATACAAGTGTACATTATAAACTATGTCAAACTGCTTTTTTAAAAGCACATTTATTTACAAGTCTTTATACAGTTAAACACGTGTTCAGAATCGAAATAAGCTTGTTTTGCTATTTTGTAAAAGTTCCCAGCCAAATTCGAATACTTCCCGTCGCAAAATCTTCCAAATTGGGACAAAAATTAATCAATAAATGGCAAAATTGGATATCTTTTGGTCCATTGATATTGGTATTAAAACTAAAACTTCTGTTCCAATTTATTGACACCAACAAGTTTTGTTTTTTATGTCAAAACAAATGATTTCACTGGTTAAAGTATTTGTTAAATGTAAGTCTAATCAGTAGAAAATGCAAAATATGAGAAATTAATACTCAAAGCAATATGTTTTAAGAATTCCGCAAATTTTGCAGCTGTTGTGCTAAATTTTCACAAATTCAAAGGCACAGACAGTTGATCGTTTTTTTAAAAAAAACACTGATTGGTCATTAGAATATTTTGATCCTGAAGATGTGTTTAACTTGAAATAACATCAATCATGGAGGGGATGTGGACATCGAAACATTGAAATAATAATCTGTTCATTGTATCAATTCCTTTGTCTATCGTTTTCTATAAAACTCTTGCATTTTCATTCCATCTTTCATATCGCTTACTTATCCATCGATTATGTGACTGAGCAGAGTTGTAAGTCATAAACATGAGTTTATGTCAAAACTGAAAACAACAAATGATGTTGTACCTAAGTAATGATGTTTTGATTGTATGTAAACATGTCAAGTTTATGTTATAGCTCCAGTTATATCAATTGTAATACGAAAACAAAACGAAACTTATATAAGTGAAGTTAGTGCAGTTATTGTTCAAAATTACCTCACTTTATGGATTATTATGCACTAAATTCAAAGTCCCCAGTTTGCCAGTCATTGCGGGTTAGGTAAATAGGCTTGCTTGAAATACTAGTATCCACTCTTGGGGCATGGATGGTTGCTATGTTGCTTTGGAGTGTCAGTATTTATTCAATTTTCGGTTTTAGAAGAAAATGAAAGATAGTACGTACGAGGAGCGATCACTACATACCCGGAAAACCTTTATTCTTTATTGTAAGAAATAAGGATTTCAGAGCATTTTTCGTGGAAATAAATTTGATCTTCTCTCGTAAAGTTGCATCGACCTATGAAAGCGTTTATAGTTTGAATACTCCAAAATACTAGTTGTACTGGGTCGGTATTCAAAAAACATCTTATGGGAAAACTTATTATGACATACTTCAAGAAGAATAGCCCATAATTTCTTGGTTATTATTTGTACGCTTTCAAAACTCTTCAAAACAATGAAAAAGTTGTTTTTTTTCTCTTTTAACTGACATACTCAAGGAAATTCAAATAGTAGGAGGTAATTCTAAATTTTCATCTAAGATTCTTTGTGAATACATCGTATCACCCCTGAATTTGATCGTGTTACTATTGATTTTGCTGGAGCTGTTCATGTATTTCTCTCATACATGGGTTCGTGCAATTATTTGATACAAATGTATGTGTTTTGTTGGAGTGTCACAATATACCGGTATCGAGCTATACAAGCATTTGACGTTTATTGTAATTCTGTAAAAAAAACACGTTTATTTCTAGTTACAACATATCAACTTCTACTTGCTTATCTGGATCTAACACGATAAAGCAATTAGGTTAATAATTATGTTTTAATCGATGTTATGTAACATTTTTGAAATACTTTTGTCTAAACAGCAATAATACTGAATGAAGTTATTTCATATATTGAATCATCATAAGTATTAATAATTGAATTTGTATGTATCAATTGTATATTATTAAATAGGATATGAAACAATAATTTCAAATTTGAAAAGTGGACAGAAATCTAATCAATCCGGAATTGCATTTACGTATATCAGTCAAAAAATACTTCTTTACAAATCCGATATAGTTACCATAAAACTACCTGTTGCTCTTTTCTTCAACAATGTTGTCTATGGAACACATACTAATGCAAAACTATGGACAAACATATTGTTAAAACTATCCATAGAAAATGAGTTTAGAGTTTGAGCACAAGGTGCTAACAAATTGCATTTTTTTTAAATGTACCGGACATATTGTGACACTCCAGGACGCAAAACACGCACACATGGTCAAATTACCCATCCTCCGTTCACTCTACACTGTTTATCTAATATCCAAATTCATGTGAATAAAATTAATCATCATTATTAAAAGTTGATTATTTATTATATGTTGTTACATTACCTAAATTGTGATAAAATTTCGTCACTTTAACATAAATAAACACTAAAATAACATTTTGTGTTCACGTTTTCATTTTTTCTTCAAATTTCCAGACTGTTCTTTATTGATTCGCAATATATCGAGTACCCCTCCAAATAGACCGCTTGATGCACGGAATAGCACCACTTTCACTTATCCCTAACAAACACCGGCTTACAAAACATTAGAAGATGGCACTATGTAAGAATCAAAGCGCAGCGGGAACTGTATTTATATGGGTCTACTGATTGGAAAGTCTGCTGTTTTTCAGACCCGAACAAATTCAGTGCCTTCAGTGCTTTGATTTTTAGTTTGCTCAAAATGTCGATTTTACACTTACGACCTTCTCATTCCAAGCCATCGATAATTCTGTCGATGACGGTATAGTGCGTTAGCGACTAAGCTGGACCCCCATAAACCTTAAATATCTTTAAAAGTAATCATGCAATTTGATTGAAATTTGGTATTGTTGAATGAATAACCTTTACCAACTCTGTGTTTAAATTTCGGATTTTTGTACTCACTAATTAAAATTTTCTCCATTGTGTCTAATGCATTATTTTTGGTATGTTAATAAAAAAATGGACAGGGAGTAAAATAAGCCATTACGATCCGCCAGTTAGAATAATGCTATTGTATTTTTAACAACTATAACGGTACACATATGGATAATTTTACCTAATTTTGTCTGGTCATCAATGTGTACACAGTTGAGGCCCATCTTCTGATTGCAATGATCATTTGTACAAACAGAATTACTATGCTTTTCTAGCAAATATTTCTACCCAGTTGCTCGAGTTAGATAAATAACAATGAATGTTCATGTATGGGCCTCATTATATATTTACAATGGTCACTGGTGTGTAACTTAATGCACAGTTATGTTGGATCAAATTGCTGATCTTTGCTGTTCCGTTCACTTCAATCACCCATACGTATTTACCCTGCTTTAGACTTAAAATTTTGCATTAGACGTGAATGCAAAGTACACTTTTCTGAAAACCAAAAATTCTTATTTAATTTGTGAGAGTTGGTAAGGTTGTTTTATTAACACATACCAATTTTTGTTCTAATGGAGACAGTATTTTTAAAGTTATTAAAGGTTTATGGGGGTCCAGCTTGGTCGCTAACGCACTATATGGTGTTTTATAAAATGTACTAGCAATTTTGAGACTCAAATGTTGTTTTCAAGTTGTACGGTACAGAATTGATATTTGCCGCGAGAATAGAACCAACTTATTTCAATTGTTAATATCATGGTACATGTTTTAAAAATAGACGAAATTCAAATTTACTTCTTTCGATAAATTATTTTTTCTATCTTTGAATCATTAAAAGATTAAATTGGGTGAAGAAAAAGAAGAAACAAATATTATTAATTAATTTGCCATTTTATGACTTTATTGTCTTAGCACCGCGAGAATACATCTAAACAGGACAATCCATGAAAGATGAACGAAAGAGTCATGACCTTAATACGCTTCATTCAGCATACTCTTTAAACGATGTTCTAATTTTCACACACTCGTTTAAAACAGACAGTTAACCTCTTTCTCTTAAACAAACAACTAGTGATAAACTACAAATTATATTGAAATGTAAGAAATCTACAAAAAAGGTATGAGAAAATCCGACGGGAAGGCAGCACTCAACCCAACCAACCGAGCACAGAAATCAGAAACACCGCGACACAACTACCCTGAGCAGTGCCAACAGAAACCGATGCCAAAACGGCGACCAAATGAGGCACAACAACCCCGGGTCGTGACCTAGGTTAAACACTAAGGACAGTGACCTAACGTTATGCGACCTAAAGAGGCACAACTACGACTTGACCTAGTTAAAATATGGGCAAGGTAGGAATTGGGAGGGAAATAATATTACCTATTCCTAGCAACTACAATGAGCGATGCCCACACATAAGCCGAAGAAAAAAATAAAGTTCCAAGTTCCCGCCGATATAATGCAGGATGACCCACATTCACTAGGAAATTATATAATAGCGGTTATTGCCGAATGAAACGCAGCCAATACTCGACAAAGTTCCCTATGGCCCCACTGCACGGCGAACAAACCACACAAACCTTTGTTTCTTGACACTTCGTCTGTTTACTTCAACAGGGTTTGGTCACGTGACAAAATAATGCGCATTTTTAATAAACTTAAATGTACAAAATAGACATATCTATAATAAAGAATGTTTGAATATGTCACCAATATCTTCCTGAAATGTATAGATTTACAGAAAATGAAGAATCTTTGAAAATTTGAGTCTTTTAACATTCGAGAACCATTATTCTACTGTTGAAAATTATTGCGCTGACAAATGCCGGACTTCTTGCGGCGGTGGTAGTTAAGAGAGAAAGAGTCGAAAATTATGCTTACATTATTTGCTTGATCTGATGACCCAATCATATGAAACAAAACACTGTTGTGTGAAAGTGGCTGACAAGAAAATGTAGTTTTGCTTGAATATTTTCGCATGAACGAAGTAAGAGAGGGAAATGGGAGACTACTACCGATCTAGACAAAGGACACAAACTTGGGACTACAATGTACCAACTGAATCGAGAGGGGCTCCTAAACAGACATTTCTATACCACGTTTAGGCTATAATGACATTGCAAGTACAATATTAATGGTCTCCGAACAAGAAACTACGAATGTCTTGGCCTATGATGTTTTTGTCGCCCATATTGTATGATCAGATTCTGAAGGTTTATGTTTCTCTGACATAAACGTTTTACAAATATATCTTACTATATTGGAGATGTTTGAAATTGGATCAAATCCACGTGATATGCCATTTCCAAGACATGTCTAAGAGATTGCGGGGTAAGAATGACCCATCACAACAATTATCGGACGGTATTATCAATACATCACTAATCAGAAGCAAAACGAAATACTGATTGCAAACAAACTAAAACCAACATCAAACTCCGAAAGTATGTCACCTCAGTCGGTCAAACAAGAGAAGCAACAACATGAAGCCAGGAACAGACCAAAACGACGATCACACATTTCATGACCAACCGACAAACACTACTCAACAGATACAGTAAAACAGTGAGGTGGTACTTCGATAACCTTCACTCTATGCATTGTTTTGTTTATGTAACCATGATATTTCAGAACAAACAACTGAACAAAACGATCACTGAACTTAAATGTTAAACCTCAGATGCGTAACCGCAATTTATCTCTCTTAAAAAGTTTGATAAATGAGTGTAAAATGTGGAATCAATCAAACGTCGCCTTACTTTATGCTGTCTTACTTAACTGTGATGTGACAATCACCACGTAGTCTCTGTCTTCACTGTTTACGATATGGAAATGATTGTACAATAGATATCACGTGGTCCTCCTTTGATAGCGATCAGGGGCCTTATTTACAAACATTGTAAGTCTAAACTCTACATTGCCAAATGTTCTATTCGTTCGCATGTTGTTATAAAGGTACCAATTTTGATATACAATGTACATGTAAATGAGTATACATGTTTAGTGGATAACAATAACTAATAATTATAATCAAAGAAAGTTTCATATGGTTTAATCTAATTGCAAATAAATGACAGTGATCATAAATTTGGTCACTTCTGAATCTGAGGTTCAGTCGTATGGTGTTGGTGAATAAAGCCCCAGTGTGTCCATGTACACAATAGAAAATCTGGTGGTGGTTTCGAACAAAAACCCAAACAGATATTAGTAGGTGAACAATTTAAAAGAAAGAAATTGGCTTGACCTTGTGAGAATTAGAAAATACAGCAACCAAAAGAGAAGAGTGGAAAATGTGATATGTGCCTCTGGGCGCAACAAAGACTCTGAGGAGGAGGAGGGTAGGACTGTCATAGTAGTCACTATACATACGTCTTAACCACAGTTTTGGTGACGTCAAACAGCTAGTAAAAGTCCTGTACAGTGTTGGGAGAAGACGTATTTTATGTAATAGAAGACGATTTCAGGAATTTTGTCGCGGAAGTATAGTAACTTTTTATCCAAATTACAAATTACGTCTTTGTGACGTATATTTAACAAAATTTGTGTTATTACAAGCAATGTGTCCTCATATATACTACAGTATAATATAAATGCACATACGCAATGTCATTTGTAGACTATATGATACTGTAAAATTAATACTCGCGGGGGATTTAATTTCGTGGTGTACGTGGTTCACCTCAAACATGAAATTAAGTCCATACGCGTAATAATTGTTCTATTATATATGGCTTGGTGGCCAATGTATCATACTAAACTAAATAGCCACGAATTGGTATTTTTCACACAAAAAAACACAACATTCTCATTGAAATTAACTGATTCCACAGTACTTAATTTATAGTTTGAATGATATATATCACAGAATTAAAACACAACCACAATTACAATATATTTAAAGTTCAAGAAACTGTTGACAATTTACTTAAATATCAAATTCATGATAATATATTAACTATATAAATCATATAACAGATTACATTCGTGTAGACGGAACAAGTGTACTTATAAATATACATTATATGTTGCGGAAAGGTTGCTTGTTGCATGATTAACAGACATGCATGAAATTGGTTGGATAAGATAAATCGTTAATAAGGTTATTAAGCTGCTTTGATTTTATGTATATTCAATCGCGCCACTTCGTCTTATCTATGACATTTACCAGTGAATTTCAATCATGTAAGGATTTGTTCGTGTGATTTGTCATGGGTTATCGTACTGACATAAAAACGTATTTTCATGGCTGCAGGGTTTTACTTTTTGCTTTTATTTATGAACTTTTTTACTTTTGGACAGCTTAAACACGGTATTAGACACGATATTAGAGCCTTTTTATAGCTGAACTGGATAACCCACGCACGGTTAATTAGTTGGTCAAGTAAATGGACGAAATATGGAACGTAATAAAACACCTACACAAACTTATAGCATCTCGACCAAAATACCAAAAAATATTCATTTAATGATGTGGTCTTAAAGTATACTAGATAAATTTATTTCTTATCTCTTTTTAAAGATATTTCACGTTTATTTTATACATTTTCAAAAATATTCATTTAATGATTTGGTTTTAAAGCATATTATTTAATTCAGATCTTAAAATATACAATTATCATTTTCGACTTACGTCTTCAAAAAATAGTATCATATTTGTATACTGATGGTGCACAGCGCAACATTACGTGGGGCTTAAATTATCATTTTATTACCATTATAAATAATCTATCAAATATTACCACAAATCATAATTCATTATATATTTTATAGGTGTGGTATGCAAATTAAGCTGTAATGATCTGCAATTAATAACTGAGATTTTACGCTACTTAAGGAGGACCCAGATATATTGTGCGCATGTGCGAAATTCAAAATTGTATTAAATGAGAAAAAACATAAAGTTAAATTCTCATTATCGCATATAAAATTTAAGGTTGATTAATGACAATAAATATAATAAACGTATTTAAAGTCGATATTTTGGTAACTTTTTTTATTTTTGTATGCAATGAAATTGGGTAAGTAGAAATATTTGTGTGCAATAAGTCGCTACAATTGATCAAATGCATCTGCCTGTTATATAAAGTATGAATTACAATATTTAACTGCACTTCGAAAATATTTTCATACAACACACGGCAACGCCGCGAAACCAGGTTTCAGCACAGTGTCCACATAATGAGACAGTAAAAATACTGTGTAGGACACGTCTCCTTGCAAGCCTTTTTCTATTTTTAGTAACGGTGACCTTGACTCCACGGACTCTAAATACAATCGCAAGCTACGTCTCCATACCAGCTTTGCTATGTACAAAGATTTCATAACCATATTGAAAATTGGTTAAGAACCAAATGTGCCATCCACTATAAATAAAGTCGTTATTATCATTATTAAACTGAAGGTATTAACTGGAAATCTATTTTAATTTACGATGTTATTGACCTTGACAGCACTTACTCCAAATACAATCCTAAATTAATTATTGACCGGAAACCGTTTTTGTATTTTTTGTAATTGTGTCCTTGATCTGCAAGCTAGGTCTCCATGCAAGCTTGCTATATACTCAGTTTCATGAAGATATGTCAATCCAAAGTAGTTATTGAACGGAAATCCACTGTATAACGACGACCATACATAAATCTAATAACCGGGATTTTTCTTAGAAAACCCAGGTTAAACAGTATTTCATTACAATTTGCAAAGTTGGTTAATTCATTCAAATTCATTCAAAAGCAGTACTTCAATTTGACAAAACTAGTGTTCTATATGACTCTAAACATACGTATATCCTATTTTCAATAATTTTGGACCGATTGATATTTTTTTTATTTGATCGAAAATACCACGTTTTGTAAGTGGTTGGGGCAACTATCATGTGCAAAGATAAAATATTATATATTCATTACCTCCTCCTGGTGACATATAAGTTTATGCTTTAAGTAATTTACCATGTATTTATTTTGTCTTTCGACTATGAATAACATGGTCTTAGCCAAGTACATGCGCTACAGTAATACAATGACAATGAGCTGGTATGATATTATGTAACTTCTTTTTCAAAACAAATCATACTAATCACATGATGGGATGCTATTAGTCATCGGTGAATGGCACATGTGCGAACGTAACGTAAATTTTACGAACAATTCGCATACTGGATCATTTCAGCTGAGACGTAACACGAAATAAGGTTTATTAATATCATAACCTCACTTACTTGTAATGTTCCAGGATTCCTGGGGTCGTAGCAACCTGCAACCACCACTGATTCTTGAAATAATAATCACAGGTCGATATGCTTATAATTTGGAGAATTCTCAAATGCTTTGAAAACATTTCGGTGAATAAGTTAACCGAGTACATTTCACCTACGTCATGACTACTCGTATCGTCCCAGAAGTCATTCGTACCATATTATGACAACTCACCAGTTTATGAACTCGTCAAAGTTCTAATTAATCACAACTACGATAAACCGTGTATAGATATAGTTCTAAACCTGCAAAATAAAAAACAATGAGGAAAATAAACATATTTCAAAAAAAAAAAAAAAAATGGAAATGTAAAAATCATGCAATGCGGGAGGAATTTGAAAAATGAAAGTCCCGAAAATACATTACAAATCTTAATGTCGACACATTATAAAGACTAGACTACCAAGTGTCCGTTGCAAGCGAACCATTAGCATATACACATGTACAGTACAAACATATTAAATTAAGAAAAGAAGAGAATTTGATCAATATCAAGTGAAGCGACTTGCTGCGGATAGAAGTCATTGGCGTTCTTTGATGATGGTGTAAGGGGCAAACCAGGATTAGGTAAGTAGGTAAAATACTTTGATATTTAGATCAAAATGGACAAAGGGCTTATTTTCTGTTGTTTATCAACAAAAAAAAAACATTTATAAATAATGCCGCCATTCTTCGACGGATACGTCATAAACATGTTATAAAGTTATATAAGACTAATATTATATGAGTATCATTATATTCCTAGATTATACGATAATTTAGAAGAATAAGGTCGTGAATAGGACACATACATAGTAAAGATTTGTTTCAGTTTCTGTGGTTTTATCTACGTTTTCGCATAAATCATAGTGACGTCAGAGAAATTCCAAACTTTCAAAGTCTAAAAATAGATATTGGAGGGCTACGGGTCGCTACGTTTTAAAGCAACCAACGAATGTCAAATCTGAAAAAAATGCAATTTCCAGTGATTAATTAAGCGTATCCATAGCGCGTCACTTTATTTAATAAATTTTAAAAGTTAAAATTTACATTAAATACCACAACGATACAACACAGCACGTGAGACATGCTAATTAGATCTACCATAAACGATTATGAATCGGTACATACAGTATAGAAACAAATACCATCATCACAAAAACCAAAGTACACAAAAATTAATGATGAATCCGATTAAGTTGCGGTCAAGGTCATTTGGAATAGTTTAAACGCTTGATCATCCGTCTTAATTATTGTGTTTAACGGAACATTGTTAACAATAGCGTCTTATTGGTCGTTCTGTAAAGTCGACGTAAGTTGTATATTTCGTAACAGCCAACGAACGGAATTGTTTAGACGCGAATTACGTACGAAATGTTCAGAAAAAGAGACATTAATAATTAATTTGGATGTACATAGTACAATAAATAAAACAATGTTGTTTTTTGCGATAGATATTAGCGCTTTAATCCCGGACATATTCTCATTACTTGTGTAATTGATGACGACGTCGCATATTTGAACAGTGTTGTTCATAATATTGGAAGTTGTCAACGAATAACGGGGAATATTAGGGAATTAACCAGAACGTTTTGATGTAAAAATCGTGTGTTCAGAGATTTTCGTCGGGAGGACATGCGTGTTGTTTGAAAACCTCTAGTTTGACAATCACTAATAGTATTTTATACGAAAACGTATATTCAGTGATATGGCGATAGTTTGCTAGATACTGAAATGACAAATTGTAATCAACAAACGGGCGTTAGTGGAAATGATACAACACTTGGGAACAACACTGCCACACCGTGCCAGACTGCCGACCATGTTCAGCCACGTAGACAATCTTTTCGTTTTGGTTTTGAACCTACTACCTGTGGTTACTGTGATGTGAGCTGTGTTTATGATTCGATCGAAATTTGTTTCATTGTCGGAGTGGTGGCCAACTCTTTAGTGATTGCACGAGTCTCACGGGATAAGAAACTGCGAGATCCAACATTCGTCGGCATTGCAGCGTTAGCATTTGCGGACTTATTATTTCTGATACTAAATTTGACAGTAGCCTTTGAAACTGTGATTACGTCAATGCAATGTTTGAAACCCGTTGTCGTCAGCCGGCCATGGTACATCCTAAACTCAATGGTTTGGTTTGCGGCAAATTCGCACGTGGCACTGTTAGCCATTTTGAGGTATTTGACAATAGCGTATCCAATTCGCTCTTCGCTATACCTAACGCCAAAAAGAGTACTCTTTTTATCGGCCGGGCTATGGATACTTGGAATTATTCTTATGGGGACTTTATCCCTTTTTATAACATTCAAAATTATTAAACCAGGAACGTCCAGTGAGTTTATTATATTTTGGTGGATTACTGTTTACCTAATACCGCTCATAGTGACTAGTATTCTACATATTCTAAAGATATTTCGGGTCAAAAGATCGACCAATGAATCCACGACGATATCAACACGGCGTTCCATCAACCGGATGTCGAAAATAGTTCCACTCGTTATTGTCATGGCAACTGTGCTTCCGCTACCAAAACTGATCTTCAATTGTTTGAGAGCAACCGGAAGCGATGCGGTAAAGTCCAACGCATTTCGTATCCATTTCAAAGGAATTTCTCAACTTGTGTACTTGTTGAACCATTTTATCAATCCGTTCATTTACGGATTTTTGTCCAAGAAGTTTCGCCAAAGTCTAGGGAAAATGTTCTGTTGTCTAGGTTGGCGTTGCCAATGTTGTTGCCAGGAGAATAACTCTTTACGTTCGGTGAAACAGCGGCACATCAGTGTAGTGACGGTGTCGACTGGAATTGGAAGTGTTAGTAGCATGGATAGCGATGGTTTGTCGTCACCGGAAGTGGACTGTGAAACCGGAAGGAATTACTTCGGACGAAGTGTTAGTAATACGTATGCATGTAATAGTGACACACGATGATATTAACCATAACAGTATAATACATGTCTGGTTCCTGTCCTGCAAAGGTAGATACATTTGTATATCCCTGGCTAAAAATGAGATGGTCGTAAGTATCAAATCGATATTTTGAGAAAACAAGAAAGAACGGTCTGAAATTTACTCTTTATTTATGGTAATACAAACTGTTTAAACTTCAATTTTGTCAACATGACAAATCCATATTTTCATGAAAATAGGCTCATAAGAAGCGGCTTGTGGTGCAGATTTTAAATTTGCATTAGTCTTATAAGGCCGTAAGTTTAACTTACGACCTTAAAAACTTACGGCCTTCTCATTCTAAGCCAGTGATATCAGAAATATATCACATAACTTTCCTTGTATCAAGGTAAGTATAGCCAGTACGTATAAAGTTATACGTACCACTTGTAGTATAAATAATTGAGTTTTTCCAATAAATCAATGCGTATTTTGCGTTTTTAGTGTCATATGATATAAATAATCAATCACTTGTTGTCAATTGATATATTTATATTGAACTCGTGCTGCAAATATTATTAAGCCCGTCAGAGGCTGCCTTAATAAACTTTCCAAAACTCGTTTAATGTAAATTTATATCAATTGACAACTCGTGATAGATCCTCTATAGCCCACTTATAAATACCCTGAGTAGTCTTTCCCGCTTTATTAAGACCACTTTTAAAAAGAGTTTCCGTGAAATGTCCACAAAATGGGTTAGAAAATGTATGTAAAAATATTCCGACAAAAGTTGTGTCAGAAAATATCAGTCAATGTCCACATCAAGTTGTTAAAAAAACATTATAGTATGCTGCATAATTATGTTGGTAAATACGTGAAGGTACAAAAACTCAAATATGTACACAATAATAACAAGACTTTAAAATGTCTATACTAAGAATTTGTAGCAAATATTTGACTGGTATGCGTCAAGAAACAGATACTTTTTAGTACACACGATACCAACATTTCTGTAAATTTAGAAGAATGTGCATCATAATTATCATTAACACATACTTACTAAAAGCTAGCATTAAATCAGACAGGCAGGGAATGCAGCTCTCAACAGAAATAGCAGAGCACTGAATGTTGTAAAGAGCAGTCAGTGATTATTATTTTTTGAAAAACAAATTGAACTGTCTGTGTCTATTAAATTCAGCGCGAAAAATGGCAAATTTGGGAAATATCAAAATACTGTTTTGAGTATTAATTTGTTCATATTTTACCTTTTTGGACTGAGTATACTCAACTGATGTAGCAAATACCTTTGGCCAGTTTAAAAATGTACGATTTTAACTAGAAAAAGCTATATGAATAAGTTGCTTTCATGACGACGGGAGCCATGGGGGATGTATGCCTTCGTTTTTGGGAAAAAATGTTGACTGTTTTGGTAAAGTGGAGGTTATTTTGCTAGGGGAAAGTGCTAAACTAGCCAAGAAAAACCACTGCAGCATATAAAAATGATAACGAATATTCAATCATGTATGTTCAACTAAATATTACACGTGTAAAATTGAACACGGTACTCATGGTCGTCGTAAATATTATTTTAACTATGTAACATAATTATTAATTAATTATGTAATTATGTTGAAAGGTTTGATCATGTTGCATGGCTTTGATAATGTAATTGTGTTCACGATGGTAAACAAGTATACCAAGTTTGAAAACAATGCCTTCATGGACTTAAGAAATATTTTTGTTTTAACATTTTGTAACGGACGAACGAACGAACGAACGAACGAACGAACGATCGAACGCACGCACGCACGCACGCACGCACGCACGCACGCACGGACAGGACAATCACTTTATATATGCCTCCTGCATCTGTAGATGACGGGCATAAAAACCAAAGACAAAATAACTGTTTGTCAATACCAAATACAATGTTTGTTGTTTTTATCGTGTATGCCATACATGTATGTATACGTATGTTTGTATGGAGCAAATGTATATGATGTTAAAATGTATGTTTAAATATTACGACGATGAGCCATACATTACATGTTATGTTATTGTTAACAATAATTAGTTTGTACCACTAATTTGTTGTGTTCTTGTGTTTCCCAATAAATGTTTAAATGGGCTTAACTCCAGTTCATATAATCACCTAATATAAAATATGTTTAAACCATTGTGAAATGTTTCTTCAATTCTTAATTGAAACGCATTTCAAAAAATTATAATTATCGTTGTCATGGCAAATTTATAAAAGTAAAAAAGGTTATATAAAGGCCACAATTGACAGATTTTCGTTGTTTTTTTTGAAAATATTTTTTTAAACTATAAAAATATGTATATCTGATATGAAGCTTCATTTGCCAGGATACTAGCTAGAAAAACACTACGATTTTCATATTGAAAGACGAACCAGTGGAATTTATCAATTTCGGAAAAAATGTCAATGATACATTTATTTAACTATGACTATTTACCTCGTTTACTTATCATTCCCTGAGTAAAGTGTAGACCATTCCATTTTACGAATATTCCAATGAAAGTCCCAACTACGGATAGAGATACTGCATATTGCGGAAAGCTTATAATTGTTTTTTTAGCGTGGCGTATATTTCATAGAAATTGGTTAAGAAATATGACTGGGTTTTTTTTTTTGAAGTGATATAAATTTCTTCTTGTGCTTGTAGTCCAAAGTAACGTCGCATTACTAGACTGAATGAAAGATAAGACGATATACTACAAGTAAAACCCTAGATCATTATGTATTTATCTATATAATGGATTCTTAGAAACGTTTTGATTTATTTTTAGGAACTATGGGATTGAGTCAAAATCTGGAGTGGTGTACCTTTAATTACAAATATTTCGTATGCGTATAATTTCAATGATTCTGTAAAAACATAGTGAGACTTTTATTGTTGCTGATGTTCTTGATGATGAGCATGTTGTTGTTATTGTTTTATTATGTTATTAACAATGAATATTGATCACCAAATAAATAAACTTTTTATCAATTTTTGTTTCCTCATAAGATAGAATAATTGTAGATCTGTAAAGCCATCAAATGTTTGACAAGTTCATACATTCTGGCCCCCTGATTATTTGGAGCAGGTATGCCTTCTGCATGGGTCAACTCATATATTCCGTACTCCAATCGGAGCATGTTCTTAGTTACAAATTTGCCTCCTACGAATAACAATCCGTCTGTGGTAGTTTAAACTCACACTCATGGCGATGAAAAGACAATGCCAGGTGCAGTTTCATCAATAATGCGTCTGTACAATTAAAACTGTCACAAACGACGCATCAAAGCTAGAATATAAAGTTATCAATAACGCATGGTCCTATAAATCTATGATGTCAGCCTCATATATTCACCAAAAACTGTAAAATTGTTTAATTTCGATTGGATTTAAATTTTGTGGTTTTGGTAAAAAATACCATTTCGATGGGACGTTTGTTGGTGAAATTTGCATTTCAGGTAATAAGTACATTGGCCAAAATTATTGATCGATGGGATTTGATTTCGTGGTTGACGATGGACCACGAAATCTATGAAATTTAAAACCCAATGAAAAGAATGATTTTACAGTATGTTTAACCTTTCATGGTGATTAAATTCACCACCAATTATACATTTATGTCATGTTTACGTACGCCAGTGTGGTACAATGATAAGCCAGCAATCCTAATTGATTCATTCTTAATTAGCATAATGGAAAATTACAAAACAATTAAAATTTATTACAGATATTAATTGTACAAAAAGTTGTAGGCTTAATCCATATGCAATGATTCAGCAAAAAAAAACAGTATGACCCTATACATCAATGTTGATTGAGTAGCTGTGTAACTGGCACTAGGGTGTTGGGCATTGATATATGTCAGTCGATTTATCGAAGTAACAACTCTCTTGCTATCAACAATAAGCATATTCGCTGGCTTAGAATAAGAATGCCGTAAGTAGTACTCACGACCTTATAAGACTCGTACATAGTTGAAATCTGCAATTACAATGCGCTTCTAATGCGCCTATTTTTATGAAAATCGGAACTTGTCATGTTGACCGAACTGAAGTCCAAAAAAGTATGTTTTACCATACGTAAAGAGTAGTTTTCAGACAGTTTTCCCTTGTTTTCTCAAAATGCCGATTTTGTACTTACGACCTTCTCAATCTAAGCTAGCGATATGGTAGCTAATAACGCGCCGTATGATTTTAGTATGTTTACGTATGTTTGTTTGTTTGTTGTCTGTGTCTCTCACATTCGGTGGTATCTGGTCAGCACTTCTTTCGACGTCCGTTTTGCAGTAATTTTTGGCAAAGAAATGCAAGACCCTTAAACGAAATTTAATTATAAATCAGGTAATATTTCAAAATATTTGATTACCTAACCAGACAAGCAGGGTCGCCGATTATCCACAACATAATACAAAAGTTACATGTAACTTGCGCTACTGAACTCATATTTTGTCTGCTTGAGTACAATTAATGGATATTTCGTCAGAATGAATTAGACCGTTATATTTGGTGAACATTTCTATGGATGCCGAGGTTTGCCACTTAGTGAAATGCGATGTAACAAGGTGTGTGTACTCCTGAAAAAGAAATTAAACTGTCTGTTTTTATACTATAAAACCGCAAAATTAAAAATTATCGATACTAAGTCTATGATTACTAGGTGTTCATATTCAGCTCACACCATATAAGGTTACAAACCACTAAATGCCTCCGCGAACCAAAATAGGATACACTCAAATAGTCCCTAAATAAACTTGTGATTGTGTCTAAATGGTAGTATGCTTTGACAAGGTGGAACTGGAATCATCTAATTGGGTTAACAGGCATTGTATACATGTATGTGATGTATTGAAACTGTTTTATTTTACATATTTTGAGATTTTGGCCAAAATACCAAAGCGAAAGTAGGGTAGGGTAAAACCCGGATTTGGTCGGTCCGCGCGCCTGTAAAAATATGTTCACCGCGTTGGACGGACAAAATTTTTCTTATATGATACGTGACCCCCTGTTTTTTTTGTATTTTCTTAAAGCTGGTAGCCCCTTCTTTTCATTGATATATGTCTGCCACCTGGCCATAGACTTTAACATGTATCAACCTGGGACTGACTATTGTAACTTTACATTGAGCTAAAGAGCAAATTTATTTAGTGGTTTGTGACCTATAAAGCAAAAACTATAAATATACAGCAAGGTCAACAACATATTGTAGCTGCTTGTAAAACAGTAGGAAACATACAGGGATTTTAAGCATAATTGTTCGGGAAAATATGTATTTTTAAATGTTGGTACGGTTGTTTTGCTAACGATATCAAATGCGCCAAAACAAAGAACTGGTAAAATCAAAGTGAATGTTTTACAAAACGACCGTGACATTACAAAACGTGACCAGACGTTGTTCAAGACGAACTTTTAATGTGCCAAAAACATAGAACGAGAAGGTGAAAATTGAACAGTGATGATTATTACTATATAACCTTACAAGAGGTGTGCTCCGCAATCAATCGGAGGAAGATACCAGAATACAGAAGGCAATAGTTGTCCATCGTACGTTACGTAAAGTTGACGTTTTCACGTAAACATGGAGACGGTTAAGCGTCGGTGAAACTAAAGTCTTGATTTATCGTCGGTATTTTAATGTATATTTTATGGTGTATGTCAAAGTTAGGCTACGCGAAGAGAATTACTGTGTGGTCGGTGGTGTAACTTCTTCCTAACCACTTAAAATATAATAATGTAAAGAAGTAGAACAGGTGTCTTTATTTACAAACATTTTCAGACTGAAACTCAAGACTTGAAAATGATGGATTTTTCTTTTTTCGTCCATGTTGGGTGGCCTCCGTAGCTCCGTGGTCAGAGCACTGTTCGCTTAAATCTGTGGCCCGAGTTCAAATCCGGGTGGATGCATGCCGGACTGGCAATGCTTGGCATTTTAAAAAAATATCAACCTACTATTGAGATTTCAGCTGGTCCAAATAGCAAGGGAATGCCTTTAAATCCAGTTTCAGTTAATTTATTACACTCGGCACGTAGTACCCGGTAATATTTATTCACATGTGAAAGATGCGATACAAGATACAAAACACATTTTTACAGTAAACATGAAAATGGATTGAGCCAGCTGTTGTCGACCATCAGGAAATGGTGTGTAGAGAGTGATAAGTATAACCTCAGAATCAACCTTCAAAAAAATAAATAATTTAGTAAATGTGACCTCTACTTTAATGAAAATAACATAGCCGTCCTAGTCGTACTTATATTTGTGTATTTTAAATAGATTTGCATGGTGACAAGTATCCCTTCTAAACAAAATATACACAAAGTCGATTAACAACATACGTGTATAAATTGCTTACGGGTAATGGACATGTTTTATTGACAAAGACTCTGGTTCATTACAAACAAACTAACAATATCGAAAATTCGATGGTCACACAATGCATGTGATGCCGCAACTTTAAACGTAATATTGGCTCGCAGCATGTTTTGATCCAGCATCCGCTATTGGTTTACTTGTTGGTTTTGTTTTGTCTACCATCAAAACTCAATTGTACGGATGTAGGGTTTTAAACGGAATCCTGTTAGGGACATCGCGTTCTCGCACCGCGCCTTTTGACAGCACCGTAGAAAAAAACGCGAGATTCGTTGGTAGCATTCTCGCAACTTTTTTATACCGAATTGACTGGTTTTACCACAGTATTTCCATTTGGACATCATTTTAGAAAGGGCGAGATTTGTATTTTCCTTTGGCGCATTTTTCTCTATGTTTAGAAACAACTTGGGTGATAAAAAAAAAAGATTTGACGTTGCTTTGTCGTGTTTTTTTCGTATACCAGCAGTTGGATTTATAGTACCTTAACACCGTTAATGTCATATTAACGGTTTTAAGGTACTATAATTCAACCGGTGTCAACAGGTCATTTCTATCCGACAACCGGTATCTGTAGGAGAAGGGTGCCGCTAAGAAGAAGAAGAAGAAGAAGAAGAAGAAGAAGAGGAAGAAGAAAAAGAAGAAGAAGAAGAAGAAGGAAAAGAAGAAGAAGAAGAAGAAGAAGAAGAAGATTTGCCTCCGTAGCTCAGTGGTTAGTGCGCTTGCCATCTTTTATGGCGATCAGGGTTCGAATCCGGGTAGAGGCACATATATGACTGCCATATTTCAGCAGAAATAAGGCTGTAGGTGGTAGATCTAGCCAGGACTCGATCAATATGACCACTGTGGGACTCTGTCTAAACGACAACCGGTATATGTAGGTGGTAGATCTAGTCAGGACTCGATCAATATGACCACTGTGGGACTCTGTCTAAACGACAACCGGTATATGTAGGTGGTAGATCTAGTCAGGACTCGATCAATATTACCACTGTGTGACTCTGTCTAAACGACAACCGGTATATGTAGATGGTAGATCTAGCCAGTACTCGATCACTTTGACCACTGTGGGACTCTGTCTAAACGACAACCGGTATATGTAGATGGTAGATCTAGCCAGTACTCGATCACTTTGACCACTGTGGGACTCTGTCTAAACGACAACCGGTATATGTAGGTGGTAGATCTAGCCAGGACTCGATCAATATTACCACTGTGTGACTCTGTCTAAACGACAACCGGTATATGTAGGTGGTAGATCTAGTCAGGACTCGATCAATATGACCACTGTGGGACTCTGTCTAAACGACAACCGGTATATGTAGGTGGTAGATCTAGTCAGGACTCGATCAATATGACCACTGTGTGACTCTGTCTAAACGACAACCGGTATATGTAGGTGGTAGATCTAGCAAGGACTCGATCAATATTACCACTGTGTGACTCTGTCTAAACGACAACCGGTTTATGTAGGTGGTAGGTCAAGTCAGGGTTCGATCACTATGACCACTGTGTGACTCTGTCTAAACGACAACTGGTATCTGTAGGTGGTAGGTCAAGTCAGGGTTCAATCACTATGACCACTGTGTGATTCTGTCTGAACGACAACCGGGATCTGTAGGTGGTAGGTCAAGTCAGACATGGACGACTATGACCACTGTAGGAGCCTGTCTTAGTGACAACCTACTGTTACCTTCTTCGTGTCCCGCCATCTTTAACCGGTGACTGCCTTCATTTCTCCTATGCAAATTGGTATCAAAAATAGTCCGGGATCATTGAATCGGCTTTAAAAAAACGCGAGGTTGTTCAGCAAATCTCGCGGATTTTTTTATCACCTAAGTTGTTTCTAAACATAGAGAAAAAATGCGCCAAAGGAAAATACAAATCTCGCCCTTTCTAAAATGATTTCCCAATGGAACTACTGTGGTAAAAACATTCAATTCGGTATAAAAAAAGTTGCGAAAATGTAACCAACGAATCTCGCGTTTTTTTTCTACGGTGCTGTCAAAAGGCGCGGTGCGAGAACGCGATGTCCCTAACAGGATTCCGTAGTTTTACCATGCAACGTTCTTGACACTTTGCAAACTGAAACTAGGACTCGCAGAGGTTTGGTTTCATTATCTCGTCCAATCCAATGTTTGTTTGGGAGTTGTTCATTGTACGTCAGGCATACCACAAGGTCGTAAGTACTGCAAGTTATAAGACAGATACATATTTTCAATCAGCATCACAAGGCGTTTCTTATGAGCCTTATTTCATGAAAATCGGAATTAGCCATGTTGACCAAACTAAAGATAAAACAGCTAGTTTACCCATAAGTAAAGAGTAATTTGCAGATATTTTTCTCAAACTATCGCTTATGTACTTACAGCTTTTGAAAGTCCGATTTTCATTGACCAATTGATTCAAATATTAATTCGACAATAACATATTACGTTTCTCATAACAAAATTACCTGGTTTCCTCTTTTTAAGTTTTGTTAGTTTTTGGAGGGTTAAAAGGCAGTGCTTAGCCATTTCTACTTTTGGAACACTTTTTTGGATTGTTGAGTAGGTACCGGTAGTCCCCACCTTAAATCATATCGTAACACTGATATATGATGGTAAAAAAACAAGAAAGATAAAAATAATTGAACGACATAAAAGAGTTTTGTAATTTTGTTTATTGAAATTAAGACAAACAGCTTCAATCAAAATTAAACTTATACACACTAGAGACACACATCTGTTGTCACTGCAGGCTACATTAACGAAACCATCGTTTAAGTATTTAACCACACATCTGTATTGTATTTCGTAACAATTAATAGAGTAGTCAATAAAACCACTTTGATTAAATGATTTCTCTTACGTAATTAGCCACACACCTTCTTGTATGACTCATCGAAATGTGTGCACTTCGTCTTACGAGATAATTAACCTTTGTGATTTGTCTTACTTATTTGTCACCGGATGTGACGTCAGAGCTGCAAACAAATGGGTGGAAAATGTCCTTATAAGTTCATACACAACGTACATGAAATAAAGACTTAAGTTGTTTAAGTGATATATATAAGTACCTATATGAGACGTACTTAAAGCGATAAATGTACCAAACATTCCTAACACTTGTTTTAAAGTCATTAGTTTTCGTGAGTACCGATTTTTTCTGTGATTTTGTCAACTTTTGTGACTGAAATTTAACGATAAAATTAAATTCCTATACATGATCGACATTGGAAAAACGTTATCAGGGACATTTCTTCGAGCATGCAAATCAAAATTACGAAAACATGAATAACATTCGAGCCAAAATCAACGAAATTTAATAATCGCGAAAATATATGATATTACAATAGAATGTAAAAAAAGGCTAAGGTATTTTGGCAGCATGTTCGATTATTTTGTTAACATCTCATAATTTTATTAACTATCCGTGTATTTTACTGTTTACAACAATGTAACACATGTTTACATCATTTAATAATTCGTGTTGAAATTTTAGTGTGTTTATCTTGCATCCCATTGGTTCATTCGGAAGGCCTCGTACGATTCTGCGAATTTTGTCTCGGATGTGCGACGTCAGCATTCTTATAGGGCAAACATCATCAAAACTGGACATAGTGTGCAGCATAGTGTGTAAAATGACTATAAAAACAATAACAAGATTTGTTTTGTCGCAACTGTAAAATTTAATTAAGAGGTGCTACGGTCAGGTTGTCATCATTTTCTCAGAAAAAGATCCTCAATTAAACAAAAATATCCGATACCAATAATGAATATGCATTGCCGAGTAACTTGCTGAAAGCATCGGATCAAGTACACAAGTAACAAATCTGACAAGAGACAGGTGACGTAGACGGGTTTTCCTGAAATTAATCATCGACCAGTACCACGTGGTCCTCACTCTTCAACTTCCTTCCACATGCGAAACACGTGCTGATTCCGGAGATTAGAGGAACGGTTTGTAAACATCGCTGGCTTAGAAGATTAGGACAGCTAAGAGTCATTTGTATACAAAAAACAATCTCTGGAAACAGCTCTTAACGTCGGAGTAAACAAACTGTTTCTATTACAGTTCGGTCAGTATGTCCTCTTCTCATTTTGATGAAAATAATTTAGAAGATGTGTCTTGTGATGTAGATTTCAATTCTGTATGGGTATCGATCTAATAAGGCCGTAAGTAGTACTCGTGGCCTGGCCCAGTGATTATAAACATTTCTCATTCTCATGCTAAAACTCCATACTCCAACTTGAAAAAAAACCCAGCTTTTATCGCTTTTTGCATCAAAACCAGTACCAACGGGTGGCAAATGGTCTAACTAAGAAAATGAACCCACAGTTCATATGTTTCATATCAGTTATAAAGAAGTTACAGCAGTTTTTTGTAACTAAGAAATGGTTCGATTGGAGTACAGAGTACGAATGGAACATGGAGTACGTGCTCCAATGTTTATAAACACAGGGCCTGATCCATATAAGCAGGATTGTCGTACGAGGCTTTTTGTAATTATGAGAAGGCAAAGGTGCCTGAGCATTGAATGTGTGAAGACAGCTAGGGGTGAATTTGAGGCGACTAAAATATCATTTTATGCTGTCAAACTGGCCCCGGACAACCCTATAATAAGCGAGCGACATTAACTCCTACGCGTTTCGTAATAGATTGATCAGTCTTACTCATTAGAAATAAATCAGACGCTCTGTAAATTGAAAATAAATTGTTGGAAAATTAAAGGCCTTCGATGGCAATTTGTCATGGCCATAAAAATATAATTGGTTTCTGTTTATCTCGTTTCCTGTAAATGCAAGCACTTCATCACCAACTTGTTGTTTGTATGAGTTCAAACAAGCCGACGGCAGGTTATGAATTGTAGTCATTAATGAATCTAGCAGAATTATATTATTGACGCCAAGTATTATGCCCATAAGAGCTATCGAAGTAATTTGTGAACATTTTGTCCCTCGTTTTTGACAACTTCGAAATCACAGGTGACCATACCGGGGTTTACAAATTGATTAGCAAATATTATGTTTATAAAAAAATATTGTGAAAAATTATACGGTATTTGATTGGTTCTGAAAATATTTTCTATTATAGTTTTAGCTGACGACATGGTCGGTGTGGCGGTGCAGTCTTATAGTTATCACACGCTTTGTGAATGCAGTTATGCAGTTATTGCACTATATTCCGCCATCACTATAATACAATACGCGTTTATCTAGAATAATCTTTGCTTTTTTCTAGCATTGCTTAAAATCGCAGATTCCGTCGTAGTAATCTCCCTTTGCATCCGATTCTTTATTCTGATCACCTCGGTTTTCATGCATGCTATATTTACCGGAGACAAACGGACATTGCCGAGCTCTCACGAAAGCTTTATAATATAATCTTCTGATTGGGCAAATATCCAACAAACAAGTACACTAAATCCTCTCATTGAACACAAAATTGTTTATTTCTAAACGTAAAGAGAAAAAATGCTGTGGTGTGTTAACATTGTAATAAAATGGCGATAGAAAACACATGTTTTCGCGAAACATTGATACTCCAACGTGAGCTTTTATTGAGTTCAAAACATACCTGGCTTTATATTTACTTATATTTACGTATATTTATTTATGATCGGTTACTAAAGTATAAACATGTAATGAAAAGTTATTTGTAAACTAACGAAGATGAATAGAGAAAGAAACGCACATGGTAAATAGTCTCCATAATAATTTATGGTTACTTATTTTGCTGGACGGCCACACAGAACACTTTGTTTCATTGATGTTATGTGTTCGTTGTGGCCATGAAAGTTGTGTGTTGTTTATCTGTTTTAAAACCTCATGATTTCAACAAAGGTTTCGTGGATGAAAACGTTGAATGCGTAATTTCCCAGAAAATATACTTACATGTATTTTAAAGCCAGGTGCAACCTACAAACATGAGAATTTCAAATTCGATGAGTTCGTGCATGTAAACAATGACATAATTACCATTGCATAAATAACGACAAATATACCCGCCCACAAAAACTCCTCAATTAAGCAATAATATAACCAACGTTGCTCATGCAATTTGACAAATAAAAAGTGTGTATTGATGCTTTTATTTAAATATTGCTTGGAACCACAATATACATGTAAATGTCCAAGAAAATGCGTGTTCACCATATAGCATTAACCTAAACTTTCAAATAAGAGATACAACGTCGTGTGTGAATTCAGAACATAACGCTAAAGCTGATCTACCCAGTAACCGAGTGGACCCAAAGGTGACATGACGGATCTACGTATTCTAGAAGAAAACGTCCCGACAGAAAGTCCAAAATTATCGGTTTAGCATGTAACCGTAAGAAGATATACAGAGAAAATGTAGCATGTACTTCGTGTTTTTCCTTATTTCAAACATGTACGTTTCTTTTTGCACTTAGTATAGATAAAATTTACACTAAATCAGGGAGAAGTGTTTATTGGAGTGTACATTTGTCACGTAATAAAACAAACTTTCGACAGCAGCTTTCTTCTGGAGAACAAAACAACAGACTTCCGTTGTTTATAATATTACTTGATTCACTTGAGAAAGGCTAGCTGTGGTGAAAAAATGGGTAGAAAAATTGTTTGGGGGAATTCTACCATTTTTTTTATAGTAATTTTTCTGCAACCTCAATTGTTTATAATATTTCTTTATTCTCTTGAGTATGGCTAGCTGTTGTCGAAAATTGGAAAGAATAAATTAAGTTGCAACATCGATGGGTTTGGGGTTTTCTTCTAAATTGTTTATTCAACCCCCCTTTTTCAGAGTGTCTGTCATTTCGGTGGTTTTTCGGACACCTTCTTTCGGGTTTCATTACTGTTAAGCCAGGTACCAAGCAAACAGGTACATTTGTACCTGGAAATCTTTGTTTAAATAGCTGGTGGTCCAATTAAGCGAATAAATCAAAACGAGCTGTTTCATAGATTCGTACGGTAATCGTGTCTTCAACCTCACGAATGTTGTAAAATAAAAATAAAATATCCATGTTATCGCTCGCTTGTTAGGCGCTCTGCATAAACGCTGTACTATAATAAAAAATAGTAGACCTTCGGTTACATAATACATTACAAACAAAACTTGCTTGAATGAAGTGAAGTTCCGTCAGCCAAACCCACAATTTCTGTAAATATATGTACACTTGTTAAACTGGAACGGCCTACTTCTTATTAATTTGTAATTCACGTTATATTATGTCAATGAACTCTCCTTGTAGGCCATCCTGACAGAACCTGTAATATCATAACGATAAAGGTGTAAAAACTACGATAAAAACAATATGCCTGGCCTATTTAATTAAGCATGCATGACAAACGCAAAATATCACTGTTTATTTGCCAGTTTGATTTGTACGCCGAAACTACGAGCGAATGTGTATTTTTCATTACACCGGAAAAATGTTACACCGGCATTTGATGGATGGAACTCGGAACTCTAACAGCAGCATGTGTTATAGATAGTTCCGCATGTAAGCAGATAAAAAATTGAACATGAAATGTTTTTAGCTAATGATGATAATAGATACAGTAAGGCTTTAATCTCAACGATGTGAATTGCTTATCGTACCACGTGACTAAATAACTTCCGGAAACGACATTTATTCAGTGGGATATACATTTATATGTGAGTATTATCATATACCAGGGATGGAATAATAAGTGCTTAAGGTCAAGTTTGTTAATCCCTCGATTTGTGTGACAATCCAACCATCGAGCAGACACTTACGATAACTTGTTTGGCGCGTATAAAACGGATGCTGTGGGCAATTATAGATATTTATGTTTGAAGCGCTTTGTTTATAAGCATTCAGAGTTTGGATTATTTTGTTTCTTTTGTAAGTTTATGTAGACAAGTGATTTGAAACGTTGAAACGTTGAAAGTATGGCAAGACCGCCTTGTCAGAATTATACTGGATTTAATTTTAACGGAAGTGACAATGAAACCGATCCGTGTTCTGGAGGAACTTCCGGTGGTGGAGGTGGTCGTGGCAGTGGTGGCAGCGGTGGCAGCGACCGAGGCGGCGGTGGACGAAGGAGCTATTTACCAAAGATTTCATGTGGATATTGTGACACCAGCTGTGTATACAGTGCAATAGAAATTCTCTTCATTGTCGGAGTAATGGCAAACATTGTCGTGATAACACGTGTTGCGCGGGACCGGAAGTTAAGAGATCCAACATTTGTTGCCATAGCAGCCCTTGCTGTAGCGGACTTATTATTTCTATTATTAAACATTACCTTGTCATTTGAATCAGTGGCCTTGACCATCACGTGTGCAACCCCCGTCGTCATCGGCAAACCGTATTATCTGATGAAGTCAATATTTTGGTTCACCGCTAATGCTCATGTCGCCTTCTTGGCTGTTTTGCGATATTTGTCCATCGCCTACCCTATAAGGGCTAACGTTCATCTGACGGTCACCAAAGTGGTGATTTCTTCAGTGGTCATCTGGATTTTCGGATCGATTGTTATGGGGGCCGTTTCCGGCCTAGTCAGCCTTGGTCTGTTGTTGCCAGGGCGGTCACGTGAGTTCTTAATCGTTCTATGGATCTTCGTCTACCTACTGCCGCTCATTGTGACATGCATACTCCACGCTTTGAAAATATTTCGTGTGAAACGTGCTACCAAAGATTCTGCGACGGAGGCAACCCGTTTGTCCATACAACGCATGTCGAAAATTGTGATCGTCGTCATTGTCATGGCTTCCATATTACCCGTACCTAGGCTGGTTTCCAAGTGTCTGAACATTGCTGGACGTAACGCCTATCCATCAGCGGATTTCAAAACTCATTTTGTGCGGATTGCAAACATTATCTTCCTCGTTAACCATACAATAAATCCTTTCATCTACGGTTTCATGTCGGTCAGATTCCGACAAAGTGTCAAGGACATGTTCTCCTGGTTGCGCAGCTACAAACCGACGGAGGACAGCGGCGCCACGGCTGACACACCTTTGTCTGTGCGCAAGGAGAATTTCTCCATGGAAACGGTACAAAGTGGAAAGAACGGGAGTGTGGATAGTTTTGAAAGCATTGATAAAGATTAAAACAAAATAGTGAACGTTGATATTTTGCGAACTTACCCCGTTTACTCTCAGTAATAATGAGTAATTCTAGTCGAAAATATGTGGACTACGAAGTTTTTGTTTTTGAAACTAAGTGGCATTCTAGTTCTATGTCGTTTTTGTTTTCATTTAAATAAAACATAAAAATATATATAAAGTGAAAGTTGCCATTTAACGAACTGTATAATAAAGTGTAATTCTAGCCAAAAGTATGTGAACTGCAAGGTTAGATGTTTATAAAAACTGGATAATATTTAGTCCTGATAGTGCTAAATCTGTGCTAAATTTGTTTTTCGGAAATTTTTTAATATACAAAATGTATCTTGAAAATGTGTATTTGTAAGACAGAAGTTTTAGTACATAATTCAATGTGCATTCATAAAGATTAAAATTGGAATTTGTTGCCATTTTACGAACTGGTACAAAGTGTAATTCTAGTCAAAATATGTGAACTGCGAAGTGAGGCTATACAAAATTGTTTCTTTGTTTACCGTCCGAGGAAAAAAACAAAGCTGTAACCTCTTATATCTTCCAAATCCATTGACAGCGACTTTTATACGTGTTCACCACCATGTCCCCATCATGCCCCCCCCCCCTAAACAGTAATCTTCACACAAACAAATGTTATGTTATTTCAGTTAGTTATTATGATTGGCAATGCTTGAACGCTATATAATATTTGTTCGCCATATAATGGAGGATAGAAACCGTTATAACTTTATTTTCGAGTGTGTTTTTTTTTGTCTCAGGATAGCTACATAGGTTTTCGAACTTAGGATGGACGCAAAACGAAAATACAATTTGGTATGGCCTAAAATGCTTCATGCAATTAACTTGTCATAGTTCTAGTGCTATATTTAAAACCATTAATTTTGCTTTCGTTTTTTATTCATAAAAAATAGGTTTAAAACTAAGCATGTTGCCATTATTATTTACAGTAATTCTAGTCGAGGGTGTGTGGACTACATTGTTATATATTTGTGAAACCTGACTAATATTTAGTCATGACCTATGAATAGTGCTCTATTTGTAATATACTGTGTTTATGCCCCCGTATCGATAGATCGGGCGGCATATAGTGATTCACCTGTCCGTCCGTTCGTCCGTCCGGCCTGGTTAACCCAAATTGACCGTTTCTTCTAGCATTAATATGGCTTGCTACAAAGCTTTCAAACTTGCATGGATGTTTTATATGACCACTCTCCATACGCCTGTATCACCTGACTCTATTTTGACCTTCACCTTGACCTAATTTTGGACTTAGACTTATTGACATGGCTTCCACGGTGGCATAAGCGTTTATTGAACGCAGTCTTGTTTATTTCGATATATTTTTTTCTTGAAATTGTTTATATGTATATAGTCAATTTTCTAAGTATTACATACCAGTATATATTTTCTCTAAGTATTGTATTAAATATTTCGGTAAAATCCTAGCGTCAGAAAATATACCGCCCCAATAAAATATACCACCCCTTTTGTCGTGTGGTTGTAGCATCCACCTTACGGCGGAAGATCCGAGGTTCGAATCCCGGTATAGATTATCAGTTCTGATTTGAGCCCTGCTAGGTTACCATTACCTTCCCTACTGTGGTGCAGGATCGAATCGGCTTGGTCATTTGAATACAGCGACGTTATAAACGGAACTTTACTTATGGATCATAAACCAAACGATTGCTACGCGGACCATACTCGAACCAACCCAAACAGAAACGCTCCATACAAAAACTTCTGATAGACCAGAACTGGTGATAAGCCTTGACCAAAATTAATAGTCATAGAACTTCTGAATCAGCTTGTCTTGTAAGTAATAGAAAGAGTGTTAAGTTTCTCTTTCTGGCTTATATCATTGGCCGTCAAATTGTATTGGGTGTGGCTAAATATCACATAACGGTACATTGTCCTCGCTGACCGATTAAAATTTCCAATACCACGTTGTGATATTAAGAGCACGGAGTACAACTTGGAGATTGTGCATGTTTTTCAAGAAAATTACACCTGTTCTTCTTTCGGTTTGCAAGGTCATTGCAGTTTTGCATGATACAAACTCATGAATGTATTCTATAATCATTTCTTTGTAAGATTTCGGTCCTTATACTACTGCTAAGTCCCCAACAACAAACTTGGACTTTTAATGTCATGTTTACTTTGATTGTGAACGGGCAAGATTTGCAATCCAATTGTTGTCATATGCGTCAACAAATTTGAAATTTATTTGTGTCTAACCTCAAGTGCAAATGTAATATGATCATAATACAATGCCTATTTTATCCGACAAAATAAATTTGAAAGAAAAAAAAACATTTTTGAAACTTTACTTCACTATAGATTACACTCTATTACCTTAAAGTTGTAGACCCCAGTACGTACTTTTCAAGCACGGACATCACGGATTATTTTACAGTTAACGTAAAAACAGTGGTACACTGCAAAATCATTGAATTTCGTTGGGATGAAATTTCGTGGTTTTGGAAAATATGACCATTTCGATGGGACTTTAATTCGTGGATTTTGCTATTCAGGTAATAAATACAAGGGTAAAGTTTATTGTTCGAATAGGTTTGATTTCGAGGTTGAAGGTGAACCATAAAGTCCGAGAAATTTAATCGCCCACGAAAATTAATGATTTACAGTATGCGTGCGCAGGATAATATTATCATGCACTGCAGTTATTGCACTCATTCCTTTGAAATTTAAGTCCCACCCCCTTGATTATCATTGGATTTCGCGCCACCCCTTCAGTTAACATCATGTAGCCATGATATAATTATTTAAGATATCGCAAGTACTTTTGAGTTGAAAGTCATTATAATTATATGCATTTTAAGTCGTATCTGCTACTTACCACCTGATAAAACTCGCGCATATATGAAATCTGCATTACAAGGCCCTAAACGTTGTTTTATATAATATAAGTATAGAGTAGTTTTCAGAAGTTTTTTTCTCTTGTTTTCTAAAAAAAAACAAGTGCGTACTTACGATCTTTTCATTCTAAGCAAGCGATATAAAATCATGTATGTGGAGTAGTGATTGTTTCTTGAGTATTATGGGTCACGTTACATTGCGCTAAACAACATATTTATTTAGTGGTGTATGGTCTTTATGACCTATAAGTTATAAATGCATGTACGATGTATAATGTAGTTAAATGATGAATGATGATGGTTAAATGATGGTAAAAGGTTAAGCTACCTATTGCCGTTTTAATCTGAAACACCTGCCCGGGCATTCACAAAAAACATCTTCGTGGGAAATCTTTAAATAGGTATTTTTTACCTAAGTGGAAGAAACTGTGCTCCGCAAATTGAAGATTCTTAGTGATTTTAGAAGTTCTTTACATATTGTTTTGTGAATACATTTGTACTACCTCTGGGACTGTATTCACGTACTTCTAATCAATATAGGAAATCTTTTTTTTTCTAAGTTCGATAAATAATTGTTAGATTTTCGCGAGAAACAATATTGTCTTAGATAGATATTTGTTCATGTAGATCAATATGAAAATTTTGGACTTTTGTACGATCAAAATTGTGATTAATTTATTTCAATGTGAAATATGTTCGTCTTAGAAGAATTCTTTAGACAATACCTTAGAAACTTTGTGAAGGCGGCCTCAGCTGAATGCATTTGGATATGCATGCATGGTCAACGCATTAATGTCAAACTTTTGTAAAATGTAACATTTTAATAAACAATCAGTTTAGACTTAGCGTCAGCCCATCGAAAAAAAGATTTTTTAAAAGTGTTTTGTGTTTCGACTAAACTAGTGCCAGAAACTTTAAAGGCTGGAGTGTAACCGTTTTCAAGTTGAACGTTTATATCCCTGGCTTAGAATGAGACGGTCGTTAGTAAGACTGATACATACATGTACATGTATTCAAAAACAGCACCACAATGCGCTTCTTATGAGCCTATTTTCATGAAAATCGGAACTTGTCATGTTGACCAAACTGAAGTTGAAACAGTTTGTTTTACAATAGGTAAAGAGTAATTTTCGGACAGTTTTTTTTTGTTTTCTCAAAATATTGAGTTTGTACTTATAATACGACTTTCTCATTCTAAGCCAGCGCTATGTGACCGATAACGAGTTAGAAAAGCAAAAGGGAAATGTGTCCCCCTACATAGCATTGCTGTAAATGCTTCCATACATAATATTGTTGAAAGTGCTCCACATCGCAGTTTTGGTGAAAGTGCTCCACATCCTAATTTTGGTGAAAGTGCTACCACATTCTAGTTTTGGTGAAAGTGCTCCATATCGTAGTTTTGGTGAAAGTGCTATTACATCATAGATTTGGTGAAAGTGCTACCACATCATAGATTTGGTGAAAGTGCTATTACATCATAGATTTGGTGAAAATGCTACCACAACATAGCTTTGGTGAAAGTGCTACCACATCATAGATTTGGTGAAAGTGCTCAACACCATAGCTTTGGTGAAAGTGCTACCACATCATAGCTTTGGTGAAAGTGCTACCACAACATAGCTTTGGTGAAAGTATTCAATAGCATATAGCATTTCTGAAAGTGCTCCACCACATATCCACCACATAGCTATGGCGAAAGTGACCCACAACGTAGCATTTATACAAGTGCTCCATTCCTGAAACTGCTCCCCCGCATAGCATTTTAGGACTTGAAAAAAAATCGTTGTCGCACGCGTTCATAGATTGGCAAACAGTTTGCTCTTACTAGTAAGTCATATGAATGTACAATTACAAAACATCGCCACATATTTTATGGATCACTGAATCACTAGAAATAGCAGAGAATGACATAGTTTTGCATGTTTTTGTATTTTGGCTCAGCAATGTAGCACTGCGTTTTTAGTTTCGGAAACTCACAGTTGCCCTTTCTGACGAATGCGAGGAATGTCTGCACTGTATAAATATTTCCAACTGCAAAAAGTATTATCTCTTATTAAAGGAGACGACCCGCGTTTTTATTTCGTGAAAATGTACAGCGGTTAGATTATATTTATTCGAATCTGGCAGCATTGTGTTACACTATCAAGTGGTTTGGCACAAGAAATAAACCAGATACCTGTTTATTGCGTCTGTAAGAAAAGTCTGAGAGGTATATTGTTTTGCTAATGTCGGTTGGTCGATTGGTCCGAACAGTCCAGTTAGGATATGGTGACAGTGACGTCATCATGTATGTGTACCCAAAAGAATAAAACCATTGCTTAAATAGGTACAGTTTAGTTTGGTATTGAACTGTTAATATAATCATTTATACTTGTTTTTACACCGTACTAGTGGATTGTGCCACTGCGTCACTGGATTTGTATCCTAACTGGACTTTAGGTGCAATGATTTCCGATCAAAAACTAGACAACGATTTAGCCAAACGTTACACGGAGGTTGGTCACTTATATACATGAACTAGTAGATGGTCAATATTGACTTTACGATCAAGGGATCCATGACCTTAAACATGTCTAAGATCAAGGGATCCATGACCTGAAACATGTCTACGATCAAGGGATCCATGACCTGAAACATGTCTACGATCAAGGGATCCATGACCTAAAACATGTCTACGATCAAGGGATCCATGACCTGAAACATGTCTACGATCAAGGGATCCATGACCTGAAACATGTCTACGATCAAGGGATCCATGACCTAAAACATGTCTACGATCAAGGGATCCATGACCTAAAACATGTCTACGATCAAGGGATCCATGACCTGAAACATGTCTACGATCAAGGGATCCATGACCTGAAACATATCTACGATCAAGGGATCCATGACCTAAAATATGTCTACGATCAAGGGATCCATGACCTGAAACATGTCTACGATCAAGGGATCCATGACCTAAAACATATCTACGATCAAGGGATCCATGACCTTAAACATGTCTACGATCAAGGGATCCATGACCTTAAACATGTCTAACTATTGGGATGTCGAGTCCGTCATCAAAGGCATACGTGTTTTATAGCTTGGCTATTTTGACTTGAGTCTGACCTTTATGCAAGAATATATTACAAGGTTCTTGCTTTGAATATATCAATTCCGCAAGCAAATCGTGCAATATCGGTATTTAAGATTTGTGTTTGTATTACATCTTGGTCGTCATCGTGATACGACCCGATTATGAAAACATACAATCGGTGTTGTAAACGAAGACAATATATCGGCTGTTAAATTATGGTAATACTTTACGATCAACCCTTGTACTGTTTATACCCGCAATTTATATTTGTTCGAAAATCCGTTGCATATCTAAATCGTATGTACCATTGAGCATTTTCGCCTCGGCGATGTACTCCCGATTCGAATAAAAGAGCTTCGGAAGGCATCGGGGAAAGGGTCTTCGAGAACTACTGGGATAAGCTTTGGGGTCATTGATAATTCGTGAAATCCCTGTTCCTGATGCCTCCTGAAGCTCTTTTATTCAAATCGGGAGTACATCGCCGAGGCATAGAACCTAGGCTTAAGCTAACTAGACACGGTTAAACGTAAACGTTTTATTATGTATTCACAAATCGTCATACAAAGCATATTTATCAATTTGTAATAATCATGGCACGTGTAATCTTCAACGCATTTACCGAATTCCAAAAGGATGTCAATTACAATTAGAGTATCATTGTAATGGAGATGGTATCCCATCAGCAGTAATGTACCATCAGAGGTACTTGATTTATTAAGGACTGGCATTCCTGTTTGGTAACACCTACACGTGCATATATTATCATGTAAATCAAAAAGGAAAGGTATAGATATCGAAAATAACAACCCGCCTTCATCAGAGTAATTTCTTGAGCTCTTATGAATTCCATTCCCGAATTTGCATAATTTGTACCATTTAGATCTACGTTCAATATTCAGTTAATGAGCAAATCGTCCGTTGTATTTATCATACCAAGTATGTTTAGTTGTTCAGTCCCAAACGGCAATTGTCAGGGTGTCATGGCAGTTCTTCCGTGTGTTTTGTGATGTAACGGCATCGCATTTATTTCGCCAAATGCACACTTATAATAAAGTCTTACAAGTTGAAATGTTTAGTACCTAATCTAAATAAGTAATACAGACGTCGCGCACGATGTTCCGTCTTTTTACGTTTTTAGGGTATGCGCACTAGAAGAAAGTTGGTAAATAGCTTAATTTTTATCGGATTTCTTTCAAATTTTAACTAGGAGTAGCTTTTAAAATGTACTTTTCGGCCATAATTTCAAAATAGATAAACATCTTCCTAAAAATTTAAAATATGCATTTTTCATGAGATTTTGTTGAAAAACGTCGTGTAACTGCGTCACAATCGTCTTGATGCAGTGTGCGATATTTCACCTTAACGAAGTCGGTTTAAGGTCAAATTTTACGGGAAGATACCACATGTGTTCGCAAATGAATAACGAACAAGAAGACATATTACATTTGAACGTGAGACGTCAAACATAGCTGTTGGTAATTGTAAAATAGTTTGTAAAATTCTGTAACTTTGCCATTTTTTGCGTAAAATATATAAAACTTCTACATAAAAATTACTCCAGTTATTTTCATTGTCCCTGCAAAATATTGATATTTTGTACACTTTAAGAGAAATAATATGACATCAAGCTAGTAGTGAAAAAATGGTTGAGAAAACGCAATTATAGAAAATACAACTATTTTATAAAAATACAAAAAAGTGTCACAAATTATTTTGACGCGACAGTAAAATCCGAAAAAAGATTTCATACACAAATATTTCTTTATGATGGTCACTTTTCTTTTTTCCCGTATCCAAATGTTATAATTATGATCATCATGCAAAGTGTACAATAATTAAAAAATTACTGAACTATAATTTTTATGATTTTATAAGCATTCTTCGTTTGCCACACGGCGTGTCACAAAATAGAAAATGACGTATTTTTCGTAGTTAGCGTCCCAGTAGCTTATATTATGTCATTAATATTGGATGATACAACATAATTTCATAATACAGCTGCTGATAGAGCGTCATGTTGGTTATGGGTAGGATGCTCACAAAGAGCATCCACCAAGTACATTTTATTGCACCAATTAATTGAAACTCTGGTTCACTACCCCGGGGAAGGGTGGAAGTTTTTACTTGGGCTTTTTCGAACCCTGGTAAAAAACAGCCACAGGGCCATGCAGAATTGTACCCGCCCTAAACCAGTGAAATGTATATTCCCGGTTGTGTTTCAAGCCCGCTAGTTTGGCGCGGAACGAAAGCCCCGCTTTCACTCAACAGTGTAGGAACATCGGAAAGGTAAAAACCGGCGACTATACCCCAGTTTCCCCCACCCTTCCCCCGGGGTTGTAGGACCGGGGTTTTAATTGACTGATGCATAACCGCCCTACGAGCGTTTCAACTCTCCAGATGATGGGGTAACAGTGTTGATGAGAGTCATCACAAACCAACAATGCCTGGTCAACACTCCCTCATCGCAATGCTGAACATTGAAAACCAAATTGTGAATTCCGTACTACTGGTATAGGCCTATATCGCTGGCTAAGAAAGAGAAGGTCGTAAATTCAAAATCAATACATTTTTGTATTTTGAGAAACAAAAAACGGTCTTAAAATTACTTTTTACTTTTGGTTTAGTGCGCCCAGGATAATGTGAAAAGCGGGAAAATTTGGAATAATCCATATATGTGGTTCAACGAAGTGTGCACGATTTATCCGTGTTATTTTAGTATAAAAATTACCGTATATGTTTACTTAAGAAACCCATTTTTCCATAGTATTTCAATTCAATTCAATATCTTTATTTCCACCATATTTGGTGATATGTGATATATATATATACAGGTAAATATTTACATGGTGTATTACAACATTATATACATAATATAGAAGTCATATAAACTATGTATGACATAGTACATGTACATGTATCAAAATATGAAACACATTCTTAATCCACAGGTGTGGGTGCATTATATGTTGTCGGTGTGACACTATTGACAGTTACGGATTTACCAACTCGTACGAGTCTGAAATATTATAATCCTAATGGTATTTGCATCTGATCACAGCTCGTACGGATCTCGTACGAGCTGTACAGAATGTATAGTTTTCTCCGGACCACCGATTTGTGAAAATCCGAACGATGCTCGTACGAGTCTCGATATCCATACGGGCTCCGTACTGACGTCGTGCGAGTTCAGAAAAATCAACTCGTACGGAACTCGTAGGGCAAATGTGACTAGGGTGTAAGCCGTGAAACCAGATAGTCGTATTCTGTTGTGTTTCAGTGCAAAACATGACTTGCATGTAACGTGTTATTTGCTTTTGCGGTATAAAAATATCCAACTTGAACCCACTAACTTTTACTTGTTAGATTCAAAATCTGCACACAACACACAAATAGTTATTTCTGACCTACCAACATTATTATTATGTTGTTGTTATTGTGGTGTTGGTGTTGAAGTCTAAGTGTTGTTTCTAGTATTTGGTATTGTTAGCATCAATGTGTTAACTATAGGGTTCCTCAAGTCGCCATTTCATTATCACCATCGCAAGCAAGACGATTGTGTATCATATATTACTGAATGTGAAAACTTCCGAACGTAGCCTTTATTTCAACTCAGCAAAGAAATTTTCACAACTATACATGTATTTTTGTATTTAGGATTGACATACAAATGTACTAACATAAGGACGTATTTTGTTTATTTTATTGTTTGTGTGTTATTTATTTATCGTCGCCGGGTCCCTCATCTATCCCTTATATTCCCAGTTCTGGTAAATAACAACAGCAGGCAATAACATGACCCCCGTTACTGACCAATACTTATAATTTATAAATGGCACCATAACACAATCCAAGACCGACCTCGTTACAGACCGTGTACTTATGAAAAATAGTTTCTGTGTGCATGCAGTATTTTCTATTGTGCTATTTTCTATAAGTGGTACATGTTCAGTATTGTGGTTGGGTAGTGTTTTTGGAATCCGGCCGCATTTACACGTACATCACATTAAAAAAAAGTACTAGTGTCCGGTTCCTGGGCCTCTACCGACCCTTTATTTTGTCATTTTGTATATAGATTAGGGTACACATATATATGAAAATGGAATACTGATACATGTAGGTGAAAAGTAAGACCAATCAAACAATAAAGTAGACGAAAAAACTGCAGCGGGCAGACAATCCATAGCAAATCGTGAACAGTCGGTCATTTCCGTTTGTCTCCGGTAAATATTCGGTCAACTGCAAGGTGGTCCATGTAACCAGCAACCCGCGCCGGACATTATAACAAATCATTCATGTTCCCCAAAAGGTACATACAACAAGTCGGACTTAAATCACCCAGCAAAGAATGACACACTGTGGAGTTAGAACTCCGAGTATTATTAAAGGGACTACACTCCAGTTGGTTAATTGCAAAATTTATATAAAAAAAACTCTCTTAAAATCGCTTTTTTGGCTTTATCGACCTAAAACAATATGAGAATCTGGACGTACGAGGGGTGATCAATATATTCGAGGACTTTCCTTCTCAATTTTGAAATATTTGAACTAGAGTAATGAAATTACACGCTGATGTAGATCAATCAATTATCTCGCGATTTATCTAATTTTCTTTATAGTAACGTCACTATTTACTTTATGAAGTCACTTTTTGTAACCATGGTGAAGCGCGCACCGTCGAGCATTTCGGGCGTAACGTTACTTCTGAGAAACGACACGCTAAGAAAATTAACGCGAAACTTGTAAATTCCTCGCGATACCTCCAAAATGACTTGACTAAATTGTGCATGGATTATGTGCGCTCCAAATAAGCCATTTTCATATGGTTCCGTTGTTTATGTGATTGTAGGGTCTCTGTCAAACGGTTGAGTCGATAAAAAAAGGATAGACAGCAAAAATAACACCGCGTTAGGGACATTTTCCGTTAAATTCTGCGAAATAAGACGTACAGATCTCAATCAAATGTAACTGGCAAAAACGAAGACTAGTATAGGCTACAACACATAAAATCGTTCACTCCAAATCAAAAGGGTTATTTCGATATTGCGTCCTAAACCTGATAGGTCATGGTCCAGTCTTAATTGAAATAATCTAATTTTGTAAAGCCATCCGCCCTTTTCCGAGTTTTGTTTCAAATAACGCATCGATAGTCTTTTTATTTCACCTCACATTCCAGAATCGGCTATAAACTACTTATTTCAGTAGTAAAAGACAACCAGTCTCATACATGGAACCGGGTATCAGTCCAGACGCTTGGAATGACGTCGCGTAACGTCCAACGTCACGCACCACTTGTATGAATCAAATAATTTTATTAGGGCATTCGGTCGGAGACATCTTACTCCGAATGGTGTTAAATGGCTTTGATCCTTGCTGCCAATATGAAATTGCTAGATAAAAAGTCCTCGAATATATTGATCACCCCTCGTATGTATGCATCTAGAAGGAAATTAATCGCATACAGTTGGTGTGTTTCCATTTAGTAATTTTAAAAACGTCTACACAACGTGCGTGCTTTTATTATTGAAATGGAGTTTAGACGCTTTAAGTATAAGGGACAACATTATGCATTACATCTACACTGCTCAATGTGCAGTACAGGGAGATTAAGGTTTCGATTCTAATCCCCCGCCGAGGCGAAGGAGATATGGCAATGGTAGGCGTCCACCCGTAAGTCCGTCCGTGAGTTAATCCGTCCGTCCGCGCTTCTGTGTGCAACTCCTCCAGCATTTCTTAAGGGCTTTTGGCGAAACTTTCACAGAATGACTACTAGTATGGGGAGCTACAGCGCATAGCTATTGTGATTGCGCAGAATTCGTCTTTCCCGTGTCCGAAATTTTGGTAAAGTGTGAATTAGCAATCCACATAATGTTCCAATAGAGACAGTTTTGATAAGGAACATCCCGGAAGCTGGCGTATTCGAATATGGCGCATGTGCATACATGTATATGCGTCCACGGGAGACAAATGTCAACGGAGGTAACAGAGTTTCTGGGGCGGGCTATACTTTGACACTCCGGTCAATTTTGCACATTTTACTTGACTTGTGAATCAGTTGACATGATAAAATGTCAGAACAACCTTTTTATTAGTACATTATGACTATTATGAGTGTATGGGTGTATAAAATAACAATAATACCGCAGTTAAACGTGTATACGGCCATTAAAACGTATTAATGATTATTTATCTAGGGAAAGTGTCACCTTTTCAGTTGGTTTCCTTAATATCGAGCTTTCTCTCTTTGGTTTTTGCCATTTCTCATAGGTGCTCTATAGTCCAGTCATTGAAGCTAAAAAATATGGTCAACCTCAAACAAATTGCAAAACAGAGTTTCTTTGCATTTTCATCATCTACAGACTATTATCAACTACAGACAAAACGTCAAATATGCGAGTTCAGTGGGGAAAATACCAAAAAATCGACATGTTTAAGGTCACTTTTGGTAGCAATTTCAGCATTTTCCTTATTTCATACTACATGGGGAATTTTAAGTTCTAATAATTCCCGTGTAAGTCGTTAAATATTTTCTAATTGCACCTTAAAGCTTATATTTTCTGAAAGATACAACCTTCTTCTATCGAATACAAATATTGATTTTATCATCAGACAATTTGCTTTTCATATATATGCCAGTCCGCATGTTGGTATACTACCCATTCAAAGGTCGACAAAATGACTCAAAATAGCACTTGGAAGGGGAAACAAAAGTTTTATTCATTTCTTTAATATTAATCCAATTTGTTTAAAATTTACACATATTATGTGTTGTATACATGTGTATATAATGGAAAAAGGATATTTGTGTTTGGACAGTATACAATAATGACAATTATACAAAATGTACACAAATCTTTCGATTCGGGAGAAAAAGTGATTGTTCTCTTTGTCTGTTCGTCAACAATTGCATTTTTATTCACAATTTTTACTTAATGATTATGAAACTTGGTCAGAGTGACCATCTGAACAAAATTTAGGCCAAGGTAGAAAATGGATGATCAAGGGTAAAAAACTAGGTCACTAGGTCAAATTGTAGCAAAACCTTGTGTAGTCGCTAGAGGTCATAATGTTGACCTTATATTTATGAAACTTGGTCACAATAATAATATCAACAAAATCTAGGTCAAAGTTAAAAATTGGGTCATCCGGGGTCAAAAAGTAGGTCGCTAGTTCAAATAAAAAGAAAACGTTGTGTAGGTACAAAATTCACAATGTTGGTCTAATATTTATGCAACTTGGTCACAATGCTTATCTCAAAACATCTAAGACAAGTATGTTATTGAGTTATTTGGGTCAAAATTAGGTCAATATGTTAAAATAATTGATGCGACTTTTTGGCGCATGAAGGTTTGTCTATTATTTGACCTAGTGACCTAGTTTTAACTCATGATAAGTTAATATTGAATTTGACCTACATTTTGTCTTCATGATCTATGTGATATGGTTTCATAAAGATTAGGGAAAATGACGCAATCTAAAGATTTGTTCAATAATTTGACCTAGTGACCTAGTTTTTAACTCAGGTTAATCCAATTTCATACATGACCTTGATTTTTGTAAGGTGATAATTGTGACTAAACTTCACAAGTGTAAGGTCGAAATTGCGACCCCTGGTGACTATATATTGTTTTTTCTATGTTTTGACCTAGTGACCTAGATTTTGGCTCCGGTTAACTCAAAATTTTATTTTACCTAGATTAGCATCCGATGATCATTGCTGCCAAGTTTCATGCAAATCGGACCAAAATTGTGACCTCTAAGCACGATGTAAAAATAAGTTACTGGTACAAGTCAAGATTTATTTACATCAAAAGTGACAAATATCGCGAAAACATGTGACAATTCAATATATTTGTAAATATCTCAAAAAGTCCCAGGAATATTCAATTAGGACATTTTGTACATTGCTAAGGAAAGCTTTACGCACCATATAAACACAAAACTGTTTGTTTTGCAATTAGTTTGAGGTTAAAAGTTAAAATGACTGGACTACTAAGCTATTTTGATAATTAGAAAATAATATAAGATATTTATTAACTTTAATTTAAGTCCTTCATAAAAATAAGTTTCTAAAATAACTAATTGATAGTTTGCATTTAAATCACTCTCGACACCTCATTCATGATGGCATTTGAATTTTAAGAGAAATGTATGGTTGGACAAGTCAACAGAGTGTGTATAATCACGTGATCAAATGAATATCGTTCGTACTCAAAACAATTGCGATACCGTCTGGTAACGGTGAGTTTATCTTGATTATAACGACCGTGTCTTTAATATGGTTATAATAGTTCGCCTAAAGTATATCCCGTATATGTAAGACTAACCGACAAGTACCGGCTGTTTGTATTTGATCCTCGACCAAATGCAGTTTTCAACCGAGTGTTATAATTTGGTCGAGCATTTCAGTTAATAGAGCAAAATAAGTTATGTCTAGTGAGATGAACTTTAGGCTGTATAACATATCAATATAAATTGCACGATCGCTCTAATCAAGAAAAAACTTATCGTTAGCGGACGAAATCGCAAATGTTTAGAGTGTGAACGATATTCCCTTCGAATCATTTGATCACGTGATTCTACACACTGACATATACTGTTTCGGTACAGGGAATAACAAGTATATTACAAGAGGTACTTCTAGACAGTCGAGAGTGCCCCCAATTACTACATTGACAGTTATATAACAAGGGAGAGAAACACAAACAAGTACTGGCGTTCGTCGGGTGTTATCTCCCTTGATACAAAAAACTTAGCATTTTTGTAATACTCCTCAAGATAATAATAATAATAATAATATAATAATATAATAATATAATAATAATAAAGACTTTATTTTACGAGGAAACTTATTTGACAATATATGTACGAAACAATCAATCTTCCATAAGATCCTCAACAATGAACAATGAACAATGAACAAGAAAAATAACTATGCCAAGAAAACAATGATATTAGATATTTTGATATTTTGGCCCTTATGATGTCTCACAATATAAGTTGAAAAATTCATAAAAGAGTGTCAGTGAAAGGATTTGAAAAAAAAAGAAGGTATACCTATGCATAATTATAGAAACTTTATCAAGACAATATCTACAGCTGTAATTAAACAAAAACGCTTAATCCGATATAGACACACCATAGGAGCCAGCGTATCATTATACATGTGAACGACATAATCAATATACTTAAAGCAATGGCATTTTAAAAACATAATACACAAAGGAATAATTATGCAGACGGATATATAGATTATTATACCTGCAATAGTAATGTTTGCATGAAGTTTGCTAGCCAGTCATTAGGTTGTAGCAATAGCATGGGATGTTTCAAAGTATGATGGCTTCACCCAGCGTAGATATAAAGTTTTAAAATGTTGAATAGAAGTAGAGTTTTTGATGTAAAGAGGGATAGAATTCCATATTGAGGTGCCAGAGAAAACAAAAGTATGGCGAAATAACTCGGTGTTGGGTTTTGGGCTGTACAATTGGTATGTAGAAGAAGAACGTAACAGTCGTGAATGAATATCTGTAGTAAATGTAAATGCATTCTGAAGATAATCTGGTGCATCTCCTCTGAGAGTCTTGTACATTTGGATAGCTTTCTGATAAATAACACGCTCATGAAATGTCATCCATTTAAGTTTTGAAAATAGAGCAGTTGAAGGAGTAGAATAATCGCTATCAAGAATTACTCTAGCCGCTCTTTTCTGGAATTTTATAAGTTTATCTTCAAGACTGCTAGTACAATTTCCCCATATAATACAGCAAAAGTCAAAATGGGGAAGAATGTATGCATTATAAAAACGTTTTCTAGTTTCAATCGATAGAAAGTTTTTAATTCTAGATAAGAGGTACAAATAGGAATTACATTTCTTTATCACATTATTGATATGGTCTGCCCAAGATAGGCTATCGTTAATTGTGATACCTAATAGCTTTGCTGATGAAGTAGCTTCAATTGAATTACCTTGAAAAGGAATGTTGATATTGGATTCAACAATTTGTTTTTTATTTCGTTTACTTGTTATAAATAAAACCTTGGATTTTTTAGAATTAATAGACATTTGATTAAGTTTACACCACTGATCAGCATGCAATAAATCTCTGGTAAGTGAAAATATTACATGATCTAAAGACTTGCTGTGAGTTGATAAGGTGGTATCATCAGCAAATATGTCGGCAATAGAATGTGGAAGAGACAGAGGCAAGTCATTGATATATATCAAAAACAATAGCGGGCCAAGAACTGAGCCCTGTGGAACACCTGCTAAAACATTACCAGGGCCAGAATATTTGCCAGATATAAATGTTTTTTGAGTTCTAAAATTGAGGTAGGATTTAAACCAATCTAATGTTGAAAACTGAATACCATATAATGAAAGCTTTTGTAGTAAAATATCATGGTTTACTAAGTCAAACGCTTTACTTAAATCAATGAGCAGTGTGCCAACTATTTCATTATTGTCTACAGCTGAAATCCAGTCATCAATAATTCTTATTAAAGCAGTTTGACACGAGTGGTCTTTACGGAATCCTGATTGTCTGTCGTAAAGAAGTTTATTTTTCAGAAAGATAAGACTTCAAACACTTGCTTACATGTCTTTCAAGTATTAATGAAATGACTGGCAAAATAGAAATTGGTCTATAGTTGGTTTTATCATGTTTATCACCATTCTTGAAGATTGGGATAACTTTTGCTGTTTTGAAGGCTAATGGGAATTTATTTGATTTAATACTACAATTAAATACAGTTGTTAAAGCTGGTGCTATTATTGATGCTGATATTTTTAGGTATTTGACATTGATGTTATCAGTACCTGTCGATTTAGTCGGGTCAAGGGATTTTAATTGGGTTTCAACAAAATCATTAGACACTAGTGGAATGGTAAATTTTTCAGAATTTTTTAACTTAGATTTGTTCAAGGATTTTAAGGAATCAGGTGGCTTGTAAACAATAGATTTGTCAATATGAACAATTTTATGGATGTTACAAAAATGGTCATTAAATAAGCATGCGACCGAAACTGGATCTGCTATGAAATTACCCTCGTCGTTATTAAGAGATGGGGTTTGAATTTTAGAACTTTCTAAACCTGACAATTCTCGGAGACCTTTCCATAATAGTTTTGGATTGTGTTTATTTGAGTTTATTTGGTCATTATAATGGTTGAATTTTGCCCTGTATACAAGTGATTTTACTTTTGATCTGAACAATTTGTAATTAGTTTTATCATGTTTTTTATGAAAGTAATTTCTTTGTCTAATAGCAATAAGTATATCAGAAGTGAACCAGTCAGGTTGGGTTACATTCTTGACCCGTTTATGCCTGAGAGGAACATGCTGTTGTAAAACCGACCCAACATTTTTATAAATAAATCAGCACATTCATCAGGATCATCAATAGTATTTAATTTAAACCATGGTTGAGTGAAAAGGTCATTGAGAAAAGTTGATTCCTTGAAGTTTTTGACAGATCTATATAAAATATAATCATGGCAAGATTTTGTAGCTGTTTTGTGATTACATTTCCTTGTGATAGCAACTGGATAGTGATCACTTAATGCATATGGTGGGACGTTTATTTCAACAATATTATGAGGAATGTTACTAAAAACATGGTCTATTAAGGTTGCTGAGCTATTTGTCCTTCTAGTTGGAGATTTGACAAGTTGAGTGAAATTCAAATTCTCCATTGTTTGCTTCCAATGTTTTGAAGTTGAAACTTGTTTAAGTAAGTCATAGTTGAAATCCCCAAGTACAATAGTTTCCTTGGCTTCATTGAAGGATTTGTCCAGACTCTCAGTGAAGTGATTTAGCCATTCCACTCTAGATAAGGGTGGTCTATAAACATGACATAGTAAGAATGTCTTAGAATTGGGGAATTTGAACTCTAACCAGATGGATTCGACTGAATGAGACTCTAGGTCAGTTCTATGAAAACAATTTAAATGCTCCTTAACATAAACGAGCAGTCCTCCACCATGAGATGACCTATCTTTACGAAATATAGTATAACCAGGAATTGAGAGCTCAGCATTTAAAACAATATCATCTAAAAAAGTTTCACATAGACATAAACAGTCAATATTTAAGTTTTGGGACAGAATAATCTTAATTTCGTCAAGTTTAGGACAAACATAATGAATGTTAAGATGAACAATATGTAACCCTTTGTGAGACAACCAGGGAAACGATACATGGGTGTCCTTACCAGGTGTTTGAGCATTATTCTGAGGTACATGTAAAGACCCAGATTTAGAGCTATTCATGTCAATACTAATTGAGTTATTTTGAGGTAAAGACACATAATTAGAGCTATTTATGCCAATACTAATGGATCTATCAACATGTGAGCTGTCCATAGCAAAATTATCAATATGAGTAGGAATTGAAGAGCTATTCAAACAAGAACCGGGCAAAACATAAGACATTTTATGGTAAAAAAACATCAACTTCTGAGCTGTCACTAACAAAATCACCAACATGAGATGAAAAAGTACTATTTAAATAAGAAATAGGTAAATCATATGTCATTTTATCATCCAAAACAACAGTATTTGAGCTGTCAGTAACACAATCACCAACATGAGATGAAATAGTACTATTTAAACAAGAAAGATGTAAATCATGTGTCATTTTATCATCCAAAACAACAGTATTTGAGCTGTCAGTAACACAATCCCCAACATGAGATGAAATAGTACTATTTAAACAAGAAAGATGTAAATCAAGTGTCATTTTATCATCAAAAACAACAGTATTTGAGCTGTCAGTAACACAATCACCAACATGAGATGAAGTTGTACTATTTAAACAAGAAACAGGTAAATCATATGACATTTCATCATCAAAAACAACAGTATTTGAGCTGTCAGTAACACAATCACCAACATGAGATGAAGTTGTACTATTTAAACAAGAAACAGGTAAATCATATGTCATTTTATCATCAAAAACATCAATATTTGAGCTGTCCGTGACACAATCACCAACATGAGATGAAATAGCACTATTTAAACAACAACAATTACTAGTGACAGTAGCTACATGTTCATTACTCTTTGGTTGTTCCAATCGTATGTCTGATAATTGTTTGACATGTCATTTCTTTTGAAGTTGTAGTTGTTGTTGTTGTTGTCGATCTGGTAGTTTTTGTTCATTCTCCTCCCAGCTATCCTCACATGATGAAAATTAGAGTGAGTGTTTACATACTCTTCTCTTTGTGGTTTACTTTGTATTTGTGGATGTTCAAGGTGATCACTAGGAACTGGTTTTAATCTAAAGACGGAATTGATAAATTCTCTCATATGAGTTCCTAGCACTTTCCCTCCACTTGGATTGAGATGCACTTTATCATGGAAGAGGGAGTATTTCACTCTTCCATTTTCCATCATAACCTTATCATTATTCAAAAAATGGCACTGAGCTTTATCACACACTTCTTCGATTGCTTCATTTGTTGAGCGGATGACATTATTAATAACTCTCTCCGCTTTCCATGGCAAAACACTTGATACAATAATTTCAGCTACTGGACAGACACTTTTCACTAAGCTCACGGTATTTTCTAAATTATCACATACACTTGCTTGACTCTCGCCATCTGAATCTATGTTGTTGGTCCCGATATGTAGCACAACTGCATGTAGCCCCGCCATATACTCACTGTCCACTCTACTCATTTCAAAGATGGATTTTGAAATAGAATTGAATTTACCGCCTGGGTGACTTTTGATTTTAACGTTTACCCTCTTATCAGACATTTTAGCAGGGCTAAGTCTCCTAGTAATCGAATCACCTGCGATTAATACATTAATTTCTGATTCATTAATGCTGTTTCTAGTCATTATGTGGTTGTTGGTATCTTCACGGACAGATTGTGAGGTGGTACTTTGGTTCTGACATTGAGATGTTGTTTTTAAGATATTTTGGTTTTGAGTTTTTAGATCAGATAATGCCTGGAATATTGCAGACTTCAAACTTGACATTTCTGCTGCTAATTTCATTTCCATACTGTCAACAACATTTTGTATTTTAGAGTCAACAGACTCAGAGTTTACTTGCAACTTGATGGACTGAGTCACAGATCATGGTACATAAAAAACAGGCAAAAACTCATCGAGGCTATAATGTTTATTTGACTTATGAGACACTTATCTTTCATGCGTACAGTACCTCCCGCATCCCTTCTCGTATTGCCTAGCGCCTGGCGCCTGGCAGAGATGGGCAAACGGTTTTTTCAACTAACTGACGGCTTACCAACTTCAACTAAAGCCCGGCTTACTTCAAGGTTTGAACCTTCAACCTCCCGCTTCCAAGACTGAAGCCTTAACTTCTCGGTCACGGTATGTACGACCTTCCATCCTATGGATAAGGACATGAGTCTAAGATTGAACGTTTGCAGCGTATGTCGCTGGCTTAGAATTAGAAGGTCGTAACTACGAAATCGATATACATGTACATTTGTATTGAGAAAACAAGAGAAAACTGTCTGTAATTTACTCTTTACTTATGGGAAAACAAGTTTTTAAAACTTCATTTTGGTCAACATGACACTTTCAGATTTTCACGAAAATAGGCTCATAAGAAGCGCCTTGTGAAGCAGATTTCAAATATGTATGAGTCTTATAAGGTCGTAAGTTGTAGTTGCGATCTTCTCATTCTAAGCCATCGATGTATTTAAAAGGCTAGCCGCGTAAAATAAATACTTTACTTATACTTACTTCATTATTTACTTTGCTATTTTCTATTGCGAAGCCCTCTTTCAACTGTAACTAGAACATCAACGAATCTATCAGTGATTAAAGTTTTGTTGTAAGCGTAGCAAGGCTTATGTTCCATCCAGGCACCGAGAACAAAGAGTAAATTACCCAATGTTTGAGCCGCAGTACGTCAACCCCCCTTCATAAAATACACTTACGCACACTCCTAACGCAACACCTGTATTTTTCATGATTTCTCAAATATTCATGAAGGGATTTGATTAAAATTTGGAGTACAAATAAACCAACCCTTTACAAATGCATCATAGAATTTTTATTCTAGTTGATTCACAGTTAGGTGAAAATAAGTTCAAATATTTAGTATCACTGTAAAATCAAAAGTCACAAAACGGCACAATGCGGCCGACTGGCCCACCATGCTGTCCATGTGTAGTTCTCGCAGTCGACGTTGCTGTTTTTAAAGGGTCGCGAAGATGGTCAGCAACAATTTGTACATACTGCCATTGAGACTTCCTTAGCTGGTCATTAAGTCGGTCGGGGGGTTGGAACTTCTGAAGAAGTCTTGAAATTGTAGACACATGGCGGCCGAAAAATCTGACTACATGAAACTTGAAAATATTTTAGTTTTATTATTATAATATTCGAAATATTGACAAACGATGATATTTCAACGTTTTTTTAACCTGTATAAAAATGTGTAGGAAATTACAGAGCATACTTGTCTAATGGACTGGCCACTCAGTAACTTTCCTACTGCGCGACCACGCTCTTCAATAGTCATCCGGACCTTTTTTTATAAAATTCTGTTTTTTCAGTCGGACTGTCGCCAGAGAGGAACTCAATGATTAAAATATCGATTTTTACCACTAACTACCATTTTCACGTGCAGCACGAATAAATTACCACCGCGCTACGTCCAGAACTGGCAGAGTGTCATGGATGAATTACTTCAACATTCCTGTATTGATAATGACTTAAAACAACATGGTTTATAAGCGCAACTTGCTATCTTCAACAGTGTCTGAGAAATTTGAATTATAAAAGTGTTGCGTTAGAAGTGTGCGTAAGTGTATATCTGTAACAAAGTATAAAAGATATGGACTTCTGGTTAAAAGACTTCTGTTTAACCCTTTCAGTACAGAAATGTAAGATTTTTTATCACTTTTGGTGAACACAAAAACAAAGAAACGTACAGGCCATGAAGGCGCTACCTTACCTTGTCTTATATCAAGCACAAGTCGCACAAGTCGCACAAGTCGCACAAGTCGCACAAGTACTTATCCCTGACCGTGTTTCTCTAACATCTAAAATGTTTGTTGTTATTTTGTTGAAGGCAGCGTATAAGTCTAACGCGATATTCTGCAATGTCAATATAAACAGAAATCACTGATCATTACATCGATTTAGGGAGAGCGGAAGTGTATTTTACCTGCTCACTTCTATTCACCAAGTAAATTAAAATAACGGTAAAGCTTGGCCACATTGACATGCGCCTGACCTATTGATTTAACAGTCGATATATTATCTACGTTTATAACACCGAGTGTATGTTTTCATAATCGGGGAGTATCACGAAGACGCTCAAGATGTAATACAAACACAAATCTGAAATACCGATATTGCACGATTTGCTTGCGGAAATTGATATAATCAAAGCAAAAATCTTGTACTATATTCTTGCATAAAGGTCAGGCTCATGTCACAATAGCCAAGCTATACACATTGAAAAAGATAATCCCTTTTCTAATATCCTTATATGTTGTTATACCTGATCTGCCTATTTACTTTAAGTGGCACAGGTCCCAATACCGCGTTAGAGTTATACCACTGACCTTATTGTTGTTATGTTAGCTCTGTGGTGGCCTTTTACTGGCCTCATTATTACATGTATTGTTGTTTTGTATTGTTGTTTTGTATTCGCCGTGGTGGTCTATGTGCTAACTATTACCTACCCTTAAAATTGTGAATCGTTGTTGTGATGGAACTGATCGATGGGATATGTGTTATTTGTGATAAATATGGAGTGTTTACCAACCGTTCTCGATAAACTTTGAAAGGTCTGCACTGTAAGCGTAGCCTAGAGCCCTCATTTCATGAACAAGTAGATATTGAGCATCATACACAGGTCATGGCACCTATCGTGCTGGTATTCGAAAGCGTGTACTGCGCTATGTCATCACCTAGCTCCTTCTGGCCCCGATCTCCCGAAGCATCTCAAGCAGAAATCTCATCTCAAATTGAGATTTTGCCCAAATCAGAGGCTGATTACTAGATACATGTGCAGTTCGAACGCATTAAGATTTACTGGGAAAATCAAAGAATAACTTTTGTTGCTTAATGCTAATTTTGAGTCCATCCTCCCTTGAAATTATCCAAACGACACATTCAGACATTGCAATATTTGCGATAAGATTTAGCTCAAATTGAGATGTTTCGGTAGATCGGTGCTTGATTACCATTACCTTTATTCAATGCAAGTCTAGTATATTTACCGAAGACAAACTGAAATGACCGTGTTTTCACGATTGTGCTAGAGGATTGCTATTTGGCTATCGAAACAAACACCAAAACAAATTCCATTAAAAAATACTGTTAATAAATAAAGAGATAGATCGTTGAAAAGAGCTTATTTAAGAGCTATCACATAAACAAATGTAGACAAATACATTAGTTATTCTTCCTTTACATTTCAACAGAAGGTCGCGATTTTTTCCAGAACCCGACTATGCTGCCATCCACGCATTTGAGTCCGTTTCAGGCAGAACTTGTGATCTGTTCCCAAATTTCCCTAAACACCTCAATCTGAGATAAATCTCATCTCAAAAATTGACATGTGTCTTCAAGGGCGACTCGACTTAAAATTGGCGTCACAAAACAGAATGCACTATTTTTAGTTTGATTCTGTAAAAGTTATATATATTAAGCTGCATAGGAGCTTGAGAGTCGAACATGTCTTAGCCAAAAATAGCACGGTAAATAGCATGTTGTATACATGCCCATCCTTGGTCTGGTTCCCGGACGTGCTAGATACAAGTACATAATGATACCGATAACACAGTGTATGAGACTAGTCCACCCTGTGACAACTATATCCAGTGAACGGCGTCTAAAACTAACTAAGGGAGGTAATTAATAACGAATTAATCTAAATACTATTTGGGGATTATCTCCCATCCTCGAATTTATTGTACAAGCAAAAATATTCAGGACTTAAAGAGTGGACTCAAAAAGATCGCAAAAGACATGTAGAGAAAAGTCCAAAGAAGCATGAAGACGAACAATCGCCACGCTACAAAAGAATGGGAGCATGGGGGCATACTAGTACACGTCAATGGAGGGACAATACTAATTTAGTAGCCTTATGTGACAGATACGAAAATGATATTCCCGCAAACATGGCAGAGTTTGTTTACAGTCGGAGGTCATGTAAAAATAAACTGATATCAATTAACAATAATTAAATTCTTATTTTAAAATACCATAAATATGGTGTGTATTTTTGTTATTAATACATGTATTGAATGATTACATGCGTTCAAAATGTACCTTCATGTTGAGACACATAACTTCCCCCCCCCCCCAAAATTGCTTTTTTCTATGAGCACTGACGAAATCGGTAACTTGAGAAAAAATACCTCGTTTCATTTTTTCTCTGGCTACGGACCCAATGACGTCATATTGCTTTGCACGAGTAAACCTACCTACCTAGTCCTTGTTGCTCCCGGAGGCACATAGGGCAAGGACTAGAGCTTTCCACTTTTCTCTATCTTTCGCTTTCCTTTCCACTTCTCCCCAGGTCATGCCATTTTCTTTCATTTCTGATTCTATCGTTCTTCTCCATGTAAAGGCCTAATGATATTTAATCAATCCAAACTTTTGTACTTTTAGCTTACGTAAGTACTGAGTACTAGTATATCGATGGCTTAGAATGAGAAGGTCGTAAATATTACTTACGACCTTATAAGACTCATACATATTTGGAATCTGCTTCACAAGGCGCTTCTTATGAGCCTATTTTCATGAAAATCTGAAATTGTCATGTTGACCAAAATGAAGCTTTAAAAGCTTGTTTTTCCATAAGTAAAGTGTAAATTACAGACATTTCTCTCTTGTTTTCTCAAAATATTGATTTTGTAGTTACGACCTTCTCATTCTAAGCTAGCGATATAGTTCGATTTCGAGCATTGAGCCGTAACTGCACTTTTAAAGTTTAATAAATTCCCCGTTAAAGCTTGTTGCGGCATTGACTAACAGCGCTAAATTGCCAATTGATAAATTACACATATTAGTAAGTACCATATCTTTAAACCATAACTATTGAAATCAATAAATCATGGGTTACTCGCCCAAATAGACTCGTCTTTAGAAAAGGTCATGGCTCAGGGTTCAAAATTGAACTATATATTGTTCAATAATGATTATAACACAAACAGCAGTTTCACCTATATTTACTCGTAGAGTGTCAGAGCATACCTTCCAAGTTAGTTCAAAACCAAAATAAGAGATAAAGCGAAGCATGTCACAAGATGCACTTAAAAGTGATTTAAAAGGGATTTAGATGTATAAACAAGGACTATATCAATTCAAGTGGTTATAAATGCGGGACAGAAGCTCTTAATATGAACCAAACGTACTTTTGTGCATGGTAGGTGAACTTGGAAACCAGAAAGTTATCAACGAAAACAGGATTAACTCCACTTTACCAGGAGCTAGTACTTGGCAGGTATAATAGAGGAAACCAAGGTGAAGATGGTAAACGCAACTAAGACAAAAAAATCAAATATAATTATTACTTCAACTACAGTTACTAAATAAATAAAACAGTGAAACTAAGAGGAAAAAAATAACAAAAATCTTTGAATTTAATTAACGTGTGACCAAATAGGCGGAGCACTTCAATTATTTCATAAAAATGTGTCTGGCTTAACTAACGCACACGCAGACGCATAAGATCAAGCGACAATAGCTCTACTTTTTTCTTCGTAAAGTCGAGCTAAAACCTGTACCAACTATTCAAAATTCAAAGGTAAGCAAACTCTTAATACATAAACAGTAAAACGGACCTCGACGACTCACGATAGGAACATTGTATTGACTGCAATAGGACAGCTTTGAAAATATGAAATTTAGTTAAAACCATTGAGCACGTGTATGAAGTGAAACTGTTAAATCATGAATAGTTTTACTTGAAAATGAAAGCGAAAGTATCCGGTGGGTCTGTGCTCAATCCGCGCAATTTGGAAACTACAAGGGTTCTCAATATTTTATCTTTCATAGAATACATGCCCCTCACCTTTCGTTGTATTTTTTGAAACTCAAATATGTGTTCCAGATAGCCAAAGACAAAAACTTATTTGAAATGTAGAAATTTGAGGCCGGCTATTGCCACTTCATATGGACCTAAAGAATAAATTTATTAGGAGGTTTCTAAGCTACATGTCTAGTTCACACGTGGAACCGAACATCCGCGTGTAAGTTGTTGTACGTTTGAGCCGTTCTCTAGGAAAACCGGGCTTAATGACATTGTATTGTAATTACGCAGTAAGATTTGGAAAAATGTCTAAAATCAGAGAAAACTCGAGTCTTTTGATTTCATATTTAAGTAATTGGACAGTATAATACTATCAATTAGCTTCAAGTTTTCTTTCAATTTTTTTAAAATAACTTCTGTTGTTGCTACGGTGATCGATTTCTAAAAAGTACTCATATCACGGAAAACAAGGGTTAAGGGGCTAAAAACACTCACAATTTGGACACGTTTTACTAAAACAAGAATATGATACTAAAATATGCCACAATCTTAAAAGTTTACGTCAAAAATTTATCAGATGCTGGAGCTTTGAAAAGCCAGTTGACGTTACGTCAAAAATGTAGAGAATGACGTTCGAGACGTCACTCAAGAAGTAGGCGGTAGAGGTTGGTTTAAAAAGTCTGTAACTTTGTAAGTTAACTGTATGGAATAATATGTTCAAATTTTCAGAAACTGTTCATAAGAGTCTCGTCTTTCTTACCGTATATTATCACCATTTTCACAATTTTGTCACTAAGCCCGGTTTTCCTGGAGAACGGCTCATTTATATAACAGCCATTTAGTTCTAGTTATCGCCATGCTATATTATATTTAAATATCATACGCATCGTCAAATTCAAAGCAAATACGCAAATATGTTCGCGGTAGTGGGTAGAATCAAGTCCGGGAGATGGTCGGAAAATGTAAAAACAACAGCCAACATGACCACCACAGCAGTAACACTACTTCAAGCATTAGCGTAAACAAACTTTGGGGTGGTCGGTCGCTGGAAAGATATTTGTGTAATGTGTGAAGTTTTTGATCGTTTCAGGGAGGTATATATGTAATTCCTTGATCGTTTAGACGAGTTCCACGCGTGTGCGGTGGAGTTGGTCTACCGTCACCAAATGTTTACGTTAATTATCCGAACAGGGGGGGGGGGGCAGTCTATGGATTGGTACGATTCTGATCACTTTCATAACCTCGGCCTGCAATGTTATTTACCGGAGAAAAACGGATATTGCCGATGTTTCACCATTGATTCGTTCAAGTCTGATCACACCGGTCATAATGGTCGTTTATGTCTATCTATAACATGTGCAAAAAAATGTATTAGAAATGGCAGTAATATTGAATATCGCACTATGGTCAAAACGTGGCCATACTATACCGTTTTCATCTTCCGGTCGGTTTGTAATACAGCGCGGTTCATTGGTTTTATCTGATGGTGTTTTAAGCTGTATCGTCGACAGGCGGCATTAATTGTTTCTCGTTTACAAATAATGGTTAATGAGTACCAATAGTTACATTCATTTGGAAACTACGAAGTGGAGAATCGTTCCTTGCAGCTGACGTTTTTTACCCCAAATGACCAAGTTTCATGAGCTTGCTCGGACAACAATAATGTTGCTTTTTTTCTTTTAATGTTATATTTTGGTATATGATACACTAGGATAAAGCCCGAACAAATGCCGTTTATAGGGCGAAATATTTTATTGCATGAATTTAATAAAATAATTAAATAATAAATTTTAATACAATATTTACAATAAACGTGTTGTTGTTGAATTCTCGATTATTATTGCATAAATTTAAAAGAATACTCTACCAACTGCGCTAATCGGTCGCTTACAGACTCTTTCCTCCATATTATAACTAGATCAGTGTTCTGAATGTGAACTACACATTCACACGTTACAAGACTGTATGTAAACAAATATATAAATACATGCACCGTCATGGAAAGAAACTTGCTAATTTGTTTGAAGATCACTATTTTTGTTTCTACCGACCAGGTGACGTAGATTTGTGAAAAGTACTCGTATATATCTAGCACGTGGTCAGTCGTGGCTACATTATTGAAAATACTGCTCCCTATGCATGAGCATGCGATGAAATAAAATCCGATACGACATCCATTCTATTACCATCATGAGGTAAGTAATTATTTTATTTAGATAGAATCTACTAAAACATGCTAGCAATAATTGCTAAACAATATTTTTTGATAATTGTTAATCAATATAATAGTATGCTGAATGATATAGTCTGCGACTGAATTGCATCAGGTTGCTGTTCCATAAAATTCAATTATGTTCTAAGATGTATAGCAGTATTAGAATTAGTTATTTCTAAATATTTCGAACTTTAGGCCATGAATAGATCATGTTAGTATGGCTACCAACTAGATAATATATTTTATCTATCTTTTTTCGATAGTTTTTATTCTGGGCTTGATTATCTATGGCTGTTGATGCAAAGGGAAATAATTTGATGAGACAAGAGTAGATAGGGGAGTTGTACAAAAGGTTAATAAATCGTTGCTGGAGAATATTTTTTCAGAAATTGATATAATTATGTAGTCAGATAAGTTCTACAAAATGTACCATTGTTTGATTTCTTTTTTAATAATACGTTTCCCTTTAATTTTAGTTTTAAAGTGTATAGAGCTATATCGAAAGATATTTTTTTAAAGTTTCAAAAACAATTATGCTTTCATATCCATTAGATCATTTTTCGCTTCAGCTTTAACAGAAACTCTTTCGGGGATCTATTGGACATGCACACTGTGCATTTTCATACAAAAGTGTTCTAGAACACACTATGAAACTATAAGAATTGTCTTTTTTTCGACGATTGAATCAAAGTACACGGAACCCATCCAAAGTTTTAATTTGCAATAAAGGTAGGCTAGTATCATACTAAAAACGATGCAAGTAATTGTTTTGACAATGAATGACTGTTAGAATATAGCTCTACACACTTTAATTATTCTTCAAGTTTATTTGTATCATAAATAGAATTTAGATGTTATTTGTGAAGCAAAAAGTACATAAGGCGAAATAATATTCAATTTGAATGCCATTTTATCAAATGGTATTTTCAATGATATCAACATAGTTACATACATACCTAGTTACATAGTTGATTCTGGTAGAAGGACGTCATCCTGTGGCACCAGCTCTTCGTCTTCATCTTCGTATTATGAGAGTTGATTAATTGTACGCGCCATCACAGGTAACAGTATCGTTGAAAAAGAAATAAAAAAATCGAAATTGAAAAGAAAAATCGAGAATTTTTCTTTTCAATTTCAATGTTTTTATTTCTTTTTCAACGATACTGTTACCTGTGCGCGCCCTAAGGTGCATAGAAAAGTTTTAAAAGTTTTGTCAACTAACACAGTTTTACCTATAACTGCAGTTAAAACGATAACTTGATTACAATAAGTAATAACTTCATTGTAATAACTAATGATAATGCATCATATTATCATACACTACTTTGAAAACGAGTCAAACTTACTTATCATATTATCGATACCTTCGGGTTACTATTTTAACGATTTCGTTAACATGAACCATTATTTTATTGCAAAGTGTTAGGTTTTAAATTATCTGCAACAAATAACGAAAATTGACTTTATTTTATAATTACGAAACCTGGAAACAATCGGGATGTGACGACACATTCCGGTAAATCCCGAGGTCCATTATCTACATTTGTATATAATTATTTCATTTACAATCATACACACGAAGTAACGTTATTTCATGTTTGTGGAGTCTCGTGGGATCATATTTAAAATTGTGACGAAGATACATTGTGTCGACCACAACTTTGAGCTATTTTCAAAGGTCAAACCACATACATGTACGTATATACATTAATGCAAATATGAAATAAACTCGGAAAATATTTGTGAAATTATATATTTCTGTTTCGTGGTACGGAAAAAGTTGAATGTCGTGCTATCCATGGTAGAAATGTGTGACCCTGAGCGTTATTGTGGCAAATCAAAGATCTAAAAAACGTTGCTCTTTTCTTTTGCCAAAGATTAAAACACCCATGCTCCCAGTCCCCAGTCTGTTGGGAGAGTAAATATTAACTTACACGAGAAACAGGACCTGATGTAATTTTAATAAAACTCGGGCCATTGTCAAACTTTGAGTCAATAAAACAAGCACCAAAGGGCGAAGTCGTATTTATGCTCATGAATGGTTGCAACTTGGTTAAACTGTTTCAAATGGCATGTTAAAGTTCTGACATGTTTTGAGGTACATATCGCTGGCTTAGAATGAGAAGGTCGTAACTACAAAATCAATATATTAAGAAAACAAGAAAAAACTGTCTGAAACTTTTAAAATGTTGCTCTTTACTTATGGAAAAAACAAGCTTTTACAACTTCATTTTGGTCAACATGACAATTTCCGATTTTCGTGAGCATATGATAGGCTCATAAGAAGCGCCTTCAGTATGGTGAATATTTCAAATATGTATCAGTCCAAAGACCTAAATTACAGCAATTTAGGTCTTTGATCAGTCTTATAAGGTCGTAAGTAGTAGTTACGACCTTCTCATTCTAAGCCAACGAAATATTGGCATAATTTTAACAACGTGGGCTGTTTTTTAGGGTACATGCATAATGGCAGGAACAGTATAGTCTGAAATCGTGATTAATAATTTTATGTTGAGACAAATACTAGAAATATTAGAAAACGACAATTTATGGGTTGGTATCAGATTTGTTCGAACATCGTTCCTCGTATTATAAAGTATAAAGTGGACAAGGACTGAAGGAGCGAAAAGTGTCCCCTACATGGGACTCAAACTCACGACCCTGGTATACTAGTCAGTAACTATGCCAATTGGGCTTACCATGAGCCAGCCATAAGTTGTTTTCCATAGTCACAACACTCCTTCTTTTATTTTTTGAGTGGTCCTCACTCCACACTTAGAACCACTACCAGAATTATATTGTTGCTGATAATGTCTACTCATCAAATCGTGATTAATAATTACTAACGTTATATTCTCTATTTTCCAACCGAGATAATTATAAATAGAGATCTATATAGTTTGGCCTACAGACGACACTATAAACCGTACAACACGGCGACCATCCCAGGGTGGAAGGCGTCAACCAGTATTCATTGCTGCATGGAGGCCGACGCGTCTATTCTAAGCAGATATTGATCTCAGAAAAAAGTCACAGTGCCCGTTTTAAGGTCAGGCGTTCTGAGGGCGCGGGGTGACACATTCTGTGACATCTATCGGTTATAGAGCTCTATGTTTACGACGCTTTTCAACAGACGACAGCCAATAATGCCATAACGGGTAAATATATGATTCTTAGAAATTATCAGAAAGGCTAAAAGCGCGGGATGCTGTATAATATCTTTCCTGGTAATTAGACCCATGCTCTAGTATTAGAAATTTCCTCTCGTACTAGCGGTAACTGTCACTACTGACATTATTCTTATTTGCTTGTTCCACCGCCGTATTTGTTGTGTGGACGTCTTCGATTTTCTCCAAGTATATAAAAGAATGACGTCATCGTATTGCGTAAATCCTATTGCCTAGTAACTGAGTCGAATGCGATCGATGGATAGATTTAAACGTTTGTAAACCATGGAAGTTAACGTTTCGTTTTAATACCAACGCTTTTTGCATATTTCATTTCCAAAACGTGTGTTTATAACTGTTTAACGGTAAATAGTTAAGCGTTCATTTTGGTCATAATGTCGGTCAACCCAGAGTTGTGATAGCGTAATCAAGCGCGCACCTGCTGGATTGAGAATCAAAATGGCTGCATGAAATGATATTGCGTGGGAGGGTGAATACAAACAACTGTTTAACCAGTGATCGTGTACTCGATTGTACTCCAATACTTGGTCTAATAAACCACACATAGGATCGGTTAATTATCGAACTTGTTCCAATTCGTTTGGAATATACAACGAACGCAGAAGTGTTTATTTTTCGTGGATAAAATTTTGTTTTTTATCGTGAAAGGATTTAATTCGAGTCTAGATTATTGAAGTTTCCCCGTTCAAGCTACGCTGTCTTCATTTCTGAAGGTGAGACCCTTAAACGACAATAGATGTTAATTGTTTATTATCATCCCCGGGGCCATATATCCCCTGATCGGATAAGATCAAAGACATGCCGCCTACACCCAAAACGTAAGGTCATTTCACACCTATAGATTTTACAAGTGATAGCGCGCGGTGACCTTAACCAGATAGATTAACTAGGTCAAATTGTATATCTAGCTTATCATAATTTATGTAACCTATTCGATGTCATACCTATAACATGTACAAAATTTATTGTTTACATATCATCTTCTGTAAAATAAGTCTTTGATTTTTTAATTGGGTTTTAATTGGTTTTTAATTGATTTTAATGGATCAAAGCACTGGAAGCACTAGTATTTGTTGTGCGTATGTTGACTGACAATTTTTCAAACATTGGGTCAGGAATTAGGGGACATTTTGTGTTTCAATATATCTTATAACTTGGCCTGCTGGGTCACTATGACTGAATGTAAAGTGTTTAAGTAAAACTTTCCAAATGTAGCACCTGGAGTCAGATACTCCAACCGGGCAACCAACCATCAGCGCTGGTAGCTATATATACCAATCAAATGATGATAGATCTTACCGGGCGCCTCTTGAGCAACAGTCACTGCAACAAATTAAGACTATTAGAATATATTATAACAATTGTTGAGACGAATATTATAAAACAACAGTTTATGGTTGGTATCAGATTTGTTCGAACATCGTTACTCCTAGTCCTATTATGTAAAAACTTGTATAAAGACAAGGACAAGGAGGAAAAAGTCCCTCCCCCTCCGACGTGGGACACAAACTCACAACCCCTGTATACTAGTCAGTAACCTATATGCCAAATTGGGCTTGTGAGCCGCTAGCCATAAGTTGTTTTCCATAGTGACAGTCGCAAAACTCGTTTATTTTTATAGTGGTCCACATGCAGTCCACACAGAGAACCACTGCCACCATTGAAGTTTACCATTGTTCAGTATATAAAAAGTGCTCCCAATGTGGAACCCTGAACCCATAACCCTTAGACTAGGGAAACTAGTGATGATGACAATGATGTGAATGGGACAGCATATATTTATTATTATATAACTGAAAAAATTGTGACAGTGTTAAATTAGAGTACTTAACTGAAGCTGTTCAAAATTTAAAAACAGATATATATTAATTATTGTCTGCAGGTCACTGTGAAGTTTGACATAAAAACAAAAGGATTTGAAAGCATTTTCATGAATTTTATTGATTAATTTATAAGTTATGTTTGGAATTTCTTGGAACAAGAATAGCCCGCAATGCTCCACTCGAGGAAGGCAAGAATTGGTACCTGTGAGGGTGGTGTCTGTTTATGTTAGATATTCCTGGGCGTCGTAGACAGATCAGGAGAGACTCCTCCGAAGACTCAATTGCAGGTTTATTAAGTTGCCCATTGAGTTAAAACTACAGGGGAGTTAAAATGTAAAAAAATGTGGCTAAACTGCTGAATTTCTGAAACTGTGAAAAACTAAAACTTCAAAGTGGCCCTCAAAAACTGGTAACTGCTGGCAACTTTTTTTTGTGAGTCTGTCAACCTGAGTCATGTCTTGTTTACTGGTGTCATGAATTGACTTTTAAAAATATGAAATTCCCTCTCACAAATTATCACATGCACGTGTATGGTACAGTACTACGTAGTTCAATCAGTCCTGAGTTCAATGTGTTAATATATGCTCACGTTTGAGAAGATTCTGAGTAATTATACGATCGTTTTATCAGTTTGCAAAATGACTAAGGTTCTAAGATATGACTGAGTAACTGACTACGTCATGTACGTGCAGTGTCAATCCAGTAGTACATTTAGTCATAGACTTTTCTTTGACAAAATGTAAAATTGCATTATTACAAATCAAAGTGCTGAAAGCACTGAAAGAACAGTATTTTTCCTGTGGTCAGACTAATATTATTGAACAGGGAGCTTTGCTTCCTGGTCAGTGTAAGCGTTAAAAATAAAGTAGATATGATTGCGAGCTAAAAATGGGTCCAATTGCACATTCCGCGGGATGACTTCGGACTTTATCGCCTAATCTTTAGCCGAGACAGTGTTTATAATGTTGCATGATAACTTAGCACTTTATTGCAGGAAGCTTGGTAAATATATCAAGACAGCGACTGTATTATGTTACGTAAGCTAGGTTACCATCCGGTCAGTGATAAACGCTCAACGTTTAAATACTGCGAGTATATATATAGGCAGTAGAGGTAATAATGTATTAACTAGATGCTGGAACATACATATGGCGTTGGGGTGGCATATGCCCTCATATGCTTTGTGATTGGAAAAATATTTTTCTGACGACAGGAACAATCCCTGTTCTTCCAGTGCCATCGGCGCTTTGATTATATTTCAAGTCACAAAGCCTGTGGCACGCTAAAGGCACCCTGTTCAACAAGTGGTAAAATTTGGAAAAGTGAACCCTCACCCCTCAGCCAAATTTGGATGTAAACATCACATTTTTTCACATTTACCAATACAACTTTTCAAACCACACAAAAAGAAAGTTGCTGATGACAAAATCAAATCTTCAGCCATTGTATAAGGGGGTGTTTAATTAATTTTTGCACATTTGTTGGTTTGTTGTTATATTTGTTGCTTATTTCGCTACCACAATACCAGATAATTATGTATCAGGTGATAATTATGTGAATTGAATACTGTTACGTTATTACGTGACTGCAGCCCCACCCAATTATATCAGTCAATGAAAATAGAGAAGTACTGTAGAATAAAATTACTCCTGGTCCATGTTATAATAATCTCTTTCAAGGTTTTCTTTAATGACGTTATTGACTGATGCTAATTAGAAATAATTAAATTTGAAGTAGTGTTTCAATTTTTGGGTTTGTTTTTGCCGCGGCATCTTAGTTATACTGATGCGGAGGCATTATCATAGTGATTCACCTGTGTTACAAAAGTTATTGTGGACAATGCTTCCACTGGGGGCATAAGAGTTTACAAATTACCAAATGTAGTCTCGTTTTTTTTAGAAAATAAAGATATTTGTTTGATACATTGTATAACAAATTCTATAATAATGATTCTAGAATATTTAAGGCCTGGATCCTGAAGTTGTTACAAATGGCCAAACATGTTTGGCAATGCCAAGGGTTTGCAAACTATCGCCAGATAAAAAACAAAACTGTCAGAACAATTGCAATTATTTGGTTTTTTCAAAAGCCTAAATTTTCTAACCCAGTTCAATATAGCTGCTGTACTGCGATAAAAATTAAGGGACACTGGATATTGCTAGTTTTATTATAAGTTGAGTCATACGTCAGCTTCGTGACATTACGTTTATAGTAATTATTATAACGTATAAATCGCTGTCGTAAGTAGTACTAAGTACAAAATCAATATTTAAAATTATTTTGAGAAAAATTTACTCTTTACTTATGGAAAAACAAGCTTTTACAACTTCATTTTGGTCAACATGACAAGATTGTCATGAAAATAGGCTCATTAGAAGCGCCTTGTATTGCAGATTTCAAATAATGTGCTTGTATCAGTCTTACTTATAAAGTTGTAACTTCAAACTAATGTAAGTAGTACTTACAACCTTCTCATTCTAGAACTTAGTAGAAGCCAGCGATATATCAATTGACAACTCGTGATGGACGGTTTCTCGGCTTACTGTTACATTTTCTGACCAGAAAGTATTATTTTGCGTATAAAACAAGTCAATGAAAACTTGAGAAGGATCTACAATGTACATGTGAATCATACAAAATACAACAAAAGGGTCAAGTGTTGAAGTAAATTGACAAATGTATTAAGAGTTACGCACCTTGGCACCTTGGGTATCATTGTATGATGGCTAGCGCACCTTGGCACCTAGGTATAATAGAATGGTGGCTAGGAGTGGGGTAGGTATCAGGTATGTATCACCAATTGTAAGGTTACAAACTGTTCAAACCCTTCCTGGTAATGCTTGTTTGACAGATTTTTTGTCAGCAAGTATTCTCAAAGTACATGTAAGAGGAAGTCTGCTATGTAGTATGTAGATGGCTATAGTACATGTATGGGGTGTTCGTAAAGTTTCTAGACACAGTTATGCTCTGATACCTTCATATTGTAAAATATATCATTTAGCTTGTGTAATACCATGTTTAGAATACAGTGCATATTCTTGCAAAAACATGTACACTTCATGGAAACATCAATTTTTTCGTTGCCTGATTATTATAGGGAAATCCCCATCGTAGGCAGTGCATTCTGCATAATATTGTATGAGGGGTGATCACAAAGGCTCCAGACATGTGCTTCAATATTGTTATAAAATATCATAACATTAACATTATTAAAATAATACTCTTTGTTATAAAATTTTAATAAAATTAAGATAAACAACAAAACCTACAAAAATATTTGATCCAAACAAATATCGATAAGTCGATGAGCAGTGTTTCATTTTCGGGCTGGACTCATTACGATACATTTGTTCAATTGAGAAATTATAATAAGGTCTATGAAAATTAAAAACAGTTGAATTATACCGCTTATTATCTGCACTGAGTTTTCCTGGACTCATGACCTTGTCATTAAACTGTTACACTCGGTTGGATTAACTGCATTTGGTCGAGCATCAATTAAAAACAGCTAAAGATAGAGCGAACTCGGTACTTGCCGAGTATTCTTACATATACGGAATGTACTTTAGGCTATATAATATAACCATATTAAATGCACGATCGTTATAATCAAGAAAAATCTCACCGTTAGCAGTCGAAATTGCAATAGTTTTGAGCGTAAAACCGCATTCATTTCAATCAACTTGATCTCATGATTCTTCATACTGGTACAAGGCATACTGTAAAGACGAACTCAATACTTTTATTCAATTGGGGAATAGACCAAATTTTTGTATAAAAACAGCCAAATTAAGACTTGTAATTATCCTGTTTCAGGACTCGTAGCTTGGTTATAACCATACTCATAACTTAGTATACACTGGCAGCAAGCTACTGAATGAATGGACTCTGTTTGGGTGAAAGGCAATACTTTTATTCAATTGGGGAATAGACCAATTTTTTGTATAAAAACAGCCAAATTACGACTTGTAATTATCCTGCTCCAGGACTCATCGCTTGGTTATAACCATACTCATAACTTAGTATACACTGGCAGCAGGCCACAGCGTACTGTATGAATGGACTCTGTCTGGGTGAAAAACAATATTTTTATTCAATTGAGAAGTAGACCAAATTTTTGTCCGAATAACAGCTATATTTGTTTATAAAAACGGAATTATCCAGCTCCTAACTTCATTATTAGGATACTGATAACTTAGTACACACAGTGGTGGCAGCAGTGTACTGTATGAATGGACTGACTCTATTTACTGGAATATTGATTACAATCTCTCGTACCATTGTACCAGCCATTGATCTGATGGATCATATCCATGGTACTAACTGTAACTATAGTTTTCTCTCATTCATACACTATAACCCACCCACGCACCACCGGGAAAACACTCCTTGTTCTCTCTCTGGTGAGTGGTTCTCTGACAATCTCTCTGACGGGATACTACTGGATAGTTGTGGATAGTTTTGCCAGTCTCTTGGAGTCTCTCTCTCAGGAGTTCAATGTTGGCTGCCCAATCTTTATTGTACATCTCTCTGTCCTGGTGTTATACTGTTGTTTATACTGTTGTGTATACTGTTGTTGACATTGTTGCCAGGGTTTGGCCGATTGTTTTATCGTTATTTGTATCAAAGATATTCTCACTTAATTTGAGAGGAAGGATAGCCAATCATATTGCAGGCCTGTAGCCAAGCTGAGGTGCACCGATTAAAATATTGTAGACTTTACTGAAGTAAATTTATTGTTGACCTCCGGGAGGGGGGGGAGTGGTGAGATCAAGGGTTGAATGGAGTCCCTGAACTCTACTATATACGATCCTGTAAGTATTAGAAGTTGTTATCTCATCCTGTAGGAGTGTAACTTGTAGGTAGTCTATCAATAATAAATGATGTTGTTTATTAACCAGAGCAAGGAGTGTAACCTGCTGTATCCGCAGGAGTTACAAATATACTTCCAGTTGAAAAGTCTTTTTCCACAGGAGTTACTCCCCTTTACAATAGACTGTATCCACAGGAGTTACTCCCCTTTACAATAGACTGTATCCACACAGGAGTTACTTCCCTTTACAACAGACTGTATACACAGGAGTTACTTCCCTTTACAACAGACTGTATCCACGCAGGAGTTACTTCCCTTTACAACAGACTGTAGCCACTCAGGAGTTACTCCCCTTTACAACAGACTGTATCCATAGGAGTAACTTCCCTTTACAACAGACTGTAGCCACACATGAGTTACTTCCCTTTACTACAGACTGTATCCACACAGGAGTTACTTCCCTTTACAACAGAATGTAGCCACACATGAGTTACTTCCCTTTACAACAGACTGTAGCCACACATGAGTTACTTCCCTTTACTACAGACTGTAGCCACACATGAGTTACTTCCCTTTACTACAGACTGTATCCACACAGGAGTTACTTCCCTTTACAACAGAATGTAGCCACACATGAGTTACTTCCCTTTACAACAGACTGTAGCCACACATGAGTTACTTCCCTTTACAACAGACTGTAGTCACACAGGAGTTACTTCCCTTTACAACAGAATGTAGCCACACATGAGTTACTTCCCTTTACAACAGACTGTAGCCACACATGAGTTACTTCCCTTTACAACAGACTGTAGTCACACAGGAGTTACTCCTCTTTACAACAGACTGTAGCCACACAGGAGTTACTCCCCTTTACAACAGACTGTATCCACACAGGAGTTACTTCCCTTTACTACAGACTGTATCCACACAGGAATTACTTCCCTTTACAACAGACTGTATCCACACAGGAGTTACTTCCCTTTACAACAGAATGTAGCCACACATGAGTTACTTCCCTTTACAACAGACTGTAGCCACACATGAGTTACTTCCCTTTACAACAGACTGTATCCATAGAAGTAACTTCCCTTTACATTAGACTGTATCCACAGGAGTTACTCCCCTTTACAACAGACTGTATCCATAGGAGTTACTCCCCTTTACAACAGACTATCGACTGACTTGCTGTTGTTCAATTGTTGTTAGAAAACAAAATCATTGAAGTTGACTCTGTAAATAAGTAATCAGATTGTGTCAAAATATCACTGGCTTAGAATGAAAAGGTTGTTAGTACTACTTTCATGATAATCAGAACTTGTCATGTTGACCAAACTGAAGTAGAAACAGCTTGTTTTACCATAAGTAATGAGTAATTGTCAGACAGTTTTTTCTTGTTTTTAGCTCACCTGTCACAAAGTGACAGAGTGAGCTTTTGTGATCACTCTTCGTCCGTCCGTCCGTCCGTCTGTCCGTCCGTCAACAATTGGGTTGTGTCCTCTCTAGCGGTCACAATTTTTGCCTAATCTTTATGAAACTTGGTCACAATGATCATCTTAACAAAATCTAGGTCAAGATCGATATTGGGTCATCTGGGGTCAAAAACTAGGTCACTAGGTCAAATCAAAGGAAAACCTTGTGAACACATTAGAGGTCACAATTTGAGCCTAATCTTTATGAAACTTGATCACAATGATCATCTCTGTAAAATATAGGTCAAGTTCGATATTGGGTCATCTGGGGTCAAAAACTAGGTCACTAGGCTAAATCATTGAAAAACCTTGTGAACACGTTAGAGGTCACAATTTGTGACTTATCTTTATGAAAATTGATCACAGTGATCATCTCTATAAAATCTAGGTCAAGTTCGATATTGGGTCATCTGGGGTCAAAAACTAGGTCACTAGGTCAAATCAAAGGAAAACCTTGTGAACACACTAGAGGTCACAATTTGACACTAATCTTTATGAAACTTGATCACAATGATCATCTCTGAAAAAAAATCTAGGTCAAGTTCGAGATTGGGTCATCTGGGGTCAAAAACTAGGTCACTAGGCCAAATCATTGAAAAAGCTTGTGAACACATTAGAGGTCACAATTTGTGACTTATCTTTATGAAAATTGATCACAATGATCATCTCTATAAAATCTAGGTCAAGTTCGATATTGGGTCATCTGGGGTCAAAAACTAGGTCACAAGGCCAAATCATTGAAAAAGCTTGTGAACACACTAAAGGTCACAATTTGAGACTAATCTTTATGAAAATTGATCACAATGATCATCTCTATAAAATCTACGTCAAGTTCGATATTGGGTCATCCGGGGTCAAAAACTAGGTCACAAGCCTTTGAAGGCCAAATCATTGAAAAAGCTTGTGAACACACTAGAGGTCACACTTTGAGCCTAATCTTTATGAAACTTGATCACAATGATCATCACTATAAAATTTTGGTCAACTTCGATGTTGGGTCATCCGGAGTCAAAACTAGGTCACGAGGCCAAATCATTGAAAAAGCTTGTGAACACACTAGAGGTCACAATTTTGACCTTATCTTTATGAAACTTGATCACAATGATCATCATTATAAAATTTAGGTCAAGTTCGATATTGGGTCATCTGGGGTCAAAAACTAGGTCACGAGGCCAAATCATTGAAAAATCTTGTGAACACACTAGAGGTCACAATTTTGACTCTATCTTTATGAAACTTGGTCACAATGTTTATCTCTATAAAATCTAGGTCAAGTTAGATACTGTGTCATTTGGGCCAAAATCTAGGTCACTAGGCCAAACAGGTGAGCGACCCAGGGCCCTTTGGACCCTCTTGTCTTTGTATATCTGTTAACTTTTACAAGTCCACTGTAATATAAGTTATATGCTTATATCAGAAATTTGAACTTTTAGAATGACAATGAAATTTATACTGTAACTACCCATGGAAGAGTTTTAATTACCGCCTTGATGTCATTATAGACTACATTAATATGTAATTGAGTACATAGTACATATGTACCCTTGGAAGTATTATTTCCCGCCTTGAAGTCTAGTGTCCGTTGCCTAAGCAAAGTGATATACCTAGTGCCTTCATTCAGTTACCTTCCATTTAATTAAATATCTGGGGTGTCAATCTTCCTGATTAATCTGAAATTACAGATTTTCACACCCAGAAAGAGCCATGATTCCTAGTTATGGCCAATTTAGTCTGTTTTGAAGGAATATCTTCATAAAAAATGAGTTAAATATGGAAACAATGTGGTTAACTTAGGCCTGATTTTCCTGATTTTAAATTTGGCTATGTTTTGACACCCCTGAAATACAGAAGGCATAGATTGCCTCCAGTGGAAAGCGCTTTGTAGCTTTTTGCTTATGCAACGTACACCAGTATGCTACAGATAAAATATGTATTTATATAAGTTGCATGTGCAACAATTTCATTGACAACATTCAAACTTTTAAGTGTGAAAATGACACCTCTATGTAAGTTAGGTGTCTAGCCACAACTACGACTAGGTGAAATTTTCAGGTCCCTGGGCCAGTGGCCTTGCATTCTAGTTCACCTCCATAACCCATGATTTAGCTGAATCACTTTTTATTAGCTCACCTGTCACAAAGTGACAGAGTGAGCTTTTGTGATCACTCTTCGTCCGTCGTCCGTCCGTCCGTCCGTCAACAATTGGGTTGTGTCCTCTCTAGCGGTCACAATTTTGGCCTAATCTTTATGAAACTTGGTCACAATGATCATCTTAACAAAATCTAGGTCAAGTTCGATATTGGGTCATCTGAGGTCAAAAATTAGGCTACTAGGTCAAGTAATAGAAAAACCTTGTTTTTCATTCTATCAAAGGGAGAGTACTCTGTAATTATACTGGTTGTGATCATGTAAGAGTTGTCTCTCTTACTATATTTTAGTTGTAGAACTACAAATGTGTACTTGTTAGCAGCTTTGAGGCTTTAATTTAAATTAAATGCAGAATGTGGATATTAGGGTTATCATCGTTTACAGTGATTGTATGTTTACAAACTATTAAACAATTATTAAGCTGTAATTATAGTCTTATGCAACCTTACTAATCGTTTTACATAGACTTATATAGGGAAAACATATAAAAATCTTCTTCTCTAAAACTACAATGCCTAGAGCTTTGATATTTGGTATGTAGCATCATCTAGTGGTCCCCTACCAAGATTGTTCAAATTATGGCTCTGGGGTCAAAATTGGCCCCGCCCCGGGGGTCACCGTTTTACATAGACTTATATAGGGAAAACATATAAAAATCTTCTCCTCTAAAACTACAATGCCTACAGCTTTGATATTTGGTATGTAGCATCATCTAGTGGTCCCCTACCAAGATTGCTCAAATTATGGCCCTGGGGTCAAAATTGGCCCCGGCCCGGGGGTCACCGTTTTACATAGACTTATATAGGGAAAACATATAAAAATCTTCTTCTCTAAAACTACAATGCCTACAGCTTTGATATTTGGTATGTAGCATCATCTAGTGGTCCCCTACCAAGATTGTTCATATTATGCCCCTGGGGTCAAAATTGGCCCCGCCCCGGGGGTCACCGTTTTACATAGACTTATATAGGGAAAACATATAAAAATCTTCTACTCTAAAACTACAATGCCTAGAGCTTTGATATTTGGTATGAAGCATCATCTAGTGGTCCCCTACCAAGATTGTTCATATTATGCCCCTGAGGTCAAAATTGGCCCCGCCCCGGGGGTTACCGTTTTACATAGACTTATATAGGGAAAACATATAAAAATCTTCTACTCTAAAACTACAATGCCTAGAGCTTTGATATTTGGTATGTAGCATCATCTAGTGGTCCCCTACAAAGATTGTTCATATTATGCCCCTGAGGTCAAAATGGCCCCGCCCCGGGGGTCACCGTTTTACATAGACTTATATAGGGAAAACATATAAAAATCTTCTTCTCTATAACTACAATGCCTAGAGCTTTGATATATGGTATGTAGCACCATCTAGTGGTCCCCTACCAAGATTGTTCAAATTATGCCCCTGAGGTCAAAATTGACCCCGCCCCGGGGGTCACCAGTTTCTATATTTACGCTCTACCTTTGTTAGTCTAAATTGTGCAGGGCTTCATTTATAATCAGGTGAGCGATATAGGGCCATCATGGCCCTCTTGTATAACTTCACTTGCAGCGTTACTGGTGTCATTTTACCTGTTAGACGCCCAGCACTATGTAAATGTCTGTGGACACTTGTATGGCATAAGCCACTAATCTCACTGTGTTTAAATGAGCCGATTTCCAGCCATTGCAATAATTTGTACGCATTGAATTATAGAGTATGGCAATAAGGAGTACAGTGATCAGATTTTACATGTGCTTTCAATAGCAGTAAATGTTTACAAGTTGAATTTTATAGGATTCCGATAAGTCATACTGTGTGATTTGGTTTATATGCTGTGAATCTTACCCATGCTTGTTTTATATAACTATCATTTTCACTACTTTCATTTTTCCTGCCAGACTCATGGCGAGGTTACCCATCTTTGGATGTTTATTTATAGGCAAGGTTTGTCATATGGGAGTCACACATTCTATCAGTAACGTGGTCTGCCTGTCTGTGTATGTGCCTTTAATAGATACAATTGGTCACGATTGTTATACAGTACTGGTCAGATTTCAATACTTGATGATTATTACGTTAGGATGGGTACATGTGATTTCACAATGATAAGTTACAAGTGCTACCTACAGATGTACGGTGCAACCTCTGAAGTGTAACACTTTTTTTGAGCTGTAAATGTTGGCTGTTGTTTAGAGGTTGTTGCTCTACAGAGGTTAAATCTGTTGTAAATGTAGACTTGGGGCTAATTTGAAGGCGTTGTTATAGAGAGGTTGTTGCTCTACAGAGGTTAAATCTGTTGTAAATGTAGACTTGGAGCAACTTTGAAGGTGTTGTTATAGAGAGGTTGTTGCTCTACAGAGGTTAAATCTGTTGTAAATGTAGACTTGGAGCAACTTTGAAGGTGTTGTTATAGAGAGGTTGTTGCTCTACAGAGGTTAAATCTGTTGTAAATGTAGACTTGGAGCAACTTTGAAGGTGTTGTTATAGAGAGGTTGTTGCTCTACAGAGGTTAAATCTGTTGTAAATGTAGACTTGGAGCAACTTTGAAGGTGTTGTTATAGAGAGGTTGTTGCTCTACAGAGGTTAAATCTGTTGTAAATGTAGACTTGGAGCAACTTTGAAGGTGTTGTTATAGAGAGGTTGTTGCTCTACAGAGGTTAAATCTGTTGTAAATGTAGACTTGGAGCAACTTTGAAGGTGTTGTTATAGAGAGGTTGTTGCTACAAGAGGATAAATTTATAATAGTTATAGGCTTAAGTAGGGCTGTAACGGTACCCTCACCTCACAAATGTACGTCGTACCGTCAATTTTCTATCGTTTTGGTATATTTTGGTATGATACAATATTCTCTGACAATGAATTTGTTGATTCTATAACAACATTATTATGTGGCTATCAACTATTTTAAATGAATTTCAACAATATGAGGCATATCTTAATACAGTTAAAACGAGTGATGCATGGTAATTATACATAGTCAAAGGGCTTTCAGACATTTTCGTTCTCTGAATATTAATTTGCTCATAAAAAACCTTATACTGAACCGTACCGAAATTTGCAACTCTAATGTACCGTGAACTGTGTGGGAATGAAGTCTGTGGTCTTTCGTGTACTGCGGTATACCGTTGCAGTCCTAGGCTTAAGGCAACTTTGAAGGTTTTGTTATAAATATTGAAGTTGTAGCTCTACAGAAGGCTTCACTGGAAAGGTTATACCGTTCTTAAACTCCTCTAGAAAACAAATTATTAAGCTTACCAATGGCTCTCTAAATAACATGTGTTTTCTTGACTCATTTAATAAATGTTGATCTCCAAAGACTACTCATGACGGATCCTAAATATCCGTTCTGTGACATACATTGCATAATATTGATATAGATTTCTGCCGGCTGGCCGCCTCTAACATATAGGAGTCAAGCAAATAATAAGAAATTAAAATCGAACGCACTTTATACTTAACAAACCATTGAAAGTGTGAAATAATTCTGTCTATTAATCGGATATATATTTTATAAGTTAACTTAGTACAGAATGTTTTGACCGACATAAGGAGGACAAATTATTGAGATAATTTTCCTAAGATTTTAAGTGTTTCCCCCACCCCAGGCTAGATGGACACAATTCCTGGGTTATCCGTTTTTAAGCGTACTTAAACCAGTTTGAATGTGAAATATTTATTTAGAATATAACAAAAGTATACACATTACTGGGTTGTTTAGCCATTCGTGGAGTGCAGTTCTGTTCGTTGAAAGTTAAATGAAAACGGTTATAAACATAAGCTTGTTTGTCAAGTAAACTTAGTTTTAACTGACTGTAACTGAATAAACTCATTTTAACTGTATATAATTATAGTCCCACTATTCTTTTGAATGGGATAGTTCCCTCATTAGTATTACCTATTGAATCAACAGTACAATTTGTTTCAAAATCGCTTCCTGAGTACCGTAACTAGGTCAACTGTAATAATTTCCAATTAAGTATAATTTCTAAGCATGTGATTTTGTTTGGCCTTATTGCATGTCGATGTCGTAAATCCGTTTTCATAGGTTATAATCAAGTACACTTGGTTTATATTGTAAGCGTTGGTGTGCTTAATAAGCGGATTATTTCGATTGGTTGAATGAATCATATTTACGCAATATGTTAAAGCGGTTATTTAACCGACTCCAGGATGTTGTAATATAATATTCATCTATCTGTTTGAAATCTGGTACGTTTGTACTTCCTAGTTTGTACAGAGAATTTGACACGACCCTTGACCTCCTAGTTAAGTTTGTACAGAGAATTTGACACGATATTTGACCTCCTAGTTTAGTTTGTACTGAGAATTTGACACGATCCTTGACTTCCTAGTTTAGTTTGTACAGAGAATTTGACACGATCTGTGACTTCCTAGTTTAGTTTGTACAGAGAATTTGACACGATCCTTGGTCTCGTTGTTTAGTTTGTACAGAGAATTTGACACGACCCTTGACCTCCTAGTTTAGTTTGTACAGAGAATTCGACACGATACTTGACTTCCTAGTTTAGTTTGTACAGAGAATTCGACACGATACTTGACCTCCTAGTTTAGTTTGTACAGAGAATTCGACACCATACTTGACTTCCTAGTTTAGTTTGTACAGAGAATTCGACACGATACTTGACCTCCTAGTTTAGTTTGTACAGAGAATTTGACACGATCCTTGACCTCCTAGTTTAGTTTGTACAGAGAATTTGACATGACCTTTGACGTCCTAGTTTAGTTTGTTCAGAGAATTTGACATAATCCTTGACCTCCTAGTTTAGTTTGTACAGAGAATTTGACATGATACTTGACCTCCTAGTTTAGTTTGTACAGAGAATTTGACATAATCCTTGACCTCCTAGTTTAGTTTGTACAGAGAATTTGACACAATCCTTGATCAACCTTTAATAAGCGTAGTTTAACAGCTGCATGATATACTGTAAAAGCATTAATTTTCATAGGGGATTAACTGTCATGAATTTCATAATTCACCTTTAACAACCAAATGAAATCCCTTAGAAAATTGATTTTGACCCTTTGTTTCTATTCCATGAAATACAAAATCCGCAAATTAAGGTCCCATCGTAATGGTCTTTTTTAGCAATCCACTAAATTGTGTCCCATCGAAATTAAATGACTTTACAGTATTGTCTATATATGTATTCTCCGGTTGTTTTTACGCAATACTTTGAAGTATCATAAAGACGCTCTATGTGTAATACAATTAAAAATTTATCTAAAAGACTAATGTTGCATGATTTGCTTGCGTAAATTTATGCATTAAACGCAAGATCTTGTAGCATATTCATGCAAAAAGGTCAGGATCAGGTCAAATTCTCCAAGCTATAAGTTATAACGACTGACAGACCGAACCATCTGTGCAATGTGGGTAAGTAATCCATATTAAGGCAAACAAATCAAGAAAATTATTTGTCTAAAAATGCAACTGGAATACTAAGTTTTATTAAGTTAACAACCGACCTAAATTAGGTACTGTTTACTCTTGTGGACAAAAGGTTTCATTAGTATCCAACAATTATAGAGTAACTGTAGATTCAATAAGTCGTACTAATGAGGGAAGTATCCTATTAAAAAAATACCAATAACTCAGGTATACCAAGTTAAACCTAGATAAACATAATTTACCTGACTGACGAGCTAATGTTTACAACTGTTATCAATTAACTTTGAACAGACTGTACTGTGAAATTTTGTCATGGGCATTTTTTTTTGTTTAAGCATTATGATAAAGGTTTCTCGTATTATCTGTTATGCAAATGTCAATATTTACTATCAGAAATTGAGTGGGAGGGCCTATAATATGTAGGCAGAAATATTTCAACAACATTGCCTCAACCTATTGAATAATTGCTTTTTTCAAGAGGGGAGTCATTGATTAATTGATTGGTAAAACATACTTTCAGTTAGTGAAATTTTTATGAAGTGAAATATTGATATTAAGACCATAATTATACATGTGCAGGTTGACCAAAGTTACTGTCGATTCAATAAGTAATACTAATGAGGGAACTATCACATTCAAAAGAATAGCGGGGATAACGTGAACTCAATTAAACCCAGTTAAACCTAGATAAACATAGTTTTAATCTGACAATGAGCTTATGTTTACTACCGTTATCATTTAATATTACAACCGTTATCATTTAATATTGAACAGGCTGTTACATGCAGCTGGGGTAATCCATGTTTTATCGAGACTCATTGTCCTGACACGGGACCATTACCAAGCAGTTCTACAACTCTTGCACAACACTCGGCTCAAAGCAAGGGAGCTATACTTCTTGCCAGAATTGGTAAAATTTTACAGTTTCCCCATAATATAATCTATAAAATTTACTGCAAAAGTTACTTGCCCGACTGCATAAGTTACTTGCCCGAATCAACCATTGTCTGGGACACTGAGACCGGACAATAGCGCTTATTTTGCTGACTTATGAAAGTGTTTTGATTGCCTAGATCGTGGACATACGTTATTTCGGACTACTCTTGTCCGCAAACTAGGACTTTCATTATATAAATTAATAATCACAGTTTTAGACAGCTTTGTTGATGCCACATATACTGCGACCGTGGCCGAGTGGTTAGGGTGTCCGCCTAGGAAGTGGGAGGTCGAAGGTTCGAATCTCGGGGGAAGCCGGGTAGGAACTGATGAGACCGGTTGGTCAGCCACCAGCTATAGTTAAATTTATGGTTACCGTAGACCCATCTCTGCCAGGCGCCCGGCATTAGGAGGAGGGATTCGGGAAGGTACTGTAAGCATGAAATAAACGTTAGTGTCTCATAAGTCAGAATTGACTGGCCCTTTCACATTAAATAAACAAACTTTACCTTATAAAAATGTTTCAAACACACAATTCATGAAACCCTCGCTGTGGCACCCTTCAAGAAAACTCAAACATTTTGCATACAGATCTATATTTATTTCTTACTATTCTTGTCCGCAATCTGTAACTACTGTGATCTTACATGTTTAAATTATGCACGTTTAGAGAGTTATGTTGATGCCATATATGAAAGTTTCAAACACGTGTTTTGTGAAACCATGTGGGTTCGTGAAACACCCTCTCTGCGGCATCGTTCAAGAAAACACAAACATCTTGACAATGTGTTTGTTTATTTCTGAAGTGTGATTTCTTCTATATTTATCTGCATACTGACCCTTTTGAACTACTTTTTGTTGTTTTCATTTCCAACACACAATGGGTGTATGCCGGTGCTAATGAAAGTTATCACTTCTTCTTATCATTATTGTTGAGGTAGGCTGGCTTATTTATGGCATCAAAGTTTGTCAAACTTCAGAGGTGCTAAATTTTTTTTTTTTTTTTTTTTTTTTTTTTTTTTCGTTTCGGGCCCACAAGGGTAACCCCATTTATTGTCCCCGTCTGTTGGTTTTGTGGGGGTCGGAGAATCATCCCCCACAAACCTTACAATATTCAACAACATGATTAAACAATAAATACAATGATAGAATGAAGAAAGTCAATAATAACAATGCAATATAGGGGACAATAGAAGGGGCTTTGGACCTTTTACCGTCAAACAGTGACAAAAATAATAAATTCAGAGGTGCTAAATAATTATTAACATTTATACCAAATATAGAGAATAAACTGATAAATAAATATTTGTTGCTGTTTAGTGCAACAAGAATCCTAATTTATCCCTATTGTTGTTGTTGTTGTTGTTGTTGTTGTTGTTGTTGTTGTTGTTGTTGTTGTTGTTGTTGTTGTTGTTGATATTGGCGGTCAGACGAGCGTAGGTACATTTAGCTCAAATTTGCTTGAGCCCAAAAAACCGTCTTGTTGTTGTTGTTGATGTTGATGTTGTTGTTGTTGATGATGATGATGATGATGATGATGATGTTGTTGTTGTTGTTGTTGTTGATGATGATTAAGATGGTGGGGGCGACAACGACAACGATGATGATGATATTGTAATGGTCACACTTAAGTGTAGGCATATTTAACTTGGAATTTTTATCTGTGAATGAAAATTTACATATTTTGTCTCAAAGATAAAGAATGAAGGTGCTTATGCCAAGACTTGTTCCTGTGTATGCTATTTAGTTCAGCAAAACAAAGGCCACACACCAAATCTACTGAGGGCTCAATAGCACTATATTAGGAAATGTCTTGCTTAAAAAAAGTGCTGTACATACTTGTAGCAGGTGAAGTGAACAATTCAATTATGCTACCAACGAGCGCTTCGGCTTGCAGACAGTTTCGCAGCAAAGGGCTACTTATTTAAAGCCGTCTGTTGCACTTCAAAGAGCTTGGAAGTGCTTGCCTAGCAAAGTGCTGAGAAACAGTATGCTAACAGTGAGCACTGCTCGTAGTAAAGTGCATTGACCCCTTTAAATGACAAAAGTCTTGTATTGGTATATTTGGCTTAAATTTTTATCTGCATGCTAATAGAAATTTACATGTTCCAAATATATATATATGAAAAATAAACATTTATAGGCTATTTTGCTGCGTCATTAGTGTAATAGAACTACAATACAATACTAAAATAGGTATATTTAGCTTGAACTTTTATCGGCCTTAAAATAAGAATGTCGTAATGCAAAAATCTCAATTTTGAGAAAACAAGAAAAAAAACAGTCTGAAAATTAATCCTTACTTCTGGAAAAACAAGCTGATTCAACTTTGGTTTGGTCTACATGAAAAGTCCCAATTTTCATGAAAATAGGTTCATAAATAGTAGCGGTGTTGATGCAGATTTTAAAAACGTATCAGTGTAATAAGGTAGTAAGTAGTACTAACGACATTCTCAGCTAGCGATATGCTAATAGAAATTTTCATGTTCCAAATATCTAGGACACAACATGCTAGACGATTTCACTACGGAAATAGCATACTAGCGCAACAATAACAACAACAGCAACAACAGCAAAACAAAAATGTGAGAATTTTTCTGGAACATTGACGTTATCTGGTAAAGGAAAGCAAATGTCACATGTCTTTCACTTATGCCTTAAAGGTGCGAAGTTTGCCCGCCTCCTTTCTGACGGGCTCAAAGACTATATATAAAAGTCGCGTCTCATGTAGCCTCAGTCAGTGTGTCTCTGTAACACATATAAATGGCAGTGTTGAATAATCACTGAAATTCTAGTAAAAATACATTGCTTAAAATTTTCTGTATTAATGATTAAATAATACTAATTTCAGTATTTTGCGGAATTTATATATTATTATGTTATATATTCAAATTATATACTTTCTCTATGTGATTTTGTACGGAGAAAAAATTTATTCATGAACGAAAAAGGATTTTGATTTTTTTGAAAATTTTGCAAAATTTAAATTTTCACCAAAACTGTTGGCTGTTGCTACGACATAACTCCATTATATTAAAGTTACCTGGACTGACTTCTGTGATTATTTACTTGATTGAGGATTTCGGATCTTATTGGAACATCTCTAATAAATGTAAGTTATATTATTATAATAAATTATGAGGTTCGCAACTTATCTGACCAATTTGACCTTGTAAGGCCTCTACCCATTTATACTACTGGAGTGAAACAATAGGTTTGCTGTCAGTCAGTCTGTCGAGAAAATCTGGATCCTGCCATAACACAAACAGTTTTCAAGCTAGGTTGGAGAGACCCGTAATGAGATCATTTTTATTCTGACAAAAATTGTGGTTGCCATGGCAACAGAAACATTGACAACCTGGATACCAGGTAGAGGACTTTATATATTGCTTGCAATTCCAAATTACTTGTTTTAATCTACAATACAAACTTTTATGTCAAATGACCACAATGAGAATAATTTAATTTTCATTTTGAAATTATTTATTTATTAGCACACCTAATATTTGCAGCTCCTAAGGGCATTTTGCCTCTAGCTTCTTCTGAGGTGGTACTGTATCAGGGCCGTCACAGTCCAGGGGGACAAAAAAGCACTAAGACAAATGTTTTCTAGGGTGTATTTGAGGCTTTTATTTTCTTCAAAATTCATGGCAACTACTGATGCAGGATTCGTTGTCTGTCCGTCCTTTACAAAATGTTGAAACTCATATATTTTTTGAAGTCATCAAGGCATAATATTTGCTTCCAAACTTGGCATACTTGTTTTCCATCATTATAAACGCATAAGATTATCAAAGCCATATAATACTATCACACATTTCAACAGAATTATGGCCACTGAATTACTGAAGCTGTATTTGTTACTGGACAAGGCTTCCACATGGGCATAAGTGTTTACTGAATGCAATCTTGTTTGTACTTTCTCAAATTTTATCAGAGACATTTAGTGCCCCAGACTGTCTACAGACCTGTGTATACAACATCTGTTTCTTAGTTACCTGTTTAATCAATTGCCTGAAAATCAACAATAAAATCCTCCCCCACCCACTCCTGCACATGTTAGTGAGCAGCGATTAATGTATTACCAATGTGTACCACACACCCAGCCAGGCATCTATGAGAGTGCCACTTACGACCTGATAAGACTAATGCATTTTTGAAATCTACATCACAATGCGCTTCTTATGAGCCTATTTTCATGAAAATCGGAATTTGTCATGTTGACCAAACTGAAGTTTAAAAAGCTTGTTTTACCATATGTATAGAGTAATTGTCAGACAGTTTTTCTTGTTTTCTCAAAATATTGATTTTGTAGATACATGCACAACCTTCTCATTGTAAGCCAGCAATTTAGTCCAGTCATTGAAGCTAAAAAATATGGTCAACCTCAAACAAATTGCAAAACAGAGTTTCTTTGCATTTTCATCATCTACAGACTATTATCGACTACAGACAAAACGTCAAATATGCGAGTTCAGTGGGGAAAATACAAAAAAATCGACATGTTTAAGGTCACTTTTGGTAGCAATTTCAGCATTTTTCTTATTTCATACTACATGGGAAATTTTAAGTTCTAATAATTCCCGTGTAAGTCGTTTAACATTTACTAATTGCACATAAAAGCTTATATTTTCTGAAAGATACAACCTTCTTATATCGAATACAAATATTGATTTTATCATCAGACAATTTACTTTTCATATATATGCCAGTCTACGTGTTGGTATACTACCCATTCAAATGTCGACAAAATGACTCAAAATAGCACTTGGAAGGGGAAACAAAAGTTTTATTCATTTCTTAAATATTAATCCAATTTGTTTAAAATTTACGCATATCATGTGTTGTATACATGTGTGTCTTACGGAAAAAGGATATTTGTGTTTGGACAGTATACCATACAGACAATATACAAAATGTACACGAATCTATCGATTCTGGAGAAATAGTGATTGTTCTCTTTGTCTGTTCGTCCACAATTGCATTTGTATTCACAATTTTGACTCTATGATTATGAAACTTGGTCAGAGTGATCATCTGAACAAAATTTAGACCAAAGTAGAAAATAGATGATAAAGGGTAAAAAACTAGGTCACTAGGTCAAATTGTTGCAAAACCTTGTGTAGTCGCTAGAGGTCATAATGTTGACCTTATAGTTATGAAACTTGGTCACAATAATAATATCAACAAAATATAGGTCAAAGTTATAAATTGGGTCATCCGGGGTCAAAAAGTAGGTCGCTAGTTAAAATCAAAGGTAAACGTTGTGTAGGTACAAAATTCACAATTTTGGTCTAATATTTATGCAACTTGGTCACAATGCTCATATCGAAACATCTAAGACAAGTATGTTATTGAGTTATTTGGGTCAAAATTAGGTCAATAAGTTAAAATAATTGATGCGACTTTTTGGCGCATGAAGGTTTTTCTATTATTTGACCGAGTGACCTAGTTTTAACTCATGATAAGTAAATATTGAATTTGACCTACATTTTGTCTTCATGATCCATGTGACATAGTTTCATAAAGATTAGGTAAAAAGGGTGCATTCTAAAGATTTGTTCTATAATTTGGCCTAGTGACCTAGTTTTTAACTCAGGTTAATCCAATTTCATACATGACCTTGATTTTTGTAGGGTGATCATTGTGACTAAACTTCACACGTGTAAGGTCGAAATTGCGACCCCTGGTGACTATATCTTGTTTTTTCTATGTTTTGACCTAGTGACCTAGATTTTGGCTCCGGTTAACTCAAAATTTTATTTTACCTAGATTAGCTTACGATGATTATTGCTGCCAAGTTTCATAAAAATCAGACCAAAATTGCGACCTCTAAGCACGATGTAAAAATAAGTTACTGGTACAAGTCAATATTTATTTACATCAAAAGTGACAAATATCGCGAAAACATGTGACAATTGAATATATTTGTAAATATCTCAAGAAGTCCCACGAATATTCAATTAGGACATTTTGTACATTGCTAAGGATAGCTTTACGCACCATATAAACACAAAACTGTTTGTTTTGCAATTAGTTTGAGGTTAAAAGTTAAAATGACTGGACTAATTCACATTGTAAAGGTTGTGGTAGGTGTGTGTATGTTATTTATAGGTCAGCGTGGGAGGATTGTAGGCAATAATGGAGGCTGACAATCTAGAGATGTAATATAGAGGTTAAAAGGTCACGTACCTGGATGATTATGTTGTTTATGTTGTTGGTTGTGTTGGTTATGATCAGGGAAATGTTACTGTGATCAGCTGTTAGCTGTAAGCTATTTAGTGACCTCTCTGTGGATGGTGTATGGTGCTAAATTGATTATAGGGAAGGGTTTATATGTACATCCTGGTGAGGTATTATAAGTTTCCAGATAATTTGTTTGTTTTTATCAATAATCCTGAATGTTCCATTTCCATGGAATTTGTTTTCATCAGGTTTTGTAGTTGAAATTACTAGTTTTCCTGTTTAGTTGTCCATACCAGTTTTCATGGAATTTGTTTTTATCATGTTTCGTAGTTGAAATTACTTGTTTTCCTGTATAATTGCCCTTACTTGTTTTCATGGAATTTGTTTTCATCATATTTTGTAGTTGAAATTACTTGTTTTCCTGCATAATTGCCCTTACCTGTTTTCATGGAATTTGTTTTTATCATGTCTATATGAAGTGCCAATTTTTCACTATAATAATTATCACCAATTTGTCTGGAATTAATAATTGACCCGAGTTCCGACTCAAAGAGCTTCTGCTAGCATCAAAAAAATTATAGGCAGTACATAATGATATCTTGCCCAACACTATGAGTATTATTTAGTAACAACAATACTTGATCGTTTGCTTGTTTGATGGTGTCGCCCACACTTTTTCCCCTTAAATATTGATCAGGGTTCTCCACAGTGTCTTTTTTCTGACACAAGCACACGGCAATAATTAACTGTCATACCCTAACATGTGCAGTTATCAATATGCAACCGACATTGTCTGTTCACTCCTATCATATGCAGCGTGAGAGAGGATTCGGTACATTACATAAAAAATTCACATGCAAACATGGCTCAAATCTGAAAAAAGGGTGTAGGAGAGATACTGGGGTTAAAAAATAAAGGTGGGATGAATTTTACTAGAGTTGCTGCCCTTTATTTGAGTCACTTTTAATTAATTACAATAACATTATAACAATCATAGCGAAACAGAATACACCTATTCCTTTAATTGCTATATTATGATACATGTGAATTACAAGTAAATGATTTATTTGCGTTTCATAAAATCAGTGACTTATTGGGGAATGAGTGTCGCCCGTCTTGTTGGACCGATATTAACATTACAATTAAATCATAATTAACTAGCGAGAAGTCATCGTAAAAGTGACAATACATAATTAGCCTACACGTAATTCTTATTCATTTTCCTCGAAACCCCAGTGCATACGATTTCCATGTAAGGTAATTACCATATTATGTATTTATTTCGCCATTAAACAATCATGAAGGTTATATATTTGCGGGTCATGTATTGTGTAACATCTTGTTTTACCATGTTAATTATTCATCAATTGATATACAGCATAATTATAGTTAAAATATATGTTATAATTACTGTAAAATTATTGATATTTGTTGTGTTATTTAAAAACGTTTAATTTCAATAGGAATTTTTTTAGTGGTTTTAGCAAAAATTTTGATGTGACATTAATTTGCGAATTTTGAATAAATACAAGGGTCAAAATTATTGTTCATTGGGATTTGATTGAAATTCACGAAAAATAATGATTTTACAGTTATAATTTGTATTAATTTCAGTGATTTATGACAAAAGCGAAATTAAATCCCTGAATACTAATTGGCCTAAAAATATGTAAGAAAGATTTTATATCAATATTTTAAATTCACAAATTTAAGAAACCACCAATTTGCAATTTTGCCAATATCTGCTAATTATAAACATTAATTACTGCGAAATCATTGAAATTTGATGGGACGAAATATCTTGGTTTTTGTAAAAGAGACCATTTCCATGGGATCTGAATTTATGGATTTTGCATTTCAGGTAATAAATACAAGTGTCGAAATTATAGTTTGATTGGATTTGATTTCGTGGTTAAAGGTGAACCACAAAATTTACGAAAATTAATCCCCCACAAAATTTGATGATTTTACAGTATACACTATTATGATGACTTATTTGGTATTATTGTGTTGTATAGCTTGGCCACATTGACACGAGCCTGACCTATTGATTAGCATAATTTAACAGTATATATATTATCTACGTTTATAACACCGATGTTTTTTTTCATAATCAGGGAGTATCACGAAGACGCTCGAGATGTAATACAATTACAAATAATTATGAAATACCGATATTGATATATTCAAAGCAAGAACCTTGTAATATATTCTTGCATAAAGGTCAGGCTCAGATCAAAATAGCCAAGCTATACAGGTCACTTTTATTGCCATTGATATTTGTCATGTTTATGTGCCTATCGAGAGGCATAAAGTGATTGTATTACTAATTAATTCATTAGTTTGTTTGTATGTCTATATATATGTTATGATGATATAAGTGTCTTATTTATTATATTTATTACCATAGCTGGTGACCCCGGTGTTTTGATCTAACATATGCAGACCATCTGTCATGTCGGACAGTCCATGAGGTACCAAGCTTCAAGTTCAAGGCCACTCATTAAAGGCAAAGGTCACAGGCATTTATTTGTTACAATACAAAAGAATGACATCTTGATTTTGAGGCTGCTATATGTATAGCTATTGTCTGACATTCATTTGGCATTGGATGCCCCAAAAGCCATTTATGGTAGTAACACCTGTAGACCATGTGACCTATATTAAAAATTATAAATTCTTAGTAATTTAAAGGGACTGCCTCTGTGACAGATGGGGGCAAAAACAAAATTTAAAAGTATAATTTTTTCAAACCAAATCAAGTATTTATATAATAGAAAGTAGCTTATTGCCGCTCTTAGAAAGAATTATTGCATTTATCCATTTAAACCAAGAAAGTGAATAACTACAAAATCCTGATGTTATAATTAATATTGGTGTACTTGTTTATGGAATAAACAGGCATCTATACCAAAATAAAATGAATAATCGACTCAACTCACCTCAGTCGTTTCTCCTGAATGATTGAAAATTTTATTTTATTTTTGCAGTAGGCCAAAACATTGAGGCAGCCCCTTTAACATTATCAACTTCCACTAGGTGAGGCAGCCCCTTTAACATTATCAACTTCCACTAGGTGAGGCAGCCCCTTTAACATTATCAACTTCCACTAGGTGAGGCAGCCCCTTTAACATTATCAACTTCCACTAGGTGAGGCAGCCCCTTTAACATTATCAACTTCTACTAGGTGAGCAATGTTGTCTTAGCAAACATTTTACTTGTGTTAATTTCATCAAGTGCATTATGCACTCAAGTTGATTGCTAAAAGTTGTTACTTGATGTTGCCATGGTGATTTTGACATATTTCAAGTATTGCAATAATTTAATACTTGTAAACAAATTCTCATAAATTGTCCTTGAGAATTGAATTTTTATTGAAAGACTCGAGATTATGATTAATTGTTGTTTAAAAATGCTCTGTAAATTGTGCAAACTGCAGACACATTCTGTAGTATAATAAATGTAAATCAAGCCTGTTGAATGATTTTCACCATGCAAATAAACAATAGAGGCCATTTAGGCGTTCAACACTTTCAAATCTTCACCTTACTTACTTACTTACTTATTCCTCTTCGTCCCAGACGGGACATAAGGCTGCAATGATTTCTCTCCACCATGTCCTGTCTTTGGCTTGTTTCTGAGATAGACCCATGTGTTCCGTACTTGTATAACTGTTTTTCTCCAGGTTGTCTTTGGTCTTTTCGGGGTGTTTTTTTTCCCAGGTGGTGTCCATCTTAAAGCGACCTTTGGAAGTCTAGATTGGTTCATTCTGAACACATCATCTACTCTACCTTCAATATGAAGAGTACTCTAACATGGTCCTTCTCTACCTTCAATATGGAGAGTACTCTAACATGGTTCCTTCTCTACCTTCAATATGGAGAGTACTCTAACATGGTCCTTCTCTACCTTCAATATGGAGAGTACTCTAACATGGTTCCTTCTCTACCTTCAATATGGAGAGTACTCTAACATGGTCCTTCTCTACCTTCAATATGGAGAGTACTCTAACATGGTCCTTCTCTACCTTCAATATGGAGAGTACTCTAACATGGTCCTCCTTTACCTTCAATATGAAGAGTACTCTAACATGCTCCTCCTTTACCTTCAATATGGAGAGTACTCTAACATGGTCCTAATCTACCTTCAATATGGAGAGTACAGTACTACTCTAACATGGTCCTTCTCTACCTTCAATATGGAGAGTACTCTAACATGGTCCTCCTTTACCTTCAATATGAAGAGTACTCTAACATGCTCCTCCTTTACCTTCAATATGGAGAGTACTCTAACATGCTCCTCCTTTACCTTCAATATGAAGAGTACTCTAACATGGTCCTTCTCTACCTTCAATATGGAGAGTACTCTAACATGGTCCTCCTTTACCTTCAATATGAAGAGTACTCTAACACGGTCCTTCTCTACCTTCAATATGAAGAGTACTCTAACATGCTCCTCCTTTAACTTCAATATGAAGAGTACTCTAACATGCTCCTCCTTTACCTTCAATATGAAGATTACTCTAACATGCTCCTCCTTTACCTTCAATATGAAGAGTACTCTAACATGCTCCTCCTTTACCTTCAATATGGAGAGTACTCTAACATGGTCCTTCTCTACCTTCAATATGGAGAGTACTCTAACATGGTCCTTCTCTACCTTCAATATGGAGAGTACTCTAACATGGTCCTCCTTTACCTTCAATATGAAGAGTACTCTAACATGCTCCTCCTTTAACTTCAATATGGAGAGTACTCTAACATGGTCCTTCTCTACCTTCAATATGGAGAGTACAGTACTACTCTAACATGGTCCTTCTCTACCTTCAATATGGAGAGTACTCTAACATGGTCCTCCTTTACCTTCAATATGAAGAGTACTCTAACATGCTCCTCCTTTACCTTCAATATGGAGAGTACTCTAACATGCTCCTCCTTTACCTTCAATATGGAGAGTACTCTAACACGGTCCTTCTCTACCTTCAATATGGAGAGTACTCTAACATGGTCCTTCTCTACCTTCAATATGGAGAGTACTCTAACATGGTCCTAATCTACCTTCAATATGGAGAGTACTCTTACATGGTCCTTCTCTACCTTCAATATGGAGAGTACTCTAACAGTGTCCTTCTCTACCTTCAATATGGAGAGTACTCTAACATGGTCCCTTCTCTACCTTCAATATGAAGAGTACTCTAACATGGTCCCTTCTCTACCTTCAATATAGAGAGTACTCTAACATGGTCCTTCTCTACCTTCAATATGGAGAGTACTCTAACACGGTCCCTTCTCTACCTTCAATATAGAGAGTACTCTAACATGGTCCTTCTCTACCTTCAATATGGAGAGTACTCTAACATGATCCTTCTCTACCTTCAATATGGAGAGTACTCTGACATGGTCCTTCTCTACCTTCAATATGGAGAGTACAGTACTACTCTAACATGGTCCTTCTCTACCTTCAACATGGAGAGTACTCTAATATGGTCCTTCTCTACCTTCAACATGGAGAGTACTCTAACATGGTCCTTCTCTACCTTCAATGTGGAGAGTACTCTAACATGGTCCTTCTCTACCTTCAACATGGAGAGTACTCTAACATGGTCCTTCTCTACCTTCAATATGGAGAGCACTGTAACATGGTCCTTCTCTACCTTCAACATGGAGAGTACTCTAACATGGTCCTTCTCTACCTTCAATATGGAGAGTACTGACTACTCTAACATGGTCCTTCTCTACCTCACACACAGAAGAGCAATTTATTATCATAAACACATTCTGTAGTGGTGTAAATCCAGTCTGTTGACCAAAGTTGAATGATGGACTGCTTTTAACACTTTTTCAAATCATCAGCTTCTTTTCTACCTTAAAATATGGCTTACTAGGACTGGGACAATTTCCAATTTCTAGTGGATTTGCAAAATTAAACCAGTTTGACCTTGTTATTGAATTGTATCTGAGTAAACGTCCCGCATCCTGGTCCTTTTTCACCTTCACAAACAGAAGACTTCACACCAGTGTCAGTGTGACATACATCTCACTTACACGATGTACAACTTGACTTTTATACTCCTGTTAGATTAGTGGTCTTACAAAAACAGCTTTTAATTTTCTTCATTGCACATCTACCATACATTTTATGTTATGCTCTTTAACTTTCATTGTTTTTGCATGTACTGTAAAATCTTTTAATTTCGATTGGACAAAATATTTTGGTTTTGACAAAAAAGACAATTTGGTTGGACCTTTATTCAAGGATTTTGCATGTCAGGTATTAAAAACAAAATATGTGTTCAATGGGAGTTGTTTTTGTGGTTACTGGTGAACGACGAAATGCATGAAATTTAAACGCCCTCGATAATTATTGATTTTACAGTTTTGTGCTAGTGAGTTTTTTTGTGAAAACTAAAAAATGGTAAAATAGGACTTTTATAGTGTCCTGTTTATAGTACTTTATACACATTGTTATGTTGTTGTTAGTGTTTTGTAACGAGGTATGTGTACATGCGACCAGTCGATATATACCTCATTATTCCAGGGAACTGTCATTGTGCTTATACTTTAAAAATTATGAATGATAATGTGAGTTTCAATTTATCTGAAAAATTTAGACATTAAGCTTTAAGAGCCACCAACCGCCAGTGCCATTGTGAATGGCGTCTTTGTTTTACGGTCTATATTTTAGCTTGCACTCCTACTTACTGAAAAACTGCATGTTTTTATTGGTTATATGCTGGAAAGTTAAATAATAATTTTCAAATTCTTTAAAAAAAGTTTTTTTTGTATCATTACTGTAGCTGCTTTGCTACAAGGCATTATCTTCTTATCATGTGTTCATTGGCTGCACATGTTTTGTTGACAAAAATTGGCTGTGCAATGGTATATGCCATGTTTTGTTGACAAATATTGCCTCTGCAATGGTCTTTGCCATGTTTTGTTGACAAACATTGCCTCTGCCATGGTCTTTGCCATGTTTTGTTGACAAATATTGCCTTTGCAATGGTCTTTGCCATGTTTTGTTGACAATCATTGCCTCTGCCATGGTCTTTGCCATGTTTTGTTGACAAATATTGCCTTTGCAATGGTCTTTGCCATGTTTTGTTGACAATCATTGCCTCTGCCATGGTCTTTGCCATGTTTTGTTGACAAATATTGCCTCTGCAATGGTTTTTGCCATGTTTTTTACAGACATTGGCTGTGAACTGGTCTTTGCCATGTTTTTTTACAGACATTGGCTGTGCCCTGGTTTTTGCCATGTTTTTTACAGACATTGGCTGTGCAATGGTCTTTGCCATGTTTTGTTGACAAACTCTGGCTGTGCAATGGTTTTTGTCATATTTTGTTGACAAATGTTGACTGTGCAATGGTCTTTGCCATGTTTTGTTGACAAACTCTGGCTGTGCAATAGTTTTTGTCATATTTTGTTGACAAATGTTGACTGTGCAATGGTCTTTGCCATGTTTTGTTGACAAACTCTGGCTGTGCAATGGTTTTTGTCATATTTTGTTGACAAATGTTGGCTGTGCAATGGTCTTTGCCATATTTTGTTGACAAATGCTGGCTGTGCAATGGTTTTTGTCATATTTTGTTGACAAATGTTGACTGTGCAATGGTCTTTGCCATGTTTTGTTGACAAACTCTGGCTGTGCAATGGTATTTGCCATGTTTTGCTAAGAGACAAACTGGCTATGCAATGGTCTTTGTCATGTCATTTCAAGTGATTTAACAATAAAAAATGTTTGAAGCCTTGATATGGTGTAATGATGCTTTAGTGGCACCCAATTCAGACTAGTGACTCCCTTGTCAGGATTGAACATTATGCTGGCCAGTAGAGCCCCTGTTATCATGCTGTATTTGGGTATGCCGTTAAGTGGAATTGTATGGTATGTGATATGCTGTTCTTTGCCATGGTTTACTGGCCCTTATTGACTTCATTGCCCTGATTCTCCTTAAATGTAACTTTTGAATTCATCTTTTGTTTTAAAACGCATAAACCATGCCTTCAGGCAACCAATAAAGTGTGCAGTAATACATATCATATGCATAATTATAGGAATAAAATGTATAACTTATAATTCAAATCATCTTTCTGCTCATGAATTGTAAACCATAAGATGCATACATTCTTACATTCATAAATGCAAATGTTTATTATGGTTGCATTTCAAACTTCTTTGATTTCTTGTGCTGTGCCGCTGTGTTAAAGCACTCTGCTGTTTGGATTTGTATTTGTGTTTTCTGTGAGTGTGCTCACAGGTAAATGTATGGTTGAAAAAAAACAACGAAAAAAACATTTTTTTTTAATTTATATTTTTCTACATAATCTAACCCAAAGCCATATATATATAATTTTTTTCATTTTCAACGATACAGTTACCTGTGAGTGTGCTTGGTTGTTTTATTAAGTTGAGTGCTGCCTTCCCTTTGTCCAATTGTCTTATATCTTCATATGAGACCAGTGATGGTCTACTCCTTATTATGTCTCAGTTGATGGATCTTGGTCCAGGGACTATTTGAAATTCTGGGACTATGAGTTTTGTGAATGTGGATTCTTAATTTCTTAGCACAATGGACTAACCTGAATGGTCATTGATGAAGAGTAACGTGACAGAGCAGTCAGAATAAAGATATCATTATTGTGTAAGTGTTATAGCTAGGCCACTTTGACACGAGCCTGACCTTTTGATTAGCATAATTTATCAGTCGATATGTTACCTTCGTTTACAACACCGACTGTATGTTTTCATAATCGGGGAGAATCACGATGACGCTCGAGATGTAATACAAACAAAAAAATGAAATACCAATATCGCACGATTTGCTTGCGGCAATTGATGTATTCAAAGCAAGAACCTTGTAATATATTATTGCATAAACGTCAGGCTCAGGTCAAAATAGCCAAGCTATTTAAAGCATTTTTTAAAAGTGTTGTAAAATTATTTGGTTGGTTTATTGCTCCGTAAAGTTGTGTGATGTTGTGTTATTACTGTTTTCTATGCTTGACTGGTTGAGTTGAGTGCTGCCTTCCTTGTCCGATTTCTTCATATCTTTAAAAGCCAAAATTTGCATGTCAGGCTCCATTAAAAATGTTAACTTCATTTAGGCCATCATGTGACCCTTTTATTTCAGGTTTTGAATAGATCACATATTATTATCATTTGCAATTACCTCCCTTTACGGTAAAATATACCCATTTCCAGAGTCTAGAAATGTGTCATTAAATTTTGGTGGTCAGTATATAGACATGTTTTAAATATAATTTTTTTCGGGGGATATGTAGGGTATATTATACATACCTGCCAAGCTAGTTAAATTGTTTATCCAAAATAGGAGTGATATATTAAAACATGTCACAAGATGCACCTAAATGTTATAAAAGGGATTTAGATGCATAAACAAGGAATGTATTAATTCAAGTGATTATTAATATTGCACAGAAGATCATAAAACGAATCAAATGTGTCTTTGTTCAAAGTTAGGTGAACTTGGAAAACCAGAAATGAACAAAGAAATTAGGAGTTACTCCACTTTAATAGGAGTACTTGAACAAAGTTACAGAGTCAATCATTTGTAGAGCATATTTTGTGAGGGGGTGGGGGAGGGGGGGTTTCGAAAGGCAAAAATTCGCTAAGTTTTTATTTATTTCTTAAATTTTCACTACTTAAGGCAACTTCCTTGATGACTCTGCCTTGGCATGACTTCGGACCAGGAAATTTATGATTTGTTAGTAAGATCTGTGTAAGTCACCTTTTTCCAAGGTTATTATAAAGACTGTGTGGTCAGCAAACTTAACGTACACACTGTCCTAATGTGTATTTGCACTGGTCAACTACAACATGCATGTCATTAATTAATTATAAGTACTCACCAAGTATGTGAAAACTGTCTTCAGTGTGGTATACAGTGATTTAGCATCATTCACTACTTTATATACTGTAAAAAAAATAATTTTCGTGGGTGGGTTAAATTTTGTGGATCCTTCTACCACAAAATTAAATCTCCTCAAAAACTAATTTTTACCCTTGTATTTATTACCTGAAATGTAAAATCCACTAATTAATGTCCCTTCGATATGGTCTATCTATGGTTTACCACAACCACGAAATTTCGTAAAATCAAAATTAAATGATTTTACAGTATAATGTCTTTGAAACATTTTATGCATGTTTCATTGTGGTTGCTGAGTTGTTGAATATACTTTGTAGTTTTAGTTTGAGGTGGTGTTTTCAATATATTCATTGTGGATGCATAAACACATGGATTCCTTATGTTTTACTCTAAGTATTATGGAATGGATTTACCTAGGTAAATAGTTTTGTTGTTGACTATTTAACATTATTGTTGTTACTTGTCACTCTGGGGAATATTAGTTCATCTTTGTGTGCTTTTAAATGTTGAATGTTGTCCATATTGCTGGACAGACTGTGCTTTAATAGATTGTATGTTGTCCATATGAATTGGTGGGCAGAGTTTTAAGTGGTTATAATGTGTCCATTCCTTAAGAGGCTATATTTTGTCCATATGCTCTTATATTTTGAATGTTGCCCATTCTTTTAAGGGTTGAATCTCTGTTTGCAACTTGACGGTCTGGGCTTTTAATGTTTCAATATTGTCCGTATGAATATAAATACCTTTGCATTTGTGTTTTGAATGCTGTCCATTCTTTAGTGTCTGGAATGTTGTCCATTCTTTAGTGTCTGGAATGCTGTCCATTCTTTAGTGTCTGGAATGTTGTCCATTTGGAACGGACGGGTTGTGCTTTAAGTGTTCAAATGTTGTCCTGATTGTGCTTTGTAGTTGTCCATTCTTTAAGAGTTTGCACATGTTGTCCATATGGATGAAAGGGCTACGCTTTAAGTTTTTAAATGTTTTCCGTATGCATGTTTGGTTGAACAATGTTTACGACTTTGCTTCATCAGGAGAGCTGTTGGTCCAGTGCTTGTTGCTGAGTGTTTTAATGTAAAAACTAATTTGGATTTATACCACATATGTTACAAAGATAACCTAGAACTCATAATATTAAGTTGTTGGTTTCACAATTTGCATGTCGGGCAGTTTATCAAGTTCCTCATAAATCCAGTTATTTGTTTGTGGTTGTTGTTGATGCATGATTTACAAGCTCGGCCTACTGAACGAATTCTTGTTCCTAAGAATCAAGTTTCAACTATGCAACTTGCCAGTGAAGCACAACATGGCAGTCAAGGACCGAAATGTGTTTGGAATTGTTGGCGTGTTGTGGAAATATCTGACACTGTAAAGCAACACCCTGTGGGAGCTACAAATATTGACCGAGCTAAGGGTTGTTGCTCTACAGCGGTTTAAATTATTGTAAATAATTACGAACTCAGGGAAATTGTGGAGGTGTTGCTCCACATAGGGCTACTCTGGATAGGTTGTACCATGTATCTTTTTAGATGGCCTTATTCATTAAAGGGGCTAAACTCCATGTCGATGATAAAAACACGTTTTGTAGACGTCTTAATCACACAACTATGTTTTACGAATACATAAAGTATCTTTACAACTTACATTACAATCAAAGGCGCTATTGATGAAAACTCCTAAACGTGTTCACCGTCTGCTAATTAGGTCACAACTTTTCTAGGCATTTATACACTACCATACAATAAACAACGTTAAATACATATTTTACTGCGTTAGTCACGCAATAGATTTAATGGGTTTAAAAGGTAATAAATCGACGTTATGCGAGTATTTTTCTTCTCAATCAATATGTCCAGATTCTTAATAATTGTACGAGAGGTGTTCAACTTATTTATGAACAAAACATGAACACTGATTTTGCAATATTGAATCAAAACAATTGAAATATATTTTTTAAACAATTTGAGAAAATGTTTTAAGTTGAACATATGATCATCATACATTGTATATTTCCTTCGGTTAAAGCTTAAAACAACAATTTAGTAGATGATGTTGTTTTTCCTGTTTTGAAGGCAAAATCGCCCATTTATAAGCATCAAGAAAGTGTAAGTAAATTTTCATTTTGCATTTTCAATGAGAACATCAGTAATATTTGTCGTAATAAGTCTTATTAAAGATCTGTTTCCAGTAATTGTAAAATGGCACCAAAAATTGAAAATTGCCCAACATTGCCAAAACCTACACTTAAACCTAAAATTGGTTTTATGATGTCTATGACGGATCCATTAGCAAAACATGGAATAGTACCACAGATGGGAGTGTCCATAGAAACTATCAGTGAAATTATTTCGAAACAGTTGAATGCATAGTTCTGGAAAATGCGAAGTTCCTACGCTGAAAATCAAGAATAACATGCATCGCGGTCAAAAGTCTTGGAATCTAGAAATGCTAAATAAACAACATTATGTGGAAAAATTGTTTCATTATGGCGAAGCAATGCCGAAATCTTGAAGAATGTTATGATCGATTATCGTATGCTATTTTAGAAAAGGTCACAAGGATAGGAAGAGTTTGTTCAGCTCTGGGTGTTCGTGGCCGTTTTCATAGAAAGGCATTGGGTTTGTTATTATGGAAATACGCACATCAAAGTCAATATCAAAGTGACGAAATTGAAGGCTGTGGTCTATGTACAAACCGTTTCAAATCAGGTTTTCAACAAAAAATTATTACATATCGTTCCTAGTGACTGTTCCAAGAACATAGTTTTTCATTCCGATTCAGCTTCAAGTCACCATATTCAACGCCAAATAAAAAACTTAAGAATATAACTTTGATATATATTATAATCAAACAGTGGATGTCGAAGTCTTCTTATGCTTTACAATTAAATTTTCTATCTGGTTGATATTAAAACAACGATTAAAGAAGGAAAATGTAAACGTAATTATTACGAGTTTTGGACCTTCAAAACGCAAATAACAACACCCTCTACCCTAATACTGATTATGATTTAACCGTTACGTATTGGCAATTTTCAATTATTATATATACTTCTTGAAACACAACTTTACACAATATTAAAGTTTTTATTCAATTTCATTGTTAGAGTAACAAAATATCGATGTTCATTTTCCGTTCATAAATAAGTTGAACACCTCTCGTATAAGGCTGGTCAAACCAAAGAATGATTAATTTTGCAATGTACCAACTGGAGTTGAGTCCCTTTAAGGTCACAGCAGGTATTTAAGTAGGGTGTTACTGTATATTAACTAAGAAATGAAGTTGATTATTCATATTTTCAGCATCTATAAACAGAATATTGTGGTAGGTTTGCAGCTGGTAAAGCCTTTACTGTCAACTATACATGGGTCTTAGATACATCAAGGCTTTATATTTATACTTGAAGTCATTATAATTATATACATGTGTATCTTGTTTGTTGTGGCCGTGTAAATGTCTCTAGCCTAAGTAATGTTTCACACCCTTATATTAAGTCATACTTATGGCATTGACATACCGTAAATATGCAGCGATAAGTTGGAGGGGGGCTTTTGAATAAAAAATCAAGGTTTTTGTCTAAACCCTTTCATAGGTCGCATGTATAGTTTTCCATTTTTGTGAAAGCTGAAATCATGTGCTCAGTGTCAAGTGTCGAAGGAAATGTGGTCATTTTCAGCTAAAGTTGGGAGGAATGTGGTGATTTTCAGACAGAATATGGAGGAGTGTAGTAATTTTCAAACAAAGTTGATGGGAATGTGGTCATTTTCAGATAAAGTCAGGGAGATGCGGTCAGTTTCAGATAAAGTCAGGAGTAACGTAATGATTTTCTGACAAAATTGGTAGTAGTGTAGTAAACTCTTCCATAAGTCGCGGGGTGACTTTTTAACTTTTTTTGGGACTGTTTTCGCCAGACTTATGGCTGAGTATTAACAGTAACTTAAGGCTACAAATCCAAGATGAAATTTGTCAACATTGGGGAAAAAAAGCTGTATTTTATATATATACTAATTTCTTGGAAACATATGCCAGGTTAAGGGAAAATATTGAAGATTTTGAAAGAAAAAAAACTTAATTATAATAAAGTGTTGCATTAATTCTTTTACATTGTAACCTGTATTTTTGAGCATTTTGAAAATCTGTATATTTTTTCATGAAGAATGATAAATTCAAAAATGACTCTTTGTCTAACCACAATTTTTAAGACATAAAAAATGCGGACACACCCCATTTTCAAGTTATATTTTATATATGGGTGTGTTTGTATGTTTTGTTATTTCAAAAACATTTTTGCAATAAATATTATAAAATTTATGTTTTTTGCAATAATGTAATAAGTATTTGTATAATTATGTATATAAATAATAATCAGCGGTAATTCACCACAAATCTTTGTGACTACTCAGCCATGTAAAAAATCTTACCACAAAAATCGTGACATGTACATAAGACCCAGTGCACGAACACACATTGATATCTCTTCTCCACAAAAATATCTTCTTCTCTCGTTGGTGGTGGTTGACTCACGCTGGAACGCATCCGGGTTGAGTTTGTAAACTGTAGGAATCTTGTGTTGTCAATATGTAAGTGCTTGCATAGAGATCACAAAATGTGATAAATAGAATATCCTTTTTTGGAGTGATTTAAACCTTGGTTTATAGGCTATCGGTGTACGGTATTAAATTTAGTGTTTAGAGCTAATTGGGATGGCTACAAATTAATTTGGATATCAATTCTGTGGTACTTGTGATTATTACTACATCTTGTTTTTGTAGCATTTGAAGAGTTTGATTTAGACAATGGAATTTATATACATGCTTATTGAATAAATAAAATTATTATTAATTAATTTTTTGGTGTTATTTTTTAAAGTTAAACTTAGGTTTATAGCTGTCGGTATACTGTTTCTGGAGTTTAAAAGCTAATTTTGACAGCTACAATTTGATATGGACATTCTGTGGTATTGCATGGTGATTATTACTTGTTTTTTGTAGCAATAATTTGTTGAAGAGTTTGATTTAGACATTGGAATTTATATACGATACATGCTTGTGTTTGTGGTAGCGGTTTAATTCTAAATTTGGACTTGATTCAATTTAATTAGATTTGACATTTAATTAGTGTGTATTTCTGGATTTCTATGCAGCGGATTAATTCATAAAAAGTAGACTAGGAATTCATGAAATATAGACTTAGGAAATTAAAAAATATAGACTTTGGAAATTATAAGAATAGACTTGGGAAATTAAAAAATATAGACTTTGGAAATTAAAAAAAATATAGACTTAGGAAAGTATAAGTATAGACTTTGGAAATTATAAAATATAGACTTGGGAGTTTATAAAATATAGACTTAGATATTTGGATCTTAGACGAAACAAGACAGGACTTCTATATTGTTCGTTTATAGTGGTCTTTGTTTGAGGTGGTCGTTGCTTACAGGTTTGATTGTAAACTAATCTATTAGACTGACAAAAAATCAGAATTTGAGTATAATAAGTTTTTTTGTTGTAAATTTAGTAGTATTTAAATATGTTAGAGTTGAAACTTGATTGAGTGTGACTAACACAGATGGTTATAATGGCTGTACAGTACAACCCCTCTTGAACAACCCTCTGTAAAGCAACCACCTCTCTATAACACTATAACAACACCCTTAATGTTTTCTTAAATCAACATTTACTATACATTTACTGCCTGTTAAACAACAACCTCTGTACAATGACCAATATTAATTATTTGCAGCTCCCTAAGGGATCCATTGTTCTACAGAGGTTGTACTGTATTATATTTCGCTGATGTTGCACAATCAGAAAATTTGTCTTAATTTCTTGAAGATAAGCTTACAGTTAATTTAAAATAGCCTTAAAGGAAAAACCGCCTTCACTTCACTCGAGCGTTTTGAAAAACTTGTAAAAACTGTGAGGGAAGAATGTAAACATGCAGCTAGGGTGTTTAGCAATGCGGATATGAAGTACTTCATGTAACCGGGTACTCATGTCTTGATATAGAATCTTCGTATTGTAAAATCTTAAAATTTTCGTTACAGATTAATTTTTGCAATATTCGCAAATTGGATAAGTTCTTAAACTTTTAATTACTCTTTTGAACTAAATGTAATAAAGGAAGTAAAATGCAGAATGGATTTCTTTCTGAAGTGTAAAAAATCATATTTAATCTCTACAACTTGCAGATATACAATTTGTGAAATTTTAACCTCATGAAAAATGACTGATTTTAGGGTAATAATGACTCATTGTGTCATTTCCTACTTTAGGCTTATAGTTCATGCACTGGATTAAGCGCGTGGTAAATGTGGGTTTTCCCCAAAATAATCCAATCAATACCTACATTTGACATGACTTTATGATAAAAGATTAGAGATTAAAAAGAATTTGTTGGTTGGAGTTAGTTTGATTGTTAGAAAATGATAATAGAAAATCCTACAGGGAATGCAGCACTTAACTTAAACAGCTGAGCACAGAAAACGAAAACATTTTGTACAACAACAACAAGGCATGAATGACAAACTTATAAATCACTTGTTGAAATTAAAGTTAAATTTCTTGCAAATCTCAAACAATATAAAATAAATTTATTGAACGAACAACTAAAACAATGTGATTCTTTTTCCTCTTTTATTTAACCAACATTTTGGTTCTACATTCTTCAGGGCCTATGTATAAAATTATTTTACAATTACAAAAAGGGGAAAATATGGTTTATACTTAAATCAAAAATACATAAATAAACAAACAAATCTTGCACATTAAAAAGTAGCCTACACTACTTATCGATGGCTTAGAATGAGAAGGTCGTAACTACTACTTGCGACTTTATGAGACTCATACATTTTTAAATCTGCTTCACAAGGCGCTTCTTATGAGCCTATTTTCATGAAAATCGAAAATTGTCATGTTGACCAAAATGAAGTTTTAAAAACTTGTTTTCCCATAGGTAAAGATTAAATTACAGACAGTATTCTCTTGTTTTCTCAATATATCGTTTTTGTAGTTACGACATTCTCATTCTAAGCCATCGATATGAAGTTTAACAACAAAACTGGGAGGGGCTGGTTTTTACAGTCAACCATCATCAATATGAAAGTTCTTTTGTTGAATAGTTTAATAATCATAATTTATAACTGTGGACCATCCCACTTCATATACTATCTTTAAATATACATACCTGCGGTTTACTTTCATAATAAATTGTAATTTGAAGTTTAATGGAAGTAAGTGATACTAAAAAGTACATGAAAAAATACTGATTAGGCCTTTTGTGAAATATTGTTTGGTTCCCCCACCCTGTATATTATATCAGCCCAAATTAAAATAAGAATTTTGGGTTGAAATTTGCAAAACTTGTTCAATATCACTTTGGTTATGTGCCTTTGTAGCTGACAGTGGTAACCCACTTGCCATCTAATCTGGGGACCCTGTTCAAATACTGGTGGAGGCACACATAATATGCCTTCCTTCTTTCAGCTGACTAGCAAATAAAGGCTATGCTCAGCATAATATTTTAAGCTTGACTTTTCGAAGAAAAAAGTTTAGCTATTGTCTTGACATTTATAGCATCAGACGTGTCTGCGTGTGGGTCTGTGTGAGTGTGTGCATTGGTTAAGTTTATTGTCAGAGTAATTTTCTCAAAGTCTATTGAAGGTATCCGCTTTGCATAGTTATTCACCATCATAAGAGGAGTCCATACTGAGTCACTGGCACCCTATAGAAAAAATCACTGGGAATCCCACTGGGATGAGAATGGGATCCCGCTGGGAAAATTGGTCGGGATCCCGCCTCTCATCCCAGTGGGATCCCACTGGGATTAGAGGTGGGATCCCACCGGGATGAGAGGCGGGATCCCACCGGGAAAATTGGTCGGGATCCCGGTGGTCGGCAGTGTTGATTTTTTACCCTCAAAATCTTGTGCAATTTAACAAAACACGGTTAGTTCTTTGGTATTTCTTACCTTGTCACATGGTCAGATACCATGTTAGAACAATTAAAGGCAAGAACTCACCAGTCAAACTAATTCATAAATCTTTCTATTTTTATAATAATAATGATATATTACTTTGCTAACATTTATTTAAAAAGTGTTTTTTGGGACTTTAAAAAAAAATATATAATTTTTGTTAAAGGGAGATAATATAAAAGTGTGAGACAATAACATGGTTGACCATGGTCGACCATGGTCAAATGGTCAACCACGGTTGAAAACACTGACCATGTTAGACCATGGTCAAGCTTCAGTTTGTCTTTTCTCACCATGGTCAAACGGTTTATAAAACATTTTTCTAGCTCAAACTCAAAAAAAAATGCAAGTTGGCTAAAAGGAAAAAACAACAGTCAACAAAAATAAGTTCAGTCTAAAATACTATTCAGGTGGGATCCCACCGGGAAATGTACTTGGAAATCCCGGAAGGTTATTACCGGGATCCCACTGGGATGAATTTCCATCCCACTGGGATGAATTTCCATCCCACTGAAATGACAACATCCCACCGGGATTAAGTCATCCCACTGGGATCCCAGTTCAATTTTCTGTGGGGCAGGACTGATAACCCTGTGACCTATGTTTATGTAGCTATCTGCCCTTGTTACTCTTGGAGCAAGGGTACTATCATGTACGAAAATGTTGAGCGTCCAGCACTCGTTGACGGTGCTCTTGTTTACATTACATAATTAACACATATATATATCTGTATATTTCAGTGGCATCTACAATAAGACGTGAAAGATGTCCTTGATTGTTGTACCAACACGACAGCTGACCATACAAAATGTCTGACATCATACCCACTTCAGAACGAGGTATACAACATATTATAATAATAATAATACTAACAACTTTATTTATAGTGGATAACATATTTGGTTCTAGACCAATTTTCAATATGGTCCACATTAACATAAGATATATGCAGAAATGAACAAGATCATAATTAATTATGCACAAAACAATATTTACATCAACACAATATTAACAATCATCTTTAATCAATTAAAAAATCAATCAATTAAATATTGATTAAATATCAAGTAATAAATCAATCATTTGATTAATGCAATTGTTCATTTGTCAAACTTTCACCTGAAAGCCAGTGCCTTGGCTCCAGCCTGTCCCTCCCCTATTAATTTTATTGGCCTTTTGTGGTCAATCACCAACTATCAGTTTCAACTGCATTGATACAATAAAATCATTTCCAGAAATAAAATGATTTTCCACTACCTACCTAAAATATTTTCCCCCTTCCTGTATGTTACTAATACCACAATATCAATTTGTTTTGGCCTATAAAAGACAATAATTAAAGTACATGTATCGTATTCAAGGAAATTTCTATGATAACAGTGCTTGTATCAAATTCCATGATAAACCGTAAAATTATTTATGTTCGTGCAAATTGTGGATGACCTCGACACCATGAAATTTAATCCCCCATGAATATTGATAATTTCTATAGTATATGACTTTGTGGATAAGATCAGATATTCCTTGAAATAATCAAATTACGTCCCAACGTCTTTTTCACAAAAACCACCAAATTTTTTCCCTCAGAAATTAAATGATTTTACAGTTAATAAAAGTACAAAGTCATGGTTGTATATTCAAGGAAATTTCTTTGATAAAAGTGCATGAATCATTTTCGATGATATATAAAGTCATTGATAAAAGTACATCGATATTGTATGCTAATATAACGTGAAGTTATCTTACACACCGGTTATTATGATATACTGGTTGAACAGGGAGCTTTGCTTCCTGGTCAGTGTAAGCATTAAAAATATACTGGATATGATTGCGAGCTAAAAATAGGTACAATTGCGCATTCCGCGGGATGACTTCGGACTTTATCGCCTAATCTTTAACCGTGACAGTGTTTATAATGTTGCATGATGACATAGCACTTTATTGCAGGAAGCTTGGTAAATATTTCGAGAATGTTTAAATACTGCCAGTAGTATAGGCAGTAGAGGTAATAATGTATTAACTAGATGCTGGAACATACATATGGCGTTGGGATGGCATATGCCTTCATATGCCTTGTGACTGGAAAAATATTTTTCTGACGACAGGAACAATCCCTGTTCTTCAGTGCGATCGGCGCTTTGATATATTATTATAATGTCTATATTGCTCTTGTTAATCTTTTGACTGTTGTTATAATGTGAGATGAAATATGTTACATATCATTTATGTGCCCTGTATCATTATGGATGAAAGTACATTGATATTGTTTGGTAATGTCAAGTGAAGTCATCTTATCTTACATACCGGTAATTATGATATATTATGTCTGATATTGCTCTTGTTAAAAATCTTTGACTGCTGTTTCAATAAATAATTACTAAATGAAGGAGCTATCCCATTCCAAAGAATAGGACTGACTACCATTAACTCAGTTATACCCAGTTAAACCTAAATAAATATAGTTTACCTGACAGACAAGCTTATGTTTATAACCGTTCTCCTTTAACTTTGAACAGATTGTGATGTGAGGTTCTGTTTTAAAATGTGTTACAAATCATTTAAATAACAAACTTAATACCAGAAACTGACTAATTGACATAACTGATAAATTAACATTGACACTAATTATGATACTTCTTATAGTTTAAAAAAATGAACCTAAGACAACAAATTATTTTAGACACATACTGAAATGAACTATTTTTGAATTTAATGGCAGTGGACATAGAGTATACAAAGTACTATATAATGGACAGAAATATTATGGTCATGTTTGAAAAATTGTAGTGGACATGTGCAAGAATTTTGAATTTCATTATGAACTTGCAAATAAGTATGATTGACATATAAAAGAAAACTATTTGAAAGTATTTAAGATGCGACTTTTAGATTATATTGTGATATTTCAGGATACATTGGGCTAGATACTAAAAAGGGCAAGCTTAACACCCTAATTATTAAAGGGGTCTACTAGTCTACCTAATAAGGAAAAACATATAATTGAAAGTATATCTAGGGCTTGGTGCAAAACTATGGTTATATTATTATCATTGTTACGTATAGGTAGCTACGATCATTTTACACTTTGTCGTTAGTTTCAGATGAGTTTTAGCTCAGAACGTGATTTTCGGGATGAATTGGGCCATATTATACTGTAGAGGCAAGCTAAAGATGACCTAATTGACATTATGCCAGTTGTCAATCAATACCCTTTAAACCAATTTTAACGGTAATTTAGTATCACATGGTCCAATGGATTAACTTGAAAACCTTCGCCTGAAGCAGCCTTCGACAAACAACCAGGTGGAGCGATCTCTGCTCTGGCGTAATGTCAATTATGAACGGCACCTACAAAAGTACATATACTACATAAGGAAAAGAAACATGTAATTGAAAGCTATAACATGAAGGGATGACATAACCAAAAAGCCATGACTAACTTCCTCATATATATATTTCATGTTTTCATCGACTTGACACCAATACCGAGATCATGTAATAATAAAGTGCCGTAAACCTGTCAGTAAGACGGATGACAACGATATTCCGTGTAACATAGTCAGTCAGAAGTTTAGCCTATACCTTGTGAGGTCGTAAGGTCAGAGCGTGCTGTTGTGGTCACCTGATCATAACAGTTATTGCTGGTTTAATGGATGACTTTTCTCAGTGGACATACCACATTACTTTGTTGCAAAGACTGCAAGTCTAAAATATGCTCAAAAAAGTTAAAAAACCAACCTTCAGAATTTCATTTTTGGAATGATTTTAAAGAGACACGTTCAACATTCAAGACCAGAATGAGCTCTTTCCAAATCTGTAAAACTGCAACTTAATATTTGAGTAAAATCTGCGAAAGAATATAAGAATACTTACTGTTGTTTTTAAAGTTTTTATCTATATACTTTTACTTGCAGTCATAGCAAAAATATCATATGACCTTTTTTGTGGTATGTCCACCCTGTCAAGAATGACAGAAGTTTTTTTTGTGGAAATAATGATTATTAGTTTGGCCAGTTGGTTAATTTGGTGGGGGCAGGTATGCAGGGTGTCAACAATTTTTATGTCTCATGATGTAGGTATTATCAATGGTATGAAATATAATAGTTATAGTCATAAAAAGTTTATGAGCTTATTAATGGATATGATAAGTCTTAGTCACAAGTACGCCTTCAAATGCATTATGTATGTTCTAAAACAAGGTTTTGACCCTTGTTTCAAGTTCTGGTTTTAATATTATTTTCACTTTGGTGATGAAATCGAAGACAAACCTTGTCAATACTCAAGGCTTTCCACCTTATTCTTCTGCCCTAATCCACCCAATTCTACTTTTCCCTGATTCTTCTACTTTTCCCATGATTCTTCTACATTTCCCTGATTCTTCTACTTTTCCCTGATTCTTCTACTTTTCCCTGATTCTTCTACTTTTCCCATGATTCTTCTACTTTTCCCTGATTATTCTACTTTTCCCTGATTCTTCTACATTTCCTCGATTCTTCTACTTTTCCCTGATTCTTTTACTTTCCTTTTCGCCAAATCTTCAGCTTTTCCACAATTTGTATAGTTTAACATTCAAATTCTTTTCTTCAAAAGTAGTGTTCAGTTTTTATCAAACAACCTACTGGCCTGCTTCCGTTTTTCGGTAGTCCAGGAAAAAGATGACACATAAACATAAACATCTCGCTGGCCTAGAAGATGAAAGTCGTTAGTTCTATGTACGATCTTGTTAAACTCGTGCTGACTCACTGTGTATAAACGAGTTGATTTTCTGGCAATTGCATCTAGGCATACACATTGAATTATATAGTATGGCGATAAGTCATACATTGGTCAGATTTTACTTGACTTGACATAATTATGACTTATTGCCGTACTATATGTATAATTCAATGTGTATGCTTCATGTATACCTTAAGCACACTTTGCTTTCAATAGCAATAACTGATACAAGTTTAATTTTATAGTAATCCAATAAGTCATACAGGGATTTGGTTTATACGCTGTTATACTTTTTTTACACTCATACTTATTGGAATCCCGCGTTACGAGGTACCAAATCTTTCATAAAGGTCAGGTTGACCTAACAGAAGTCAAAATGATTATTTTACAATGAATTTGTAAAAGTTTTTCAGAATATTTTTTTCCAAATAGTATTTTAGTACTTACGACCTCATTCTTCCCCGCCGTCCATGTATGTAGATGCATTGAGTGCGTTTAACTCACGAATAACTAAACAAACCACCGAATGTCTTATATGATAGATTCTACATTAAAATATGTCAGCGAGGAATAATTTAGCATTAGATTAAAGTGTAATTAACAAATTATACAGTATCATCCTGTTTTAAATAACCAACAAGGTGTTAATTAGATTGACGTGTTTGATCGTTAAATATTTTACGAGGTGAAGAAATGTTGATGATCCGTGCGATGTCGGTGTGACCTCAAACTTTCTGTATTTGACATTTGATTTATGACATTTGATATTTTTATGTAAAAGAAATTTCATACTTTTCAAGGTGGGGCACTGTTGCACAGGGTGCAGGTGTGACCTTCCGTAGGCATAAAATATCATGTTCATGAGATATTAAGTGTTGCTGTGTTGCTATGACAATATGACGTCCATCTTGCAATTCATTGATAAAAATTTGATAATTTAAAAAAAATGGATTTTTTTTTCACATATTAAGGTGATGGTGCAAGTGTTAGTGTTAGTGTACCTTAAAGAGCAACTTCTTTTTGTGGTCTGGGTAACTGTGCCTTTCCTACCTTGCCTTTCATTAATGAAACTTTCATATATTTTTTTAAAAAAATGTAAATTGTATACCTCTGGAGATAGTTGAAAGTGTTTGCATGAAATTGTTTCTTTTTTGTGGTCTTTGTGGCTGTGACCCATTTGCCTTGTCATTGAAAGAAATTTTTTAGAAATGGAAATTTTACTTTGGGAGATTGGAGTCTGTTTTTGTGCATAAACTATTAATTTCAATTCAGGATATATTTGGCTATGGCCTTGACCTTTCCCATACTTACATAAAACCAAATGTTATTTTAGGAAACAGAAATTTGATATTTTTCGAAGCAGGGAGGTGAGATTATGAAACAGGAATCTGATATTTGTTGAAGTTGGGAGGTTGGAGAGCCTGTTAATATAGGATTTCATGAATAATTTGATACCCGGGTGTGTTCTACCAAACCTGCTGTCAGCTGACATAACCAATAATTAATATAGAAACCTGGGGCCTCATGGTATTAGTATTTACACAAACATTTTCAAGACTGTAATAAAAATATGACTTGTTTTACTCCCACCACATGGTTAAAGTTAAAAAGTACAGAGAATTTGAACTGATCCTCAACCTTCAATTAGCATGGTTTAACAGCTGATGTCTCGTTTATATTTATGGTCATATGTTTTACTTTATAAGCAAGGAATGTCATGTGACGAAGACGTTTGATTAGCACTAAAACACAAACTTATAGTCAATTCAATAAGTAATACTAATGAGGGAACTATCCCATTTGAAAGAATAGCTGGGATTACTGTAAACTCTGGTATAGTGCGTTAGCGACTAGGCTGGACCCCCCATTAACCTTAAATATCTTAAAAAGTATAATGCCGATTAGAACAAAAATGTGCATGTCTTCGTAAAACACCCTTACCAACTCTGATAAAATAAAACGGAATTTTCGGTCCATAGAAAAGTGTACTTTGCATAGATGCCTAATGCAAATGTTTTAATCTAAAACAGGGTAAATACGTATGGGTATTGGAAGTGACCGGAACAGCTAAGGTCAACAATTTGGTCCAGTATCACTGTACATTTAGTCACACACCAGTGACAGTTGAAAATATATAATGAGGCCCATACACGAACGTTCATCTTAGATTGTATAACTGAAGCAACTTCGTAGCAATATTTGCAAGAAAACAATGTATTTCTTGTTTGTATAAATGATCATTCCAATCAGAAGATGGGCCTCAACTATATAAACATTGATGATCGGACAAATGTAAGTCAAAGTTATAAAATTATACCGTTATAGTTGTTACATAATACAATAGCATAATCTTAACTAGCTGATCGTAATAGCGCAATATTTTTCTCCCTGTCTATTTGTTGATTAAAATACCAAAAATAATGCATTAGACCCAATGGGAAAAACATTAATTAGACAGCAAAAATATCTGAAAATTAAACACAGAGTTGGTAAAGGTAATTTAGTTAACTCTGCCAAATTTCAATAAAATTGCATAATTACTTTTTAAGATATTTAAGGTTTATGGGGGTCCAGCTTAGTCGCTAACGCACTATATACCCAGTTAAACCTATATAAACATAGTTTACCTGATGGACGAACTAATGTTTACAAACTGTTCTCATTGAACTTTGAAAGGACTGTAAAGGACGGATATTGCAGATGAGCTGGTAGACATTTATATATTCAATGTTTTAAGAAATTTGTATTATCTCGTTTCATGCATAGCTGTCAAGATCAGGTAAAATTCTACAGACTATAGATCAAAGCTTTAACCTATCAAGCCCTGCACTTGACCCAGTAAATACCTTAAGTTAAGCTTTGTATTATAATAATCTTATATGGTATCAGACTTAACTTACACAAGTTATATATGGCATCTTTAAATCACCTTAAATACTAATAGTTTTAATAATACTTGTGGTTTAGTTTTGAGAAGAATGAGACTATTATGACTTTTGATCTGCAGAAAAACTTACACTGAGATCATAATATAAAGTTTGGTGAACTTTTTGTGAAAAATGAAAAAAAAATGTTTTTTAAATGTTTGTGAAAAATCAAACCTCAAGTATCAAATTGTTTGTATACAAAACTGTGTATACAATCCATCCTACTGCAGAAATCAGAAGAAAAATTGGAAAATAACAGTGTTTCTGCGAGCCAGGATTTTTGGGGGGTCATCTGTGACCCCCTGGTAAAAAATCAGGGGGTCATCAGCAGTATTGAAGGGTCATATGCAAAATTTGAAAAAAAGACTAGAAGACAATAAAGGTTGAAACCGTATTTATGTATGAGTCTGTTTTCCATCAACTGAGAACTAGAACATTCAGAAATGAACTTTTTTTATGAAGTGTTCAACCTAAACATCTTGATTAAACTCTCTACTTGTTCCACACTGTGGCATACTGACATCCTTGGAACAATACAGTTTCCTTTGTTTTGCTTGTTTCCATCTACTAACTGCATTTAAAGTCATATTCTGCCACAGGTGGACCAAGAGATATTTGCATCAAGGTGTTTGGGCGTACAGCAGACAATCTATTTCTAGATGAAACTTTAATGTTGTTTTGTATATATCATTTTATTGGTTTCAAATTGTAACCACGGATTTTTTTTAAGCCATACTGAGTTAAATTCTCGCTTTGCACGCTGCTGTTTACCATTTCCTGTTAGATCTTCTTTTGGTGATTTTGGAGCTTCGTCAGTTGATTCCTTTTGGGATTCATCGCATGGCTCTTTATTTGTTTCCAAAGGAATTGAGCCAGGCACAGAAAAGAAGTCTGAAAGGCGTTTTTGCCTTTTCCGTTTTGGTTCGTCTGCATTAACGGACATTTTATGTGCATGCGTCAACGTTACTAAGACTTTAGTTTAATGCGCGGCGTATCGAAATTTTATACTACGCTAAGCGTACGGACTAGTACGGAGCCCGAACTTTACACTCAACCATAGCGGAAGTGATAAATTTGTAAACATCTCGCGTATCGACGGTATGGGAATAAGACGTTATGCAATTAATTTGACATTTAATTATCGCCTTTTTTTACTTGAAACATATTTCTATGATTGAATAATTAAGTTGCGTCACGACGGACGCAGGTTTGGCTTTAAGTTGCGTCATATGTAAATAAAATGCGTCAAAAACGCAAGAAACGCACTCTCGCGGAAACACTGAAATAATATAAAAAATATATCATAGGTTATAAAAAAAGAGTACAAAAATTGTTTGCAACCTACTCTTTTTAACATTAAATTACAATTGGCCTGTTGGAGGGGACATAAACAAATTTTATGTTTTGCCTACCGGGTTATAATATTTTCATTGACTTAGGATCATGAAAACATACGCCCACTATTATACACATTGACATTATCGCTGGGAAATCAAGGCAAAAAATAACATACAAATTTGACATACAAATTATTTAGGCTGACACAAAATGCTTCATTATAGGGAAAAAAGAAACTGCATAGTTTTTATAGTATAAAGTGTCATATGTGCGGTTATTTCAAAGCCCCCATCCCCCAATTGGTTGTTTAGGCCAAAGGAAAGTATTTCCTAGGTTACAGTCCCCAAAATTCTTGTCACTTCACAGTTTCAAGTTATCGACCATTCCGTTTTGTCTTCGAATGCCCAATAATCAGGTTGTTGTTCCTAGCTCACAAAGTTACGATCATTTGAAATTTCAAAAGCTGAATTTTAAGTAAGAAACAATGCTTGAACTCAGTTTGGGAGCAGGGGAGCTTGCTTAAAAATGGCTTGGGATTCATTTTCAGGATACGGACCCTTGATCCACCTGGAAATTCTTTGGAACGCTGTTGTGTGGTAGACCATGAAATCTTCTAAAAGATAGAATATGACCTCTGAGCTGTGACCTTAAACAATTCACTATATAAAGTCCACTGCTAAAAGTACAGTCCCTGCTCAACAGTCAGTTTTGATCTATACAGATAGATTTGTTTTTACAGAAATGAGTACACATGTCAACATGCAATGTTTATACAACGTGACGCATGTTTTGCTGTTAGTGTTTTACGATGACCGATAATTAGAACCACGGTATGATGACCATCCGTTTTTTAGCGATTTTGCGAAGCTCATCTTATTCATTAACGACCTCGTTAATTACTTGTTTTAGTACATGTAACCTTCTTGTGTTACACAGTAATGAATACAATGATGTATATATTGTATATCAATGATATGTATACATTATATTGGACATTTTGACTGTGACGTTCTCATTGAATAATATAACAGTTAGTTTTTATATACAAAAAAATAATTAGAACAGTTATTTTATTCTATAAAGGTGTTAATTAAGTGTATAAGGATTAAGTCGAAATAATGGTAATTATATTTTAACTAATCTTGTACTTTATAATAAAGGTATATTTTTTTAATTAAATAAATTTATGTAAATGTTACTTTGGTGTTTCTTTGAATATCTTTTTGAAAATTTGCTCGATATTTATTTATCATATCTTGTGAAGCATGCAGGTGATTAATAAGTGACTCTTCAGTTCTGAGGACATTACGGTAAAGTGGAGTGGATTATTTTTTACTGGAAAATACAAAAAAGGTTAGAATTTCAATGGAATAAATCACAGGACTTTATTGTGAAATTTTTTTTTTTTTTAAAAACCTGGATTTTTTCTGGAAAATTCACAAAAATGGAAAAAAAATCAGGATATTCCTTAAACAGACCAAAAATCTGGATCTCTGGAAAAGAGCAGAAAAAAGGATTTTTAACTAAAAATTAGAATAAAATGGGTTTATTATATAAAAAGTAAAAAATAGGCTGGAAAATTCCAGGAATATTGAAAATAGATGAAACTGGACTTTCCTATGTTATAACAGATTTTATTTCTCGGTAATCAATCAGTTGAAAGGGATGTTTAGTGGAATTATTCCACTCCACAATTATCACCTCAATCAATTCTATGATATTAAATTAAATTTCATTACTGCTCTAAAGTGTTGTTCATGTATTTGTACTTGTAGATGCAATAGATTAATATGATATGGAATTTGCAAATTTTGGGTTTTCCCTTTAATTAAAATTTATGTGCGGTACAAATTGGATACTTCCTGAATCTGTTATAGATGCAATTGGGATAAATATATATACTGATATATACTGAATGTACTGATTTCAAGTGTTGGTATCAATGAATATTTATCTTTAACAATCACAGATATTAATGATCATATTTAGTTGTTTTTCGTTGAACAGGAGGCTTAGTGTGGAAAAACCCGGAAAAACCCGGAAAAACCCGGAAAACCCGATTGCATTGAAATCCAGAGAAAATCTATTCATATCAACTTTTATCAGATCCTGAAATTGTTGACTGTTACTTTTATTATAAGAATTGTAGCTGATGCTATCATGTATCATGTGTTCAAAGTTAAGTTCATATTATAACTTCACAAAGCAATGTATGTTCCGCAAATAAGAGTACTTTTATAAATAAAATTGGTTCGTAGTAAATAATTTGAGTTACAATAAAATTAAAAGTAATTGAGGCCCATGTGGACTTAAATATTTATGTGTAAAAAATTATCATATTCGGTACTTTGACCTACGGTATGTTTCAGCTGGATGTGGATGTGAGGTTTTTCTTGCCTCTCCGACTTTATATATAAATTTTATAATTTGTTTGAAAGTTGGCTAGGATGACAAAAGTTTACATTTTTATGTTATGAATTAATTCATTCACGGAAATACGATATTTAAAGAAGGTGTATATGTTGTCAGGTTTGATGATAAAATACGGTAATTTCCTTCATATATATTCATGTGGTTGTGGTTGTACTCGGTTCATTATCAGTCATGGAGGCAATTTCTAAATATGTGTACTTAGATTCATCATTAATTAGGCCATTGTTAATTAATTTCAGGGGTTTTACAGTTTTAAAATAATTTAGAACGTGGAAATCATGGAGCTGTCCATGGGGGCGATTAACTAGAAATTTAATTTGATTGGCCTTAATTGATTTGTGAATGCTAATTTTAAGAAAAAAAATCAGTTTGTTATTATGATTATTATTATTTTAAAACAAATTATTAAAAGTTAAAAACAGCTTGAAAATTAGGGGATGCAAAATAGCACAAAAAATAGGGGATGCAAAACAACATGTATGAATTAGAGGATTAAAAACAAAATGTAAATTAAGGGATGTAAAATAGCGCTTTTAAAATAGGGGATGCAAAATGGCATGAAAATTAGGTGATGCAAAATAGCACCAAATTAAGATCGATGTAAAACAGCATGAAAATTAGGGAAGTATAATTTGGGGGAACGACATAACGGTAATTATAACCTAGATATTCACTCATGCTGGCCTTAATTAGGCTTGTCTCTTTGTGTATCTAATTACAAACGCTCGTTATTCACATCTGACAATGAGTGGGAGGGATTATTCTATTTTTTATCACGACACTAAAAATATTTTTTCGTCAATTTTCATTGTTGACGTAATTTTGTGGTTGAATTGAAAATAAATGAATCTTTTGTTTTTAGCTCACCTGACCACAATGTGGTCAAGGTGAGGTTTTGTCATACCGAGATGTCCGTCGTCCGTCGTCCGTCGTGCGTCGTGCGGCGTGCGGCGTGCGTCGTGCGTCGTGCGTCCGTCAACAATTTCTTCAAACGACTTCTCCTCCTAAACCGCTTGGCCAAATTTGATAAAACTTAACAGGAATGTTCCTTGGGTGGACCTCTACCAAAGTTGTTAAAAAAAATCCAGTCTGTCGCATAACTAGGTCACACAGGCTAAAAATAGATTTTCAAAAAGGAAACTTCAAAAATCTTCTTCTCTGAAACCGTAAGGCCTAGAGCTTTCATATTCGGTATGTAGCATCACCTGGGGGTCCTCTACAAAGATTGTTCAAATTATGTCCCTTGGGTCAAAATTGGCCCCGCCCCAGGGGCCCTTAGTTTTACATAGAGTTATATGGGGAAAACCTTAAAAAATCTTCTACTCCGAAACCGCTTGGCCCAGGGCTTTCATATTTGGTATGTAGACTCAGCTAGAGGTCCTCTACAAAGATTGTTCAAATTATGTCCCTGGGGTCAAAATTGGCCTGCCCCGGGGGCCTTTAGTTTTACATAGACTTATATAGGGGAAACCTTAAAAAATCTTCTTCTCCGAAACCGCTTGGCCCAGGGCTTTCATATTTAATATGTAGACTCAGCTAGAGGTCCTCTACAAAGATTGTTCAAATTATGTCCCTGTGGCCAAAATTGGCCCCACCCCGGGGGCCCTTAGTTTTACATAGAGTTATATAGGGGAAACCTTAAAAAATCTTCTACTCCGAAACCGCTTGGCCAAGGGCTTTCATATTTGGTATGTAGACTCAACTAGAGGTCCTCTACAAAAATTGTTCAAATTATGTCCCTGGGGTCAAAATTGGCCCCGCCCCGGGGGCCCTTAGTTTTACATAGAGTTATATAGGGGAAACCTAAAAAATTCTTCTTCTCCGAAACCGCTTGGCCCAGGGCTTTCATATTTGGTATGTAGTCTCACCTAGAGGTCCTATACAAAGATTGTTCAAATTATGTCCCTTGGGTCAAAACTGGCCCCGCCCCGGGGGCCCTTAGTTTTACATAGAGTTATATAGGGAAAACCTTAAAAAATCTTCTTCTCCGAAACCGCTTGGCCCAGGGCTTTCATATTTGGTATGTAGACTCAACTAGAGGTCCTCTACAAAGATTGTTCAAATTATGTCCCTGGGGTCAAAATTGGCCCCGCCCTGGGGGCCCTTAGTTTTACATAGAGTTATATAGGGGAAACCTTAAAAAATCTTCTTCTCCGAAACCGCTTGGCCCAGGGCTTTCATATTTGGTATGTAGACTCAGCTAGAGGTCCTCTACAAAGATTTTTTAATTATATCCCTGGGGTCAAAATTGGCCCCGCCCCGGGGCCCTTAGTTTTACATAGAGTTATATTGGGGAAACCTTAAAAAATCTTCTTCTCCGAAACCGCTTGGCCCAGGGCTTTCACATTTGGTATGTAGACTCAGCTAGAGGTCCTCTACAAAGATTGTTCAAATTATTCCCCTTGGGTCAAAATTGGCCCCACCCTGGGGGTCACCATTTTACTAAGACTTATATAGGGAAAACATAAAAAAATATTTTTGTCTAAAACTACAATGCCTAAGAGTTTTGATATTTGGTATGTAGCATCATCCAGTGGTCCCCTACCAAGATTGTGCAAATTATGCCCCTGGGGTCAAAATTGGCCCAGCCCCGGGGGACACTGTTTTACATAGACTTATATAGGGAAAACATATAAAAATCTTCTTGTCTAAAACTACAATGTATAGAGCTCTGATATTTGGTATGTAGCATCATCTAGTGGTCCTCTACCAAGATTTTTCAAATTATGCCCCTGGGGTCAAAATTGGCCCGGCCCCGGGGTCACCGTTTTACATAGACTTATATAGGGAAAACATATAAAAATATTCTTGTCTAAAACTACTCTGCATAGAGCTTTGATATTTGGTATGTAGCATCATCTAGTGGTCCTCTACCAAGATTTTTCAAATTATGCCCCTGGGGTCAAAATTGGCCCCACTCGGGGGGTCACCGTTTTACATAGACTTATATAGGGAAAGCATATAAATATCTTCTTGCCTAAAACTACACTGCCTAGAGTTTTGATAATTGGTATGTAGCATCATCTTGTGGTTTTCTACCAAGATGTTCAAATTATTCCTTTGGGTGAAAATTGTGCAGGGTTTATAATCAGGTGAGCGATATTGGGCCATCATGGCCCTCTTGTTTATTGAAATTTTTTATATATTTTTTTTTATTAGAGAAGAATGGTTCTGTTATTCTGTACAGTGGATTTAATTGTTTTACTAGGTTATGAAATCAGGTGTTAAAAATGTATGTATATTTCTATTGTATTATTTAATTTAACGATGTGACTCACTCACGTTTTATGTTTGTACTGTAACTGGTGCAACTGTTTTCCTACGCATTTACTGAGTTTAATGAACTGTATATACTGTTTTATCAAAGCACTGAAAGACGTCTTAAACTTATGCTCAAATTTGAAATCTTAACAATTTTTGTTTCAACTGCAAGGACCTGGTCTCAATCTCCCTAAACATCTCAATCTGAGATAAATCTCATCTCAAAAATTGACATGAGTCATTAAGATAATTAGTTTGATTCTGTAAATTTTCGACAGCTTGAAAATTCAGATTGATCTCAAATGCAGACTCTGATTTGAGCAAAATCTCAATTTGAGATGAGATTTCTACTTGAGATGTTTCGGGAGATTTGGGCCAGATGTGTACATCATTGGATCTGTATTTGGCCTATTTGGAAAATTCACGCCGGAATTAGAACGTCATGACCTGATGATGAGTGTCTTCATAATGATGTAATGCTTGATTTGACGCTTGGCATTGTGGTTGTAACAATTCCTTTTTGAGACGAAGGGGATATGGTAATGGTAGGCATCATTCTGTCAGTCCGTCCTAGCTTCTGTGTGCAACTCCTCTTACCTACATTTCTTAAGGGATTTTGATGAAACTTCACAGAATCAGAACTATCATCATCATTGGGAGCTACTGCGCATATTTCCAGTATTTTGTGATTCGACCATTTTTAAACAGGGTTGCTTGCAACCACTGGTTAGTGCAGACGGAAATTTTGAGTCTAGCAACTTGATTTTTAGCACACAACTGAAATAAGTTTACATACAAAGAAATAGTTCCGCGATAGTGATTCGTTGCACATTTCTCTGCAGATGGGAACGCAAAATAAAACAAAAAATAACTATGTCTGTATTACGATGAATAATATTTTTTGCAGTTATTCAAAAAGATTATGCTTATAATTGTAAATATTACTACACTTTTTCGCTAGTCCATGTTCTATTTATAGCACGAACGTGTTCCATGTACTATTTATTATTATAGCACAAAGGGAAATAACTCGCACAGCATAATATTATATACAGAATGTGGTTACTTTCCTTGATGATCTAGTTCACACTTGTTAATAGAATGATCTTCTGTACATATATATTTTGTCAATTTTACCAGTATGTGAAGGATTATTTTTTTCATGTAGGTGTAAAAGCCGTTACGCTGTACTATGTAAAAGAAATGTTTTCCTTTATGGTTGAAATACTTTGTGTACAAAATATTAAGGGTATGCTCTAGAATATTTTTTATTTCTTTTTATCCTACATATTGGAAGCCTTAAAACCCTGTTTTCGTAGCGCTATCAGCGCTTTGATTGCATGAGTTTTGGCCCTTTGTTTATTTTTAACATATGGTATACACATGTAGTACAATTATCTTCTCTTAGTACAATTATCTTCTCTTAGTACAATTATCTTCTCTTCGGCAGGGGATAATGGCTGTCTTAATGACTGCTTCTTGTCAGTATAGTAACCATGACCATGAAACTAGCTTCTTAAACACTAAAAATAAAGTAATTTTCTATAATTCATTGATAGCAATTATAATAAAAATAAAATAGTATAAAAAGGTCATAAAAGTTTGTCTGAAATATAGTATTTCTAATGGTAAATGTTGCAACATTTATATAATATTCATGATAAAAAAACTTCGGGGGAAAAAATAACATGACATTTGTACTTGATATACAGAGTTCTAATAATTCATTTTTTTGTACCGAAATAGTTTTTTACTGTAATTAATATATTATATAATATTACATAAGTATAATGTCAGCTGTGAATTGATATCTGAAAAATATATAAATATCATATTATAAAGGAGTGATATTTTGAGAGAAAAAAATATCACAAAAAATCTGGAGACTTCGTTGTTGGCAAATACTATATTTCGTCTCTGAGTTTGCACCGTACTGTAAATAAGAACAGTATCAATATAATCTAGAAATTAGACCTGATTTTTATGCCCCGGCATCTTCTGAAGCAGAAGGTCATAACTTCAAAATCAGTATTTTGTGAAAACGAGAAAATACTGTCCAATAATTACTCTTTACACATGGTAAATTCGTTTTGATCAACATGACAAGTTCCGATTTTTATGAAATTGGGCTCATAAGAAGCGCCTTGTGATGCTTATTTTAAATATGTATGAATCTTAAAAGGTCGTAAGTAGTAGTTACGACCTTCACATTCTAAGCCAGCGATAAAGTGATTGTCCTGTCCGTTTGTCCGTCCGTCCGTAATCAAATGTTGAATGTCTAATATTTTTTAAGCTTTCAAACTTGGCATACTTATTTTTAAGGATGGCAACGAATACCAAAATTGGTATCCGGATATCCGGAACGGTATCCGAACGGATATCCGGATATCCGTATCAAATTGAATGTTGTTAAAGTCGTGTTGGAATAAAGCTAATGCTATGCGACAATGTAACATAATTTCGCGACCACCATCGTCTTTGTGTTCCAGACAGACTAACATTAAATGCCTCAATGCGGATATTCTGCTATTGTTACATCCATACCTACGAGTCCAAATATTTAATCTGACCTCTAAGCTTTAATCTTAAGAAACCTGTAAGTTGTTTACATTTTGTGTTTACATTTTGTGTTTACCGTGAGTGTGACCGTTTGATATAAGGATATGTAACTCCATCTGAATTATTTCTACTTTCGTTTTGACAAGCTGCTACTCGGTGATCTCCCTTGACGATATACACGTGGAACTTATTGGGTTCCTGATGCATTTTTTTATGTTCATGTTTACTTTCTGCATCAAATATAAAATTGAATAAATAACTGATAACATAATTGTGCATTTTTAGTTTTTATTTCCAATCATAACCCTAGCGTTGCAGGGTCAAAACCAATGATAAACGTCGATGCATATTAATTGTAAGTTATTTGCTGAAAGTTACGTTCAGATTAACCAAAACTTCAAAGCTTAGCTTGATTTTAATTAGCTGCCGATGAGAAAAGAATTTTTGTAACGTACGGCTACATAAGACAAATACCAAATTCGTAACCCCTTTAATCACCATTAGCACCTTTCGTGGACCCGCGCAATTAATCGAAACTGGTCTTATTTAATTACTAATTGCGTAGACAACTTGTTAAAATCGGGATAATTACTAACAAACACCTATAATCTGATAATTGTCCGGCAAAAACAGACTTTAAGATACACCGCAGTGATTATCACGTAAAAGAAAATCTAACGGAGACCCCGTGTCAAAGAAATAAACAGACCCACAATAAACAATGTGTCACCGACATCAAATGTATTCTATTGTTCTAGGTGTCAATCGATGTTTTCGTCGTAAAGTTATGAGAAAACATTTTTATTGAATTTTATAACGGATATTCGGATCCCAATTTACTATTCGGATACTCGGAACGCGATACGAATATCCGGATATCCGGATATCCGTTGCCATCCTTACTTATTTTCCATCATAAACACATTACATTATGAAAACCATGTAACACTATCAGTTTCTACAAGTCTGTCAAACCATCAGTCCGGCAGATTTTCGTTGACTATCGAGAAGTCTGATAAAGTAAACAGAAAATTGAATGATGTTTCCATGGTCAGAGATCATATACTGTAAAATCATTTAATTTCGTTGGAACTTGAAATTCGTGGATTTTGCATTTCAGGTAATAAAACAAGGGTCAAAATTAGTGTTTGTTGGGATTAAAGTTTGTGGTTCAGGTAAACCACGAAATCCACAAAATTTAATCCCCCACGAAAATTAATGATTTTATAGTAATTTATATCACTGGTGATCACGGAAAACTAAATTTTCACTTGTGGTGTACTCAACACTGATTCTATAACACAAACTGTTTTATTGATGTATTTTAACATTAAGTTACATCATATGCGAGTATGTTAATTAGCGCTCATGAATATTCGTATGTTAATTACCTTTGTCCCAGGTTTGTTATTACTTGATGAGTCAAGATGGTGCAATCTGCAACCCTCTCATATAACTATTATGACTTTTTGAAATGCCTTGATGAATGTTGTATGACTTTGAGTTATCATTGAATTTGATTCTGAAGGGGTGATTTTGAACCAAGGGGGTTTCCTAAGAAATTCCAAAATCTATTTTTAGACTTTTTCGGTGCACCATTTATGAGACACTGACGCAGGCTGTGATTGATTTTTTGAAAGCAAATAAAAAATATTCAGGTATTGTGTAAATTCTGCAACAGGTGAGGGGGGGGGGGCACAGATGACAATTGTTGGATAAAGTGATAGTACATTACAACCTCTCCGTAGTGGCTCTGTAGCTCAGTACATTTCAACCTCTCAATAGTCACTGTGGCTCTGTAGCTCAGAGCAACCACTCTATTACAACACCTGCTAAATTTGTCTTGTCCGATATACTCTTCTAATGTGACCTCTGCAGAGCAACAACCTCTAAACTAGGGCAGATATTTTGTGAAGTTTCCGATGGTTGTTATTCTACAGAGGTTGGTTGTACTGTAATATGAAGCTTTACCAACCTTCAAAGTTTGCCAAATATTTATGATTACGTGGGTCATTAATTTAAAAACGTGCAGAGATTTAAAATGTTAGAATTTATTTGTCATGGCTGTGATTCGCTTGTTTGAAAATCACTCCTGCATGAAATACTCATTCACTATTCAACCAAAGTGTTGGCTTATTGTCCGCTATGGTTATGATTTGATAGGAAACTAAATAAAATAACTGTTATGTTATGTAAACGTTTCTCGTATGAATGGATTTATATACCGAAATTTGAAATTTGTTAAATTCACCTATCTTGTCACATATGTGTTCTGCCTGTATATATACTCCTGGAACGTTTGAGTCACAAGTCAGGTGATACTCGGCGCTGCTGGCAGAAACAGCACATTAGCTTAATTGACCCATTTCTTAAAACTTTCGTAAAGTGGGGCATGAGGGTTATTCTTGCAGTTACAGGATTGCACTCCTGGCATGTGGGTGCTAACGCATGCCACAGTGTTCATTGAAGCATAACAAGTAGTCTCTAGTACATCACAAGTAGTCTCTAGTACATTACATGTAGTCTCTAGTACATGACAAGTAGTCTCTAGTACATGACAAGTAGTCTCTAGTACATTTCAAGTAGTCTCTAGTACATGACAAGTAGTCTCTAGTACATTACAAGTAGTCTCTAGTACATTACAAGTAGTCTCTAGTACATTACAAGTAGTCTCTAGTACATTACAAGTAGTCTCTAGTACATGACAAGTAGTCTCTAGTACATGACAAGTAGTCTCTAGTACATTACAAGTAGTCTCTAGTACATGACAAGTAGTCTCTAGTACATTACAAGTAGTCTTTAGTACATTACAAGTAGTCTCTAGTACATTACAAGTAGTCTCTAGTACATGACAAGTAGTCTCTAGTACATTACAAGTAGTCTTTAGTACATTACAAGTAGTCTCTAGTACATGGCAAGTAGTCTCTAGTACATTACAAGTGGTCTCTATAGTACATTACAAGTAGTCTCTAGTACATTACAAGTAGTCTCTAGTACATTACAAGTAGTCTCTATAGTACATTACAAGTAGTCTCTATAGTACATTACAAGTAGTCTCTAGTACAGGACAAGTAGTCTCTAGTACATTACAAGTGGTCTCTAGTACATGACAAGTAGTCTCTAGTACATTACAAGTAGTCTCTAGTACATGACAAGTAGTCTCTAGTACATGACAAGTAGTCTCTAGTACATTACAAGTAGTCTCTAGTACATAACAAGTAGTTTCTAGTACATTACAAGTAGTCTCTAGTACATTACAAGTAGTCTCTAGTACATTACAAGTAGTCTGTAGTACATTACAAGTAGTCTCTATAGTACATTACAAGTAGTCTCTAGTACATTACAAGTAGTCTGTAGTACATTACAAGTAGTCTCTATAGTACATTACAAGAAGTCTCTAGTACATCACAAGTAGTCTCTAGTACATTACAAGTAGTCTCTAGTACATTACAAGTAGTCTCTATAGTACATTACAAGTAGTCTCTATAGTACATTACAAGTAGTCTCTAGTACATTACAAGTAGTCTCTAGTACATTACAAGTAGTCTCTAGTACATTACAAGTAGTCTCTAGTACATTACAAGTAGTCTCTAGAACATGACAATTAGTCTCTAGTACTTTACAAGTACATGAAAGTTGAATGTCTGATATAAGCAGTATAATAATATTACGCAAGCTATCAACAGTTATTCATTACACTTCTGGAAATATCACTGACAATCTTAATATCACTGACAATCTTGGGGTGGCAATTGTGTATGAAATGTCTATGACAGTTCGCTGGCTTAGAATGAGGTGGTCGTAAGTACAAAATCAATATTTTGAGAAAACAAGAAAAAAATGTCCAAAAGTAACTCTTTACTTATGGTTCCGATTTTCATAAAAATAGGCTCATAAGAAGTGCCTTGTGGTGCTGTTTTAAATATGTATCAGTCTTACAAGGTTGTAAGTAGCAAGTAGTTGATGACCTTCTCATTCTAAGTCAGCGAGTTGCTGGGGTGGTAATCTTGGTGTTCTTGTTAGAAATATCTTCAGTAATTGTGTGGTTTGTTCTCGTAGGAAGTAGGAAATGTTTTTGACAGTTGTGGTGTGACATTTGTGTAGGGTATTATCTTCACAAGTTGTTGGGTTTGTTCTTGTAGGCGACAATTTGTTATTGGAAATTACGTGTCATATTACTATTCATATAATTTCTATAAAATGCAAAATTAATTGTCTGAGAAAAGTTGTGGCTTACCATCTACACGAGTCCTATTAGTCAACCACTTGCAGAGCGTGTTTTCATTGGCTTATCGTGAAAGATGTTTGTTGAGAAAATGAAAATTTAAATTATTATAAAAGTTAAAGCAACCTTGAGATCAGCTCAAAGACATCTCAGGTTACAGTATGTTTAAAGTTAAATGATTTCGTTATAAACATAAGCTCGTCCATCAGGTAAATTACGTTTATCTTGGTTTAACTGGATACCTGAGTTAACGGTATGATTTTCTGTTATGATTTTGAATGGGATAGTTCCCTCATTAGTATAACTTACTGAATCGACAGTACCCTCAATGCCGTTAAATTTTCACTGTTTAATCGATTATCTGGACGGCATAAGCAATAGCAAAGCATCTTTGAGCGTTTACTCAATCTCACAAATCTGGATTAGACTATTAAATCAATTATATTCAATCTGGATTGTTTAATAAATTACATAAATCTGGACTGTTAACTTCAAATAACAAAACACCTTGAATGTTCTGTCCATTCAAGATAAATGAGAACGGTTATAAACATTAGCTTATCTGTCAGGTTAATTATGTTTATCTAGGTTTAACTGAGTGTACCTAAGCCAACGGTAGTCTCTGCTATTCTTTCAAATGGGATAGTTCCCTCATTTGTATAAGTATAACTTATTGAATCGACAGTAACACATATTTTCTCTCTATTTTCAGGTCATCTACATTTTCTTCATGATTTGATATGAGACGTTTAGATGAAGACAGTATTAACAATGAGGGTATAACGGCCGAACATATTGGCGGGCATACGAATAACCCGCCACCGCAAAGCATGATGGGAGGACAGGGCCATGAAGGTCACATGACCGAGTCGGGCCTGGAACCGGCCGCTGCATCCATATCAATCAACGTCTCGTTGTCCATTTCTGAGGAGAACTTGAGTACCAGAGGGAACCAGCATATACAGTCGGTAGAGTCGGTTATCCGAAGTCGGCAAAATTTCGGCAATACATTAAGCGTTGGTACCAAAATGATCCCACAAGCGAAGAGTTTCGAAAGTGCCTTATCCAACGAAGGGCAGCGCCAGGGGACTGATCATGCCAAAGAGTTTTTTGCGAATACTGCGCACAGTTTTGAAAGCACTCTGCCAAGGTACGAGAGCTTTGACGAGGCTTTGAACAATCAAACTAGTAGTCTATTTTTAGAACCAAAGGTTCCGGAAAAACCCGGGCTAAGTGCAAATAAATCAAAATATCAGTCAACCGAGTCGTGTAACACTTTAGATATCCCGATTAACTTAGATCGTCGGAGGCATAGTTTTGGCGGGAACGAGGAGAGGCTAGAAGCAGGAATATTTACCATGCGACATTCTAGCTCCGGTGAGGAACCTCGTCGAGTATTACGCAAACAGATCGCCATTGACGTGGAAGAGCCGACGCGATCAGATTCGGGGAAGTTATCACCACGTGCACCATCTATCACCGCCGAAGAAGAAAGGCGTGTCCTATCACATTATAACATTGACACATTTTCATCGAGTCGACAAATTTCTCAACATCAGCATGTTACTGTCATCAGAACGCCACCTGGTGGTGTGGTCAAGGGAAGTCACTTCATGCACAGCGATCGGGATCGTCGGTTAGCGCAGGAAAGTCGTAGTTACCCGGACATAAGTAGCCTCGATGTACAGTTTAAACCTAAAATCAACATCATATCAAACGATTCCAATGCCCTACCTTTCACTGGATCTCAGTACTTAGAACCTCGGAGTAGTTTACGTGTACAGCGGGGGTTTTCGAGTGGCTCCGAAGACTCGCCTAGTGCCAGCAGCCGGGAACCATCACCTTACAGAAAGGAGTCAGTACGGGCTGTATCCCCGTACAGTAAAGAACGATACAAACTTTCAGCACCGACGCCGGTTATAAAAACACAAGTGAAAAAAGAAGCGTCGGAAATCGGATATGAACTTACTAAGCAGAGCTCGTCAGGGTCGTCGGACGCCGGTTCGAGCTCTGGAGCAACATTCCCGGAATATTGTGCTAATATTGTTATAACTAGCGAAACTGGTGAAAGTATTAAGTGTAAAACTGAAGACGTTGATATACTGAACATACCAGAGGGGATGCACCGTCGACACGTGCATCCTGGCAACTTTAAGAAGCATTTACACGCGAGATATTTAAAGAGTTTACGTAGTCATTATTCATCGTCATCGACGGATACGTCACAGGAATATCTATCACAGGACAGATCTGATTCATTCAACAGATCTGCAGACTCTTTTAATCGTTCATCTGATGTGTTCGAAAGTACGGAAAACGATAGTAAGGACAGTTATTTAAAACCAGGGTACGGTCATCGTAGCGGAAGTTCCGAGAAAAGTGACGACGACATTCAGATGGGGTCGGTAATCAAATCGCCGCCAAGGACTTGTATATCATCGCCGTCACCAGACCAACAGCCATTAGATCTGTCACAAGGTTTAATGGATAGCGGCTACCAGGAGAAATCTGAGCGGTCGAGTTCGAGCCCTCCTGGAGCCATGGATAGTCATTCACCAGTGATTGAGGCGCCCATTCCTCAGCCAGTACGGCTCAGTCCTCACGGTCTGGCGGCCAGATCTCATCTAGGTCACCACGCCCACAGTGACCCAGATTTGCTCAGTCCGTCGATGATACGAGCCAGTTCTCCGTCTGTGTTCCAGAGGTCTCCACATCTTCAACCACACGTCGTTCAGACTCCACAATCTCCGCTGTGTTCCGTGCCGGAAGGAGATCGAATATTCCACTTCAACTTTCCGCCATTTGAAGGGGCTCATATACATTCTGACCCTGAGAATTTTGGTACCCCTAGTCCTATGTCACCAGGTCTGCATTTTACATTTCCGCCGCGTGCAGCTATCATGAATACTGCCAATGAAGTTAACAGATTGGCGGTATCGCCACGTGCGTATTATCCCACTCAGACGTTACCCATGCATACGGCCCCACATCGTGCCCATTCTGTGACTTACACTGGTGACGGCACGTTGAATGATTCGAGACGGACATTTTCCGATTCTGATGCATATTTGTGCCCGGTGTGCGGTCAAGTGTTCCCTTCGTATGACAACCTAGCAAAACACATGGCCAAACATTTGCCTACAGAGACCGTTCGAACTAGTGATAATAATAAGATACATTACTGTAAAGTCTGTAACCGGTCGTTCTCACGGAGCGATATGTTGACACGACACATGCGCCTTCATACGGGCCTCAAACCATACGAGTGTACCGACTGCGGACAAGTATTTAGCCGAAGTGACCACCTTAATACCCACAAACGAACGCACACAGGAGAAAAGCCTTATCGATGTCCTCAATGTCCGTATGCAGCGTGTCGGCGCGACATGATCACCCGTCATATGAGAACACATAACAAACGATCAGCAAAACGTGGGAAATATCTCAGCGTACCGGAACGCGAAAGTCACGAGGTTCGTAAGAGCAGTTTGAGTAGTACGGACACTACATCGAGCCAGGAATTGTTGAGAACTTTCTCCGCGTCTTCTGGCGATAGTTTGGATCTCGATGTGGGGTCGTCACATTCACAATCAAAAAAATTACTGAACAAATCACCATTAGTTAGCATGGATAGTGCAGAAATGGACTTTAGTCACACGAAATCTCCTCTCTGGTCCGGTGCCAGTACGGAGAGCGGTGTGTTTGAGGACCAAAGTCAAGGTCAAAATAAAGGTCATTTACTTAAACAATCTAGGTCATTTGAAGTAGGTCAAGTGAAAAGTTCACTAAGTCAATTAAAGAATCCAATGATATCTCAGTCAAGGTCGTTTGAGAGTCGAACGGAATCAAAGAAATTCCTGTCGGCTCAGCATTTCCGTCAGATGAGAAACCTGTCATCGACCAGTTTTGAAAGTTTTGAATCACACGATGATATTTTATCGAGGACGGATTCCATTGCGGAGGATTCAATATCAGAATTTGATCAATCGCCGGGGGATGGTTCTTCATCGATGCCGATAGAACCTGAAACAATGGAGAAGTGTTCGCTGGCGGAAAGGACAGGCGATAGTTGATTATTTTTTTAATTTTAGTCATTTATTATTACATCACTTTAATGTCATTACACAATCATGTTTAGAGCTGACGGCTGGATGAAAATTGTTATTGTTGGAGAGAAATTTTAGATACCAAAAAAAATTTAATTCGTCAGAATTTTTGTTTATGAATACAACCAGTTGTTTTTGAGTTAATATTGAGAAACCAGAATTTAGAAATAGCTCATTTGCATGGGTATTAATTGAATTTTGTGAATTTTGAAAAAATGTAATTTTTGTGTTGTTATAATTCCGTGGACTGCAAAAAAAGGTAGCCATTTGGTAGGGACACTCAACTTTTTGGGGGATGAATTAGTTGTTGGGAATAGAAATTGCAGTAGAGTTTAACCACAAAATCAATAAAAATTTACCCCCCATGACGAATAACAATTTAATTACAAACCATCTGATTGCTGCTTTGTTTATAGATGCACTTTGATATAATTGGGCACATAATTAATGGTAAATTGTAGAAATTAATTGCTTTGTGGTTACTGTGGATAATTATTATCAATTAGTTTACTGTTTCTGTTGAAAAAAGTTTGTTGAAGTAGGCCTACATGGAAAAAACTCAAAGAGGACTAATTGTTTGAAAGCATATTTGTTAAGTGCTACTTTTTTTTGGATATTTAATTTCAATGATTATGGTCCATGTTAGGGGGTCTAGAATTAACAATTTTGAAAATGAATTTTTATAATTTTGACCCAACAAAATGAAGATATACCCTGTGTTTCTTGTTATAAGGAATTTCAGAGGTTGTTGAATTTCATGAAAATCAACGAAAATGTATCCTTTAAGTACTAATTATTGTAATGCAATATTAACTGCAGATAATAAATTAAGAGCAGAGATAATTTAACTAGAAATTCAAATAATAATTTTTTTAAATTTTGATTTTACAAAATCATTTAATTCGTACAAATGTTGATTATTTCATTAAAATATTAAACTGCAGACTCAAGAGCATAGAAAACCAAGAATTAACTAGATTTTTCGAAAAATTGTTTGAAATTCTAAATGTTTGATTTTTTTGAAAAAAATGTAGTTTTTGCACAGAGTGTATAGACGTAGCGTAATGAGTTAGTGGTATACTAGTGGACGTGTTCTCTCGGTCGTTGTCGACGTCATTGTTGTATCTCATGTTTGATAAATATTTGTTTTCGACGTTTTCAACGTTAATGTCTTTCATCATTAATATATTTATTTTCGATACATTATGTTACTAGGTGTAAATTGTTTAGGATTTTTTACAAATTTTCATTTATTTTCATTTTTTCATAGATTTTTTCAGTCATTTTTATTTCATCTTTTAAATTTTTCTGGTATTTTTTTTAATGATTTTATATTTTTAAAAATCTCAAAGAAAATTTATAGTCAAATTTAAAATATTTTTTTCCAATTTAGTCAAAGAAAACAATCAGTTGATGCCATATACATTCATTGTTTAGATATTACTATTAGTCAAAATTGAATAATAAACCTTTTAAGACTAAAGCACACACAATTTGACGTGATCTGTGATCTTCTATTAGCATAATTTAACAGTCGATTTATTGTCTGTATTTATAACCCCATTTGTGTGTTTTCATAAACATGGAGTTTCAAAAAGTTGCTAATCGTGTAATATATAAACACGAATCTATAAGATTGTGTCAAATACGACAGTAAAGCTTGTACACATCGGGCCCGATCTCCCTAAACATCTCAATTTTGAGATCTCAATTTTGAGATAAACCTCATCTCAAATATTGCCATGTATCATTTGGATAATTGCCAAGGGAGGACGGACTCAAAATAAGCATAAAAATAGCAAATGCAATTATTTGTTTATTCAAGTAATTTTTAATGAGTTCTAACTTCAGATTTATTACAAATTCAGATTCGGATTTGGACAAAATCTTAATTTAAGATGAGATATCTTGCTATGTGAGATCGGGGCCAGTAGTATTCTCATTGTAAGAGAACACAGGCTGAAATTGTACTATAAACAAGAGACCATCTGTTGAATTATGCTAATTGAAGGGCCAAGGACCTTGTTAATTTGTGCGACATACATAACAAGTCTAGGACGAGAATGGATAGCAAAGCAAACCAAATTGTTTTAAATCAACAATTTTTGTGTAATGTTAGTCAGTGTCATTGATTCCTATTTAAAATACAGGGTGGTCATACCACATGACATATTGGCTAAGTCTGCAAGTAAAAGTATGTCAATAAAGAGTTAAAAACAGCCGTATTTAACTTATCCATGCAGTTGAGTCCCTTTTGGGATAAAACTTTGATCTGTTTCTGAAAAATATTGAATGGCATGGGTGCTGATCATTCTCAGCTTGAGCGTCAAACGTGTCTCGTTAAAATCGGCCAAAGAATAAAATGCTTACCGTTGTTTTAAACTTAATGTTGACATATTTTTACTTGCTGTCTTAGCCAAAAACATCATGTGGTATGTTTAGCCTGACATCGTATCATTTCATCTTGGTTTCATGATTTGTTTCAGTTTTATATAGATATATTATATATATATACACAAAACCCATTAAGGCCAAATGTAAAATATTGTTGGTTTCATGTGAACGTTATCCAATGAGGTTAATTTGACATTATTGACAGAAATAAAGTAATTGATTTTATGATACATTATAAATGCCCTTTTTCGATTGTGCACCAGACAAAATATACTAAATAAAATTTACACCCTTTTTGCTGTGTATAATTTCATACTAAGATGATAAGATGCATAAATACCAAAGACAGGTGCAGGAACGAAGTATATCAAATACTTGGGTAACATTTTCATGGAATGCAATATTTTTACGATGGCCGAATATATCATTGATATCATTCTATACATGTATTGTTGAAAGGGAACTGTTTGGTAAACCACCAGTACTCCCGCATGCTTGAATGTGCACGAATTTTGATTGTATATGCATAATAATAATAATAATAATAATAATTATTATTATAAGATCAGTAACTATTTGTAAATCACAAATCACATTAAACTGAGACTTTTTAGACTTGAACCAGGGGTGTGGAATTCAAGTGTCCGACTTGCCCGACTTGGGCTTATTGAGCTGCGGGCAAGTGGATTTTTCCTTCAAGCTTGACCATGGGCAAGTGCAAAATTAACATAAGAAAATATTATTTTGACAAAATGTATTGTTGAAACTGAAATTTTGTAGCATTTTGTGTTCTCCTGGGCAAGTAGATTCAGTCTTCGGGCATGTGGAATTTTCAGTCCAACTTGCCCTTGGGCAAGTGAAAAATTTGAGGATTTCCACTCCCCTGACTTGAACTATGTTTGAAGACTAAGGGTCTCAGTTTAATGTGGTCAGAAAATAAAACAATAACTAGACTAAGAGTTTAAACAATATACATTTGATACTGTTAGAAGGGTTTTTTAAAAGGGGCAGCAGGGGCTGAATATTTAGGGTCAAGGTGAACATTGAAATTAGTTTGGTTTTTAAAATAAACCATTTTATAGTAAGGTCAAATTATTATCTAAAGCTTACTGGCTCTTAAGGCAGAATTCTGAGGGGTAAAAACTTAGAAGTGCCCTTTTCGAAAACTCAGGATTTTAATGCCAATTTAAGGGTCATTAATGCACCTTTAACTTATTAACAAAATGTATTGGCCCCTACATGCAATATGAAAACAGTAAATGATTAAATTGAATTTTAATGGTACTTTACTTCAGATCATGTTGGTTTTTTTAAAAATGTGCAAACAAACACCTTTTAAGGTCAGCCTAATGCATTTGACTATATGATATATGTTTTTACTGTATGTTTCGCCTTTTTGTAATAATTTTCTTGTGTATCAACTTTCAAGGTGTTCACATTTTATGTTAACTCAGTGTAAGGGAGACAATTATGTATGTTATTCATTGTAGACAATGAACTCGATTACTTCCCTTGAATATTTGGGACCAGTCATTTATTAATATGTATATTTAGTATTTGTTCTTTTTTTGTGATCAATATAATTGATGTATTTGCTATATATTATGAATATTATTATGAATATTATAATGAAAATTATAATGAATATTTAAAATAATCAAAGTCAGATAAAATGATGTTTTTATTTATGCTGCGATTTCTGTAATGTTTTTACCCTTGGCATAGATTCGGAGCCTGTGTTTAATTATTATAAGAGTACTTTACTTGGCATACAGAAATGGTAGGATACAGATTTTCAGTTATGTAAACTCGTTAGATGTTTGCTTGTTGTTATAATAAAGTTATTCCAAAGTGGAGGATGAAGAATTCTGGCTATGAAATAATTCCATATGTTTCTCCAAGATTTCTCCCTCGTAGACATATTGTTATTCTTCAGTAGTTTGTTCAAATCCTAGATGTCTTTGGTTTGTTTCGTAGCTAAATATAACTTATGTAGGCCATTGGATTACAGTTGTCCTAAAATACCGTAGTTTGAATTCAAGTGACTCTTAAATCATGCATTTTCTTTAGGAATTAAATTGTGTGGGTTTTGATTATTTAGAAAAAGATATTATTGTGTATGGTTGTCAATAAGTGGTTCATTTAATAAGGAAGTAACTGCAATTTTTGCAATATAATCTTGGGGATTGGATTTTTGTGGTCAAGTTTATTGAGGAAACTGAAAGAAAATATAATATTATCCTCCAACAAATAAATAATTAAATAATATGGAGCTGACAACAAAAATTTGCATTATACTCAGGAGACCCGTCCTCAGGCAGGGGCAGACCCTTTCCTACACCCCTCCCCCACCCTTGCAATATACAGAATCTAAAGTTCACAGACAAACTCAGATGCTTAGCAACATTAAAAACTGCATGACCTAAGAATACTGAAATAACCGTAAAAACAGAAAAAAAATTCTGCCCCTTTTATCTAAGATTACCATGGAATTAAGTTACAGACCTGAGACATGAGATGACATTTCGTTCCTTTAGTGCAAAAAGGTTTTATCTCGCTTTATACTTTATAGAGAGATACAACCATGTTGCGCATAAGGACAATATTTAAACTCAAAGTCTGATATTGAATTTAGTGTTTACAGTCGGCTCTGACTGAAATAGCTGAAGATATGTAAGTCAATCTATCAACATTTAAAATAACTAAACAATGTCTATGAGTAGGCTTAACATATGAACCAGTCAGTGTTTTTGATTTTAGCACTGACAGAAATAGTTGACGTTATTTAAATAAAGCTTTTCAACATACGAATATGTTTCATTTCATAAAGTCAAAAACAAAGATTGTCTATTATCAGCTATTTATTTGATTTTTGAACTTTGGAAAGTTAAGCTTATAATCTTAAGGCTTATAGTGACCTAAAATAATATTGTGTTCATGAAGGGAAACATTGTTCACATCAGTTAGTGTAGGATTTAAAAGCGAGACAATTTACCATGCAACTTCCTCAAAATGTCGGAACTACATTCAAATGGAAAGGTTATATTCCGTACTGTAGCTTCTTTGAGCGTATCAACATCAAGACATCAGAAATTTGCTATGGTCATCTTAAAATAACAGATATTTAAATAAAACTGAAACTAACTCCTATATTATTTTTGTTATTGGACTACTTTAACACTTCTTCATCACGCAAATTATGATCCCCATTTATAGGCAATGCCTCAAAGTTCATATTGACAACAACAGGTAAAGTTCGATTTCGAGCTTTGAGCCGGGACTGCACTTTTAAAGTTTAATCCATTCGCTGATAAACTGTAAATCAATAAATTACACACAGACCCGCCCAAATAGACTCGTCTCAAAGTTCATGGCTCAGGGTTCAAAATTGAACTATAGTGATGACATCAATGCAATAACAGAGCAATCGTAGAAAATATTCATCAGAATAAGTTGTATACCTAAATTCATAAGTGCAGAGTTGCGGTGCTTGACAAAGGAAATATTTCTTCTAGCCAATTAAATGTTAGGCAAAGCTGAGTTTGTAAGAATTCATAAAATCTAATTGGCCGTGATCAGTTGAGGAGTAACAGGTTTTGGTTGGCTTTCTCTAGTTAGGACGAAGGACTGTTGAATAATACTTAAAGGCTGTGTAGGTGCTTAACCTGTTAACCACCTCTGTCATGGCAACACTTTCGGACATTTGTGAATGTCACTTCTAGCTTCAGGGGTTCTATACAATACTGGAATAATCATAAATTTGGATTGGCTGCATTGGCAAGAATGATTGTTTCTGCACAAAATAAAAATTTCTTGATGAAAAATTCAAAGGATTGACAAAGTTATGGTTATTTGAAGTTCTGTTATGAGAATTTTAACATTAAAAAAGGTATGGAACCTAGTTTAGATGAAGCGATGTGTTTTAAATGACATCCAAATCAGACTTGTGACTCGTTTCCTGGATTGGGTGTTATTCTTCAATAGAGCTCCTGTAGCTTTGTAGTTGCCCCCGGAGTCCCTGACCACCTGGTTGCTACGGTAATAGTGTTCCATCTATTGGTTGCTACCGTTACACAGGCTGTCTATCTATGAGTTAGTTACCAGTACTACTGTTTCAGAATCTGATTAATATTGTCCCCCTGTTGCTATAGTGCTTATTATATCCATATCAATTGAATCTCTGTCATAAAATGCTTGTTTTTCGTTAATTTGTCACTCTGTGTAGCCAAGGAGCTTGTTTGAGCTTATTGACATCAAGATATCAAAAATATTAAATAAATGTTTATTGTATTTCTAAGAAAAGTAAACAATAATTTTATTTCCCCACTGCACCGATAAAGGGCCAAATTATAATTAAGGATCAATTCATTAATCCCTTAACTATTTGAATGTCAATCTCTGTCATATTGTATGGTGGCCCTAAAGGGATTTCTTGACCCCTTTTACAATGTGATCATTTATCTTTGATTTTAATGAAACGTTATTTCATTACATTGAGCTTACAGTTTTAACTGGAATAATGTTGATTTCATTTTTAAATCTTTAACACCTGAAAAATCAATTTAAATTTCAAAATATCAACTCATTATCTTAATCTGTCTCGAGAAATTGTTCAATTATTTCGTGAAATTAAACTCCATTTGCAAGTGCCTTAAAAATGACAGTATTAATTTAATTAAAAAATAGGAAAACATTTTATTTACTTTCAAATTGCAAGAGTTCTGGCCCCATGTGGAAGACTCACACTTTGTCTAAAAAACCCGACAATTTATTTTAATGTTAAGGCTGTTGCAAAAATGAATATTTTTATCCTGGCAACTCTTGCAAATGTTTCTTTTGTTTGAAAGTATGACACCATTAGTTAATTATAATAATTGTACATGTTGATGGCTTAAAATGAGAAGGTCGTAACTACTACTTACGACCTTATAAGATTCATGCATATTTGAAATCTACTTCACAATGCGCTTCTTATGAGCCTTTTTTCATGAAAATTGGAAATTGTCATGTTGGCCAAAATGAAGTTTTAAAAACTTGTTTTTTCATTGGTAAAGAATAAATTACAGTCAGTTTTCTCTTGTTTTCTCAATACATGTATATCGATTTTGTAGTTACGACCTTCTTATTCTAAGCCAGCGATGTATTCAATGAACGAAAATGTTCATTGAAGTTAAAAGTCAGATGAAAGCATTTTAATTGACAGGAATAAAATAGTCATATACACAGATTTTTTATTGAAACAAAGTTGAAAGTTACAAATGCAACTTTTTGATAACAGTGATTTTGATTGGTTAAGAGCATGATTAGGTTAGTAAGCTGACTTCTTATTGGTCGAAATATCAAGTTTAAAAAAGTAATGAAAAATTTGACAGGGGAGGCAGGCCCCTAAAACAACAGAGCACAATAAACAGAAATAACACGGACCGCGTCACATGAAACAATGCCCTTTAACAATGTTGTGGGGCTTCATTTTAAATTCGTATTTTTTACCGAAAAAAAATAATTTTAAAAATAATTCTATTTTTAGATTTGTACAGTACAATTTTATATATTCATATACAGATGATGCTTGTTGTTGTTGTTGTTGTCATTATTGTATATTGTAGAATGTTTCCCAGAGTATGAGTACCATAGTACATTGTTGGGTTAAATATTTGGCGATAAAAAAATCTTGTTTGTTAAAAGTATTATAATTCTTGTTACAGTGTTTGTTACGTTTTGTTGATTGTTTGCCTCGTTTTTTTTTTTTTATATGTTTTAGTTAATGATGCAAAGCAGTTATAGTACTTCAAGTCATTTCTCTTTGGTGCATTCAATGAGCAAGTATGGTGGAATAATTATTTTTCACAAAGTCAAAATTTTGCAAATTTGTTTGAAAATTTTGTAAATTTTTAGAACATTGTGCAAATTTTTAGAAAATTTTGCAAATTTGTTATCCTGAAATACTGTTTCTGTAAGTCTGAAGCTAAACATTATGTTATAGCCAAATCCGAAATAAATAAATTTTGACTTAACCATAGTTGGGGATGTTAATGGTTGGCAATTTGAAACTTCTGAACAAATTGCCCTCTGTGTTTAACGGTTGTTATTTAAGGTCACAAGCAACCATTTTTGCAAACTTATTTAAGTTGCAAAAGTATAGCAAAAATTTATCCCCGGCGAAAAATTATGGTTTTGCAGTATGTTAGATTGATGAACTTCTTTTATTGTTTCTTAAAGTGAGTTTAAATCTTACAGTGAGTGAACATCATAATCTAAGGTGTCTATTTCCATTGTCTGTCCTTGGAATAGAAAAGCATTGAACTAGGTTTTATAAATGTTTTGATCTTAAATTTGAATGTTTATTAGAATACTAAAACATAATTAAGTACTATTTAAACTACCCCCTCCCATTGCAAACAGTGCTTATAGGGTTGTACCCCTTTTAAAGCAATACTTATTTTAATTACCCCCCCCCCCCCTTTAATTTGCTAACAGTGCTAAATATAGTTGTGCCCCTTTACATAACCATAAGATTAAGTGCTTGTCTAGAGTTATTTCCCTTGTAGTAATGGATATGTTTAGCAAACCATTAGTTTGGTCTTTCAGCTGCTTTTCTGTTCAGTACAAGTGTTAAAAAATAGTAGCAGTAGTCTCCCTTGCAGTATCAAAAAAAAAAATTTCAGTGGAGTTGTGTCCCGTCGGTTGGTTCTCAGTGGAGTTGTCTCCCTTTGATTAGTTCTCAGTGGAGTTGTCTCCCTTTGATTAGTTATCAGTGGAGTTGTCTCCCTTTGATTAGTTCTCAGTGAAGTTGTTCTCCTTTGAATAGTTATCAAGGGAGTTGTCTCCCTTTGATTATTTCTTAGTGGAGTTGTCTCCCTTTGGTTAGTTCTCAGTGGAGTTGTCTCCCTTTGAATAGTTCTCAGCGGAGTTGTCTCCCTTTGGTTAGTTCTCAGTGGAGTTGTTTCCCTTTGATTAGTTCTCAGTGGAGTTGTCTCCCTTTGGTTAGTTCTCAGTGGAGTTGTCTCCCTTTGATTAGTTCTCATTGGAGTTGTCTCCCTTTGATTATATATATGTGGAGTTGCTTCCCTTTGGTTAGTTCACAGCAGAGTTCTTTCCCCTTATCTTTTTTTTAAAATGATAATCACAGATTTTAAGGAATCTGGTTTATATCTAGTCTTTTTTCTACACTTAATTATTACTCTCTGGGAAACAATACAATAATTGATCCAATAGAATATTTTTTAACAAATTTATTTTTAAATTACCTCCCTTTTCATAATACATAACCATGGTGATTTAAGAAAATAATTGCTCCTTGTGATTTTGGAATTATTGTCATGACAACCTTAATAACTGTCCCTTACTGTTTTTGATGATGAAATTTTATCCTGGGCATGCTTGTATGTGAATTATATATAAAATTCTGATTTTTTATATGATTCCGAGATATATACATGTACAAGTATTTTTTCTTTTTTATTGTTTTTTTGACAAAAAATATCATCTTTTCATCGTTGGTATCATGTTCTTTTTAAACAAAAATCCATACATACATTTGATTTTTATATTTTACATGTTTTCTTGTAAAATTGAGTCATTTTACTTTTTATACGACTTGTGTGCCTAATTGTTTTTGATATCTTATCCCTGAAAACTGCTTTTGAAATGCACAAGCATCGATATGTTGTATCCATTTGAGATGTGTAGTTTATTAAAAACACCAAAATCTGTGGTCCTCTCACATGACGACCTTGTGTACTTACTACAAGTAGTTTAAATATTCTGGTATTTCCGTAAAACTTGCACTTAATTTTGTATTGAAACAGGGTGATAAAATATGTGTAAACTGTCTGCTTATCTGTATTAGGAAAAACTGAATAAGAAAAACTCTGCTAGGAAACTGTGAATTAGAAAAACTCTGAATTACCTCAGACTACGGGAAAATCCTTCTGAATAACAAAAACAATCAGAAAAAAATGAATAAGTCTGAATAAGGAATGCGATTTCTCAGTAATTGGAATAAGTATATTCAATGAATTAGGAACATACTCTATCACAATGGAGAAATATCTGGATTAATTGAGGGAAATGCAAATTATACTGTAGACATTTTCTGAATTTGGAAAAAGCATCTGGAACGAGGGGAAATCTTAGTATTGAGTGTGACTTTGAAAATAAAAATAATGTTCTTATTTTGGGCCAGTTTAATGTTAAAAGCTCATCATATCAGCCTGAATGCTTAAGAATTAGCTACACCTTAAAGATCTTGACCTATAGTAGTTCAACCAGCTCATTTTTCATCTGAAATATAGTCAGGAGACTTGTCTAACAACTGATTTTTTAGGATGTCTTGACCTAGTTGATCAAGTTTTGATTTTTTTTATAATATTTTATCATCCTGTTTCAACCACTGCATTGCTCACATGACCTTTACCTTTCGGACATGTGGCAATAAATCTGGTCTGATCACATGATCAGCATTTGGTCATGTGATGATAAATTTGGTCTGATCATGTGATCAGCGTTTGGTCATGTGACTCTTGGAAGGTTTTTTAAGTCATCGCAGGTCATGGTTCAGTGAGCACATTTTTGTCCGTCACATGATCATGTTTGTCTAGATAACTATGACAACATGGTCATGTGACATCACATGATCACATGACCTTATTCAGTCACATGACCTTATTCAGTCACATGACTAGATCACATGACCAAATGTGTGAACATGTGACCCGGGTATTTTAGTGCATCATAGTATTGTTCTGGTAACCTCAGTGATGTCAGAAAAATGATTAACTTGAAAAAATAAAAATAAAAAATATGACTTTGTATTTATTTATATATTTTACCATTCAAGGATCAGTCTCGTTCAACAAGCATATTTTTCGTCCGAAACATAGTGTGGGAACTTGACTTACCTCTCATGTATGAGAATATTCAAATATATGACTTTGTCTATATTTAAATCTTTTACCATCAAAACAAAAAAATATGACTATTTCGTCTTTATTTATACTTTGAACTTCAAAGCAAAAAGATGGTAACATATTGGACCAGGAAGGCAGCATTCAACAGAATCAACTGCTGCCTTGATAGCCATGTGTTTGAGTGTTCTCTTTGAGTACAGAAAATGGGAGTCCTAAGTTGGTTCCCAGGTTGCGTCATACTGGAGATGTAATCAAAATGGTACCAGCGATCTTCGTGCTCTGCAAGAAAGGAAAATGACTTTTCTTCTCCCATACACTCATGGCGACGGGTAACATCAGGAATGAGGTGTCGAAAGTGATAACCAGTAATATAAGTTTGAAAAACTTGTCTCAAAATCGACATAAAAAAAATAACAGAAACAGCACAGCTCAAAATTCACAAAAATCACTAAAAAGAAACATGCTGTACCAAAGTAGGGGATGTCACCCTCAGGTTTTCATAACATATATCCAATGCATTATATTTGCTGAACTCCTGGCCTCTCTCAAGCAGAAATCTCAACTCAAATTGAGATTTTGCTAAAATCGGTGTCAAAATTATAGATAAATATGAAGTTCCAGCTTTTGAAATGATGCTGTAGTAAACTCAGAAATGTAATTTCTGTATAGTGATTCTAATTTCCAGTCGAGCCTTGTATTGAAATTATCAGATGCCAATATTTGAGTTAAGATCTTTCTCAGATTGAGTTGCTTCAGGAGGTCAGGGCCAGTTTTCAAGGGTCAAAGGAGCTGTCTTATCATGGATGTTTAACTGTATTAACTTTAGCGTGTATTGCACAATCAGAGGTGTGAATTGACAAAGGCCAACTCGATGGCTTAGAACAAGAAGGTCGTAACTACAAAATCAATGTATAATTTACTCTTTACCTATGGGAAAACACGTTTTTAAGACTTCATTTTGGTCAACATGACAATTTCTGATTTTCATGAAAATATGCTCATAAGAAGCGTCTTGTGTTGCTTATTCTAAATATGTATGAATCTTTAAAGGTCGTAAGTGGCACTTACTTTTTAATTCTAAGCCATCGAACTGTACACAGAGATCACTTACAAAAACATGCAAGAAAATCGCCATTTAATCTTTTATCTCATACTTAAAATCATTTCATTTCGATGTGACAAAAAAATTGAGGTATAATAAAAAGACCATTTCAATGGATTAATTCGTTGATTTTGCATTTCATGTAATCAATACAACGGTAAAAATTATTTTTTGATTGGATTTGATTTCATAGTTGAAGGTGAACCACGAAATCCACGAAATTTAATCCCCACAAAAATTACTTACTCTACAGTAGGCCCTATATAAAATTAAAAAGAGATAAGTTTTTAGTCTAATGTACTTTCAGACATTGGTACACCCTGAGTCTATGGTATATGATACTTAACCTCTTACCAAAGACCACCTTTCAATAAAGACCATTTTTCTGTTCTCATTGGTGGCCTTTGTGGACAGGTTTCAAATTTTGATTGTTTTAGAGTGCTCTTAAAGTAGGCAACAGAATAAGGAGTGTCAGTCTGTTATTTTTGGACATAGCTTTATCAATTAGAACAATGATAAGGCTGTCCTTCAAAGTGAAATAAGTTCAAAGTCTTTGAAATTAAGACATAGTTTAGACAACATGTGGAAATTCGCTGTGTGTATTCTGTTGAGTGCCATTGTGGGTTAGTATGTTTTCTTTTAATTTATATTGTGTTAATAAAGGTTGGACAAAAAATATTAAGTACAATGGTTGCTGATTCACAGGAACCTGGTGTGTTTATATGAATGGCACATAAACACTATCCAAGGCCCTGTGTCTCTAAAGGTGCTTGTCAGTAACATCTTGATGTCTTTTACATAAAAATATCCGGTCCCTGCGGTTGATTTTATTGAAATGCACACAAAATACATACATATGTGCTTGGTATCAACTGTCGTACAGTAATGATATGCCCTAGTCACTTATCAATAGCTCCGGTTACTCGAGGAACACATGAGTATCATGGACTTGACAAAGCATATGAAAAGATGGTCCAAGTGTAGCCTTAAAAGCTTAAAGGAACTTTGAAAAGTCACAAGGTATGTCTACCCTTAAATGAAAAGATGGTCCATGGGCTACATATTGGAGCTGTCTCTTTTTGTTGCTTCCAATGGACAAAGGGAGGTAACTCGTAAAGTAGACAATTCTATGTTGTACATGTATATATTAAAGTGAACATTGAAACTAAAAAACAAGATGCAAACATTTTGAGATTGATCAACTGTTTTGAACAGATGTTATATAAAACATTGTCATGAAAATGGTGGATATATTTGTTATATAGAGGTTGTTGCTCAACACTCAACTGAGGCTGAAGGGTCGCTCCGCTCCAGAGAGGTCATACTGAAAATATCTTGATCTAAATTTTGCATTGTAGTCTCAGTGATCGGTCAGTTGTTGACACCAATGATGGTATGTGAGATGGAACAGATGAAGTTACAAAATATAACAAATGGCTTGTCGTTTGATCATCCCAAGATGGTGGAGATCAGGGACTATTGTTACAAACATGCGTAAGTATGTCATGTGACCAATGATGTGCAGTTGTCTATACACTGGTGTCTAAACAGTTTCTTACACTTGTGTATGCACCTATCAATATTTTGCCCCAGGGGGACTGACGGACAAACCAAGAAGAAATAGAACCCGTGAGAGTAAAGCTTCAAATGTTGTAATCATCACATTTTGATACGCTTGGTACATCAAATGTCCTGGCCATCTTTAAATGTTTTTTCAGGACCTAAAACTCAGCCATTTCTCTGGACCTGGATTCACATGGTATGTTACATTCCAGTCTGTCAGGATTTGTTTCGGTCAAAAGTGATGTGTATGCCCTCCCACCCCAAGCAAAATATTGATTGGTACAATATATGCTATTGTACCATACACAGTCCACAAAAAGAGAAGTTGGATAAGTGGTCCAGTAGTGTCAGCATGTAGCTGTTCCAAAAGTTATTCAATGCCACCTTTTGTCGGACAAAACCGTGAAGGATTTGTAGCGTTTTCCAACTGAAAGTCTTTTGGACACTGAGAAGGACCCGTGTATGATTTAAAAAAAAAAGAATGTTATAGAACCAGGAATGCGTTATTACTGAAAATCAAAATCTAACATTTTCATGAATCTACCATCAATCTAATCTGGTTTCATGAATCTTACATTCAAAGGGGAATATTAAGGTGTTGAGGTGTTATGCATATATAATGATAAATTATAATCAGTTTATTTTTTTTCAAGTAGGAAAATCGTATATTCTCGTAGATGTTATTCAAGAAAAACTAAATACACCATGAATCTAACAAATGTGTCTGGAACTATGGCACGTTTTGTAGCATGCACTATCCACAAAAAAAAACATTTTCTGAGGGGGTCATGGTTCATGTGCCCTCTCGATGGTTATGGTAAATAAAAGCTTACAAAACATCGAAACTGCAGTAGTGTACAAATGTGCTGTACGATCGCCAAATGACCTTCAGTTGAAACAGTTTTTTGGACAATCGTATGTCAATCATTTGACTATACTCATGTATTTGTGTACGTACAAATGTAAGTATCAAAATTGGTAGAAATCAGGTTCTACCGGTTATTAATTCATTGCTTATTTTTATCACGAAAAATATATGTCATATTCGAAAATATGGTAGTTATATCAACGTAAATTTGAACACACGGGGCAACCGTATATATGCATATCTTATTGTAGACCCTCGCACACTGTAAAAACGAACAAATGTCATTAGATTGAACTCTAAGTGAGAATGCATTATACTCAATTGAGCGCGAACCTGAACTTCAATAGTCGGGAATGTAAACCGTTTCACAGACTCTTGATACGGGTGCGAAAGGGAAACAAAAGACAGTACCGGATATATGACACTACCAAACAGGTTGCTGCCACGCAGACACTGAACTTGTTGTTTATTACCATGTTTGCGAACACTTCTATAAATGGATGCATTGAATCACGTTTGCTAGACACAACATCAAATTTGGTTACACATGCCTTTATTATACCATAGAAAGACGGCAAGACAAACAATTAAATTTGGTTACACATGCCTTTATTATACCATAGAAAGACGGCAAGACAAACAATTAAATTTGGTTACACATGCCTTTATTATACCATAGAAAGACGGCAAGACAAACAATTAAATTTGGTTACACATGCCTTTATTATACCATAGAAAGAGTGCAAGACACAAAATCAAATTTGGCAACACATGCCTTTATTATACCATAGAAAGAGTGCAAGACACAAAATTAAATTTGGGAACACATGCCTTTATTATACCATAGAAAGAGTGCAAGACACAAAATCAAATTTGGGAACACATGCCTTTATTATACCATAGAAAGAGGGCAAGACACAAAATCAAATTTGGTTACACATGCCTTTATTATACCATAGAAAGACGACAAGACACAAAATCAAATTTGGTTACACATGCCTTTATTATACCATAGAAAGACGGCAAGACAAACAATTAAATTTGGTTACACATGCCTTTATTATACCATAGAAAGAGTGCAAGACACAAAATCAAATTTGGCAACACATGCCTTTATTATACCATAGAAAGAGTGCAAGACACACAATCAAATTTGGGTACACATGTGCCTATATCATACCATAGACCGTGTGCAAGACACAAAATCAAATTCGGCTACAGACATGCCTATTATACCATAGAAAAATTCCAAGACAAACCATCAAATTTGGCTACACATGCCAATATATTGACGCATATTATTTCATGTTCGTGTTTGTCTTATTTCAATATACAGTATTGACACATATTACTTTATGTTCGTGTTTGTCTTCTTTCAATATATTGACACGCATTGTTTTATGTTCGTGTTTGTCTTCTTTCAATATATTGACACGCATTGTTTTATGTTCGTGTTTGTCTTCTTTCAATATATTGACACGCATTGTTTTATGTTCGTGTTTGTCTTCTTTCAATATACAGTATTGACACACATTGTTTTATGTTCGTGTTTGTCTTCTTTCAATATATTGACACACATTGTTTTATGTTCGTGTTTGTCTTCTTTCAATATATTGACACGCATTGTTTTATGTTCGTGTTTGTCTTATTTCAATATACAGTATTGACACACATTGTTTTATGTTCGTGTTTGTCTTCTTTCAATATATTGACACACATTGTTTTATGTTCGTGTTTGTCTTATTTCCGAATATTGGCACATATTAGTTTATGTTCATGTGTGCCTTATTTCAGTTTATTTGTGCTTTAATATCATTTTATGTTCATTTTTGCTGAGTACTAAGTATCAGTTTACATGCAAACGTCAGTATACCATTTTGATATGCGTCAATACTATGTGCAAAATTCTTTGTCCATAAAATTCTAAAATGTTTCTTCTTCAAATTTTGCTTAGGATTTGAAATCACGTCGCGTAATTAATATTTCAATTGAATGGTTCCTGTGTTCGAAACAAACTTAGGTTGTCTTCGGTACAAACCGCAATTACATTTTTACCCAACCAGCAATTATTAGCTATTTTCAACCATTTGGTCGGTTTCGTATGTTATGATCTGAGATCAAACGCACAAAACTTTCCTAATAGTAATTGATAATAGTAAGACAAAGGTCTTTGAGTAAGACAATCTAACTCATGTACTTTTACTTTTATTTTATTTTTGGACATTTCTTAAAAAGAAGTATCCCCGGATGAATTGGAAGTAAAGATAATTTGGATATTTTGATTGTTTCCCTTTCTTTAAATGTATTTAGAGTTCCTGTTTGATTAAAAAATATAGTAATACCCAGACGCCTATACAGTTGAACATTTCTGGTCAGTTCTTACATACAAGTCTCCGCTGTTAAACTGTCTGGAAATAAAGACAATTATGGATACGCCACTGCAGCTGTTTCCCTTCGTTTTAGTCCATGTGTAACTGATTATTGTATGTTTTAAAAAAGTGAAACTTTCACATTTAGCGGTATACTATTTTTACATGTTGCATTTTTAAATGTGAAACTTAGCGGTATGGTGTTTATACATACTGCATGTTTTTTTAAAAATGTGAAACTATCACATTTAGTAGCATGCTATATATACATGTACATGTAGTGGCGTACCATGCACTGTGGCCCTGACCAAAAATCTGTTCACAGGACCAGTGCATGATCGACCACTACATGTACATGTATATATATCATGCTACTAAATGTGATAGTTTCACGATTTTTATGCATAATATAAATAGATTTTATACAATCATTATGTTAACTTGACCTGTGGTACACAGCGTTGTTTTTACTGGTTGCTGTTAATATTGTTCTTACTTTCAACTTGCAGCTACGACAACCTCGGCAACATTGGAACACTTGGTTAATGTGCGACCTTATCAATACTTCACCTAACTTACATGTACTGGATTCAAGACAATAAAACATTAACAGAACACTACAAGATGTACTTATATTCATTCGTCCATCTAGGAATTCTGCACAACTTTTAGCCTCTTTTGAGTACCATGGGCTTAGTAAAAAATGCTTTTTCAGCAATTCACCGTGGCCCTTTCAAACACAATTTGACATTTGGCATCTCCATTGTCCATGTGGTCAACGACAGAAAGTGCAACTGTGTATTCTCGGAACATTATACTAACTGTTGTAAGTTCTAATATTAAAGAGGCATTCCCTATAACTAACATATTTTCTCTACTATCACATTAAATGAGCTAAATGTACAAAGCACTTGGCACTGATAAACGTGCCCTTGTAAGTTGGCTACCTTAAGAAATAATGTGTGTTCGAGTTTCCCTCGACGAGCTATTTCTCTCCTGGTTTGTAAGCAGCCAACAATGAGATACGGCGCCCAGGACATCGCCCCTCAGGTATAACAATTCACTCGTTGGTCGAGTGTCCAGCATATGCTCATAGAAATTTTAAAAGCAGTGTTGCAGACGGGGATCGAACCTTGGCCATATTGATCCTAAAGCGATGTCAGAAATCTCGGACATCGCTCCACTAGCGGAGCATGTTAAACTCCTCACAGCAAGCACGTTACCATGTGATGAGCACTACTTTTTTACAAAGTGGTAAGGGAGAGCACTGTGAAGGAGTTTTAGACAGGTGTGTTTGAATTGTTTCATTTGATAAGGGATACGTGAAGTAACTCTTCAACAACCATAATCCATCATACCTGTCTGTATCAAGGATTTACATATATTTTTTTATTTATTTATATACCTCCGTGTCTGTATGAAGGGTTCAAAAAGGAGCTGTCAAAGGTTAATTCATTTATAAACATTTTAATACTGCCTTGTAGAAAGAACTATCCAATTTTAAAATAGGCCAACACGAATTTACTATGATTATAACAACTTTATTCCTGCTAATTGTGATTTCAAGTTTTGAATTGACATTTTCTCGCAATTGCATACTCCTGTAAATTACACAGCATATGTGCAACGAGAATACTTAAAATTTTAGGGATTTGATGCAACCAGACCCCCCCCCCCCCACCCGCAGCAGAACGGCATACTTCAATGACGACAGCGATATACTAAAACATAATTCGTAATTATTTTTACTATTTAGGTCAACTGTCATGGCGGACTTGAGAAGTCTATTTGTTATTGCAATAATTTTACCGTGTATTTTCATCCAGTTCGGTAAGAAATTATTTTATTTTTTGTTTTAAAGAACTAGAATTTGATTTAAGTTTATGACTACATGCTTAGAATTATCATTTTATACCGAATTCATGTCAAAGTTTGGTCGACTTGGCCCTTGTTGTTCATTCGTAGACTTTCTGGCTCCAGTAAAATACCAAAATTGTGGAGAAAAGTTTAAGCTTTGTGGAGACAGGTGTCTGTGTATGAATTAGGCTCTTTGTTGCAATTAATCTAAACATGAAGTGAGCTATTCCGTTATATTTGTATGAAGATTCATTTTATTCATGTCTATCCTGCAACATTCGCGAGTTTAGAGTTGTGGATTTTGTTACGCCTTATTCATCGATTGATCAGTCAGTTGCATACACGCATAGGTCTCCATCCATGGCCATTTTCTCCGGCTATCCACTGCCAATCAAGTGGGGGTGGGGGCAAGGTTGCAACTGTGCATTGGTGACCCCTCCTAGTCCTGGGTCCACTAGCTTCCGGTTAAGACTTAAGTACCTTTTGCAACAAAGTCTCCAAACTCTTGTGCAGTCAGTTTTACAATCATGAGCTGATCTATATCATCAACAGTCAGGTGATAATTACATTTGGAAAGGGTTTTGTTTGTAGGGCCTACAGAAAATCCTCATTCACAAACGACAGGATATGATCAGATGATGCTGAAGTTATTGCAAACTTAGCTAAAATCAACGGATCTTAATCAAAATGTGAACAAATCGTCCGATCTCTCGACCAATTATTCGTTAATATCAGACAACCTTTAATAATATAATTCAGATTTGTCGCCAGCGTGTGTAAAAATTATGTTAACATTCTTTAATTACAATCAAATTACGTTATTTTCTTCGGGCGTACGTCCGAAAAGTAAAATGAGACTTTGTTTAGTATCCAAAAAGTATGACTATCAGTTAAAACGGGCTCACCAATTGGTTTATCTTCATAAAACAACCAATGAAATTGCGTGTTGCAAACACAACGGCCCAAAACAGTGTCAACGTAAATTTATTCCTTCTTCAAAATGCGGACCCGATATTTTTGCGAACTTTGCCCTTTCGTCCTCAGAATTTTATTGCATCAGGTGGACTCGAAATTAATTAAACTTTGAGTCCTTACGAAAAACTATGCCTCAGGGACGCAGGACGAACATCAAAATGAATCACTTAGATTGGAAACTGTACCAAATCTGTCGATATCTTGTGGCAGGTCTTCTGAAATCTCACGAAATCTTGTTTGTTTTCAATACCTTATAGCTCCTGTTCTAATATAATTAGGAAAAAACTAATTAGTCTATGCGATCGATTTATTATTCAGCTTTATAATGAAGCCTCATTTATTAAAATCAGTCAAGGAATAAACAACCGACCCGGAAGAGCCAGACCAGCTTTCATTTTCATAAAATTAATGTAAATTCCAAGTTAATCAGAAAATACCTGATTTGCTTCATTCAAATCCTACTTTTTTGTATTTCATAAAAGGTAGACATAAATGAATTATGTCATGTAGTACTAGAAGAAATTTAGCTCTTCAACATGATACATTGTCCATTAAAATTGGATGACTAAAACAAGTTTAATGCACAATAACTGAATTTGCTGCTTGTTATTTTGCGTTTTCTCTAAATTTTCAGTGGTGTGTTCAATCTGTGTAATTTAGGTTTTTGGAAAAAAAGTAGTGCAGAATTTGTTTGTTTTGACTGTTCTCTAAGGGGTCTACTAAAACCTGTGACAATACAAAACCTGAGACGTTTTACATTACCGTATTATCTCCTATTAGCGCTCCCCCTCTAATTAACGAGGTCCGACTGTGTATGGAATTATTTTTTCAGAAAATGCATCGCCCCGGGGGGCGATAATACGAGTTTATACAGTATATCAATTGGCCTAACACCTGTGATGGATAAATTTTAACTTATAAATGTCCCATGTTAAATGAGTAAATTGTTACGGTTTTGCGAAATTTCCGTGATGGCTGTGTAATGTTTTGTATGTGCGGTGTATCGTCACTGGTTTTGTCTCCGCTGGTATGTCAACAACTTGATTTAAGTGATTGTATGTGTGGCGTTTGAGAGTCTTTCAGCAAGGGGTTTCCGGCCTGTGTCGGCCATGATTTGTCTGTCTGGTTTGAAATTCCCTTTAACAGATCATGTTGCTTGATGCTGAACTGCCCCAGGTTGACTGATGTTGGTCCAAAACAGACTCAGAGCTTGCATACTCAAGGAATGGGCGTTACAACTTGAATCTGGCACCATTGTGCTAAGAACTATCTGTTGTAGAAAGTTTGTCTGTTTTCTTGTGATAAGCTATTTTTGACCTTCTTCTTAGTGGTAGTGACATAAGAGATCAAACAAAGGGAGATAATTTGAAATAGTCAAACAAATTGTATTTTGTTGTTGTCTCCCCTACTGAAGTAAAACTTTAAACCCCATCTTTCATTATGTATGTGAACTTATTGTTTCTTGTGTCAAAACATAAATGTTGACTGAGACTGGAGTTTTGCAGACAAAGATATTTTTCAGTTGAAGTAATTAAACCTGATCTCCAAGCTTGGAAATATCCATTTCTGTGAAAAATGTTGTATTTTGTCAAAGAAAAAGTCCCTGTATGAAGCCGTTTTGCATCTTGGCTGCGCTATACTTGCACAAAAAATAAAAGTGTGTGCATTTCCTATGAATAATTTATAATGCATGATTTATTGGCACAGAAGCTAATTTTGACCAAAAATAAGATTAATGCCTCTGTTTTAAGAAATTAAGACATGTCAATTGATTTAAAAAAGACCCAATTTGATAAAAAATTTGTATTTTTTCCAATTTGTCCAGTACTGGTACCTTTCTCCAATCAAGTGAAAAATCACTGCCTTAGACATAAACACAGTAAAGGTGCGTACACACAGTAAGTTTTGATGTAGTAGTTACATATACCATACATTTTCTCGAGATGTACACCTTCATTGTTACCAAGTCAGGGGTGTGGAAATCCTCAAATTTTTCACTTGCCAATGGGCAAGCAGCTTGCCCATTAGCTGGACTGAAAAATCCACTTGCCTGAAGACTGAATTTACTTGCCTAAGAGAACACAACAAGCTAAAAAAATTCTGTTTCAACAATTAATCATGTCAAGCTTGAGAGTAGCCAACTGTGTACCTGATACTGAATCATTTTCTGTCAGAATTTAAGGATCTGCTTATGTTCTTGTGTGAAATTGGACACTAAATATTATTTTCTCTTGTAAATTAAGCACTTGCCAATCTGAATGGAAAAATCCACTTGCCGCAGACCAAAAAGCCCAAGTTGAACACTGGAATTCCACACCACTACAAGTGGTAAGAGGGAAATGTATGGGCATGATGTATGCGTGGTAAAATGTACATCCTCGACTTATAGTTATACACCAAAACTTAATGTGTGTACGCACCTTAAGACCCTTCTGCTCTTCAGTCAATATCTTAATACTGTAAAATCAGGCCATTCCCCAGAATATTTTTAAGGCGCTGGGGTAATTCTAGAATACGTACTAGAGGACATGGACAAGAATAGGTAGAATGTTTTAGAATATAATACTGCATTAATATGCATAATTAAGATACTGATTTAATAACTTTTTACACAATGCAAGCCTTTTTCTCTCAAATAACACAATACTGACAAAATATAGTGATTTAAAGACACCATTTTGAGATTTAAGGGGCTGGTGGAAAGCCAATTCTGGAACTAAGGCGCTGGGGTACCACAGCGCCTTCTGGCCCTGGGGAAGGGCCTGAAAATCATAAGTATTCATGAATGGGGGATTAAATTTTGTGGATTTCGTGATTCACCGTAAACCGCAAAATTAAATTCCATCAAACACAAATTTTGACCCTTGTAATTATTACCTGAAATGCAAAATCAAATTTTAGGCTAAATTTCCGAAAGCGTTCCTCGAAAAAAAAATGGACACTTAACTTGTTTACTCGTTCTTTCACAACCACCCATCCAATAAATGTTCAGTATGAAGGTATATTTATGTACCTGCAACAGGTGGTTTAAAATTGACTTATACACATTAACCATGATTATATTGGCTATAAATATGTATTTAAATTATTGTCGACCATGTTTTTGTCTCTATTCATTTAAACTTTATATAAATAAAGCAGCTATATTTTTATAATCATGTTGATTTACTTCAAATGGTTGAGTTTTTCTGACACTTGTTGTAAAAATTCTCCTTTTATTTTGTATCGAGTGTTCCTTGGGCTTAAAGCAAATTAGTGTATTAATAATATTGAGTGGGGCTCTTAAACACCTGGCGTGCGGGCTTATGTCACTGAAATGGGTGGATTTAATACAGTAATACCAGCTTTTATTGTACTTGACACATTGTTTGTACTCAGGTGCAAGCTTTTGTGTTAAAAATGTTTCGAGTCTCGAGATTTTTCGTGAAACACTTGTTGAATTTATAATTTGATTCATGCTGACCATAGAAAATATGGTGAAGTATGGCATTGTTTAAACTTTTCAACCACCTTAGCAACAAGGGCCTCTTGATACAAAAAGTTCTTGTATTTTTATTTTTCACCATACATGTAAAAAAAGTCAAATGGTGTAAAAATTAACAGACATGCAAACACAAATTTTGACAGATTTTATCATGTTTTCATAATTTGTTTAGACAGATTTTGATTATCAAAATACCCATGCTGGTTCACTGACCCTGGATGAACCCTATATTAAAATGTACTGATCCCTGTGGTTCTACAATGCAAGAACTTTGCTGCACAAAATAAAAGTTATTTGATGAAAGTATTCAAAGACTTGACAAAGTTATGGTCATTTGAAGTCGCATAATCTGAATTTTAACATTAAAACCATGTTTGAAACCTTGTTATATGTAAGGATGCGTGCTTATGGCACCTGAAATAGACATGCAACTTGTTTTCAGGATTGAGCATTATGCCTCAGTTGCACTCCAGTCTATGAATTAAGGATTTTAAAATTTGGGCAAAACTGAAAACTCTGTGCCTATTTACTGCAGAAGTTGCTGACCGAATCGGCATTTCCTTGTTCTGGGTAACAAGACAAGTGCTAATTTTGCAGACTGGGACCCTTGTAAGCATGAAATTGATGAATATTCACCAAACTTTGTCACAATATTTTACTACCTGTAACCAGTAGTTAAACTGTTAACTGTTCGTGTTAACATCTGGATAAAGTCAAATAATGTGATAGCCGTAGGAGTTTTTGTATGTTTTGTATTGCACAGTGCAGCTGCACATCCCATTTACACAAAGTACAAATGTAAATCATAATGTCGATACAACATTTTATTGACTCTATTCTGAACGTGCTTTTAAGTTTATTTAACTTTATTATTCAAGTACTAAATGTTTAGAGATGTTTTCCTTGTCCCCAATTTCCTCTTGCATCGATGCTTCGTGTTATGAATTAATTAGGGTCGATGAAAGCTGAATTACACCAGTTTTTGTAAAATAGCTTTGTATAATTCATGTTTAAGTACCGAGTATCTAAACGATGATGATACTAACGTGTTGTTATCATGTCACATAAAACTTAAATATGTCTATTTTAACATCCAATAAAAAACATTTAATAGTTGTTTCAACAATTGTCAGTTTGTATGGAAATAGCACGTGTCGGAATAAACCTTAGATCTAGCTGATAAAGAGATTTTTTTTTTATATATATTGAATCACTTATGATGACATGATCACTACGGATTGAAATAGAAAATTCAAATAAAAAACGATATTTAGGTTATATCTTATGAAAAAGCACTGGGTATTATATTCAAACTTTCAAAGTGTTAACGCAAACACTGCCAAACCGTTTGAACGACGTTGAATAACATCGGCAAAGTAGCCCTTTACTTCGGTGAAAATAAATATAAATGAAATATAGAATACCGCCAGCTTTTCAACATTTTAGAATTACGTGTAATTAACTCAAAGTGTGGGTACTTCAACCAAGGAACGATATATTGTCACTTTCAACTAGTATTGATCCTGTATGTATCAACACGGCTCTTGAAAACGTCGCAAGCTCATGAGAAACTCTCCATTACTAAAGCCCGGTTCCTTATGCAAATAATATAACTTTGTGATATTTGTTAGCGGACTGTATGCAATAGAACTACTCAATTAGAGAAAAAGGTGGGCTACAGTGAAACTCATCAAGATGTCCCAATATTTGACAGGATTGGACTTGCTAAGCATAGTGGGGACTTTTAAAGGGTGGTAAAGCGGTCGAGTGGGAAACTTTGTAGGCTAAAGATTAAAATGTCACTTGGTTATTTCTTAAACCTGTTTCCCACCAAACTTCAGAGAAACTCTCTGCTTAGTGTTAGAGTTAGAGTTAGTCTTGTGTTTATTGCTGCTATAAACTGTTCAAGGACCAGGGAATCTATTTGAAACAAGCCACGGTAATATCTCACCCAGACACCTTGTTTCACGCAACTGTCTCTCCCTTGAAGGCTTAGGTCATTTGCCAACCTGGTATAGAATAACCTTCCACTAATCTGTCGATCACAAACAAACAATTTGACTCGCCATAAATTCATTTGCCTAGAACTTTGTTGCATACTTTGTAAAAAAAATTATTATGTGTAGGTAGCTTATGTAAATATGCCACTCATGTTCGGACGTAGTGATGGTGGGGTTACGGCTAAGGTCACTATTACAGAAAATGTGGGTTCTGTGACAAGGCAGTGCTGTTTGTCACAATGTGGTTATTCTAGTCTGAGAGATTAAAGCCTATTTTCATTAGATCTATGTCTTTGAGAACAAGTTTCATGTTCCCATAGAAAACTTAATAGTACACCGGACTGAATTTTCAAACTTTTGATTTAATGATGTTAGAGCTGTCAATGATAGAAGCAATAAAACACTTTTCTTTGTTAAAAAGAAATTTGCAAAAAGTCTCAATTAAAACCAAAGGTGTCAAAAATGAAACTATACCCAATATAATACAGTGTAGAAGGGCTAAATAAGAGAATCATGACTGATGCACCTGTTATGATACATCTATTTGTGCAAGTGTACATTTTGATGTAACGTCATTATTTGTCTTCTGATATAGTCGATTCAATAACTAATACTAATGAGAGAACTATCCCATTTGAAAGAATAGCGGTGAATACTGTTAACTGAATACCATTAACTCGCGTATATAGCATATACCTAATCAAACCTATATAAACATACTTAACATAGCTTACCAGCCGGACGACAGTATATTGACACCCGTTCTCGATTAAATTTGAATGTACTGTACATTGAAATCTTTTCATATTTATAATAACACCTTTATTTAGCCAGGCAACAAAGTTCGGCAAGCCCAGATTGTCCTGTGACTGTGTGAGCCTCATGTGAAAGAGATAAACACCAATATTTCTTTTGGTCCTCTGTTTGATTTAAATATTTGGAACACTATACAGAACGCCACTGTAGCTTATTGCAACACCTTTACTTTCACCTAAGTTTATTTTTGATGGGATTAACTTCTTTCGCATACATTGACAATCCGTTAACAAAGCGTTCAAAGTTTACTTTAAAGGATATTTTTGCTGCGATTTAAATTTTTTTATTACAAACTGTTTGATTTCGGTTGTATATAAAATGTGAGTGAATCTTAAATTTTACTGCTGAGGTAGTTGTTGTGATTAGGAGACCGAATTTAAACTGTGATTGAATTTTGACGCCTGTTAGTGTTAAAGTGATTGAAATTCATTCATTGAATGAACGTGTGTCCGCATGTGACAAACTGACTTCGGATGCTGGAGAGTTGAATTTATAATAATTGTTGATGTGCAAAGTGTGAAGAATATTTCAAATCTATTTTTTTTGCATTAAAACAAGCTAGTTAATACTTGGTAATTACCTGTGAAATGAAGTATTTATTTGTATTAAAGTGAAAGTACTTTGTACTTAATTAGTGATACCAATTATCTTCTTATATTGAAGTTACAATATTGTGGATGATTAAGAACTTACTGTCAAAGTGCACTGCAGGTACAATTTATAGAAGATTTTTGAGTGAAGTAACAACAATCGAAAAGTTATCATTATTAATTGATACAAATTTCTGTGGATAATTCTTGTGTGAAATAAAAAAATAAAATTTCTGATTTTTTACAATTCCTGGATAATTTTTGTGTAAAATAACAGAAATTGAAAATTATTGATTTGAAATCATTATTCCTGGATAATTTTAGTGTGAAATTACAAATTGTAGTTCTTTTAAAATTGTTACTAGAACAATTCTGGAAGAACAAAAACATGAGATTTTGAGGTTGATAATTGGTCTTTGTGAGTGAATTGTCTTATTTCATAATGGGACGCAGGGGTTTTGGATTATACACCAAAAGAAGAGGTAAAAATAATTATTTTATCAAAATTACATTATGAACACAGCATCATTGAAAGAGTACAAAAATTAATTTAAAAAATGTTTAAATATGATAATCTTGTAAGGTTATATAAATTTAAAAAAATAAAAATTTACCAGTAATTTTATTATCTTTTTCAATGATACAGTTACCTGTGATTATGAGTACTGTTTAATAATTGTTATGTACATTTATCTACATGTATTTATATCAGCTGTCCACCATTTATGACTAAGATAAAAACTTAAAAGTGCTACAAATTTACAGAATTGACATCCAGGCTTCTGAAAACCACATGCAATTAATTTTAAAATCATGCAGATATTTGCATCTGTAATATTGTAATAAAAAGCATGTTTTCAATATTGAACAAACATTTTTCAATACTAAACATCAAGACCTTTTTTCGTCTGGAGGACCTGGGACATATTAGCAGAACTTTACAAATGTACTGATATTAATGATTTTGATGAGTAATATGTCATATAACTTTCAATTCTGACCACATCAAACATTTCTGTTTATATGTAATCAAAGTACGGATATATTTGTTGCTTAAGGTTACAGTAATCACCTGTTAAAATGTCTTTAATCTTCTGAATATATTAAAAAAAATCTTCCGGCCAGGAACTTTCCGATATTATTTTCAAGTTTCAATACTACTTTCATCAATCGTGTTAAATGATGCATTATTCTGCAGAAAGAAATGAGTATTATATTGGCTTATTAGCTTAATTTGCCAGTCAAAGTGGAGGCTTAAATCCTAAGCTCTGATTCATCTATCCATATCTGGGGGCCTTATTCACCAACATTGTAAGATTTGTTCTGATCATTTGTTGTTACCCACTGAACATGTATACCCATTTATATCAAAATCTGTACATTTACAACAAAACAAAAGCGAATAGAACATTTGGCAATATAAAGTTTAAGCCTGAGTTTTAGACTTAGATCATTGGTGAATAAGGCCCCTTTGCTTCTGTCCATCTTTCCATCTATCTGACTTGGTGATTTTAAGGGTTCAAAATTCCCGAATAAATTTATTCTTTAACTCTTGTAAAGTGAGAAATTTCCAAATTTGCTCTGGCATTAAGATTTCTGCCTACATAGACAACAAATTAAAGAATATGTATTACAAACTAGGAATTTGAAAACTAGCCTAATTTCTGCACGCTGAATCGCTGGCTTAGAAAATTGATATTTTGAAGAAAAAACTAACAGAAAAAACTGTCTGCAAATTATTCTTTACTTATGGAAAAGCAAGTTTTCGATTTTCATGAAAATAGGCTCATAAGAACCGTCTTATGATGCAGATCTATGCCAAATATGTATCAGTCTATCCGTCAGATTTTCTCATACCTTTTTGTTATAAGGTGGTAAGTAGTAGTTACAACCTTCTCATTCTAAGCCAGTGAAATGTCTGCAAATAACCAAAATGTCTGCAAATGACTGCTTCAAATTTGATTTCGCCAAGTTTTTCGACCCGCATAACGAAATTCCAACTTATGCTGTATGGTATGATCATATCCTTGTGACCAAATCATGTGACTATGACTATATATACATGCGTGTTACGATATGGCCTTTAACTTGTAGATTCCTTGTGTAAGCGTTTTTTTATGAAATATCAAAGTTAGCACTCTATGACTGATATATTTTATAAACTTCAACATATACACTGCTCTCCAAAAGTTCTTTCACACTCCTTCCATTGAAAAACACTAGTGTAGTATTGCAGTTACAGTCCAGTCAAAGTTAAATGATAATGATTATAAACATAAGCTTGTCCGTCATGTAAGCTATGTTTATCTAGGTTTTAATTGGGTGTAACTGAATTGACTGTATTATATATAAGTCCATCCTATTCTTTCAATTGGGATGGTTCCTTCATTAGTATTACTTACTGAATCAACAGTAAATAATTGTATGAATGGAAAATTGATGAAAGTGATAAAAATCAATCACTTTTATTAACTGTTTTGAAAGAGAATCTTGCAGAAAATGACATTATTTTACTTTTTATAAACCAATGAAATGTTGAATACTGACTCTCATGAGTGAAGGCGATGAATAAAGTGTAAAGAAACTTTTGGAGGGCACTGTATATACATGTACATTAATGATACCACCACTGTCTCCATCTGTTTATGACATACTGTGAGTGTACTGTTTATATGGAATATTGTCATGTTCTAGGCGTATCAGGTAAATTTATCGTTAATCAAATCCCATGTAAGTAAGTGAGTTTTGTTATTAGCCGGGGCCCTACAATTCAGGAACAATCTGAATTAGCTGCATGAGAAAAAAGAAGGCTAATATCTTTTCTGCACAAAAAAAAGGTATTTGATGATTTTTTTTAAAGAATTGACAAAGTTCCATAATCTGTATTTCAACTTAATATATTTAGCATGTTTGAGTCATAAATAAGGTGTAGGAATGTGAGCTAATGACATCTGAGCAGAATTGGAACTTACTTTCAGCATTATGCCTCAGTAAAACCCTGTATTAGACTATTAGGTTACCTTCAAACTTAAAGACATCATACTTGAATCAACAGAAGGTCACAAAAGCTGTGACCTCTTTCACAAAATATTACATTTTATTTAATTATCACTCTTGGTTTGAGTGTCATTCATGTCTTGTTAAGATAGGTCAAAGAATAAAAAAAACCTTAAAGGATATTTTTAAGTTTTTAACTTATTTATACTTGCAGTCTTAGCACAAAGTCACATGGTCTGTCCACTCAGGACTATTATAAGGCAGGACGAAAATCCTCCTGTTGAATACGACAATGTCGGGACGAATTGACAATTTATTTCTCGTAATTGAAATTTTATGCATTCTTTCATCGACAAATCTCCTGAAAAATTGAATAATCATCACTTTAGATTCGAAAAATCTTCCACGTTGATGTGTTAAATAATTGTTTAGACAACTTGAAATGGCCCCAATGTCGTCTTTTCGTCACCAACCGAATTCTAATTAATCGACGAAAGAGACACTTGATTTTAATGCCTGTCAATCCAATGGCTCCATTTTCCTATTGAACGTGATATAAACGTATTGTGATTCAATTTTACGAGTTGACAATACAAGTGGACGCGATGACAGGGTGACAATAGAGGTGGAAATTGCCGTTTTAAGTGGCTACTGTATTCATGTCCGGTGCACCTGTCACGATGGTCATTTGAACGGCTTAGAGTCCCTAAACTTGCATATCAAACGGCTTAATTGACATGGGAAAGATGATTTTTTGAGCCAGATTGAAAATTTTAATTTTTAAAGGTACTAGTGTCTAAACTGCTGACAATTTAACTTCTCTAAAAAAATTAAAAGTCAGTTTATTGTATATAATGATAATAATTCTTGTGTTCTACTTTTCTACTTTCACTTGTCAGTTTAATAAAATATGGTTAAATACTAAAATTGTTACTGTAACAGTAGATTTTACAAAATTTCTGTAAACAAAGTCAATAAAATGTAGGACAAAATTTAAAGCACCGACAAGGTCTAACTATAAGACCAATTGTACCACGTGCAATAGTGACCCAACATTTGACATAAAATTTCAGTAAAAAATATTGAATGACATTGTTTCTATCAAGGTAATGTTTGGAAATTAGTGATTAGGGACTTTTTAGGGGTCTTCTGGGGTACTGTAGAGATTGAATGTATGCTCTGCAGGGCTTGACACTTAACTATTTTTGGTCACTGGTCCCCCAGCAAAGAAACGTAAAATTTATAAATAAAAACAGTTACTGGTCCTTCAAGATTTTCACCGGTCCTTCTTGATTTTCAATGGCCTCGGACCAGGGGACCAGTGTTAGCGTCAAGCCCTGCTCTGTATGCAGATAAATTTTGCGAAAGAAATTATTTAATACGACTTTCCTCCCTGCAGATAAAGTACTTGTATATACATGGTGTCACACTGTGATATGTATGTGAGACATATTTGTATCAGATTATATCTTTAATATTTGAAATTTTCTGTCAAATATTCAAATAATTTATGTAAAAGTCAGTTTGAGTATTACTAAGTCATGTGCTATATCTTGATTCACTTTTGACATTGTAATATAACTTTGTAAAATTTGATTCTGAGCAGACTTGCTACCTTCCCTGTCGGATTTCTCATACCTTTTTTTGAGAGGGAGTGTGTTGTTGGGGTTTTTACTTGCCTGTCCTTTCTTATTCATTAACCCACTTGCCTGATGTCAGGGGGGACAACATCGTCGGATACCCACAGTCGGGGACAAGTAAATATTGTAGGGAGAAAGACAACAACAGAGCATGGTTTAGAAAAGTGATTTTTCCAGTCAACTTGTCAGAACACGCAAAGAGAACCTTGACTCACCCCCTTTCTTGGTCCTGTAAAAATATAAATATCAAATAGGAAACTGATACGATATAAATTATTATAGGGTTCAACTGCATTATGAGAAAGAAAGGTCCTTTGCAATTAACTCTGTTGATAATGATATCTTGGGACAATGAATATGATTGTTCCTCGTTGTATACTGTCAGATATGCCTTATCTGACCTTATCTGAACTTTTCTCCATAAAATGTCTATTTGAATATAATGCAAGTTTGGTTGAAAGTAACCATGACAGCATTTTTCACGATCACAAGATATTGAAAGGTACCACAGTCCTTTCAAAGTCAAATGAGAGCGGTTGTAAATACACTATCGTCCAGCTGGTAAACTATGTTTATCTAGGCTTAACTGGGTATTTTTATTCCTGAGTTAGCAGTATTCATCGCTATTCAAATTCTTTCGATTGGGATAGTTCCCTTGTTAGTATAACTTATTGAATCGACTATATGATTGAATTCTGATGGTGGATTAACTCCTTAAATTGTAACTATATTGATAACCTGTTCTATGGTTTTCCAGCTCTGGAGGGAAAGAATATGATACATTAACATGCGACAATGCCCATGTATATTAGGCGCAGCACATGACCATGAGACTTTGGCCTTGTGGATCGCCCACTTGTTTCAAATGCACTTAAGTTTCATGAAAAACATGCATGATGCATGAAATGCTGAAACAAATCTATAACAAAATTATAAAGTTTCTTGAAAACAATGTTGATGACTCAGCAGTTGTGACATTTTACATCTGATGATGTTGTATAGTGGAGGTTGCAAGGATCAAACACAATATTTGTTCCCACCAGCTGATAGAAACCGCAAAGTAAACTGCAAAGTTCCCTGTGTTCTCTGTGAACGCATTGCAAAGTTCACTGCCAAGGTTTCCCAGAATTTTAGTTTCATGCTGATGGATATATTGTATATATTAATTGAAAGTTCAAATGAGAAAAAAATCATGAAAGTTCACGTTTTCCAGAATTTCAGTTTCATTCGCTGATGGATATAATTATCGTAATGTTATTGAAAGTTCAAATGAGAAAAAAAACATGAAATTTTGACAGTGAAATTACGGACTTAGGGATTGAGACACTGAAAGTCTGAGAAGGTCAATGTAAACATCACGTTGCTCAGAAACAAACTGAAACTTATTGTATAAACATGTCATTCAAGTACCAGGAAATGAAAGTGAAAGTATCCATCTGACAGTTTACATCTGGATCCATTGTTTATAGAAACCTGCTGTAATTTTAGCTTTTAAAGGTTTTTTTCCTAAATTTTGTTGTAAATAAGTTAAATTTGAACTTAGTTTTATGTGTTCCTTAAGTGCTTTGATAAAACAGTACCTTGAAATGGAAATCATTAGATACCAGTAAAAATAGTGTATCTTATCTAAATAATAAATAATCAAGTACTATTGTCGATTCAGAGATGTCTGTCAAAACCGCCATAATGTTCCATTTCTGAATAGCTAAATGCAGCAAGTATAACCACTGCGCTATAGGACCATTACCTTTTTAATCATTTAAGTGTATTATTGATGGTAGAATTTAATCCTGACACACCTTTAATAATCGACCAGGTTGAATGTTTGTTTACGTGGTTGTGACAGAGATCTTTGAATCAACTATATGTGTAGATAGGTTTGGGAATCTTTGGGTCAAAACAAAAAGACTCATGAGTCACATTCCATAATGTATTTAGAATAATTTAATGAATTCATACTTTTAAGTTTTAAACTAAAACAACCTCTCAATTGTTGCCTTGACAACAGAAAAACTATTTTAAAAATACCAGAAGAAACGAAGTAATCAAGAAAAACACTTGATGACAAAGACCGTGTTTCACAAAGAAGTACTAAAACTAGACCTAGCTCTTTCAATGCAAACGGAAACTACTCGTTCAAGTCCTTAAAATCATGCAACAAATCCGTAAGAATTTGTCGAAAATCTCCGCTAATATCTAAACAAACATGGACAAATGACAATCAACCGTTTGAGTCGGAATAAAATATTGTGAAGTTTAACACAACAAATCCTTGCAGTGTCAAGATTGTCACATACTTAAAAGCTGTCGCAATTTAGTCGTAAAATCTCGACGATTGTTGATGATCAATAATAGTGACAAAGATATTTTATTAATCTTCCTATACAAAGTTTTTAAGTCTTCAATTTTTCATTAAAAGACAAACTAGAAAATTGCCTGTCAATCCTTTTTGTCCTAGATATGATGATCCTCTACATGTAGAATAGAGCATCATTAAACTCTGTAACAATAACATGTGACTTTGACTGTGGCACATCACGAAAGGCTACAACTCATAGATGAAATTTGCTTCACTTTGAAAACAAAAAAGTCACAAAATTTGAAAGTATTTTATTTCTTCACCAATTTCTATTAAGTATACACCATTCACAGAAGGAAATTATTGGCTTTCCATGAAATGTAGGATTTTTTCAGCAGCTGGGCTGTATTTACTAAAACCTTGTGTTTCAAGCCATCTTCTTTTTCAAGTTTATCAAAACAGCTAACAGCCAACCAGCCCAGCTCCTTAAAGGGATCATACATTTCATGGAAATTAAAGCTTAATTTTTTCCCTTAAACTGATGACGTGTATGTTTCACATAATTCGGTATAGAAATAAAACATGGCTATTTGCGTTTTCCAAGGTTAACATATTTTGTCTTGAATTTGTAGCCTTTAGAAATATCAATGTCACGTGGTGTTGCTATGTGCTTTCAATAATAAGTAATTACTGCACTTTTTAACAGCCGGAAAGAACCATGAAATACTGTATATTCAGGCATTCGCGTTAGGATCATGTCTATATCATGCACTATAGTACTGTACGGAATTAATAAAACTTTCATTGCTATCATAATATTTTTTCTGCACATTTAGATTAATATAAGTATCATGTATATGGCAGTAACTAGAATAGTTAAAATTCACCCTGCAGCCGAATCTGTACTGATTCACACCTGCAACTGACGAGAGTGACGACCCTTTTATTCTCTGATAATTAAATATCGCTGTTTCGCTACCATCCCTACTATATTATGTTATCATGTTATTCTTTCATCATGTTTACAGAACAGATGTTACTATAACATAATGTATCAAGAGGGTCGACTATTTATTTAATAAATCACAAGTATTACACATGTACTGTAAAATCATTAATTTTCATGGGGGGGATTCAATTTTGTAGATTTCGTGGTTCACTCTCAACCACAAAGTCAAATTCATTCAAACTATAATTTCGATGTCCCATCGAAATGGTAATTTTTACCCAAACCACAAAATTTGGTCCCATCGCAATAAAATGATTTCAGTGTTTTTCTTGTGCATTGAGAAGGTCGACTATTCATTTAATAAATCGCAAACACTACAATCTGTTCTAAGTTAACTGAGAAAGGTTATTAACGTAAGCACGTCCTTCAGGTAAACTAAGTTATCTAAACTGAGTTATCTGTAGTCCCCACCATTTTTTCGAATAAGACAATTCCCTCAAGTACATATTTTATCGCCAATACCGTTAGATATTTATTTCTCATGTTTTGAGAGGGTTGAATATTTATTTAGCAAATCAATTTTACTATTATATATATTTTTTTCTCATTTTACTAGTAACCATATGTATTAACGAGGGTTGACTATTTATTTAATAAGTCTCTCGTACTATATGTGTATAAGTGTTTATTTCTCATTCTCTTCCAATGTTTTTTTCTTAAATATTTATCTAAGTCGAGTATTAAATTATGGAAACATCGAGTATTAAGTAACTTCTATCATCATAGGGTAGAAGTCAGGCTATGTTTATCGTTACATTGATGTTGTGTTTATGTTAATGTATATCCCTGCACCTGCTTGTTGGCCAGGTTTTTTGTCCCATCTTGTGTTACTGACAAAATTATATATAATAATAGTACTATACCACTATAGCAATGCAGTAAATATAGGGATGGAGAGTCTCCTGTGTACTGTTTAATCAACAAACTTGCGAAAATGTTCAACTTCGGTTCAAATTTAAATTCTTCGTAATTATTTAACAAATTGGGGATTGACCATGTATAGTAAAAGTCAACCTCTGTAGAGCACCCCTTAGGAGAGCTGAATATAATGGTCGGTGTTTACTGTTTAGAGGTTGTTGCTCTACAGAGGTTAAAATTGTAGCAAATACTAGCTCAGTTAAATGTTGAAGGTGTTGTTATAGAGAGATTGTTGCTCTACAGAGGGCAGGGGGTTCTGGAGAGGTTGTATGTATACTTAATGTGGTTTGTAGGTATTCATTTACTGAATAAGTATTCCTAATTCGTATTGCAGATCTGTTTACCACACTCTGCAGTTGTACAATTCATTACATAATAACAGTTATAAACATAAGCTTGTCTGTCAGGTAAACTTTGTTTATCTAGGTTTAACTTGGTATACCTGAGTTAACGGTAGTCCCCGCTATTCTTTCAAATGGGATAGTTCCCTCATTTAATTATGACTTATTGAACATTCAGTCATAAAAGAATTATAAAGAATTTATAATTGGAATAATGTATACTAAGAAAACTTAACAGGAATGTCTGGTCATTCTGTTTTAGCCCTGTCTACTTGGCCTATGACCTCTGGCTTCTGGGAAGTAAGCTATCCTTTACTCTGTATGTAGATTCAGTCCCCATGTGAAAGCACTCCCTGACTAATATATCTTTAAAAAAGGGGTTTATGGATCTGGGGTGTGGGTTGGATCATCTGGTATGTAGGAATTTTCAGTCATCTTCATCTTATATAAAATTCATTGGCCTAGAGTTGTTAAGTAAGGGGTTAGTTGGGGATGAAATTAGTAGTATCGGGTATTTACAATCTGACGATGAATAGAAGATGTGTAGGGGCTCCGTAGTACCTAGTAATTACCACATTCTAGTGTTATACATATATCCCTATGTATTACATAAAATTGGTATAAATAAAAAAAACAAATTTGGTTTTTACACCAAAACTCAGCTGGATGTCGTGTGTTATAAGAAATTTAATACTTTGTTAGTATTTTGTTAACAAGTGAATTCACTCCGACGTTGAACAAATCCCATAGAATTACGTTGAACGGAGATTAACAAGTTCTCAGTGTGAAAATGGTCGAATCGCTGATCTAATTTGCATAAATTAGCTCATTTGCATATATCAGCCAGATTATGGGTTTCGAAATGATGTATTGAATAGAACTGTGTTGCTGCTCGTTGATTTGTGCAAAGTCACAGCAAATCTCACCTTTAAAATGTTCCTAAGGTTCGTCTTTACTTTGATCGTTATATTCCGTTCTAATGTACCGTCACGTACAAAACCCACGACGAATATAATTGATCAAATACTTTTTTCGTTCGTTGAATAATTTGAATACGATAAGCGTGCAAATCAGTACCCATGCTAGGATTGAGTCTATGGTTAGTGTTTAAGCTGTGAAATGTACAGACAAGCTGTTTTTATGATCACGGTGAAATTCGTAAGGAAGACGGGAATTAAGCGTGAATTTCATCTTTAATTCCTATTCATCAAATCTTTTGAAGTAATTTTGTATGATATAATGAATACTGTTGATTTCTCGACACGCTAATAACCGTCTTATATTGACAGTATTTTCTTTACATGAAATGGTAAACCGATTAATACACCTATATTTATCCATAAAATTGCTAACATTTGCTGCACATGCCATATGCATAAGGCTCTGCATTTTAAGTTTGTACTGTATTTAACAGTTAATTTCTGTATTATGATGCTAGGTATCACTCACAATGTTTCTATTTTGTTATTTTCACAAATTGAGTTCCTTACGAATCCATTAATCTGTTTTAACATACTTTCTCGTCATTACATGTAACACTTTCATGGGACCCTTCTACAACCAATAAATTCCATAGGTTCTGTCCAGTATCCAGTTTGATTCAGGTAAAACATTTGACCTTCCTGAGTGTTCAAGTATTAAGGTTAATTATAATGATTCCAGTAGAAATTTTACATGAGTAAGTTGATTCTGGTGACACAGGATGATTCTGATACAACATGTGATCCCCGCAGGCCTGTAGCCATGCTCAGGCACACAAGAGCATCGGTGAAAATTTGAGAAAAAATAAAAATAACATTTTTTGGGGAAAAAATATTCCTCGAAGAATTCAAATAGACCCCAGACAAGAATCGCCTCAGTGTAATGTTGTCTGATGATTCTGGTAAATCATGTTACCCTGTATGATTCTGGTAAATCATGTTACCCTGTTTGATTCTGGTAAATCATGTTACCCTGTATGAACCTGGTAAATCATGTTACCCTGTTTGATTCTGGTAAACCATGTTACCCTGTATGATTCTGGTCAATCATGTTACCCTGTATGATTCTGGTCAATCATGTTACCCTGTATGATTCTGGTCAATCATGTTACCCTGGATGATTCTGGTCAATCATGTTACCCTGGATGATTCTGGTCAATCATGTTACTCTGTATGATTCTGGTAAATCATGTTACTCTGTATGATTCTGGTAAATCATGTTACTCTGTATGATTCTGGTAAATCATGTTACCCTGGATGATTCAGGTAAATCATGTTACCCTGGATGATTCTGGTAAATCATGTTACCCTGGATGATTCTGGTAAATCATGTTACCCTGGATGATTCTGGTAAATCATGTTACCCTGGATGATTCTGGTAAATCATGTTACTCTGTATGATTCTGGTAAATCATGTTACCCTGGATGATTCAGGTAAATCATGTTACCCTATATCATTCTAGTAAATCATGTTATCCTATATTTCAGGATCTGGTGAGGATGTGTCGGAGGAGAAAGACGACACGTTAAAGATGTTGAACCAGACAGAGTTACCTCCCCTCATCAATTGTACGTGTAGACCGGCCGATGAATGTCCGCAGGGTCAGAATTACTGTGAAACTAGATCAGGAGTGAGTATTGTTTGCTTTTTTTTGCCAGAGCTGAGAAAAGTAACTTATACAGGGAAGAGGTCAAGAGGGAGAGGATATTTACTTTTACAAGTACAGGGCTGGTATTCACAAAGTATCTTAAGGGAAAACTTAAATATTTTTACTAAAGTTCAAAAGTTTAGTTGCAAATATTTTCTAAGAAACAGAAAAATTCACTTTTTTTAAGTTTTCACTTAAGATGCTTTGTGAATACCACCCCTGGAGGTAAAAAGTGCAGTAGGTAAGGGATGGCATATAAAAAAACATCTTAAGGGAAAGCCTAATGAACATACGGGACCAGGGTATGTCCGTCAGTAGGAAGGTGATCTGTTGGTAGACCAAATGGTTTCCGTTCAAGAACGCTTTGCCCTAGGACTGTGCTTTTAACTTAAGATGGAGGTTGAACAGTAGAATTGATAACCCCTATTGATTTTGACTATTGAGCTGCATACATGTTTGACGACATCTTGTCATTATTATTTCATTATCAGTGTTATAAACTGTTATTAGGCCCCTACCGTCAGTCAGTCAGTCAGTCAGTCAGTCAGTCAGTCAGTCAGTCAGTCAGTCAGTCAGTCAGTCAGTCAGTCAGTCAGTCAGTCAGTCAGTCAGTCAGTTTGTCAGAAGATCTGGATCCTGCCATAACTCAAACAGTTTTCAAGCTAGGTTTATGAAACTTGGTATGTTGATTGGGACCAATAAGTAGATTATGCACGTCCAATGTTTTGTTGATTTGAAAAAATTGTAGTTGCTATGGCAACCGAAACATTGCCAGCCTGAAAACCAGGTTGGGGACTTCTGTATTGCTTGCAATTCCTAATTACTTGTTTGTTATTATTTCAGTGTTGTAAAAAATTGTGATTTGTTATTATTTCAGTGTTATAAAGTGCTACTCGTGCAGTCGGACCAGCAAGAGAAGACAAAGTGGGGATGTAACAACCCGGAAATCGGATCTCGTATATTATGTACAATCAAGGAGAATCATGTATTGGCTGTCGGGTGCTGTAACAACGGCTCACATTGTAACGATCGTCTCACACCAATGAGGGTCCCCTATCCTTCTGCAGGTAGAAGCCACTAAAGAAATTTACTTTTGTTTGGAATTTTTCGATTTATTTTTTATTGCCACTTCTTTTCATTTCTGTGAAAATTGGGCTAAATGTGAATGCCAGCGGAAGCTATGAAGTAGTGGTAGAATGTCACCTTCAAGTTAGAGAAGTCTAAGTTTCGGCCTAATGGTAGAGCGTCGGTTATGAGTGGGGGAGGTCGTGGGTTTGATCCAAGGCCTCAATCTTCTATAGCATGTTGAGTTGAAATCTCAGCTCCGGAATTCCGAATTGACAGATCCTGAAAGAGCCAGGATTTCTGACCAAAATAAAATTTATTTCATGAAATATTTTGAAAAATGACAAAGTTATGGTTGTTGAAGGAATTTCTTAATAGAAACAGATTTTAATATGAAAGCAATGTGGTAGAATGCCTCTTGTTTGTCCATAATGGATGACCGCTTATGATTTTCCCAATTTTAAATTTGGCTCCGTTGACACCCCTAATAGACAAACATTTGCCATCTTATATTAAATAATTCATTTTCAATAAACACTTCATTATTGTCATCATTACACTATTTCAGAATCTCACGCACCGACTAATGGTCTAGACTTGGTGCTGATCGTCTCCCTTCCGTTCGTCTTCCTGTTCCTGTTACTGGGTATCGTGGTCGTATTGTGTCGGTATAGACATCAAAAGAAGATGGAGGAGTTGAGTCAGACGGAGAATTTATTACACGGACATAACGAGTTACGTGCACAACAAGTCGGTGATACGACATTGAGGGTAAGTCATAATATTTTTTTTTTCAGTTTCTGGCCCACAAAGGTAACTTCATTTATTATATACGTCTGTTGGTTTTGTCATGATCATGTCCAGGGGAAGAAGACAGTGGGAAGGGGTCCTACAATTCTGGAATAATCCTGAAATCCGGATTTACTGCAATAGAATGATATTTTCTGCAAAAGTTATTTGGTGACCATATTCAAAGAATTGACAAAGTTATGATCATTTGAAGTTCCATATAAACTAAATTTTAACAATAAAACAATGTTTTAAGCCTTGTTAAGGTGTTGGGATGTGGGTGTGATTGGCACCCAAAACCGATTTGTGAGTCGTTTCTGTATTGGGAATTATGACATAGTAGAACCCCTGACTGGGGTAATAGTTAAAACATATTAAGTAAAATTTTAAGTAAAATCAAATGGACGGAGCTAGAGAAGCAAATATTACATTTTGCATTTTGATTACCAGGGTAGCTGATAGAAAGTCACTCCCAACACATGACACCACATCTGTTAAAAGCCTAATTTTAGTGATTAAATAAACCATTTAATCGCCACAAATGTGTATTTTCATTGGCTTAGTGTGTAGATTATAATGTAAAATGAATAAGAATATTATAAAACCTATTATATATTTCAGGAATTACTTGACGAGTCATGTACGAGTGGTAGCGGATCTGGATTACCATTCCTTGTACAACAAACTGTAGCTAGACAAGTTCAACTCAACGACTGCATAGGTAACACATCTCTTCTTAATTCATCTGAGGCCCACATGGAAGATTGGGTAACCAAATGTGTAGCCTCGTTAAAAGTCTTTACTTACTTACTTCATCTTGTGTGTCTCCGTAGCTCAGTTGGAAGCACATTGACCGTCTTATTAGGTGACCCAGGTTCAAAAGCAGATGGAGGCATTCACACATGCCTTCTATATTTCAGCAGAAAGCTGACTGGCGATTAAAGGCTATGTTGGCATAATATTATGTGTTTGTGCCATCTATTATTAACTTGCATTCTCTGACTACCTTCAAATCTGGGATAATCTTGAAAACTGGCTTTGCTTTTCTAGAAAAAAGAACTTTCTATTTATGGTCATTTTGAAATTTCCTAAACTGAATTTTAACAAAAGAATAATGTCAACATTTCCTGATATTTATGCTGATTATTTATGTTGACAGGCAAGGGACGATATGGTGAAGTGTGGAAGGGTAAATATCACGCTGAAGACGTGGCAGTGAAAATCTTCCTCTCTAGAGACGAGTCCAGTTGGAGACGGGAAACAGAAATCTATAACACATGTTTACTGAGACATGAAAATATTTTAGGATATTATGCCAGGTATGAAATAATTCATTTTATAAATACTGACTCATAACTTGTGTGTACTGGGATGCCCTCAACTTGGGCACGCCTATTGACGAGGGCAATAAACTATATATCATAATCATAAAAAAAGAGAGGTGTTTTATCATTATTAGCAAAATTGACACCCAAAAATACAAGTTTAACTTTATTCATGATACAAATTAAGCTTTACAAGAAAGGTAATACAATGGCTGCCATATAAAGAACAAACTTTCCTGCAGAAAATAAAAAAAATTGATGAAAATCTGACCAAGTTATGGTCATTTGAAATTTTTGAGTTTGATTTTTTGTGTACAGTAGGTATGTGTACTGAAACAGAAATGCATCTGATTTTCAGGATTTGACATGCCTTATTAGGACCCCTAGTTGTTGCATTACTTGAGCTTTCAGTTACTTTGTTCTGCTTTTCTTTCACAAAAGTCCCAAAGTTGTCACATAAATTTAGAAATCTCTTGCTTTCATTACATTTTGATACTTTATCTACCGGTAAATTACTATTTTATAGGAAAAATACCTGTGATTTTAAGAGAAAAAACGACCCTTCATACAAAAAACTTAAGGGTCAAAATATTGCTTTTTGTAAATTTCAATTCTCCGGAGTCAAATGGAACCCATGTCAGATTACTGTCTGTTTGCATATATTTTCAGTGATATGACGTCGAGGAACTCGTGCACACAGTTATGGTTGATCATGCAGTACCACGAGAATGGATCGTTGTACGATTATCTACAGAAGAATACATTAGACCATGAGTCTATGTTACGCTTGATGCATAGTGCATGCTCCGGTCTCGTACATCTACACACAGGTACTGCTTTCATTATTGTTTGTTTGTTTCTGGTTAGCCGAGACAGTGTATATGGTTATTCTCTTTATGCCCCAATCTTTGATGAGGGGTATATTGCTGTAAACTTGCTGATCTGTCCGTCTTTCAGTCTGTGTGTTGGTCGGTAGACCAAATGGTTTCCATTCAATGATCTTCAAACTTTTCATGGAGGATGGTCAGCAACAGTAGATGAACCCTATTGATTTTGAGCCATTTCGTCCAATGTCGCTGTGACCTTAACAATTTCCAGCTATAGGGATGTCATGGTGACAAACATCTCTTTTTTCACTGTTTCATTGGCTAATGACCTCCAACTTTAAGAGAAGAGACAGTTTTGTGATACAAGGAATCTGGCTACATTTCCCTAGCTTTCTCGGAATACCTTGGATCTTTAATGTTTCTCTTGTACAGCACCAATATCTCTGAGTTACCATAATTTTGACCTGTAAACTACACAAAAGATTTAAGAACACCTTGACATTTTCCCTAAGCTGATATATGCTCTAAAATCTCTAATTGTAACCTCTGTAGAATAGCAACAGTTTTGAAATGTAAGCAGCTTCAAAAGTGTGTTGCTCTACAGAGATTGTACTGTACATATTCTGCAATTATGTAAATCTGCTTTAATTTTACAGAGATTATGGGTAATCGTGGCAAGCCAGCTATAGCACATCGTGACATTAAATCTAAAAATATCCTGGTAAAGGCAAACGGTACGGCGTGTATAGCCGACCTTGGTCTCTCTGTCTTACATAAATGTGAGGACGACTACCTAGATCTCGGTAAGTTAGACTTTCACCTCTTCCTTTAAGTTCTTGATTCGACAGGGGTGTCAATTTTCCTGATTAATCCGGAATTCCAGATAAACATCCAGAAAAAGCCATAATTTCTTTGCTAATCTAATTGTGATTTAAATAAGCATCGCTCATTTCAGTGGTTCGTATATGACTATTTATTGAGTGAAAATTTGTATAACTGTAATTGTTGTTTGTACCGCATGATAAATGTGGAAAACCCAGATTGCATTATGTTCCAGAGTAAATCTATTCTGTGAATTTGAATTTGCTGCTATTAAAAGAATAGTTTTTTGCAGAAAAAAAAAATTTGATGAAAAAAAACCCATTTGAGTTATGATCCCTGACTACGCAAGGTACTTTCAGAGAATTTGAACAAAAATCAAATTATTGACAAGAGTTATGGTCCCTGACTACTATGTGTTAATGTTTATTATATTCTACAGGTTCTAATAACAAAGTGGGAACGAAACGTTACATGGCGCCTGAATTACTTGATGAAACATTAAATCCAGAATTCTTTGATAGTTTTAAATGTGTGGATATATACGCCTTCTCTCTTGTACTGTGGGAGATTGCACGTAGATGTTACACGCAAGGTATGTTAAACACACATTTGTTTTAGTCTAGAGAGTTTGACACGATCCAGACCTTCTAGTCCATATTTATTCTCAGTTTGCACGTTTTCATAAGCAAGCGATCAAGATGTAATATGAACACAAATTTAAATAACGATACTGAAAGATTTGCTGATGGAGATTTGTGTATTCAATTGAAGAACCTTGTAATATATTCATGCATAAAGGTCAAATTCTCCAAAATATACACCTATTCAACTATCAAAGGCTTCACAAAAAGTTTAAACTTGTCAGCCCAAATTGCTAAAATGAGGAAAGGTTCCTCTTGTGCAATATCAAAACGTATGTCTCTGAACTGGAGGAAGTGCCTGCAATTCCCTTTATAACACCACGAAATGTGTCATTTTGTCAAAATCTATAAAATTTGTTTACCACAAAAATTGAGGACTGACATGTGAACGTCGTCCTTTACAACACCGCAAAATTGTAATTTTATAAAAATCTTTGAGATTTGTTCTGACACGTATTTTACTGATTGATGTATGATTATAATTATACAGGTATTGTTGAAGAATACAAGCCACCGTTCTGGGATATGGTACCGTCAGATCCGTCGTTTGAAGATATGCGACGTGTTGTTGTGGTGGAACAATATCGTCCAGTTATACCTAACAGATGGTCATCGGACCCAGTAAGATATATTCATTATACAGGACCAGTATTTATAAAGCATCTTAAGTGAAAACTTAAATATTTTGACTTAAGTTAGAATATTGAGCTGCACATATTTCACAAGAAATGAAAAATAGCCCATGTTTTCTATATGATTATTGTAGCTCTTTACATAATGCTTCTAAGCAATGTAAATTATTGTTAATATTAGTTTTCCATTTAAGCTGATACACTTAAGGAAAACTTGAGATTTTAAGAAAATTCTAAGTTTTCACATAAGATGCTTTATAAATACCGGCCCAGTGCAACTTCTCCAGAGCATCCCTCTGTATAGTTTTTTTATGCTCCTCCTATTTCAAACTTTACAACTTTTATCCTTGACAAAACCATACTGAGACTTAGAGCTAATCACAAAGTGTACATACAGAGCGTCAGCTGTAAATTAGATACTGGTTGTAATGGCTACATACATGTTTTGATATTGTACACATTTCATGTTTTCTTTTACAGATATTATCGCAGTTATCGAGAGTAATGCGGGAGTGCTGGAATCAGCGACCTAAAGCCAGATTAACTGTGTTACGATTAAAAAAGACGCTACGCAAATTATGGGAGGACGCACAGGACGATAAACTTGTCGAGAAAAATAGTCTAAAAGATCTAATCACCGATAAAATCATTGAAAAAATGGTGGATGTTTGAAAATTTTGTTAACGCAAATTTGTGACATCATTAATGACATCATCGCCGTCCAGGTTTGGTTACGTGTTCCGTTACCATAGTGGAGCCATGGTAACTGATGGTGTTGATTACGCAAGAATTTGTGTAAAAGTTCTATAGTTCTGATGAAATAGACCAGCCGGGAAGTATGTGTGTTGTTGCCAGGTGGAGTTGTGTACCCATGGTAACAATAACATAGGTTTCACAGACAAATTCTATAGATCTGACTGAATAGATTTGCCGGGAATTGTGTACATTATCACTGCACTGGTTATGTAGCCATGGTTATAATGGAATGTGATGAAATATCCATTAGATCTGAATCTGACAAAATAGTTGTGTACTTTCAGTAGATCTAACTGAATAATTGTGTATTTCTAGTAATTGTGTATGATCTTTAGATCTAGCAAAATAATTGTGTACATTCAATATAACTAACTGAATAACTGTGTTAATCACTTAATGCAGCATAACTGACTGAAAAATTGTGTACCACCTTTTAGATAATTGTGTACTTTCAGTAGACTTGCCAGATTAGTTGTGTACTTTCAATGGGCTTGACAGAATAGTTGTGTACGATCAGTTGTTCAAATTGAATAGTTGTACTTTTTTTTGACAGACTTTTTGCGTACATTCAGTAAATTGTACTGTTAAGTAATTATGTTAATTCCTCACATCTGGAAAATAATTGTGTACATTTTGAGTAGATTGTTACGTTACTGTTCAGCCAGAATAATTGTGTACTTTCAATAGATTTGACATAATTGTGTACATAGTAAACTAGTTACAGTAGAACTGTACATTACAACTTTTGTCAGAAATTCCACGGTATACAGGGTTCTTATATTGTGTGGTACAAGTCGTGTATGAAGCCCCTTTTTAACATGTGATTATTAGGGATCTGTGAACAAAGTTGTGTATGAAGCCCCTTTTTGACATGCGATTATTAGGGATCTGTGTACAAAGTGTGTAATGAACCATTATAGATATTGTTGCATATGTGATTTTTGATTTGGTCCCTAGTTAGGGTCCATGGTATAGTTCAGCTTAATTGACCTGTGGAAAATACATCAATTTGTGGTGTACGAACACTAAAGATGAATCATCTCGAGAAAAGTGAGAACTACTAATCTAAATCTAAAGTGGGCAGTTTTATTTTATTTTGATACAAAAAAAACTCTCATATAACAATATGTGGTGATAGTTTTGAGAAAAGACCCCGGAAGTCTTTAAACTAAAGGATGAGTTAAAAGTTCATGTGGTGTAATTCATTCATACAAAATTTCATCATTTTAAATCATTACAAGAAGTAAAATGTTAACTTTAAAATTTAATTATAGAATTTTAGAATTCAAATGTTTGTGAATAAGAGTGCCAGAACATGGCTGACCCAAGAAATTTCTTGAAAAGGGTATTTCCAGCTCAGCCCTTAAGAACAATAGCACTATGAGATTGACCCATTAGAAGGATCAAGGGTTTTGAGATTGACCCTTTGGAAGAATCAAAGGGGTTTGAATGACCCTCTAATACTACAAACCTCTCTAGAGTGGCCACATCGAAGAACAGATATTATATCTATAGGAAACAACGATAATGTGAGACGGTTCCTAATTGTTTGAACTATTGTGCTAATTAGCCCATCTCATGTTTTACCTGACTGGGGGAGATAATTTGATGGCTTAGAATGAGAAGGTCGTAACTCCTACTTACGACCTTATAAGACTCATACATATTTGAAATCTGCTTCACAAGGCGCTTCTTATGAGCCTAATTTCATGAAAATCGGAAATTGTCATGTTAACCAAAATGAAGTTTTAAAAACTTGTTTTCCCATAGGTAAAGAGTAAATTACAGACAGTTTTCTCTTATTTTCTCAATATATCGATTTGGTAGTTACGACCTTCTGGTTCTAAGCCAGAGAGTTCATGTGTCTCTCATTGTACGTGCCAAAGGCGATCACAGTTATGTATAGAATTGTATTGTTTTAGGACCGGGATGATTTTCAAAATTCTGAAACTGTTTAATCAGTTTTATGAAACTGATTGGAACTGGTTATGCAGCTGCCATACTGAAAATGGTCATACATGTCAAGCTAGTTAAATCCAAAACAGGTGTGATAAAGCAAAACAAGTCACAAGATGCACTTAAATGTGATTTAAAAGGAATTTAGATGCATAAACAAGAAGTGTTTTAATTCTTGTGATTATAAATATGGGACAGAAGATCATAAAGTGAATCAAATGTACCTTTGTCCATAGTAAAGTGAACTTTAAAAAAAACCACATTAACAACGAAAATAGGAGTAACTCCATTTTAATAGGAGTACTTGGTACCGTAGGTATGGAATGGTGTTTCATTTCCTGAAAACCATATTAAGGCACTTTCAGCAGTGAAGTAGGAATTGTCCCGGTCCTAGTATTGTTTAGTCATTCGTAAAATTGTGTATTAGAGTACACATATTGCTGACATATATCACTATTTTAATTTATGATAATTCATTCATGCAATTGTTCATTTGTTTGTTTGTTTGTTCACTCACTTATTCATTCATTTGTTCATTCATTTGTTCATTCATTTGTTCATTCATGTTCATTCGTTCGTTCGTTTGTTGGTACGTTCATTCATTCATTCGTTCATTCGTTCATTCATTCATTCCAATCTAGAGAGCTGACAATGAATTTAAACGGTGTCCTTTAATACTAAAAAAAAAGAAAATCACTAAAGCGCTTCACAATCGATAAATTAAAGTCCTAAAAAGAATTTTCTGTCACGATTGTGTCTCTGCAGAAGTCACAGTAAAATGCTCTGCACTGGTGCATTCAAACCAAATATAATCTAAATGGTGACTGGTTTTATTACCAGGCTTTCTACTGGGCCCTACTTTTCCCTACTATTTTGATCAGAGCCCTACTTTGGTAGTTGTAATTTCAGTTGAAATATACATTATGCATTTTTTCGGGCTCGCTAAGCTTACCAAACAGCTTAGGTTAATGATCAATATTGTAAGGTGCCTATTTTTTTCTGTCGTTCAATCCAGTTTCAGGAATTGACATATTTTAGGCCCCTCTAAAGCTTAAATCCTGTATCAGCCCCTGATAGTGTTCAACTAAAACGGTGAAAATCCCTACTTTAACCCTACTTTTTAATGTCAGAAATCTCTACTTGAGCCCTACTTTTTAATGTCAGAAATCTCTACTTTGTCCTACTTTTTAATGTCAGAAATCTCTACTTTTTCGTACTTTTGAATGTCAGAAAATCTCTACTTTGTCCTACTTTTTAATGTCAGAAATCTGCTTTAGCCCGACTTTTTAATGTCAGAAATCTCTACTTTGTCCTACTTTTTATGTAATAAATCACTTCTTTAGACCTACTTTTTAATGTCAGAAATCTCTACTTAAGACCTACTTTTTAATGTCAGAAATCTCTACTTTGTCCTACTTTTTAATGTCTGAAATCTCTACTTTGTCCTACTTTTTCAACTTCTTCTGTCCTTCTATTTTTGAAGGGGCAGTAGAAAGCCTGTATTACTTCTGTTGATAAGATCTTTCTCAACTTCTCTGCATAGCATATATACATTTTTTGTCACCATATTTTGTTCACTTGTGTCATCGTTGTCACCGTTGCCGTCATTGTCATAATCATCATCATCATCATCATCATCATCTACATTGTATAAACTCATTATTTTTATTAGTTCATCTGTCACATAGTGACAAGGTGAGCTTTTGTGATCACTCTTAATCCGTTCTTCGTCCATGAAATCCATATCAAGTTCAAAACTGGGTTATGTTGGGTCAAAAACTAGGTCACTAGGTCAAACTTTAGAAAAACATTGTGTTCACTCCACATGCCACTGTTTTGATCCGATCTTAATGGAATATGGTCAGGATGTAAGTTACATTGATACCTAGACCAATGTGCAACAGCAGGGACGTAGCTAGACCTACAAAAATTAAAACAAAATCATATGTTTTAATTTAAAAAATAGAATCAGAGTTTATCAAGCCATATATTACGCTATAATATGGTCTGAAACTACTCCAGAATGCAAGTACGGCTCGTAGAAATAAAAAAAATCAGTGGGGAGCATACCCCGGACCCCCCCCCCCCCCCCCTAGCAATTCTTCATTCATCATGTGCGTACACTGAAAACATGCCCAGCTACGCCCCTGCAACAGGTGAGTGACCTAGGGCCCTTTTAGGGGCTCTCTTGGTCATCTTCCTATCATTACCTCAGCCAGATCAAACTTCTAGCAATATCATCATTTCAAGATATAGTTTCATTGATTGAAGCTTTTGTTGTTTGCAAATTGAGGGGTCAGTTCAAAACTATGGTAACTACATATATAATAAATATGTAGTTACCATAGTTTTGCACTGAGCCCTCGAAATATTCTGCCATGTTATTATGATTTTGAATTTTTTGTATAATTATGTATATTTTCTTGAAAAATGTACTACTTGTATAAAATTATTTTCTTGTGAATATTTATGTATGTTCTGTCAATTATTTTCATTTTGCCAATAAAATGTAAAATTCTAGTATATAACTGTTTGTTGTTGTTTGATATATAATTCTTCGAGTGACCAGTGAGTTGTTTCCCTTTTTATGCCCCCGTATTGATAGATCGGGGGGCATATAGTAATTCACCGCTCCGTCCATCCGTTCGTCCGTCCGGCCTGGTTAACCCAAATTGACTTGAGTTTCTTCTAGCATAAGTATGGCTTGCTACAAAGCTTTCGAACTTGCATGGATGTTGTATATGAACACTCTCCACACGCCTGTATCACCTGACTCCATTTTGACCTTCATCATGACCTAATTTTGGACTTCAGACTTATTGAAAGGACAAATTCTTATATTTATCGAAAACCACTGCTCAGATTTAAACAAAACTTCATGGATAGCTTCACTACCAAGTGGAGAGGCGCATGTAGTCTGTTCGCTCCAGTTCGCTGATTATTCTGATGAGTTATGCTCATGACTGAGGGATGGGGAGAAAATACAAGATTCCCTTGAAGCGAGGGAGGGAACTCTGGGACGACTAGATTTAAGCCAACCAGAGTTACTTTCCTTGAACCAGGTAAGGGAACTCCAGGTCAACAAATTTTAGGTAAACCAGAGTTACTTCCATTAAAACAAGGGAGGGAACTCCAGGGTGACTGAATTTAAGACAACCAGAGTTACTTCCCTTGAACCAGGGGAGGGAACTCTAGGTCATCTTTTTTAGGCCAACTGGAGTTACTTCCCTTGAACTAGGGAAGTGAACCTCGGGTCGACTTATTTTAGGCCGACCGGAGCTACTTCCCTTGAAATAGGGGAGGGAACTTCGGGTCAACTAATTTTAGGCCAACCGGAGTAACTTCCCTTGAAGAAAGGGAGGGGACCCCAGGTCAACTAAATTAAAGACAATCATAGTTACTTCCCTTGAACCTGGGGAGGGAACTCCGGGTTGACTTATTACCCTCCCCTGGTTCAAGGAAAGTAACTCAAGTCGGCCTAAAATTAGTCAACCCGAAGTTCCCACCCCTGGTTCAAGAGAAGTAACTCCGGTCTGCCAAAAATTAGTTGACCTGGAGTTCCCTCGCCTGGTTCATGGTTCAAGGGAAGTAACTCTAGTCGGCCTAGAATTAGTCAACCCGGAGTTCCCTCCCCTTGTTCAAGGGAAGTAACTCTGGTCAGCCTAAAATTAGTGGACCCGGAGTTTCCTCCCCTGGTTCATGATTCAAGGGAAGTAACTCTGGTGGGCCTAAAATTAGTCAACCCCGAGTTCCCTCCCGTGGTTCAAGAGATGTAACGCCGGTTGGCCTTAATTAGTCAAAGCAGAGTTCCCTCCCCTGGTTCATGGTTCAAGGGAAGTAAATGGTTGGCGTAAAATAAGTTGACCCCGAGTTCCATCCCCTGGTACAAGGGAAGTTACTCTAATAAATGCTAAATTGTGAAGACATTCAAATGAACAAACAAGGCACAGATTGGCTAACATCATGTGGAGTTAATTTAATATTCTTTGCACCATCTGGGAATAAAGATAGATATTTCTGGCAAATGTTTTAAACTTTTAATACAGCACTGCTATGTCACAGGTTATTTAATAAATACCAGGTGTGCCAGGGGAGACCAGAGCATCCAAAATTGCATAATCGGTTATCATTGAATTCTATTTTAATGTTTTGAAATTAATTAATGAGGTATGGTGCTATTTTCACTATTGAGTCATGATTTGTTTCAATTCAGATATAATTATGATAAGGGGGACAACTCATATCGGTTTGGTATTTTTCCGGAATGTACGGTTTAAGTTTGACTTTAAACCAATCAGGTATTTTGCGGAAGTGAAGTCATTTTGTGTACCTGTGTTTTTATTTCAAATGAATTTCGCGTGTAAATGAATTATCTACAAACAACGGTTTGCTTTCTTGGGCTGATCGCTCTCGGTAAGTTATTATCGCTTGATTTATACACGGAATTCTCGCGCGTTTCCATGTTTTTACCTGCTCAGGTAAACAGTAAACATTCAAAATGGCGGAATTGATTTTACAGGTTAAAATCATAATTTTCTTAAAGATCTGTTGCAATTGTGCGATAAAGTTGTTTATAACCAGTACAAGTAAATCATTATATTTTGTTGAGAGAGAGAGAGAGAGAGAGATAGAGAGAGTAAATAATTAACTTCAACATTCCTGTATTTCACTTTTGTCATGACTCATTTGGATTCAGTATTGTTCCATAGTCTGCTTGTAGCTAGCGCATCAGTCAGTTGCATCCACGGCCCCACCCTGGGGATACTTTCGGGTTGGCCGAACCACACCATTCCCCCCCTCATTGGTGGGACGGATGACAGTAAAATCTCTTATTTTCAAAATAAGATTATGTAATATTGTGTTTTATATCACATGTAATTTTACCTACAGGATCAGCCCTCGAATGTTATGTGTGCGAGGATCAACCTAACAACCGAGATAAATGTGTGAAGACAACCATACAGTGTACGCAACATCAGGATACATGTAGATCATTCATAGAATGGAGACGTAAGTGTAGTAATTTAGGGGAGCGATAAAAATCGGGTCTCCACCAAGGATGGAACCCACGACCTCTAGCGTTGTAGGCGGACACTCAACCCCATCACTAAAGAGTTAACTCAACAGCAAGGCTGTTGAAAGTGGCCATGTACCTACAATCACTACACTCCTCCCCCTTTTACTCACAAGAGCTCACCAGCTCTTCAATTTGACACTCCATGCCTCGCACGAGTCCGTCAAACACCGCTGCCACCATTGTAGTAATTTAGGGGTGAGATAAAAATCGGGTCTCCACCAAGGATCGAACCCACGACCTCTAGCGTTGTAGGCGGACACTCAACCTCATCACTAAAGAGTTAACTCAACAGCAAGGCTGTTGAAAGTGGCCATATACCTACGATCACTACATAAGTATATTGCTTCTACTTCTAGTCCTAAAAGTAACTTTGAGTGAACACATTGAGTATAAAAAAAACCCAGGAAAACACCAACCTATCGCTGTCCTGGAATAATAAGGTCGAAAATACAAAAACGGTATTTTGAGAGAATCCTTTATTCACAAACGGAGAATAGATGATTTTAAAATAACTTACCAGAGTTGCTGCCACTACATTCCAGATTGGCAGGGTTATGGACATTAATGATAGGCAACATTAAAAATTCGAATTTAAACGATTGTTAAATTTTATACCTGGCATTTACAGATGCAGGAGGCATAATATATAGTGATTATCCTACCTGCCTGACACTATCAAACATCTGAACAGAAAAGTGCCCCCCCCCCCTTCCCCGATTCACTTAGCTAGTTTTCATGGACAAGGCTTCCACAGGGACATAAGCATTTATAATTTATTGAACACAGTCTTGTTTCAATGTGACATAAGCATTTTTAAAATGTTTTTGCATATTTTCAGAGCCTACATACTGGACTCCCCTCAGTGAGAGGATTTATTCTATCGACAAATCTTGTACAACCCGTGATCAGTGTGAACACGAACAGAGAGTGTGGGGACTGGAATGTATGAGAAATTGGTACAGAGATTGGCATTGTGTGGAATGTTGTCAGGGAGATAGATGTAACTACTATGTTACGGTAAGTACCGGTACACCACGCTCACGGCTACAGAAGACAGGGCTTGCTCATCCAAGTTGTCTCATAATCAAATTCTACTGAGTCTGTGCTATGAACTATAATAATTAGGCAATTCAGGCAAATTATGATAATTTGCCTCATTATTATAGTTCATAGCACAGTCTCAGTAGAATTTGGCTGCCTCAAACTATCTTCAGATTGGGAAAATTGATTTTAAGGCCATATTTGAAATGCATGTAAATATCAATTCAGAGTAATGGAGGTGAAGGATATATAACTAAAAGTTTGCGAAAGTAAAGCTTTTCAAAAACATGCTTATCATCTAAGTTGCCTTAGTCATTATTACTTTAATTATCTATATAATCAGGAGTTACCTCTTCAGTTGACGTATATTATTTTGTAAAAGATTTTGTTGTATAATCTAGCATACTCATAATAAATTGTCTTATAATAAGTAATATATAATCATTTATTTTCATGACAAGTTTAAGAACAGTTGATCTCATAGACAATGAATGGCGGAATCTTTTTCAAGTCAGTTCAAGCTGTTCAGAACAGTCAGATATGATATGTTATTGTTAAACTATTATTCTATTTCTTGTTATTACAGCTTGGAGCATCCGGTATGAAGACTAGCGTGATGTTGATAGGCTCGGCTTTCATAGTACTACAGATCATTCTCAGAATCAGGTTGTGAGCGCCAACATTGTTGTGATGAAAACATTCCAAAACCGCTCAGAAGAGACACTAACATCCATGTAGCCAATATCACACGTGCTACTGTTACTTTAATCTCAAGATTTTGCACTTGTTCTGGTGAAAATATTCTGGACTAGATTTATAGTCAATTTGTATTGATAATTTCCTAACATGTAAGAAGGGTCAAATTCATTCCTATTTTAATTTAGTGGTCGCTATCCAGACAATCTTAATTTGTTTATTTGGCATGTGAATTTGCTTATTGATAATTTTGGACTGCACAATTTTTTTATGATTTATAAAGAATATTTTTTATAAGTTGTAAAAAGTTTTTCGTATTTAAAGTGCTGTTTTTTGTAAGACCAGAATATAAGATTTAAAACATTCCTAATATCAGCAATATACATATCATGTAAATAATCAATATATGTACAAAGGATTTTAATTTTTATACACATTTTTTAATCATCTGGTAGTTTGTATATATAGATCATGATGTATTCTGTGTAAATAGAACCATTTGTTTATATCACATTCATTCCGACGAAATATTTCAAAGCTTACCATAGAGCACTCTGCTATCTGTATGTAGAATCAGCTCCTTTTCCTGACCACGGCTTGCAACGTTATGTTCAATCTCCTTGTCCTCCACATGTGGAGAATGTGTCAGTTACTTGTGGAAGATCAAGTCCGAACTGGTTGGTCATAAATTCCAGGAAAACATATTTGTTTGACCAATATAAAGTTTTTTAAGACTTGAAAATTGTTGAACAATGGTTGCAGTGGTGGACTATAATGAATGTAATTACAGAGGAGCTATTTCTCGCATTAGATAACATAGTACTCAATCTGTCAAATTATTAGCAAGTTCAAACATAATTTATGTTAATCTGCGCACCAATTGAAATTTTTGTGTTGTAACACCGACATGCAATTTTTTCAATCAAGATATCAAAATTGTTACTCAATGTCTATATAATATGACATTCTGCAACATTTTAAATAATTCGATTTCATTTTTAACAAATTCCCTAATCCAATGTTTGTAATTTGAAAAAGGTTGTTGTTTTTCATGGTTATTTTAACATAGTGCGTGCTGGTATTTTTGCATTGTAAAACCTTCATACTTTATGCAAATATATACATAATTTTGATCATTTTTTCTAATAAACACAATATAACAAGATATGTCTGTTTTATTATAAATTTGTTTTATCCAAAAATATCCCTCGCAGCTTGAACCTCAGGGATTTCCCCAGAATTTTTTCCAAGCGCAATAAGGGTGGAAACGGTAGGGGTGTCCCGTCCCATATTTCGAAAAAAGTCAAATTTGGGGGATGAAATGGTTCCAATTTGGAAGGTTATATGAGCCATATCACAGATACAACAAAATTCATCAGATACCAACTTTTCCACATGAAATTAAACCAATTAACACATATTTAATTCCTCAGTTATGACTTTTTAAGGGCAATTTTAAGCGCAATTCAAATTATAAGCGCACTGAGAAACTGGATTTTGGAATCCTAGCGCACTGGGCCCAGACATTGAAACGCCCTGGGGAAATCTCTGACCACCATATACACACTCTTGTAGAATAATAAGATACACAGGTGTCAATCTTCCAGATGTATTTGGAATTAAGGATTTAAATATCCTGATAGAGCCATCATTTCTGACCAAAATTAAAGTTATTCAACGAAAATATACTAGTGGACAAAAGTCTTGTCCCGTCAGCGAAAAGTACAATATCTTTTTTGTTTTACATCACACACTCATAAATTTGGTATCGATGTAAAGAAGACATTTATATGCATTCGATGTAAGCTGATTTTTAAAGTTTTAACAAGTTCTGATGA